>CP139509.1:131511331-132711331 GCA_021014915.2 Artemisia tridentata subsp. tridentata | reverse complement strand
GTGATTATTTATTTGTGATTGTTTCCTTTGAATTAACATATAGTAACAAAGCAAATAAAACTTGAAAAACGGTAAAAACTATTCAACCCCCTTCTAGTTTTCCACAATCTCTTTATATTTTTGGGCTTACTTCCGCACTTTTGAATAACTGTAAACATTAAATATTTGGTTGAAATGTTTTATTTACAACAGATGATGTTTTTCCGTTTTCTTATGCTTGTGTTGTGTACCAATCCCTGTAACACCCCGAAGCTTTGTTAAATCTTCCACTGTACCAAATTTTGCGGGTGTTACAGATTGGTATCAGAGCCTAGGTTATAGAGAACTGGGTATATTTTCTAAAACCTGGACTATAACCACTTTTATGAAAACTCAACCATATGACCGCCACGTGCCTGCCTCCCAAGCTGATGCCTCGCGTATGATTTTGTTTGAGGATATAATTGATGAGACGAGTAATAATATATTAGATGAGATGTTCATGATATATTTGACGAGTTGTTTGATGAGATGCTTGATTATATATTTATTGAGATGTGTGCCTGACTATTGGATATTTTATATCCGTCTATTTTAGCTGTTCACTATAAACATTTCCATATGCTTATGCACGCACCGTACCTGTCGCAGAGTTATGCTATTTCCTTGCGTAATCTCATTATTGAATGTCGAGTTTGTACACTTGTCGTGGTTATGGGAATGATTTTGGATGTAAAGGACAATACTACTAGTATAACTAGGCTGAGTATTTCAAAATTCATTGAACCTCGGGTGAATATCGACTGATCACCTATATTCAACCAGGGACAATGGGACATGGCCTGATCACCTATGTCTGACTCAGAGGTGAATTTTGCAATACTGGGAGTAGTTATAACAGAATTATGTTCGGGTTGACTTTTGATTTGGAAATGGAAAAGTTTTGCGTGTGTACACAGGCAATGGATATTATACTATTCACACACACGACACACTGGCATCACAACACCGCATGAACCGTAATAACCCTGGCACCACTATACGTCTTCGTTATATGAAATTCCTGTTTGTCGCCGCCTGACCGTAGTTTGCATCGGGTCGGGTTAGACCCGTTTGGCACTGTTTAAATCCGAGTTGCTTATTATAACTCCTTAAGATTTGTTTTTTGTTTTTTTTAGAAGCGAATTTCATTAAAAAACAAACGGGACGAGCTATCACCAAGGCGAAAATAGCAAGCCCACAACAAACAACCAAATTACATCAAATCAAATTTACACCAAGAATCCCAATCCACCGTACCCCTTTTGAACCTATTCTTGCACCACAAAAAACCTATCGACTTAACATCCGACACAATCTCCACCACTTTACAGACTTTTGGAATTTGGCTTTGGCTATATTTGGGTTGGTTTTGGCTACGTTTGGATTTGATTGTGGCTACGTTTAGATTTGATTTTGGCTACGTTTAGATTTGATTTTGGCTACGTTTAGATTTGATTTTGGCTATGTTTGGATTTGGTTTTGATTATGATTGAATTTGGATTGTTTGATTTTATGATTTTGGACGTCATCCGGATTTGAATTTCTTATTCGGCCTTGTTTTGTTGTGGTCTTGTTACAGTCGCCTCTACCCTAAGCCTTGTGCTCAATCGATGTGGTTCAATCGAAGTTGTTCAATCAATGTTGTACCTTCCGCTCTAAGTACTATGTACATTACTGATTTAACCGACTGATTGCTAGTAGCAATCAACATCCTACCTCAGAGTCGTACTCTGAACTCGCTAAACTCTCTATTTTTCAGAGATTCCACGCCCAACAGAAATCTTAAGACCTTAAGGAGTAACCTGAACCGCATTCCTTTGGACAACCACCTAATCTTTCTCTTGTCCCTCGGGAATACCAGTTATCCTTGCTACCCTCTTATTAAACTATTTTGCCATTAATTTACAAACTGCACTTGATTTATTTTTTCTACGGACCATTTTGCGGTCATCCTACAAAATGTTTTACTGCTATTTCATGAAAATCAAAATTTTGATCTTACTACCATTTTATAAATGGCGAACTGCTTTCCTGTTACCCTGTAAACTGTTCTACAAATCGTTTAGCAAAACGATTTCATAAAACATTTTGTTGTCCTGCTAAGATGTTATGAATCAAAATGAAAATCAAAATTTTGACTTTGCTACAATTTTATAAACGATGAATTGTTTTCCTATTATCCTATAAGCCGTTTCACAAATCATTTTATAAGTCGATTTACTGTTTTTGCTACTATATCAGAAGCTAGACCTTAGGAGCGAATCCCGCACATCTACCTGAGTAATCGAGTGTGGCAATGGTTGGGATAGAAACCTCCCATTAACCAAATTCTCTTATAACAATACCTACGACTCCAGTATTTCAACGGCGCCGTACGAGGCATCTTTATGGTCCAAGTGCCGATCGCCGACTTGATGGGTAGAAGTTGGGGATACCCAACTTACTGACCCTGAACTTGTTCTTGAGAGTACCGAGAAGATCGTTCAGATCAGAACCGAGTTGCAAGCTGCTCACGAATCGTCAGAAGAGTTATGCTGACAAATGACTTAAACCTCTTGAATCTCTATATAAAGTCTAGATTATGCTTAAAGATTCACCATGAGAATGCATGAAGCGTTTGGTAAACATGGAAAGCTTAATCCTCGCAATATTAGTCCTTTCCAAAATGTCACTAGAGTTGGACCGGTAGCTCACAGACTCGAGCTACTGTCAGAACTCGGCAGTGTTCACGATATTTTTATAGGTGTAATATGAAGAAATGACTTGCCGGTGAGACAGTTGTTATTCCTCGGGGAAGAGATCCAGATTGAAGAATGTTTAAACCTTGTTGAGAAACCTGTCGAAGTCACGGACCGTAGGGTCAGGCGACTTAAGCAAGGTAGTATGCCTACTGTCAAGTTCGTTGAAACTCACGAAGAATTCCTGAATTAACATGGGAACGTGCAGTGAATCCTTGTGCGTATATACTCATCCCTTTTCAACCGCAACGGGTAACTTGAATTGAATCGCGAGGACATGATTCGGTTTAAGGAGGTGAGACTGTAATACCCTGTAATTTTCCCAACGTATTTTATACGGAGAACCGACGATTTATTTGACTTTGGTATTAATTTTGAGATATGAAGTGTATGAATAGCCGTTTTGATTGGAAATAATATTTGGAACGCAATGGCGAAATTCCCGTGAGTTGAAACGATCGTTATCGAGCCCTAATGAGCCCCGAGCCTCATTTCTAGAAAAATTGCTAAAATAACAGAGATGGTCCCTCGAGTTAACTTAACCCGTCATCCCTAAAGTTACTAGGGTTTACAAGATTGGTCCTTGTGGTTCCTAGGTTTTCCCTATATAAACCCCATTATAACCAAGACTAGGGTTAGTCATCCCCTCCCTCTCTAGACGCCGGCCACATCTCCGGCCACCACAGCAATACTACACCGCTACCCCTAACGCTACACCGCCACCACCAAACTCACCCTCTTGCTCCCCTCTATATGATTATCTACCACAAGCGCCCCAAGCACCCATTTCACCACCACTACGCGCCACCAACTTCATTTCCTGACCAAGATCCGTGTATATCTGAGTGTTTGAAGGTGAGACACACCGTTTCACACTTGTGTGTGACTCGGTGTGAGTCGAACTCGTGATTAACGAGTTACTTTTTAGGTTTTTGGTTAGATTCGGGTATAAAACACAAGGGTTAAACATTTTAATGACTAAAAATGTTGGTATCATCATTTGTTGGGTTTTTGTGGTCGAGTCGAGGTGATGCCGTGAGCATAAGCTCAAGACCGAAGCTCTTTGGTCGCGTTTTGATGTCGTGTCGAGTCATGTTGTGAGTCCTTGGGTTAATTTCATGCTTGTGGTTATTGTGGTTAGGTTATATTTTTGTCTTGTTATTTTTATTGTTGTGGTCGAATTTAGACTTTAGGTTTAGGATTTGTTTTGATTTTTAAAGGTTGTGGTTGTGTTGGATTGAGGCCGAGAAACCCAAGGCTCCATTTGGTTTGTTGGGTTTGACACGGCTCTAAGCCGTGGTGATGATGATTCTTTTGTTGTTGTTATTGAGAATTGAGGATTGGATTTGGATTTGAGATTATTAGTTAACGAGCCGTAGGATTTGGCCTTTAAGTGTTGTTTGACATTAATGGACTTGGAAACTCGAGCTTGTAAATATACTTGTGATGTTTGAGCTAAGTCGAGTGTCATCGAGACTTCATAGTCTCGGCGTGGCCTCGACAAGCCGAAAATGCATTTAGACTATTATCTGGACTTATGGATATTATGGTTGACTTGTTGACCCGAGGATAATATAAACTCGGATTTGTGACTCGAAACAGATAATAACTCGAAAAATATTTATTTGGGAATATATAACTAGAAATGGGAGTATTAATCACAGCGACTAAATGTAAAGAATATAAATTAACAAAAAAACTAATTTTTTGTTATTTAATATTTAACAAAAAGTTTATAACTTAATACGAAAGGTAGTTTAAATAAATAAGAGTTATTAAATGTTTCGAGGGCACGCTTATCGTGGAATACCACTTAGATTAATTTTGAGACTTATTATGGAAAATTGTGCAATTTACGGATTGGTTAACGTTAATATAACCTTCCGACACGGTTAACGAACTAATTGGGTGGCTAAATTCAATTAGGGCTCAGTAAACGTGTTAGATGGATTTATTAACAGGTGACCTATCCTTATGACTTACCGCCTTGATTTGGGTGTGTTCGGTTTGTGTGATTTACGTAGTTTGACCCCGTCGTTTCGTCTTGGGTTTTATCTCATTTCTCGTCGATTTCGTTTCCTTACTCTTCTTTGGCGTGCGTACTCTTGAATCGTGTCTTTCTTCCGTCATACGAATGATGATACCAAACTTATACTAAAGGCTAAAAATAGAATATTTTTGGAAATAGAAACGGTTAACCATTGGGAATCTTTGTAGATTTAGTTTATTGTTGAGGATCTCGTATTAAGACAAGTCTTATATCATTAGGATGCGCCATTTCTGTACCGTTGTACCCGTCTTCTGGATACCGTTGTGATTAGCTAGATGCCAATCGTGTCAGTCGTGTCAGTCGTGAATAGTTGCACTGCTGTGGCTAAAGTGAGTTCATGGCCCCTACTTTTACTGGTTTTATAACTGTTTTGGGGGAGAATACATGCTCGTTTTTAACTAAACTTAATGATTTGTTTATGATTATTTAAGATTTGATTGTTTGACTGAAATAAATGGTTTGGTTATTTGAAGGTGTTATGTGATATATAAATGTGAGTTTCATAGCCCCACTTTTACTTATAACTGTTTACTGAAAACTTGGGGTGAAAAAACATGCAAAACCGTTTTGACGGACCCACTACTACTTATTGATTTGCTATAACTTGTTGACTGGCTAAGGTTAGATATGCGTTAGATATTTGTCTTAGACCAGGGTAGCAACGTAACATGTTTATGCTTTGCTATAACGTGGTGCCTGGCTAAGTTTAGATTTATATAGCTGATATTTGTCTTAGACCAGGGTAGCAAGGTAACCTGTTTATGCTTTGCTATAACGTGGTGCCTGGCTAAGTTTATATATATATATATATATATATATATATATATATATATATATATATATATATATATATATATATATATATATATATATATATATATAGCAGATATTTGTCTTAGACCAGTGTAGAAAATAACCCGGATACCTTTTGCTATAACGTGTTGCCTGGCTAAGGTCAGATATACCTAGGGCCCTACTGTGATTGTCAATATGGGAGAAAGCTACTCATATTGATACTGGATTTGTTTATGATTGTTGTTATATGTGGAATTTATGATTGATATCTATCTTAGTTCAGTGTAGCAATTTACTTATTTTGGTCCACCATTATACTTACTGTTTAAACCTATGAACTCACCAGCGTTAGCTGACCTTTTAGCGTGTATTCTCATGTTTAAGGCGATAGCTCACTTCTGGAGGCGTTTGGCAAGGGGCATGGTCATAGACGACTCTGATAACTAATTGGGACTGCTTTATTATTATGGGCCTGTATTCCGCACTATAGTTTGGATGATGTAAACGTAATGTTTTGATAATGAAATTTTCTTCTAAATGGTTGAGGTAAAACCGTTCTTTGTATCTTGTGTTGTGATACCAATTGAGTAGCACCCCAGTGACATGACCCGATTTTGGGGGTGTTACAGTTTAATGAAATTGGAACCACTAGAATTTTCAGTCACTCAAAAAGAATATTCCTCCACTAAATTCTCTTTTTATTGTTTAAAATTAAAAATTGACAATTATTTTGAGACATCCAAAAAAGGAAATATAGACTATAATTTTGTGAGTGAGGGAGTATAATTCTAAGGGTGGTGATGTAAAAAAGATGATTGCATGGAAGTTTGATTTAAAAAAAAAGCAAAGAAGTCTTAGCACACATGATAGTTGTCGATGAGCTCCCATTTAGCTTTGTTGAAAATTCAGGTTTTAGGTATGATAAAAAAAAATAAAAAATTAACTAACCTCTATTTGATGTTCCATGTCGAAGTACAATAGCACAAGAGTGTTTAAGGTTGTATTTAAAGGAAAAAAATAAACTTCGTAAAGCACATAGGAAAAATATTGGTAGGGGTTTGTTTGACTATCACGCTTAGACACCCATTAAAAATTAAAAGAAAAAAAAAGTTACAGTATATGGCTCTTACGGGTCAGGAAAGTGCTGAATTTTTGTTGTCTTAATGGTCATTGTGGGATTGATATAGGAAAAAGAGGGTTGGGAATTGTTTGAATGAACGGGGTTTCAATAATATTTTTGTCAATTCGAGTTGATAATGCAAGCTCAAATGAGAATGCTATTGGGTTTATGAAGATGATATTTGAAAAAAAAAAAAAAAAAATAAAAAAAAAAATGATTGTTTGCTATCAGAAGAATGGGTTCATATTAGGTGTGCGGCTCATATTGTCAACATTATAGTGCAAGATGGTATAAAACATGTTGGTAAGTCGATTGAAAGCATTAGGTGTGCCGTCAAGTGGATTAAAAAGTCGGGTACTAGGATGGAAAAGTTTAATAAATGTGCTCGAAGTGCTAGTACTAAGAGTTTGGTACTTGACGTTCCAACTAGGTGGAACTCCACTTACAATGTGTTAGAAGTAGGCAAGTAGCTCATGAATATAAAGATGTTTTTGCTAGGTATGATTTAGAAGACGTGGATTTTGGGCTTCATATTAGGGACAAAGGTCATTTGGTTCCAACATTGGAAGATTGGATTAACGCTAAAATGTTGTGTCATTTTTTATGAATTTTTTATGATATTACTTTGAGAGTTTCCGGGACTAAGTATGTGACATCACATACACTAGTCAATGAATTTCCGGGACTAACTATGAGAATAATGATTTTTTTAAAGTCAAAACCTTCCTAGATACACATTTGTGATTGTAAAAAAAGAGTAAAAAAAGGTCACGGTGATAACGTATATTTGAGTCAAAAACTCTCCCTTATGAGATAACCTATGAAAAACATCATCCATTTAAATAGCAAACATTAATTTTAAACTAAACATAATGTTATCAGTCATTAAAAATAAATATACACCTTCAAAATTTCTCAAAACCTGAATAAATTTATTAAATAATTGACCTTTGATAGGTGTACGGTGTACCAATATATATTAATTTATGAAAGGTATCACTACTAAAAGATGTTAACTGTCATCGACCTGTATTGATTGCAATCACAAGACAATGAAGTTCAAGCCTTGCACGACCATTAGTTAAACTTCCAGTTTCTAAAGTTATGAGGTAACCTTATTTACTTTAAAAAGTCAAATGTTCATATAATATCTATATAAAAAGGAAGCAATTGATGGGAAGAAAACATAACAAACGTGAAAGGTGGTTGCTCTGTTCCTTGCCCCTCAGTTTTATGCATCTCGAAGACTTTGACGAAGAACTCGTCGAGTGGATTTGTTAGACATGTTGTTGTCGGATCGGATGTTGCTCAAGGTCATTGTTCTTGGCGATAGTGGGTATGTATCTAAATATTCTTTCACTAGAAGTTAAGCTAAGTTATTTCTTCGACTCCTACAACAACTAAGGTATCATAAGACCTTTAGCTTGACGGTTTCTTGTTGTATATATATTGTATGTCCGAGCATATCCCGTTTCAAAATAAAAATCATTATCAGTGTTATATATTAGTTGGCTTTTTGTACCATCTTCTACTGGGGTTGAGTTGATCATTATAAGAAGATACATAGGTTAAGGTTGGTTTGCGGCATGCTACAACTTGACATGTCAATTAGAACGATTTCATAAGTTCATATAAGATTATCAAGATATGTGCTCTATTTAACTCACATACCTTATGTTCAGCTTATTTTAAGTTTGTCAAGCTGTGAAGTTGAGTCCGACCACTAGCTAGAAGGCTTAACTAACGAACATTATCCATTTCACTAACAGTACGTAATAGCATTTTCTTTTTGTTTTTCCAGGGTTGGGAAGACATCTTTGATGAATCAGTATCCTTCATTTGTTAGTAATAGAACTCTATTTTCATGTTATCAATGTTATCATGTCATCGTTTACTGCTAGAGAGCTTTATTGACTACAAATGATGTAAACACAATTATGCCTCAAGTCTAAAACACTGTATGTTTGGCGCAATTGGCTAGGGCTAGAGCTGGGGCTGGGGCTTGGGCTTGGGCTGGGGCTTTTATTATAAGCCGAAAGCTGAAGCCTATATTTTTATAAAGTTGTTTGGCAAATTAGTTGGAGCTGAAGCTTATTAATATAAAATCACATAAAAATACATCAAATTAAATTTATATATATTTACAACTTTTACATAATAATTCAATATATTTTTAAGAGTATTTAAGTAATTTAACTAGCCATAAGACCTTATAAGCCCCATTTTATGGGCTTGGTCTTATGGAGGCTTATGGCTTTATGTATTAGTCATGAGCCTCCATAAGCCTGTTTGACAAACGAGACTTATTTTATTAGCCGGCTTATTTTAAAAGCCCAAGCCTCAATAATCCCCCATAAGCCCTCGCCAAACATAACCATAATAACTTCAAATAGTATCAAGTTTAACTGTTTAAGTTAACTCAAAACTGTAGATACGTTTATAACAGATTCAACAAACAATACAAGGCAACTATTGGCGCAGATTTTGTGACAAAGGAGTTGCATATAGATGACAAGCGTGTCACATTGCAAGTAAGTAATCAGCCGATAGCCCCCGATCAATTTTTTCTGTTTCCCATGTATATGAGTATACTTATCTAATTAAATGCGTTAGCTTTAGGTCAACTTAATAAGAAGAACACTACCATAGATTGCATGTTGGACAACAAAGTTGCATGTACTCTATTACCTTTTACAATTGATCATCTATTAATCACAGTCTAATCGCAAAACTTTATTTTGGTCTCAAAAATTTTAATGCATAGTGACAACAATTTATTTAATAGAAAGTGATGAGTAAATTTGTTAAGAGCAGATTTGGGACACAGCTGGGCAAGAGAGGTTTCATAGCCTAGGAGTTTCTTTCTATAGAGGAGCAGATTGTTGTGTTCTTGTATATGATGTCAATATTCAAAAAACATTTGAAACCCTACAAACATGGCATGAAGAGTTTCTAAAACAGGTAAATTTTGGTCCCCTTTTTTTTTGCTCTTTCATATCAATATACTGTAAGTCGTAATGACATGATGACATGAGAAATTATAAATCAAAATATGATTTTATGTCTCCTTTTTCAATAACTAAAGGCTGATCCAAGTGAGCCGGAGAGTTTCCCGTTCGTGTTATTGGGGAACAAGGTGGACACAGATGGTGGGAGTAGTCGAGCTGTAAGTATATATTGGTTTACGAATATTGAGATGATGCATAGTTAATGTTGAAGAAATATATGTGTAATAATAGCTGCTTTGATGCTAATGAATAAAGGTTTCTGAGAAGACCGCAAGAGAGTGGTGTGCCATGAAGGGAAATATACCTTACTTCGAGACTTCTGCCAAAGAAAATTACAACGTAGAAGAAGCATTTCTTTGTGTTGCAAAAACGGCGCTTGCAAGTGAACATGAACATCAAGATGTAAATGAAATGTTAGTATATCTTCGCAATCTATGTGTTTTCCTTTGAACTGTTTTCATTACTTTGTCCATAGTAATAACATGAGCTTGGGCTTTAATTAATTTTTCATAGGTATTTTGAGAGAATCCCGACAACGATTTCAGAAATTGAACAAGAACGAAGTTGTGCCTGCTGATTGCTGGGTCAAATCTATTGTGGATTTATTGAATCAATTTGTTAATTCCCTTTATGTTGTGTAGAATGTTTAAATCGTTGGTATGATTCTGCAAGACACTTTCTTGCTAAATATAGATATTATACCCTTGTTAATTCTCTTATGTTGTGTAGGGATGTTTAAATCCGTATTGAATTTTAATGCATGAAAATGTGAAATGAAAGCTAACTTTCCTGCTACTTTAAAATTCGGCAAGATATTGAATCTGAATCAGAGCCGGAAATGTCTGAATCTAAATCAAGCATGCACGAAAATAATATATAAACCACAAACAAATAAGAAACGAAAATTAATCACAACAACTAGCAAAACGCATATGCACAATCTTGTGTATATTATACTATTGATGTAAACATGTTTTTTAATCATAAACACAAAACATATATGTTTTATACGTAAACATATATGTATCTTTCCAAAACATATATGTTTTATAATAAAAACACAAAACAAAGAAAAGTATAAAAATTAGCAACAATAATATCATTAAAACATACATGTTTTAAGCATTCCATTTATAAGCAATCATTTTTTAAAATATACATGTTTTGAACATACATGTTTAAAAACATATATTCTCAAACATATATGTTTTTCATTAGTTAGATCTCACTAATTAAAACATATATGTTTTGAACATGTATGCATTCATTTATCCTTGAATCTATATTAACCTTAAAACATATATACACGTCACTTTTAGTGATTTTGTACAAGCTGAAAAACAAATATGCACCACAATCAAAAGTAGTGACAAACTATATATATTCACCATCCATATTAATAATCATCTTTGAAAGTAATACATATATAATCCAGTGAACACATGCTATAACTCTTAACTAAAGATTCCAACAAAAATAACAACAGCAAATCTTATACAACAAACTTGCGGCCTTCTAACTCTCAAACAAATTAACACGAAATTAAACCTTTGATTAATACAAAAATATATTAAAAAAAAATCAAATCTGATTCCAAAAAAAAACCTAAAATATAACTAATACGAAAATAATATTAAAAATACTCTTACTCCAACCATCTGGAAACGTAACCGTCGTTGGTTTCTTCACCATCGTCACTTCACCACCGCGAACCACTGCCTTCCTTTCCGTCTCCAAAAACCTCCGTCGTCCTAGATAATCAAGAAAAAGATTAATAGATCAGATGGACATAAGCGATGACACGGTATCGGTTAACTTTTCTATCGACTTTGAGATCCATCATGATATAGGTTAATACTTCAGGCGATTTATTAAGTATGACAAAAAAAGGGATAGTGGTTTAAAGGTGAAAGGATGACGGCCTGAGATTGGAGAAAGCATGGTGGCTGTAAATAATTAATATGAATTAGGGTTGTGAAGTTAGAAACCGTCAAATGAATTAGAAGAAAGAGAATTAATTTAAATGCAATTGAGATAAAATTGGAAGAGATTTAAATGCTGGCAATCAGTTATCAATTTTGAAATCCCCTAAATGCCCTTCTATTATTTACACTAATGACATATTGTTTACATTAATTACACTAATGGTACAAGTGATCTCATCCATTAATCAACTCATCTAATGGCTAAAAAGTGGTTTTCGCAGTTCTTGCAGTTAAAATGGTTCTCGTTTGAAAGTTACACTATATATATATATATATATATATATATATATATATATATATATATATATATATATATATATATTAAGAAAACATCTGAATATTTATTAGTTCAACTAGAGGCATTAAGATGCTCCTTCCATGTCTGATCATTTTAGATGTTTTTACCTCTATCTGCCTCTGAACGGAAAATAAAAAACAAACACACTTAACACCTAAAAGCTCTAACTGGCTAAAAGCTTTGGTCTATTAAGAGGCTGTTAATACATAACGAAAAATTTATGTAAAAACCCGCAAGACATTACAAAACCACAAATTTATTAATTGTGACAATATTTAACTTTAAAACAAAGTTATTGAAATATTACTCGTTATACTATATGCCCAAATCCTGCGAGTGGCCAAGTTCTAAAACTAGTTTGGCATAACACTATATCATCAAACTATATGGATGTTCATAATTTGGGTATTATCCAGCATGATCTGAAACCGAATAGAACTGAATTGAACCCATATAAAAATGAACCAAATTTTTAAAATGATTTTCATATCAAAATTAAACCAAACCAATCTAAACACTTAAACCCTATATCACTTACACATGTGCTACTGTGATTTGACATTTGTCAAGTTAGATTTGGAGTAGAGAAAACACTTATTATCAAATCATTTTATTTTAGTAAATTAAATCATTCTGTATCTTCTTTTATATCAAATATGCCAAACTTTAAAACTTTTATGTTGTGTACCCATTACACCTAAAAGGAAGAAATGCGGAGTTAAGAGAGTATTTGGGTATGCTTATTTTTATTGCTTATCTGCTTTTTTCTTAAGTAGAAAAACAATTTTCACATCTAAACAGTTTTTGCTTATCAAGTTTTTGAAGAAAAAAAAAAAAAAAAAAAAAAAAAACTTAACTTTTCATAAGCAATTATTTTGTATTGTTTATAAAAAATTTAATGAAAATAAGTTTTTAACTCTCATATTTAATCTAAAAAGTTTTATTATTATTTTAACTAAAAATGTCTATTAAGATAATTAGTTTTACAACTATTTATGTATTTTCTAGAAAAGAAACAAATCCAAACACTAGCTACAAAAGCAATTATTTAAACAAAAGTGAAAATATAAGGAATCCCAAATGCCCTCTCTAAGTCATTTATTTGAAAAGAAGAGAAAAGTTAATTTGCTTACTCTTATTTTGATGCTTACCAAAGGACAAATACCCAACATCCATCTAGTTTGATCTAATAGTGAGGGGGATTAACATAAAATTTAATATGTCAACCTAAGTCCATGTATTTTCTTTTTCCTTTTTTCTTGTCTTTTTGTCTTTCTTGTTTATTCACGTTTTTTATGTTATTTATTTTTATTTATTTATTTATTTTTAATTAGCATTTTTTTTAATTCACGCTTTTTTCCGCTTTCATACGTTTTCGTCCGTTTTCATACGTTTTCGTTCGTTTTCTTACATTTTCGCCCGTTTTCATACGTTTTCGTACGTTTTCATCCGTTTTCGTCCATTTTTCGTATGTTTTCGTCCGTTTTCAGACGTGTTTTTACGCTTTCATACGTTTTCGTCCGTTTTCTTATGTTTTCGCTCGTTTTCTTATGTTTTCGCCCGTTTTCATGCGTTTTCGTCCATTTTCTTACGTTTTTGTCCATTATTCATACGTGTTCGTCCATTTTCATCCGTTGTCATCCATATTCATACGTGTTTTTACGCTTTCATACGTTTACGTCCATTTTTAAATGTTTTTGGCCGTTTTCAGATGTTTCTGAATATCACAAGTATATTATGTGATATTCAAAATATCACAAGTGATCAAAAATGATATTCTGAATATCACAGGTGATATTTTGTGATATTCTGAATATCACAGAATATAAACAAATACCAATCATCAACACTAATATAAACAAAAACAGTTTTCGAATACACGACTAAAACGAACAAATAATCATTTTACACATCACCTAAAAACGTTCCATGTGTCAAATATGCAAATCTAATCCAGCCAATACAAATATCATAAATCTTAATCTTGAAATCCTAACACGGGTGTTGTTATTTTTTAAGCACTAATTTAAAATGAGCACTAATCAGCCGGCACAAATAAAGCAAAAACCCTAACACAAGTGTATTACAAGATCTCAGTCCATTAAAGATGAAATCAACCATACAATTAATAACACCACTATATCCAAACAAAACATTAGTTAAGAATCAAAGATTAAGATTGAAAGATAAGGTGACCTGATGATAATGAAGGCCTGATGACGTTGATGGTATTCCCAGATTGATCCATTAAAAATTGAGCTGAGATGGTGCATTTAATTGTACAGTATGTGCCTGCAATGAGCCGTATAATGCAATTAGAGTCAACGTCATCTAAAATGTACCTAAACGTCATCTAGACTGTACCCAAACGTCATTTTTGTGAACAATCACCATGATACGTTTTCGTCCATTTTTCACAAGTGATATTCTGAATATCATTGAATATCACTTGTGATATTCAGAAACGTATGAAAACGAACAAAAACGTAAGAAAACGAATGAATATGGATGAAAACATATGAAAACGAACAAAAACGTAAGAAAATAGACGAAAATGTATGAAAACAGGCGAAAATGTATGAAAACGTCACTTGTGATATTTAGAATATCACTTGTGATGATATTCTGAATATCACAGAATATCACTTGTGATATTCAGAATATCCTTTGTGATCACTTGTTATATTCTGAATATCAATAGAATATCACAAGTGATAATCTGAATAATTCAAGTTATATTATGTGTTATTCAGAATATCACTTGTGATATTCTGAATAACACATAATATAACTTGAATTATGTGAATAACACATAATGTAACTTATTGAACCAAAACATAAACTTGAACTTAATTATCAAAAGATACTAACAATGTTGACACCTAAACCAACCAATGATAAGTTTATATCTGATGATGAGCATGTATGATTCGCTATATTAGTCTTAATTTGTGTTCATGTAATAAAAGTTTCATATTTTAGAATGTTAATAATATGCTGAGCAAGGAAATTCATCAACTCCTAAACAAACCCCACCTGTCGAGATGGACAAAACAAAGACACCAGTCATTGTTTTATCGGATGATGATGAGGTAAACTTAGTTATTCAACATTAAGTAAAACATAAAAATAAATCCATGTGTGTTAATAATTTTTGTTCGTTTTACACCCTACTTTAAAATCACGAAAGCGACGTAGGTTTTTTAAAAACAACAAAATTATAAACACGAACTATGTTGAAGTTATCTCATCAGATGATGAACAACCACAATCATTTGAAGCAGTAAAAAAAACAACTAATCACATTCAAGTACAAGATAAAATGGTATGAATTAGCATTAGAATATCATAAATTATTTTTATACATTAATATATTATAACTTACAATGTAACCTCTCGTAATTTTTCCCTATGAATAGTAAATACTAATAAATGATTAACGAATCATTACATTATTTAATAACCGTTTTTACCAATAACAAAATTTTGTTTGTTATTCATGCTATGCTATTTAAATCACAATGATATTTGTGATTCACCATTTACCTAGGAACGATGCTCACACACGAACCTTGATAGTCTAAAAATCGCGAATTTATCTAAAACAATTAACGCTTAATATTTAACGTTTATACATCTCGTCAATTAACCAAACGTGATCAAATAAATTCCTGAGCTCACGAAAACTTCCACAAGTACTCAGTAACGATATTGGGCCTCGACCCAACACCCAATACACACCAAACGGACCCTTATCATTATTATTATTTTTCTTTCCTTGGGCCTAGTCCACCAAACGAGCCCAAACACAAACCAAAGCCCATAACCTATATTTTTTTTTCGAATTACATGTCCAAGGCTCATTTACTTCGACTCGTTAATTCACAAATTTTCTTAACAACGTAATAATTTTTTTACACGACTCGTCTAAGCTCCCAACTAAGGATCAAGTGTGACAAACCATATTTCAAAATTCGAACATTTACTAAACTAAAATCAACCAAAGCTCAACACACTTGGCACGTTATGAACACAACACAAATTTCAGTTTTGGCTAAGCTTGTGTCTCGTATAACTCTCAACTCACCCCAAACAATCCACAAGTGAGTATTAGCACATTTTTATTTGATACTTTGACTTTCAAAAGCTCCCAACAATGAGCAAACAAATAACCATGATTATTTTTCTTGTTTCTTTCTTCTCGGCTCAACACCACAAGGACGATTGTGTTAAAACTCTTTCCATCATTTTGGTAACTTGTATACTCAAGCAATATCAACCAAGATTAAAAGGAATTGACCTTCGAATGTCACCAAACGAACAAGGACGAAATACCATGATTTACCTTGTTATTTTCCCTTTGGTTTACAAACAAGAACAGTAAACAAGGACTCATCATTTTAGTCACCTACACACACCATTGACTTCACTCTTACACATCTACTAACCCCATACTTTATTTCCCACTTGATTCATTTTGAATTACACGTGCATGAACCAAACGACCCTATTTAAGCTTGCATGCAATCGATAGGTTCATGCACACCAAAAACATGTCACTTGCAAATATTTTCTAAGTCTTTTTGAACCTGCTGATCACGCCTAGCTTTGGCACAAATTGGGAAGTGTTCGGGTCCAAAGCTTATCGCGTGTGAAAACCATATTTTGAAGACTAACTATATACGTATGGGCTTATAAGCCCACTAAACTATTTTTTTTAAGCTCTATGAATAAGCTGGGTAGATAAGCTCAATTGTAACATTTTTATAACCCTTAAACAAGCCCAAAGTCAGGCCCAAACCCCCTCTACGCCTAACGGATCGAAAACCCTTGATGGGCCAAGTCTTTGGCTCGTTAAAGGCCCATAAGCTTAAAAATAAGCTCTCGACAAAATAAGTTGTTTATATAATTTACATAAGCTATTTTAAACATATTTATGAAATAAAAATAGTGAACTTTGATTTCTATAAAGTTTGGACTTGTTTTGCAAAAGTTTGCTAACCGAGGGATCAAAATTGCCAAGTTTGGAAACTTGGGGTACAAACTGTCATTTTGATATCTTGTGATGAAAACTGTAAATTTAAGAACTTTTGGGTATAAAATGTAAATATTAAATGTTTTAGACTTAAAATGTAATAAAACTTAACCGAGGACTAACGGTGCAAATATTATGCCGTTAGGGTATAAAGTGTAACTTTGTAAAACCCAAAGGTTATTTCTGAAATAACAGATTTATACTTGTAATAATATTTTACGAACTCCAAACAAGTGTGTTTTAGTCCCGCAAGTCGACATTTAACGTTACATTTTCTAATAATTATATATATATTCATACAACTTATATATATATATATATATATATATATATATATATATATATATATATATATATATATATATATATATATATATATATATATATATATATATATATACGTAACCACTTAACGAAACATTAAACGCATAACATAACTTATCATCAACCAACTTTAATTTATCAACGACGATCTCTTTAGTCAACCTTATATACTCCGACAAACAAGCACATACCCAAGAGTTATATATATATATATATATATATATATATAATATATATATATATATATATATATATATATATATATATATATATATATATATATATATATATATATATATATATATATATACATATGTATAACTATATTTTTTTAACTTCAAGCATTTAAACACGCATGTTTTAATGTTACAAATTAATTATCAATCGATAAAACCTTGAACGTTATGATTCGCGATAAACCAAACTTGGACTATCAAACCACTAAAACTTGCCATATATTATTTAGGTCGTGTGTTGAAGCCGTTTCCTTTCATCGTTTGAGTTACGATACTACCACCACTACTGTACTACTAAGGTGAGTTCATAGCCCACTCTTAAACTTTTAAACCCTTTTGTGGGAAGATACATGCTACAAACATGAACACAAACTTTTTAGTATGCTATGACTGATGTTATTATTGCTTAAGTAGCTATTGCCAGAAGTCCCTCTATCATGAACCTTAATCACGTGCGAGTGAACGTAAATAGTTGTGAATAGATCTATTTGGGACTGACAATCCCCGTTTGGGTCTGCTAGGATGAGCCACCCAAGCGCACTTTATTTAAACATACTTATAGGTTATTGGCAAAGACCTATCCCGAGGGCCTATATACTTTACATCATTTTGATGCCTGTTAAACGTTGCGTGTCATGAGCTTAATGCAATAACAACTTGATTTTAACTCGTTTAATTGTAATTCGATGCAATTAACACTTATACTTTGTGTTCAACTATTAAACTTAAACCTATGAATATCACACAACTTTTGTTGACTTTTAGCATGTTATCTCAGGTAACTAAAAGCTGGAACTCAAGGCACGGAGTGGGCACTAAACCTGGCACGGGTGCTAAATAAATGTTTTATCATTCAAATTTAAATAAACATGTTTAACTATGAAACATCTTTGTATCTCAAATGCTTGTATTTTGAATGATAAACTTAAAACGTCTCTTTTAAGTCGTTTTCTATGGTTATGACTACGATCCACTACGTAATACCCCATTAAGTCTTCCGCTGTTGATATCCGAATTTAGGGGGTGTTACAGATTGGCATCAGAGCTCATGGTTATAGAGAACCAGATGTATTTAAACATTGGACTATAACTACATTTTTAAAACGGACCATTTTAAAGGATAACCACCTTATGCCCTCCGTGCCTACACACTTCCAACATTTTAAGAATGTTGCTCACT
The DNA here is from genome assembly GCA_021014915.2 of Artemisia tridentata subsp. tridentata. Classification (NCBI taxonomy): domain Eukaryota; kingdom Viridiplantae; phylum Streptophyta; class Magnoliopsida; order Asterales; family Asteraceae; genus Artemisia; species Artemisia tridentata. Next base: position 132,692,541 of record CP139509.1, on the reverse strand, counting down.
ATATGAGTTCTTAACAAAGTTTAACATATTTATGATTATGTTAATAGCTTACATTTACTATTCGGGATTATTACAGTACTATGTCTTCAGATCCCCATCCTATCGCTGTATCGTCTGATTCAGAGAATGAGGATCCTATGCCTTTCACTTCAGACTTTGCTCCGGCAGCTATACCGATGTCACCTGCTACTGACCGGTACATGGAAAGCCAGCAATTTCTACCGGCATCCGACATGGAGACTTCTCCTCCAGCATCACCAATCCCATCACCTGGCCCGATTCGCCAGCGTAGACGAGTGCGACAACTCCAGCCATATGAGCCAGAACCCTTTGGGCAACTTTACCGACGCCCCGGAGAAGGTCATGTTCGCAAGCACACTCTCCGGAAACGGGTACGTGCACCACCAGCTCTGATCATACCACCACCAGCCCCACTCATACCAACTTCGACTCCAGTGATATCACCACCCCCAGCTCCTAAGCATTCCAGGACACCACCACTTACACCACTATCTTCAGTTAGCAGACCACCACTGTTCCATTACCATCCTCTACTCCACCACATGCTTCTCCACCATCAGCTACTCTCAGTGAGCCTCTGCTACCTTGCAAGAGGACATACCGCTTGGTTCCATCTTCATCGGACCCCTATGTCCAGGTCATAGATGAGGCCGCAGCTCGCACTGGGACCCACAAGAGGGTCGATGCTCGCCGATGGTCTTTCTTGCTACCGATCATCCGTTACTGGAGATCCCAGGAGGGAGCCCCGAGAGCTACGGAACTAGGAGAGAGTTCGGCTACTGCTGCTTCGAGGATCCTTCCGGTTACCGGAGAACCCCTCCATCACACCCTACCCCTACTGGCAGCCAGATTAGTCCAACATGAGGATCGTCTTGACCACATTGTAGACATTCTTGATGACTTACCACTCGAGCAGGTTGAGACACTTGGGGAAGAGGTGGAAAACCTCGTGATAGGCCAGTTGGCAATGGAGACAGTTTTTGATCAAGTAGGTACTAGTCTGGAGGAAGCCATTGAGACTATTTCTATACTAGGAGAGGCCACTACTTCGATGCAGACAGTGATTGAGACACTAGACTCTGAGCTTGACCGAGTTAGCTCTCAGGTTCTGATTCTTAGACTTATGATTGAGGATTCCCAGGCTAGGGAAAGAGCTCGAGACCAGACAGTGGAGACTTTGATGGCAGTGATTGCAGATCATTAGCGCCGCCTAGATGGTGCGCCAGGAGGACCATAGATCAGGGATGTGTCAGTATAGCTAAGAGAAATCTTAGCCTACCAATGTTGTATTAATAAAGAATCTTGTATCCTTATGTTTTGTAAAACAAATCGAACAAGTTATTAATCTTATGTTGTGTGGATGTATTATATTGATGTTGATTTATGTATTCCATGGTTGTTTCTTACATTCATATGCATTATGATTTGCCCATATATATTGTCTCGTGAAATGATGGTTCATATAGTACAATTCAATCATTTATGTTCTCATGTGTGTTGTGATTTGATTCAGACATGTCGTGAATGTATTTATGATGTGGTACTTGCTGTACCTACAGATATGAACCAAAATTATCATTCTCATAAACTCAATTGTTGTGGTTAATATTATGGCTGTATTATTATAACCCATATTCAATTACCTTACAATTTATTCTAACCTAACGTGATCATTATGAGATTTCTACATATATGCTTTTGCGATATTGATAGAATTATGGCACGTACAAGGAAAGCAACCTCAGCCGCAACTCGTGAAACCTCAACGGCTACACCTACTATGACTCCAGAAGCTATCCGAAAGGCAATCGCTGACGGTGTAAATGCAGTCTTGGCAGAACAGGCGGCAGCAAATGCTCGCAACAGTGGCACTAGCCTACCGACAGGAGAAAGTGTGACAGCTGCAAACCGCAAGTGTACCTACAAGGATTTCATGAGTTGCCAACCAACTTTCTACAAAGGTACTGAAGAAGTGACTGAACTTGCTAACTGGTTCGAACGATCTGAAACTGTTTTTCAGAGAAGCGGTTGTACTGAGGATAACAAAGTCACTTTCGCTACTGGAACTCTCATGCAAGATGCTTTGTCATGGTGGAATGCTACTGTCAAAGCCATGGGAATGACAGCAGCCTACCAGCTCACTTGGGCTGAGTTTAAGACCAAGATACTGAAGAAATACTGTCCCCGTTCTGAACTAAGAAAATTGGAAGATGAATTCCATCAATTGGTAGTGAAAGGAGTTGATCTTAAAACATACAACAGGAGGTTCCAAGAGCTTAAAATACTATGTCCTACTGTTGTACCAAATTTCGAAAAAGAACTGGAGAAGTATGTCGAAGGGCTTCCCCGTAGCATCGAGGGAAATGTCACTTCATCGAACCCGCCAACTCTGGAGGCAGCCATGGAACTTGCTCAAAAACTACTGGACCGAGAGGTCAAATGCAACAATGAGCTCAAGAGGAAGCTCGATGACAAAAGGACCACTCACCACAACAGTAACAACAACCACCGCAACAACAACTCCAACAACAACAACAACAACAACCATAGAAACAATAACCCGTACCATCAAAACCGAAACAATCGTCACCATCAACAAAACCAAAGACAGGAAACCGCCAGGGCCTATGCTGCTACTGAAGGCAGAGAATACCAAGGTCAGAAACCCCAGTGTAACAGATGCAAACTACACCACAATGGACCTTGCACAACCAAATGCGTGAAATGCCAGAAAGTGGGTCATCAGACAAAGGATTGCAGGAATCCCGCTACTGGTAGCAACCTACAGCCTGTAACTCCAACTTGCTACTCCTGCGGAGAAGTAGGTCACTTCAAGCAGTGACGGACCCAGGGAAAATGGATGTGGGGGGCAAATTTTTTTTTTTTTTTTTTTTTTTTTTTTTTTTTTTTTTTTGACAATAACAACAAAATGCGGAAAAAAAAATCGTAATGATAAATCGAGTATTTTTACTTAGAGATGAAGGGTTTATAAGGCTTTAGAGCTTTGAATGTTAGGTCTTAGTATGTGGGTGGGGGGCAATTTTAGTTTTGGGTGGGGGTCACTTTCGAAAAAAGGTCAAAATTTTATAAAAATTACACTAAAATTTCAACTTTTTCGGCTAGCCATGGGGGGCACCGGCCCCCCATACTTACACTATAAGTCCGTCCCTGACTTCAAGAACCGCTGTCCAAAAGGAAATGGTCAGCAAAACAACGTTAGAGGAAGAGCGTATGTGCTAAAGGAGGAAGATGCCCCACTGAACCCTGACGTTGTCACGGGTACGTTCTTACTCAATCAACATAGTGCTAGAGTATTATTTGATTCTGGAGCAGATAGAAGTTTTGTGTCAACTACGTTTGCTCCTTTGCTTAACATTACCCCCTCCAAACTGAACACCACTTTTGAAATTGAAATGGCGGACGGAAACCTAACTGGCACCAACACCGTAATTCGTGGTTGCACCATAATCATACAAGACAACCCTTTTCCCATCGACCTCATGCTTATTCAGCTCGGTAGTTTTGACGTAGTCATAGGTATGGATTGGTTATCCAAACACCGCGCTAGAATACTCTGTGACGAGAAAGCCGTGCATATTCCACGTAATGGTGAAACTCTTATTGTCCATGGTGACAAAAATAAAACGCGATACGGTATCATCTCATATATCAGATTGGTGAAATACATTAATGAAGGATGTCATGCATTCATGGTTCATGTAACGGAAAACAAATCGAAAGATAAGCAAGTTGAAGACGTTCCGATCGTTAAGGAGTTCCCAGAAGTATTCCCTGAAGATTTACCCGGTCTTCCACCTTCCCGTCAAGTAGAATTCTAGATTGAACTAGTGCCTGGAGCGGCACCTGTGACGAAAGCACCTTATAGATTAGCGCCGTCTGAAATGAAGGAATTATCAGAGCAATTGAAAGAGTTGTCTGATAAAGGTTTTATCCGACCCAGCTCATCACCTTGGGGAGCTCCGGTCCTATTCGTTAAGAAGAAGGACGGATCTTTCCGAATGTGTATTGATTACCGGGAATTGAACAAACTCACTGTAAAGAATCGTTATCCACTACCTAGAATCGATGACTTGTTTGACCAATTACAAGGATCGAGTGTATACTCGAAGATCGACCTAAGGTCAGGGTACCATCAGTTAAGAGTTCGAGAGGAGGATATTCCCAAGACAACTTTTAGGACGCGTTACGGACATTACAAATTCCAAGTAATGCCATTTGGTCTAACTAATGCCCCTGCTGTGTTCATGGACTTGATGAACCGAGTGTGCAAACCATACCTGGATAAATTCGTGATAGTATTCATAGACGATATTCTAATCTACTCACGCAACGAGCAGGAACATGCTGAACATTTGAAGATTATTTTAGAGTTACTCAAAAAGGAACAATTGTATGCCAAGTTCTCCAAATGCGACTTTTGGATTCGAACTGTACAATTTCTTGGGCATGTTATCAACAGTCAAGGCATTCATGTAGATCCTGCAAAGATTGAGGCCGTCAAAGGTTGGACATCCCCTACAAACCCCACAGAGATACGCCAATTTTTGGGTCTAGCCGGTTACTACAGAAGATTTATTGAAGGTTTTTCAAAAATCTCAAAGCCTTTGACCGAATTAACTCAGAAGAACAAGAAGTATATCTGGGGAAAAGAGGAGGAATCAGCTTTTCAACTGTTAAAGAAAAAGCTCTGTGAAGCACCAATATTAGCACTACCTGAAGGAAGTGAAGACTTCGTAGTATATTGTGATGCCTCATATCATGGTTTGGGAGCTGTGCTGATGCAATGAAGCAAAGTGATAGCTTATGCCTCGCGACAACTCAAAACGTATGAAGCAAACTACACGACTCATGATTTGGAGTTAGGAGCAGTAGTATTCGCCCTTAAGTTATGGAGACATTACCTGTATGGCACCAAGTGCACAGTATTCACCGACCACAAAAGTCTTCAGCATATATTAGATCAGAAAGAACTGAACATGAGACAACGTCGCTGGTTAGAGCTACTTAGCGATTATGATTGTGAAATCCGTTATCACCCAGGAAAAGCCAACGTTGAGGCAGATGCATTAAGTTAGAAGGAACGACTGAAACCTCTCAGAGTCAGATCGTTAGGAATGACCATTTGTTTGCCCCTGCCCTCACAAATACTCATCACTCAATCCGAGGCTCTTAAGGAAGAGAACCGACCTGGTGAAAAGATCCACGGTATGCCAGAAAATAAGAATGGCTTGGTGCAAAGAGCAGACGGGATGCTCTGTTTCAAAGAAAGAAGTTGGGTTCCTCTATACGGAGGTATACGTGATCTCATCATGAATGAGTCTCACAAATCCAAGTACTCCATTCATCCAGGTTCCGACAAAATGTATCAAGATCTCAAGAAACTTTACTGGTGGCCAAACATGAAGGCCGACATCGCCGAGTATGTCGGAAAATGTTTGACCTGTTCAAGAGTAAAAGCGGAATATCAAAAGCCGTCAGGATTACTCATACAACCCGAAATTCCTGTATGGAAATGGGAACGCATTACAATGGACTTTATCACCAAGCTACCTAAGACATCAACTGGATTTGACACCATCTGGGTCATCGTTGATCGTCTCACCAAATCCGCTCACTTCTTAGCAATCAAAGAAACTGACGAGATGGACACACTCGCAAAGCTATATCTAAAGGAAATAGTTTCACGGCATGGAGTTCCGATCTCAATCATCTCAGATCATGACAGTCGTTTCACATCTCATTTTTGGAAGTCTTTGCAAAAAGCCTTGGGAACCAAACTAGATATGAGCACTGCATATCATCCACAAACCGATGGACAAAGCGAGAGGACAATCCAAACCTTAGAAGACATGCTCCGAGCATGTGTTATTGATTTCGGAAAAGGTTGGGACATACACTTACCTCTAGCCGAGTTCTCCTACAACAACAGCTATCACGCTAGCATTAAGGCAGCACCATTCGAAGCACTTTACGGTCGAAAGTGCAGATCGCCTGTTTGTTGGGCCGAAGTCAGAGATGTACAACTCACCGGACCCGATCTCATTCATGAGACAACAGAGAAGATAGTCAAGATTAAGCAACGACTGCAAGCTGCAAGGGATAGACAGAAGAGCTATGCCGACATGAGGCGAAAACCTATGGAATTCTAGATTGGAGACAAGGTCATGTTGAAAGTGTCTCCCTGGAAGGGAATGGTACGTTTCGGAAAACGTGGAAAACTTAACCCTAGATACATTGGTCCATTCAAAATCCTAGAAAGGATAGGACCAGTGGCTTACAAACTCGAACTACCAGAGGAACTTAGTCGAGTTCATGACACCTTTCACGTATCAAATCTTAAGAAGTGTTTGTCAGATGAATCTCTTGTAATTCCTTTGAAAGAGATTCGGCTCGACGACAAACTTGTCTTTACAGAAGAACCCGTGGAAATCAGGGACAGAGAGATCAAACAACTAAAACAGAACCGCATCCCCATCGTCAAAGTCCGATGGAACTCTAAACGAGGACCGGAATATACTTGGGAACGCGAGGACCAGATTCCCGCCAAATACCCACACCTATTTTCATAGACACCCCTGCCAACTATCTTAGACTAGAATTCCGGGACGGAATTCAGTGTAAGTGGTAGGTACTGTAACCTCTCGTAATTTTTCCCTATGAATAGTAAATGCTAATAAATGATTAACGAATCATTACATTATTTAATAACCGTTTTTACCAATAACAAAATTTTGTTTGTTATTCATGCTATGCTATTTAAATCACAACGATATTTGTGATTCACCATTTACCTAGGAACGATGCTCACACACGAACCTTGATAGTCTAAAAATCGCGAATTTATCTAAAACAATTAACGCTTAATATTTAACGTTTATACGTCTCGTCAATTAACCAAACGTGATCAAATAAATTCCCGAGCTCACGAAAACTTCCACAAGTACTCAGTAACGATATTGGGCCTCGACCCAACACCCAATACACACCAAACGGACCCTTATCATTATTATTATTTTTCTTTCCTTGGGCATAGTCCACCAAACGAGCCCAAACACAAACCAAAGCGCATAACCTATATTTTTTTTTCGAATTACATGTCCATGGCTCGTTTACTTCGACTCGTTAATTCACAAATTTTCTTAACAACGTAATAATGTTTTTACACGACTCGTCTAAGCTCCCAACTAAGGATCAAGTGTGACAAACCATATTTCAAAATTCGAACATTTACTAAACTAAAATCAACCAAAGCTCAACACACTTGGCACGTTATGAACACAACACAAATTTCAGTTTTGGCTAAGCTTGTGTCTCGTATAACTCTCAACTCACCCCAAACAATCCACAAGTGAGTATTAGCACATTTTTATTTGATACTTTGACTTTCAAAAGCTCCCAACAATGAGCAAACAAATAACCATGATTATTTTTCTTGTTTCTTTCTTCTCGGCTCAACACCACAAGGACGATTGTGTTAAAACTCTTTCCATCATTTTGGTAACTTGTATACTCAAGCAATATCAACCAAGATTAAAAGGAATTGACCTTCGAATGTCACCAAACGAACAAGGACGAAATACCATGATTTACCTTGTTATTTTCCCTTTGGTTTACAAACAAGAACAGTAAACAAGGACTCATCATTTTAGTCACCTACACACACCATTGACTTCACTCTTACACATCTACTAACCCCATACTTTATTTCCCACTTGATTCATTTTGAATTACACGTGCATGAACCAAACTACCCTATTTAAGCTTGCATGCAATCGATAGGTTCATGCACACCAAAAACATGTCACTTGCAAATATTTTCTAAGTCTTTTTGAACCTGCTGATCACGCCTAGCTTTGGCACAAATTGGGAAGTGTTCGGGTCAAGTTAAGAGTCACGTTATACTCGTTCCTAAATCTTCGAAGTGCCAAGAATCGAGCTACACAATTTCCTTTGGCCTAGCTCAGTTTCGACATTGTGATACGCCCCACCTTTTGAGGTGTAGTAAGCCATTTTCCCTACTTTTTCAATTCTTACGTTGGTTTATATTTGCAAGTCACGTTTACTTTGCTTCGATATTTCGTAAACTCCCTTAACAACATATGCATTTTATTCGACATATAAAAGGTCTAATATACTACCTACGAATCTCAACTTATATTCGTAACACATTTACACGTTTAAACCATATTTTAGACACGTTTTGTGAGACATCTGACCCTATTCGAAAATAACAAAACACTTAGAATTAGTTTGAGTTTCAAAACTGTTTTCAGAAATGGACTATGTCGCTTCACTTTGGACGTGGATTTTCAAAACGAGACATACGACCCAACCATTTTAAAATCTAATCTGTTAGTCTACATGCTAGGCTAACGAGCCATACAATTTACTCACCCCCATGAACTCTTGTCAACCCTCGTTTGGAACCAAAGCTTATCGCGTGTGAAAACCATCTTATGAAGACTAACTATATACGTGTGGGCTTATAAGCCCACTAAACTTTTTTTTTAAGCTCTATGAATAAGCTGGGTAGATAAGCTCAATTGTAACATTTTTATAACCCTTAAACAAGCCCAAAGTCAGGCCCAAACCCCCTCTACGCCTAACGGATCGAAAACCCTTGATGGGCCAAGTCTTTGGCTCGTTAAAGGCCCATAAGCTTAAAAATAAGCTCTCGACAAAATAAGTTGTTTATATAATTTACATAAGCTATTTTAAACATATTTATGAAATAAAAATAGTGAACTTTGATTTCTATAAAGTTTGGACTTGTTTTGCAAAAGTTTGCTAACCGAGGGATCAAAATTGCCAAGTTTGGAAACTTGGGGTACAAACTGTCATTTTGATATCTTGTGATGAAAACTGTAAATTTAAGAACTTTTGGGTATAAAATGTAAATATTAAATGTTTTAGACTTAAAATGTAATAAAACTTAACCGAGGACTAACGGTGCAAATATTATGCCGTTAGGGTATAAAGTGTAACTTTGTAAAACCCAAAGGTTATTTCTGAAATAACAGATTTTATACTTGTAATAATATTTTACGAACTCCAAACAAGTGTGTTTTAGTCCCGCAAGTCGACATTTAACGTTACATTTTCTAATAATTATATATATATTCATATAACTTATATATATATATATATATATATATATATATATATATATACACGTAACCACTTAACGAAACATTAAACGCGTAACATAACTTATCATCAACCAACTTTAATTTATCAACGACGATCTCTTTAGTCAACCTTATATACTCCGACAAACAAGCACATACCCAAGAGTTATATATATATATATATATATATATATATATATATAACTTTATTTTTTTAACTTCAAGCATTTAAACACGCATGTTTTAATGTTACAAATTAATTATCAATCGATAAAACCTTGAACGTTATGATTCGCGATAAACCAAACTTGGACTATCAAACCACTAAAACTTGCCATATATTATTTAGGTCGTGTGTTGAAGCCGTTTCCTTTCATCGTTTGAGTTACGATACTACCACCACTACTGTACTAAGGTGAGTTCATAGCCCACTCTTAAACTTTTAAACCCTTTTGTGGGAAGATACATGCTACAAACATAAACACAAACTTTTTAGTATGCTATAACTGATGTTATTATTGCTTAAGTAGCTATTGCCAGAAGTCCCTCTATCATGAACCTTAATCACTTGCGAGTGAACGTAAATAGTTGTGAATAGATCTATTTGGGACTGACAATCCCCGTTTGGGTCTGCTAGGATGAGCCACCCAAGCGCACTTTATTTAAACATACTTATAGGTTATTGGCAAAGACCTATCCCGAGGGCCTATATACTTTACATCATTTTGATGCCTGTTAAACGTTGCGTGTCATGAGCTTAATGCAATAACAACTTGATTTTAACTCGTTTAATTGTAATTCGATGCAATTAACACTTATACTTTGTGTTCAACTATTAAACTTAAACCTATGAATATCACACAACTTTTGTTGACTTTTAGCATGTTATCTCAGGTAACTAAAAGCTGGAACTCAAGGCACGGAGTGGGCACTAAACCCGGCACGGGTGCTAAATAAATGTTTTATCATTCAAATTTAAATAAACATGTTTAACTATGAAACATCTTTGTATCTCAAATGCTTGTATTTTGAATGATAAACTTAAAACGTCTCTTTTAAGTCGTTTTCTATGGTTATGACTACGATCCACTACGTAATACCCCATTAAGTCTTCCGCTGTTGATATCCGAATTTAGGGGGTGTTACAGATTGGCATCAGAGCTCATGGTTATAGAGAACCAGATGTATTTAAACATTGGACTATAACTACATTTTTAAAACGGACCATTTTAAAGGATAACCACCTTATGCCCTCCGTGCCTACACACTTCCAACATTTTAAGAATGTTGCTCACTATATGAGTTCTTAACAAAGTTTAACATATTTATGATTATGTTAATAGCTTACATTTACTATTCGGGATTATTACAGTACTATGTCTTCAGATCCCCATCCTATCGCTGTATCGTCTGATTCAGAGAATGAGGATCCTATGCCTTTCACTTCAGACTTTGCTCCGGCAGCTATACCGATGTCACCTGCTACTGACCGGTACATGGAAAGCCAGCAATTTCTACCGGCATCCGACATGGAGACTTCACCTCCAGCATCACCAATCCCATCACCTGGCCCGATTCGCCAGCGTAGACGAGTGCGACAACTCCAGCCATATGAGCCAGAACCCTTTGGGCAACTTTACCGACGCCCCGGAGAAGGTCATGTTCGCGAGCACACTCTCCGAAAACGGGTACGTGCACCACCAGCTCTGATCATACCACCACCAGCCCCACTCATACCAACTTCGGCTCCAGTGATATCACCACCCCCAACTCCTGAGCATTCCAGGACACCACCACTTACACCACTATCTTCAGTTCCACCACCTACTATCTTCTATCACCAGACCACCACTGTTCCATTACCATCCTCTACTCCACCACATGCTTCTCCACCATCAGCTACTCTCAGTGAGCCTCTGCTACCTTGCAAGAGGACATACCGCTTGGTTCCATCTTCATCGGACCCCTATGTCCAGGTCTTAACTGAGGCCGCAGCTCGCACTGGGACCCGCAAGAGGGTCGATGCTCGCCGATGGTCTTTCTTGCTACCGATCATCCGTTACTGGAGATCCCAGGAGGGAGCCCCGAGAGCTACGAAACTAGGAGAGAGTTCGGCTACTGCTGCTTCGAGGATCCTTCCGGTTACCGGAGAACCCCTCCATCACACCCTACCCCTACTGGCAGCCAGATTAGTCCGACATGAGGATCGTCTTGACCACATTGTAGACATTCTTGATGACTTACCACTCGAGCAGGTTGAGACTCTTGGGGAAGAGGTGGAAAACCTCGTGATAGGCCAGTTGGCAATGGAGACAGTTTTTGATCAAGTAGGTACTAGTCTGGAGGAAGCCATTGAGACTATTTCTATACTAGGAGAGGCCACTACTTCGATGCAGACAGTGATTGAGACACTAGACTCTGAGCTTGACCGATTTAGCTCTCAGGTTCTGATTCTTAGACTTATGATTGAGGATTCCCAGGCTAGGGAAAGAGCTCGAGACCAGACAGTGGAGACTTTGATGGCAGTGATTGTAGATCTTCAGCGCCGCCTAGATGGTGCGCCAGGAGGACCATAGATCAGGGATGTGTCAGTATAGCTAAGAGAAATCTTAGCCTACCAATGTTGTATTAATAAAGAATCTTGTATCCTTATGTTTTGTAAAACAAATCGAACAAGTTATTAATCTTATGTTGTGTGGATGTATTATATTGATGTTGATTTATGTATTCCATGGTTGTTTCTTACATTCATATGCATTATGATTTGCCCATATATATTGTCTCGTGAAATGATGGTTCATACAGTACAATTCAATCATTTATGTTCTCATGTGTGTTGTTATTTGATTCAGACATGTCGTGGATATATTTATGATGTGGTACTTGCTGTACCTACAGATATGAACCAAAATTATCATTCTCATAAACTCAATTGTTGTGGTTAATATTATGGCTGTATTATTATAACCCATATTCAATTACCTTACAATTTATTCTAACCTAACGTGATCATTATGAGATTTCTAAATATATGCTTTTGCGATATTGATAGAATTATGGCACGTACAAGGAAAGCAACCTCAGCCGCAACTCGTGAAACCTCAATGGCTACACCTACTATGACTCCAGAAGCTATCCGAAAGGCAATCGCTGACGGTATAAATGCAGTCTTGGCAGAACAGGCGGCAGCAAATGCTCGCAACAGTGGCACTAGCCTACCGACAGGAGAAAGTGTGACAGCTGCAAACCGCAAGTGTACCTACAAGGATTTCATGAGTTGCCAACCAACTTTCTACAAAGGTACTGAAGAAGTGACTGAACTTGCTCACTGGTTCGAACGATCTGAAACTGTTTTTCAGAGAAGCGGTTGTACTGAGGATAACAAAGTCACTTTCGCTACTGGAACTCTCATGCAAGATGCTTTGTCATGGTGGAATGCAACTGTCAAAGCCATGGGAATGACAGCAGCCTACCAGCTCACTTGGGCTGAGTTTAAGACCAAGATATTGAAGAAATACTGTCCCCGTTCTGAACTAAGAAAATTGGAAGATGAATTCCATCAATTGGTAGTGAAAGGAGTTGATCTTAAAACATACAACAAGAGGTTCCAAGAGCTTAAAATACTATGTCCTACTGTTGTACCAAATTTCGAAAAAGAACTGGAGAAGTATGTCGAAGGGCTTCCCCGTAGCATCGAGGGAAATGTCACTTCATCGAACCCGCCAACTCTGGAGGCAGCCATGGAACTTGCTCAAAAACTACTGGACTGAGAGGTCAAATGCAACAATGGGCTCAAGAGGAAGCTCGATGACAAAAGGACCACTCACCACAACAGTAACAACAACCACCGCAACAACAACTTCAACAACAACAACCATAGAAACAATAACCCGTACCATCAAAACCGAAACAATCGTCACCATCAACAAAACCAAAGACAGGAAACCGCCAGGGCCTATGCTGCTACTGAAGGCAGAGAATACCAAGGTCAGAAACCCCAGTGTAACAGATGCAAACTACACCACAATGGACCTTGCACAACCAAATGTGTGAAATTCCAGAAAGTGGGTCATCAGACAAAGGATTGCAGGAATCCCGCTACTGGTAGCAACCTACAGCCTGAACTCCAACTTGCTACTCCTGCGGAGAAGTAGGTCACTTCAAGAACCGCTGTCTGAAAGGAAATGGTCTGCAAAAAAACGTTCGAGGAAGAGCGTAAGTGCTAAAGGAGGAAGATGCCCCACTGAACCCTGACGTTGTCACGGGTACGTTCTTACTCAATCAACATAGTGCTAGAGTATTATTTGATTCTGGAGCAGATAGAAGTTTTGTGTCAACTACGTTTGCTCCTTTGCTTAACATTACCCCCTCCAAACTGAACACCACTTTTGAAATTGAAATGGCGGATGGAAACCTAACTGGCACCAACACCGTAATTCGTGGTTGCACCATAATCCTACAAGACAACCCTTTTCCCATCGACCTCATGCCTATTCAGCTCGGTAGTTTTGACGTAGTCATTGGTATGGTTTGGTTATCCAAACACCGCGCTAGAATACTCTGTGACGAGAAAGCCGTGCATATTCCACGTAATGGTGAAACTCTTATTGTCCATGGTGACAAAAATAAAACGTGATACGGTATCATCTCATATATCAAATTGGTGAAATACATGAATGAAGGATGTCAAGCATTCATGGTTCATGTAACGGAAAACAAATCGAAAGATAAGCAAGTTGAAGACGTTCCGATCGTTAAGGAGTTCCTAGAAGTATTCCCCGAAGATTTACCCGGTCTTCCACCTTCCCGTCAAGTAGAATTCCAGATTGAACTAGTGCCTGGAGCGGCACCTGTGACGAAAGCACCTTATAGATTAGCGCCGTCTGAAATGAAGGAATTGTCAGGGCAATTGAAAGAGTTGTCTGATAAAGGTTTTATCCGACCCAGCTCATCACCTTGGGGAGCTCCGGTCCTATTCGTTAAGAAGAAGGACGGATCTTTCCGAATGTGTATTGATTACCGGGAATTGAACAAACTCACTGTAAAGAATCGTTATCCACTACCTAGAATCGATGACTTGTTTGACCAATTATAAGGATCGAGTGTATACTCAAAGATCGACCTAAGGTCAGGGTACCATCAGTTAAGAGTTCGAGAGGAGGATATTCCAAAGACAGCTTTTAGGACGCGTTACGGACATTACGAATTCCTAGTAATGCCATTTGGTCTAACTAATGCCCCTGCAGTGTTCATGGACTTGATGAACCGAGTGTGCAAACCATACCTGGATAAATTCGTGATAGTATTCATAGACGATATTCTAATCTACTCACGCAACGAGCAAGAACATGCTGAACATTTGAAGATTATTTTAGAGTTACTCAAAAAGGAACAATTGTATGCCAAGTTCTCCAAATGCGACTTTTGGATTCGAACTGTACAATTTCTTGGGCATGTTATCAACAGTCAAGGCATTCATGTAGATCCTGCAAAGATTGAGGCCGTCAAAGGTTGGACATCCCCTACAAACCCCACAGAGATACGCCAATTTTTGGGTCTAGCCGGTTACTACAGAAGATTTATTGAAGGTTTTTTAAAAATCTCAAAGCCTTTGACCGAATTAACTCAGAAGAACAAGAAGTATATCTGGGGAAAAGAGGAGGAATCAGCTTTTCAACTGTTAAAGAAAAAGCTCTGTGAAGCACCAATATTAGCACTACCTGAAGGAAGTGAAGACTTCGTAGTATATTGTGATGCCTCATATCATGGTTTGGGAGCTGTGCTGATGCAACGAAGCAAAGTGATAGCTTATGCCTCGCGACAACTCAAAGCGCATGAAGCAAACTACACGACTCATGATTTGGAGTTAGGAGCAGTAGTATTCGCCCTTAAGTTATGGAGACATTACCTGTATGGCACCAAGTGCACAGTATTCACCGACCACAAAAGTCTTCAGCATATATTAGATCAGAAAGAACTGAACATGAGACAACGTCGCTGGTTAGAGCTACTTAGCGATTATGATTGTGAAATCCGTTATCACCCAGGAAAAGCCAACGTTGTGGCAGATGCATTAAGTCGGAAGGAACGACTGAAACCTCTCAGAGTCAGATCGTTAGGAATGACCATTTGTTCGCCCCTGCCCTCACAAATACTCATCACTCAATCCGAGGCTCTTAAGGAAGAGAACCGACCTGGTGAAAAGATCCACGGTATGCCAGAAAATAAGAATGGCTTTGTGCAAAGAGCAGACGGGATGCTCTGTTTCAAAGAAAGAAGTTGGGTTCCTCTATACGGAGGTATACGTGATCTCATCATGCATGAGTCTCACAAATCCAAGTACTCCATTCATCCAGGTTCCGACAAAATGTATCAAGATCTCAAGAAACTTTACTGGTGGCCAAACATGAAGGCCGACATCGCCGAGTATGTCGGAAAATGTTTGACCTGTTCAAGAGTAAAAGCAGAATATCAAAAGCCGTCAGGATTACTCATACAACCCGAAATTCCTGTATGGAAATGGGAACGCATTACAATGGACTTTATCACCAAGCTACCTAAGACATCAACTGGATTTGACACCATCTGGGTCATCGTTGATCGTCTCACCAAATCCGCTCACTTCTTAGCAATCAAAGAAATTGACGAGATGGATACACTCGCAAAGCTATATCTAAAGGAAATAGTTTCACGGCATGGAGTGCCGATCTCAATCATCTCAGATCGTGACAGTCGTTTCACATCTCATTTTTGGAAGTCTTTGCAAAAAGCCTTGGGAACCAAACTAGATATGAGCACTGCATATCATCCACAAACCGATGGACAAAGCGAGAGGACAATCCAAACCTTAGAAGACATGCTCCGAGCATGTGTTATTGATTTCGGAAAAGGTTGGGACAGACACTTACCTCTAGCCGAGTTCTCCTACAACAACCGCTACCACGCTAGCATTAAGGCAGCACCATTCGAAGCACTTTACGGTCGAAAGTGCAGATCGCCTGTTTGTTGGGCCAAAGTCGGAGATGTACAACTCACCGGACCCGATCTCATTCATGAGACAACAGAGAAGATAGTCAAGATTAAGCAACGACTGCAAGCTGCAAGGGATAGACAGAAGAGCTATGCCGACGTGAGGCGAAAACCTATGGAATTCCAGATTGGAGACAAGGTCATGTTGAAAGTGTCTCCCTGGAAGGGAATGGTACGTTTCGGAAAACGTGGAAAACTTAACCCTAGATACATTGGTCCATTCAAAATCCTAGAAAGGATAGGACCAGTGGCTTACAAACTCGAACTACCAGAGGAACTTAGTCGAGTTCACGACACCTTTCACGTATCAAATCTTAAGAAGTGTTTGTCAGATGAACCTGTGGAAATCATGGACAGAGAGATCAAACAACTAAAACAGAACCGCATCCCCATTGTCAAAGTCCGATGGAACTCTAAACGAGGACCGGAATATACTTGGGAACGCGAGGACCAGATTCGCGCCAAATACCCACACCTATTTTCATAGACACTCCTATCAACTATCTTAGACTAGAATTCCGGGACGGAATTCAGTGTAAGTGGTAGGTACTGTAACCTCTCGTAATTTTTCCCTATGAATAGTAAATGCTAATAAATGATTAACGAATCATTACGTTATTTAATAACCGTTTTTACCAATAACAAAATTTTGTTTGTTATTCATGCTATGCTATTTAAATCACAACGATATTTGTGATTCACCATTTACCTAGGAACGATGCTCACACACGAACCTTGATAGTCTAAAAATCGCGAATTTATCTAAAACAATTAACGCTTAATATTTAACGTTTATACGTCTCGTCAATTAACCAAACGTGATCAAATAAATTCCCGAGCTCACGAAAACTTCCACAAGTACTCAGTAACGATATTGGGCCTCGACCCAACACCCAATACACACCAAACGGACCCTTATCATTATTATTATTTTTCTTTCCTTGGGCCTAGTCCACCAAACGAGCCCAAACACAAACCAAAGCCCATAACCTATATTTTTTTTTCCGAATTACATGTCCAAGGCTCGTTTACTTCGACTCGTTAATTCACAAATTTTCTTAACAACGTAATAAAGTTTTTACACGACTCGTCTAAGCTCCCAACTAAGGATCAAGTGTGACAAACCATATTTCAAAATTCGAACATTTACTAAACTAAAATCAACCAAAGCTCAACACACTTGGCACGTTATGAACACAACACAAATTTCAGTTTTGGCTAAGCTTGTGTCTCGTATAACTCTCAACTCACCCCAAACAATCCAAAAGTGAGTATTAGCACGTTTTTATTTGATACTTTGACTTTCAATAGCTCCCAACAATGAGCAAACAAATAACCATGATTATTTTTCTTGTTTCTTTCTTCTCGGCTCAACACCACAAGGACGATTGTGTTAAAAACTCTTTCCATCATTTTGGTAACTTGTATACTCAAGCAATATCAACCAAGATTAAAAGGAATTGACCTTCGAATGTCACCAAACGAACAAGGACGAAATACCATGATTTACCTTGTTATTTTCCCTTTGGTTTACAAACAAGAACAGTAAACAAGGACTCATCATTTTAGTCACCTACACACACCATTGACTTCACTCTTACACATCTACTAACCCCATACTTTATTTCCCACTTGATTCATTTTGAATTACACGTGCATGAACCAAACGACCCTATTTAAGCTTGCATGCAATCGATAGGTTCATGCACACCAAAAACATGTCACTTGCAAATATTTTCTAAGTCTTTTTGAACCTGCTGATCACGCCTAGCTTTGGCACAAATTGGGAAGTGTTCGGGTCAAGTTAAGAGTCACGTTATACTCGTTCCTAAATCTTCGAAGTGCCAAGAATCGAGCTACACAATTTCCTTTGGCCTAGCTCAGTTTCGACATTGTGATACGCCCCACCTTTTGAGGTGTAGTAAGCCATTTTCCCTACTTTTTCAATTCTTACGTTGGTTTATATTTGCAAGTCACGTTTACTTTGCTTCGATATTTCGTAAACTCCCTTAACAACATATGCATTTTATTCGACATATAAAAGGTCTAATATACTACCTACGAATCTCAACTTATATTCGTAACACATTTACACGTTTAAACCATATTTTAGACACGTTTTGTGAGACATCTGACCCTATTCAAAAATAACAAAACACTTAGAATTAGTTTGAGTTTCAAAACTGTTTTCAGAAATGGACTATGTCGCTTCACTTTGGACGTGGATTTTCAAAACGAGACATACGACCCAACCATTTTAAAATCTAATCTGTTAGTCTACATGCTAGGCTAACGAGCCATACAATTTACTCACCCCCATGAACTCTTGTCAACCCTCGTTTGGAACCAAAGCTTATCGCGTGTGAAAACCATCTTATGAAGACTAACTATATACGTATGGGCTTATAAGCCCACTAAACTATTTTTTTCAAGCTCTATGAATAAGTTGGGTAGATAAGCTCAATTGTAACATTTTTATAACCCTTAAACAAGCCCAAAGTCAGGCCCAAACCCCCTCTACGCCTAACGGATCGAAAACCCTTGATGGGCCAAGTCTTTGGCTCGTTAAAGGCCCATAAGCTTAAAAATAAGCTCTCGACAAAATAAGCTGTTTATATAATTTACATAAGCTATTTTAAACATATTTATGAAATAAAAATAGTGAACTTTGATTTCTATAAAGTTTGGACTTGTTTTGCAAAAGTTTGCTAACCGAGGGATCAAAATTGCCAAGTTTGGAAACTTGGGGTACAAACTGTCATTTTGATATCTTGTGATGAAAACTGTAAATTTAAGAACTTTTGGATATAAAATGTAAATATTAAATGTTTTAGACTTAAAATGTAATAAAACTTAACCGAGGACTAACGGTGCAAATATTATGCTGTTAGGGTATAAAGTGTAACTTTGTAAAACCCAAAGGTTATTTCTGAAATAACAGATTTTATACTTGTAATAATATTTTATGAACTCCAAACAAGTGTGTTTTAGTCCCGCAAGTCGACATTTAACGTTACATTTTCTAATAATTATATATATATTCATATAACTTATATATATATATATATATATATATATATATATATATATATATATATATATATATATATATATATATACGTAACCACTTAACGAAATATTAAACGCGTAACATAACTTATCATCAACCAACTTTAATTTATCAACGACGATCTCTTTAGTCAACCTTATATACTCCGACAAACAAGCACATACCCAAGAGTTATATATATATATATATATATATATATATATATATATATATATATATATATATATATATATATATATATTATATATATAACTTTATTTTTTTAACTTCAAGCATTTAAACACGCATGTTTTAATGTTACAAATTAATTATCAATCGATAAAACCTTGAACGTTATGATTCGCGATAAACCAAACTTGGACTATCAAACTACTAAAACTTGCCATATATTATTTAGGTCATGTGTTGAAGCCGTTTCCTTTCATCGTTTGAGTTACGATACTACCACCACTACTGTACTAATAAGGTGAGTTCATAGCCCACTCTTAAACTTTTAAATCCTTTGGTGGGAAGATACATGCTACAAACATGAACACAAACTTTTTAGTATGCTATGACTGATGTTATTATTGCTTAAGTAGCTATTGCCAGAAGTCCCTCTATCATGAACCTTAATCACTTGCGAGTGAACGTAAATAGTTGTGAATAGATCTATTTGGGACTGACAATCCCCGTTTGGGTCTGCTAGGATGAGCCACCCAAGCGCACTTTATTTAAACATACTTATAGGTTATTGGCAAAGACCTATCCCGAGGGCCTATATACTTTACATCATTTTGATGCCTGTTAAACGTTGCGTGTCATGAGCTTAATGCAATAACAACTTGATTTTAACTCGTTTAATTGTAATTCGATGCAATTAACACTTATACTTTGTGTTCAACCATTAAACTTAAACCTATGAATATCACACAACTTTTGTTATCTTTTAGCATGTTATCTCAGGTAACTAAAAGCTGGAACTCAAGGCACGGAGTGGGCACTAAACCCGGCACGGGTGCTAAATAAATGTTTTATCATTCAAATTTAAATAAACATGTTTAACTATGAAACATCTTTGTATCTCAAATGCATGTATTTTGAATGATAAACTTAAAACGTCTCTTTTAAGTCGTTTTCTATGGTTATGACTACGATCCACTACGTAATACCCCATTAAGTCTTCCGCTGTTGATATCCAAATTTAGGGGGTGTTACATACAATATGTTTTTATGTTGTGTACTTTGAATCCTACAAGACTGATGATGAAGACCATGTTATGATAAAATGATCTAAAACATCACATCAAACATACAACACAAGAAATCAGACTTATATGCTGATTGATGAGGATACATATGATGAATTTGATAAGAATAATAGCAACTCTGAAGATGGCGTTTGGACAAACATCAATGATCTCGATGAACCCTTTTATCCTATAGATAATTTTAAACCCAAATATATTACCCTTGATGAAGATATCATTGAAGACTCCTCGACGGGTTGTTTCTTGAAAAATAATTATATAACATTTGTATTTGTAAGTTTTTTAAAATGGATTAAAATTACAAGTTATATTTTATTTATATATATATATATATATATATATATATATATATATATATATATATATATATATATATATATAGTATTTACGCAGGCGATTCAAAATATACTGCCATTGATGAGGCTTATGACAGAGAGATTTTACACAAACATAACATAAGTGACGATGACATGTGGGACGATATGCCTGATATTGACGGTAAAGTGCACAGTAAAAATATTCGCAACAGCAACATCGATGAAGAAGTTTGGGAAGTCGATTCAGACACGTATAGTGTGAGATCTGTTCCTGATGACGATGATATAGCAAGCTTTATTAATGACGGCTCCATTGATTATGAAACAAATGAGGATGATGATAGTGAGGATGAAATATGATAAAACATAACAAGATTACCCAAAACTTTTTTTTTTTTTTTTTTTTTTTTTTTTTGATATTTTTATTTAACATGTTTAAGTCTATTATTATTCTATAACTATTACTTTTTTATTACCAATATTTGTTAGGTTTTATATGGTTGATAATTCATGAATTTTATTCCTTTCAAAACCTTTAATATGATATATTAATAATGAATGTATTCGTGCTTTAAGTTTAAGCTTTATTACTGCTGCTACGATTGGATCTTAATGCTGCTTTCATATCAACTTAATGCTGCTACAACTTTTTAATGCTTCTCCATTTAAAGTTAGTATTGCTGTTGGTTATTAGTACTGCTGAGTGAAAGTAACTTGAAAGTTAGTACTACTGGTTCTGTTTGGCTTATTCCCGGGTTAGTTAAAAAGTTTTAGAAAAACTGCGTTCATAAAAAATTTGGTTATCTCAGTTTTTAAAATGGCCATTCATTTATTTGCCTTACTTTTATTGAACTGCTTTTGTTGGACAATTTAAAAGGAATATGATATGTGGTGTTATTATGAAAATTCTATTGGGTTTATAAGTTTGATGTAAATAAATACATAATGTCCCACATAGATGAAACAGTAAAATTTCGACAAACACTGTTCACAGTTTACCAATTACGACGAGTTAACTGAATTGCGATGACTTTATCTGAATTGTGATGGAACTTTTGGCAATTTCTATAAGGTATGTTAATTGTGATAGACTTTGCAATTTAGATAATGTATCTGAATTGCGATGGATCTTTGCAATTCCGATGATATCTCACTAACTTATACAAGATAGGAGATTTCCACAAAGTCGAAGTATTTTACAAGCTTGTACAAGCAAGGAATCTACTGAGTATCAATTCCGATGAATCCTGAAGTTCAAATCCGATAAATCCTTGTGTGGCAATTCCGATAAACCCTTGAATGCAAATCTGATAAACCCTTGAATGTAATTCCGATAAACCCTTAAGTGCAATTCCGATGGATGTTCAGAAAACAAAAACAACTTAATTTGAATGTAAAATAGCTTAACTAACTATTGCTTTTGATAAAAAAAAAACATTGTAAATGACTTGAATAATAAGAAAGTTTTAAGCTTTAATGTTTTAAAAGAAATTTGACCAATTTCGATAAAGTATCTAAAATTAAACTATGATATTAAGCAAATGTAAATAAAAAAGATTCAACCTTTCGACTATAAATCAAACTTTTAAACACTATAGAGTTCTTAACACTTTAAAAGGGTGAAGAATGAGTGCTAGAAATGAGATTTTATCACAAAGTAACCAAACTAAATCGTACACTAAGAAGAAACAACGAAAAACTCTTAAACACACTACTCAATGATCTTTAGGCGATTGATACCACTTGTTAGGTCACCATAATAGTAGAACACAAGTATAGTAAATGATAGAAATGAGATGAAGAGATAAAGAGATGGTCGATTATATCACACAACAAAATAACAAAGGTTTAGTAGCTTAGTGAAATAACCAACAAGAATAAGTGTATGTTTACATGGGTATATATAGGCACATATCTAGGCCAACATCCCATGTGCAAGAATAAAACAAGGCTTACGGCCCATGGGCCTTCTAATAGGGTTGAACCTTAAGTAACAAACATAAATGCCTATTCTAAGCAACCTATTACATAAATGAATGACTAAAACTTGATATTAATTAAACGTGTTCCCAACAGAAAATTATCCAAAAGGTACAAAAATCCCCACTTTATCTGAGCTTTGGTCTATCTTTTACTTCTCTTACTATTTTGGTCATGCTCAACAGTTCAACTGCTAGACTCCTGCCCATTTGCGATATATGTCCTTGCAATTACAAGAGCTAGGTGAAGATTATTTTTTTTGTTTTATTGTCAAATTAAAAATACACCCTTATACTTTATTACTTATACTTTTTAAATTTACTTGTACCATATATTTTACTAAAGGTATTTTGTGCTTATTTACTTGTACTCCACCTATCTCCACCCACATCTTTCATTATTGCAAGGGCACATGTAACAAATGAGCTGAAGTCGAGCAATTGAGCAGTCGAGCATGAACAAAATGAGAAGAGGAGTAAAAAAATAGACCAAAGCTTGGACCAAAGGGGAATTTTTGTACCATTTTGGTAATTTTCTCATTCGGAATATAATATATGTTACTTGAGTAGTTGTATAACAACTTACATGTATATAATCTAAAAGGCTAATGATTTGCATACTCTAATTTTTTATTTACACACTCCAAACTGTGCTTTAAGCAATTGTACATTTATCTGATTTTGAAGATTGTATATTGGAGTGTGCAGATCAAAAGTAAGAGTGTGCCAATCAACACTCAATCTAAAAGTTCAATTGATATATGTATGGAGCTGGTTTGGGTTAACTATAAAACTAAAAGCTAAACCAAAATTTTCGGTTTTTAATAATCAAAATCGGACAATCAGTTTAGAAGTGGTTCAGTTATCTTGAGACGGTTTCTTTAGATAATTTTTGGGTTGTAGTTTGGTTTTTCGCATGTTTTAAATCACCCGAAATTATTAAAAATAGTTGAGTCCAACATAGGTCATTTCTTCGATGAGTGGCTATCAATTTAATGGGTATACTGTATGATGCGTAGTGAAATCTCTAGAAACTGTAAAATAATGGGAGACTGCCATTTTTATACTCTTAATGTTTTGAAAATCTCGGATCGGACCAACATGCCAGTTTAACCAGTCGAACTAGGAACCGAGGGCCCAATTGGTTAATGAATCCCAGCGGGATTGTATGTGGTTGCACCAGTGCAAATCGGAAAAAAAAACCAGTGAAAAACTGAAAGCAGTAAACCGGTCAACATTTTTTTCGCCATTTCTTTTCTAGATTTGATCATATAAGTTAATAAAAATGATTAGTAAGCCTAAGTAATAAACCTAAGAATAGACCTACAAATATGATTGGTGTAATTCAAATTTGATTGGTGAATATGAGGAGAGAGAAATAGTGTTTTTAATACTTGTCAAAATGTGAATGGATTATGCCTATTTGTAGGTCTATTTAGTAGGCCTAATTATCAAGATTTGATCATATAAGTTAATATTTGTGTTTTAACTTGGTAAGACTTAAAATATTTGATTGTCAGAATGTTTGAACATGCTTTGGGGTGTTAATCGGGTCGGGTAGGTCATGTTTGTGTCAATTCATGTTGGGTCAAAGTCGGCTCAAGGCTAAAAATAACATACCCAAATTCGACCCTATTTGAACAAGATAAACCAAGAACCAGAAGATCAACCGGTTTAGTTTTCAAAACCTTAATCATCAATCAAATGAATACATTTCTTCCTACTTTAAAACTTGTAACTTGTAAGTATTCGGCCAGGCCCCGCTAAGTTGGTTCAACCGGGCTAAAAAGTTAAGTTGGGCCATCATATTTAAACTTTTAATTTGGGTTTTTTTATTAATTCTTATAGAACATTGACTATTTGGCATACAACAGGCATAACACATATACAAAACTTTCACATGACACAAACATTACAAAAAACCATATGGCATAACATCAACACAACATACGATACAATAAACACAATATTAATTCGAAGCATGGCAACCGACAAGTGATTTTGGAGCGTACGGTCACATGTAGAATAAGAAAAAAATAATAATAATAATAAATAAATACATTGATGATAAACCTAAGAAGGTTAATTGCTTCTTCTTTTTCTTACAATACAATGCAACACATACAAATTGTTTGCTTTTCAAATACATAAGCAAATTTGATAATCATAAAAGTTGTTACTTAAATAGTTAACGACCGAAAGGCTAGTATAACTGTAGCCGATTTCAACCGTTATGTAGGTAATGTTCTAAATACACGTTAGATTAAAAGTAATCGAGTTATCTTTTTCATGTCGTAATGGAGCCACTAAATTGTTAAAGTACGGTATTCCTTTATTATTTCTGTAAATTATTTCAAAACTTAGTAGGCAATCATATCATATTTCTAATCTTTAGGCAAATTTCACCTATCAAGTCACCAAAGTAGGATTTAGCAAATGATTTAAATCATTCCTCTACATTTGATACAAATCTATAGTTTACATTAAACACAATATAACTAAAATCTCTTGACATAATGTGTGATCAGCAAAGGATTAATAAAATGATTAAATGGTTGATTACATTACATCTAAACATACATATTCAGATAAGGTTGAAACACATAAATTAAAATCTTGACATCATACCTTTGTTATATTCGAACTTCTAATTCAACAAGTAGTTAATCAAAGTATTAATGATCACTCTAAAAATAAAGCAGTTGTTAAACAAAGTATCAAAAGATATTAAATTCATAGGCAGTTAATGAATCTACGTTATCTTAACTAATCAAAATAATGATAGAATGCATGACACCGTTGGATCATCTAAACAAAGTATACCAAACAAACGATGTTAAAATTATGAAGTTTCATGGCAAGGGTACTAAAATCATGTCGGGGTAAGAAAACCTTTACGTTGATTATTATCAAAATAACTCGACAAACTTAACGTCATAAGCGCACCCACGATCATCAAACTTGCCACCATCCCAAACCACCGCCTTCTCGGCTTCTTACCAATGTTGGTTTTGACATCAGATAGCAACATCTTGGATTCATCAAACACATCTTGGGACGACGGACCCATCACTTCGTATGACATCTCAGGAACTTCATAAACACTTGACACATCACTCCTATCCTCTTCATTACCCACACCATCATTATTCAAACACGACTCACAAACCGAAATATTATCATCATGATCCACATTCTCATGATGATGAACATGAACAAAGCGCAAACTTGTCACGTAAAACTCATTCTCAAGTTCAACGAGTCTTCTTTCAATTTCTTTAAAATCATGTTTTGACCCATAAGAAGCGCTTTCGGCGGTTAAGAGAATTCTAAAAAACTCTAACTTTGCTTTGATGGTTTGAGCCAAACCATCGAGGCCGAGTGTATGGATTGGTAGATTTGTGAAGATGATGATTTCTACTTCAGCATGTTGAAGCTTTTTTTGTAATGCTAAATATGTTTGTTGAAGTTGTTCCATCGTGGTCAAAATCGAGGGGCTAAGAATATGATTAGGTTCTGGGGTGGTTATAATTTATAAGAAGACGTTATTAATAAAAGTTTATGGTTAGTTTGGTTGTGGTTGGCGCTTGGAGAAAACCGCTTTGCAGTACATAAAAAGGAAAAAATCTTTTGCATCTTTGTAGATCGTTTCCATTTATTCGTCTTCTTTTTTTCTACGGTTACTATATATGATAAATATGTCATAAAAAATTTAGATTATTCTAGTCATGATTTAATTCCAAAATGAACTTGCTAGCATAACGCCGGTGTTATAAACAGTCTTTATACTAACTTATATTCTCCATGTTAATCAAGAATCTAGTTATGAATCGCATATTCAATCATTCTAAATATGAAAAATGGTAGCCTAACTTTCTTTATAAACTTAGATAGTTTTTATGTAAAGGAAAGAAAAAGTGCTAAACATAACGGGACTATGTTAAGGAATTATATGACATGCATACATTATTTGTAGAGTAAATTACATCGTTCGTCCATGTAGTTTGGCCAAAATAACATCTCAAGTCCCTTGACTTATATTTTTGCATGGTCGGTCCTTATAATGAGGTTTTGTAACACCATTCATCCTTATCAATTACACTGTTCGTGCTTGTGGTTTGGCCTTAATAACATCGCAAGTCCCTCGGTTGTTAGTGATAAAGACGAATGGTGTTACAAAACTTCATTATAAGGACCGACCATGCAAAAATGAAAGTCGAGGGACCTGCGATGTTATTGTAGCCAAACCACGGGGATGAACGGTGTAATTTATCTTGAGAATAGTCAGATAACCAATTAAATGTACTATCGCATAACTTTAACTTTTATACATAGGGGTAAATGTTAAAAAAAGTATGCAACTTTACGTAAAACATGGTTTAACGTAGTCAACAATTAACCTTCCCAATTTTTTATGTGAACTCACTAATACCCCTTTGAAAACACATTATTTTACCTGGGCAGCAGGTTTTCGCCACCTCAATAGGTTTTTTTTTTTTTTTTTTTTTTTTTTTTTTTTTTTTTTTTTTATTTTATTTTCCACATTTACCATTTTTCCTACCCTCAATTTACCCTTTTCCATCTTCTTATTCTTTAACATTTACCCCTTAAATAAAAATTTGGGACCAAGTTGCAATTAGAATCCAACATATTTTTGTCCGCTGAAATTCATTACAATTAATAATAAGAATCCAACATATCATAGCTACAAGAGAATAAAACATCCACTTTTGGATGCCACTGGACCATTTTAACATCTTGTGTATGTCCTTGCAGCACAGAAACACAGTCATACTCATTGCCTGGTAAAACTTCCCATATCCAAACACATTTGTCTCGACTACAAGTTGCAAGTAGTGACCCAGATGCATTCCAAGACACGCTTTTAACTTCATTTTCATGCCTCTGTAAAATAGAAACTCAATATTTAAATTAAAATTTGCTTAATACACAGTACATTACATTAATGCTAGAGTAATGTAAAGTATTATGTATACTATATAGTATACATAG
This sequence comes from Artemisia tridentata subsp. tridentata, assembly GCA_021014915.2. Classification (NCBI taxonomy): domain Eukaryota; kingdom Viridiplantae; phylum Streptophyta; class Magnoliopsida; order Asterales; family Asteraceae; genus Artemisia; species Artemisia tridentata. The sequence goes on along the minus strand of CP139509.1, from coordinate 132,664,713 downwards.
TGTTGCTGATGTTTGAATAAGTAAAAGTACCTCTAAAGTGGAAACACATTCGAAGTCATCCCCATTTTGTTCCCAAATAGCAGTGGTGGCATCAAAACCAGTTGTAACACATTCGAAGTCATAAAAACCAACAAACCAATATTGGTTGTAAACCAGTGGTAGGCCTCGAATCCAGAAACAATCTTCAGTAGCAAAAACCCAAAAAAAAGATGGTTAATGCTAGGCCTCGAATCCAGAAACATCAATTGATATGTCGAATCCAGTAGCAAAAACCCTCGAATCCAGAAACATCAATTGATCTGTCGAATCCAGTAGCAAAAACCCAACAGAAACATCAATTGACCCATAATAAATCTTCATTGTCGATGGTTGTTGGGTGGAAAAATTTTGTGAGGTGGGTTTATGGTTGTTGGGATTGTTATTAGTGTTGTGTTGTTGTTAATCTTCATGAAAATCAAACCCAAAAAGTGTTGATTTGTGAGGTGGTTTATGGGTGTCTATGCCTTTATGGGTTTGAAGGGAAAAAGGTAAACTAGTCCAATTGGTAAAAAAAAACCTGTAACTGGCTTGGTGGGTCACATGTTGCGTTTTTAAAGGGGTATTAGTGAGTTCACATAAAAAATTGGGAAGGTTAATTGTTGACTACGTTAAACCATGTTTTACGTAAAGTTGCGTACTTTTTTTTAACATTTACCCCTTTATACATATCTCTTAGGACTACAAATAGTAAAACTTTAAAAGGAAAGATTGGTTTTATGTTTTTTACTTAACTTGTGATATATGATTGCACAAGCTTTAATAATTCAATAAACCAAAATTATTTAAAAAAGTAAATATGTTCATTTAATGCTCTAAACTTGTGCCACCATGGCATAAGTTAGAAAAAAAAAAAAAAAAAAAAAAAAAAAAAAAAAAAAAAAAAGTTAGGTGAAAAAAAAAAAAAAACGTTTTTTGCTTTCACTTTGTTACTTAGATGGTGTTTGAATTTGACTTAATTGACCTAATATAAGAATAATGAATTCACTAAGTCATAAGAAAATTGTAGGTTTGTGACTTAATATAGAAAGATAAATAAAAATATTAAGTAATAAAACAGAAAGTGTCTGCATTAAGTCATCTTTTAATTAAACATGACTTAATAACAAAATTTAACAAACAAGCCCTTAATCTTTCTATTTATCCTTCCACACACACAATCATACTTGATGTGTCATGAACCAATTCTCTCTCAATTTTGATAATTAATTTTTTCACTTGTTACAATCATGAAAGTAAGAGCATATATATAAGTACACATAAATAATAAAAGAAAATACCATTTGCCAATCAGAAAAAAAGAAAGTTAAATCATAAACTCAATGAAAGGTAAATGAATTAACCATTATGTACACTTACTGTTGGAAATTTAGTTCAATTGAGGGATATGATCATACATGGAAATGAGTTTGGAGGTACGGAGTGTACACTCATTAAATCCCTGATTACCCTCACTTATAGTGGTTGTTAGCAGAGTTAATGTTGCTAGTATTAATGTTACTACTGTTAGGCAGAGTTAATGCTGCTAGTATTAATATTAATACTGTTGGCAGAGTTACTACTGTTAGTACTAAAGTTAGTACTGCTGGGCATAAATTAGTACTGCTGGAAGTTAGTACTGCTCGTTTAACCACTGATCCCTGCTACTATGAAACTATTATGGTATGATTAATGGGCCGTTAATCACTAATAATTCCATGGGCTAGGGTTTGAGTAATCTCTATTATAAATAGAGATCATAACATATGCATGGATATACAATATAAAAACCCTAAACACTTGAATGCAAACAGGTTCTTGATTTGTGCCTAAAACAAGAACACCACTTGGTCTTATCCCATAGAGATATTTGTGTAACCCAGGCATAGGGTCAAATAGTTTCTATTGGAAAGTGATAACACGATTTCAAGTGATATCCGGCACTCATTGATTATCTACACCCTGTTTTGGGAACACAAGCACCAATAAGAAACCAACAATCAATAGAAACTATTTAGTTATAATCAATGGTTACTGCTATGAGGCAAATGGCTGCTAACTTTTCCAAATTGGAAAAGTTTGAAGGTGTCGATTTCAGAAGATGGCAAAAGAAGATGCACTTTCTTCTGTCATGCATGAGTGTGGTGTATGTCCTGAGCACTCCTATTCCTGATGATGGGGATGATGCTACTGTGGAAGACATGGGGAAAAGGAACAAGTGGGAGAATGACGACTACATTTGCAGAGGTTTAATCCTCAATGGTATGTCTGATCCTTTGTTTGATATTTATCAAAATGTGGAATCTGGTAAAGAACTATGGGATTCCTTGGAAGCCAAATATATGGCTGAGGATGCATCAAGTAAGAAGTTCCTTGTAAGTAATTTTAACAATGACAAAATGGTTGATTCTAGACCTATCATGGAACAATACAATGAACTTCTTAGTATACTTGGTAGATTCACACAACACAAAATGAACATGGATGAGACTATTTCAGTCTCTTGTATCATTAATAAACTCCCTCCTTCTTGGAAAGATTTCAAGCATATGCTTAAACATAAGAAGGAGGAATTGACTCTTGTTGAGTTGGGCAGTCATTTGCGCATTGAGGAATCACTCACAGCGCAAGACAGTGATAAGACAAAAAGTAGTAATGCTACTGGTCCATCAGTTTTCAATATGGTGGAGCATAACAACTCCACCAGGTACAATGACAACAAGGGAAAACGTAAACATCAGGATAACACCAAAGCTGATCTTAACAAGAAGCCAAAAGCAACTTGTTGGAAGTGTAGGAAACCTGGACACTTCAGAAAGGATTGCAAGGGTGTTAAAGTTGGCAATAAAGCCAATGGATCAGGCACAAATGGATCAGGGAATGGTAATACCAATTCTCTAAAAGGTCAGAATATATTTAATAAGTCTTTTGAGATTTATTATGTTACATATATATCTGAAGTTTAGTTTATGCAGGATGATGATGTTGCGTGATGGGTTGATTCTTGAGCAACAATCCATGTGTGTAAAGATAGAAGCTGGTTCAAGACCTATGAATCACTAAATGATGGTTCTATTCTTCATATGGGAAATGAGTCAACAGCCCTGGTGCATGGAAGAGGATGTGTGGATTTAAGATTTAGTTCTGGAAAGATTATTTCTTTGTTTAATATTTACATGTTCTAAATATTAGAAAGAACTTGCTTTCTAGTAGTGTTTTGAATAATTGTGGTTATAAACAAGTTATTGAATCTGATAAGTTTGTTTTGTCTAAACATGGTGTGTTTGTTGGTTTTGGTTATTTGTGTAATCAAATGTTCAAGCTTAATATTGTTAATGATAATGCTATTTCAGCATTTATGTTAACCTCTAAACTAAATGATTCAACCCTATGGCATGCTAGACTTAGCCATGTACACTTTAAGAGAATGCGAGATATGTCTAAGGATGGGTTAATCCTAGCCTTTGATATAGACACTGAAAAGTGTAAAACTTACATGATGACCAAAATAACTAAGAAACCATTTCAAAGTATAAAACGTGAAACTGAAGTTTTGGAACTGATACATTGTGACCTATGTGATTTACATGCTACTCCCTCATTGGGGAATAAGAAGTACTTTGTGACATTTATTGATGATGCTTCTAGGTTTTGTTATGTTTATCTTTTACATACTAAGGATGAAGCATTAGATAAATTCAAGGTATTTAAAACTGAAGTTGAGTTGCAACAAGGGTCCCTGATCAAGAGATTAAGGACTGATAGGGGAGGTGAGTACATGGATACTCTGTTCTTTCAGTCTGTTGGTATAATCCATGAAACGACTGCTCCCTATACTCCTCAGCAAAATGGTATCTCTGAAAGGAAAAACAGGGTACTAAAGGAGATGGTTAATTCCATGTTGTCCTATTCAGGGTTGAGTCAAGGGTTCTGGGGTGAAGCTATGTTAACAGCTTGTTATTTATTAAATAGGGTTCCCAATAAAAGGAACAAGATTACCCCTTATGAACTCTGGACTAAAAGAAAACCCAACCTGAACTTTTTGAGGGTTTGGGGTTGTAGGGCTGTTGTAAGACTCCCTGATCCAAAGCAGAAAACTTTGGGTGAAAGAGGCATTAAATGCATCTTTGTTGGATCTACTGAGCATTCCAAGGCATATAGGTTCTATGTTATTGAACCTAATGAATCTGTTTCAATTAACTCAATAATTGAATCAAGGGATGCAATCTTTGATGAGAATAGATTCTCATCAGTCCCTAGACCAAGTCAAAGGATTCCAAATGGAACTAATGGCATTGGTGTTTCAGAAGCCTCTGATGAGATTGTGGTTCAACAACCTGAACCTGAGCTCAGAATGAGCAATAGGGTCAGGACTCCAAAGTCATTTGGACCTGAGTTTCAATTATATTTAATTGAAGGAACAAGGGATGAGGTCTCTGACCAATACTCCTATTGCTTTATTGTTGAGGATGATCCCAAAACATTTGAAGAAGCAATGAAGTCCCAGGATGTTGCTTTCTGGAAAGAAGCAATAAATGATGAGATGGATTCTATCATGGGCAACAACACTTGGGTGTTGGTTGATCTACCACCTGGTTGCAAACCTCTAGGTTGAAAATGGATTTTCAAAAGAAAAATGAAGGTAAATATAACTATTGAAAAGTTCAAAGCTAGACTAGTTATTCAGGGCTTTAAACAAAAGTCAGGGATAGACTACTTTGATACTTATGCCCCTGTGGCACGTATCAGTACCATAAGATTGCTGATTGCTTTGGCATCAATTCACAATCTGATTATTCATCAGATGGATGTGAAGACAGCTTTCTTGAATGGTGACTTAGATGAGGAGGTTTATATGAACCAACCTCAGGGCTTCATCATGCTTGGAAATGAAGACAAGGTGTGTAAATTGATTAAGTCTCTGTATGGACTAAAGCAGGCACCTAAATAACGGCATCAAAAATTTGATGAAGTGGTTTTGTCTAGTGGTTATTTACTTAATCACTCTGACAAATGTGTATATAGCAAATTTGATGGATCTGGTAAAGGGTCATCATTTGCCTATATGTTGATGACATGCTAATCTTTGGCACTGACCAAAATCAGGTTGACCTGACAAAGGAATTTTTTTCATCAAGGTTCTCCATGAAGGACATGGGGGAGGCTGATGTTATCCTTGGTATAAGGATTAAACATGAAAGTAAAGGAATTTCTATCTCTCAATCTCATTATATTGAGAAGGTGTTGAGGAAATTTAATTACTTTGATTGTACTCCAGTGAGTACTCCTATGGATATAAGTGAGAAGCTAATGCCTAATACTGGCAAAGCTATATCTCAACTTGAGTATTCTAGGGTGATTGGCTGCCTAACGTAAAGGGGTACTTAAGTATCTGAAAAAGACTATAGATTATAGTCTCTCATATACTGGTTATCCTTCAGTATTAGAAGGATACACTGATGCAAGTTGGATCAGTAACACTGAAGACAATTCGTCTACCAGTGGCTGGGTATTCCTACTTGGTGGAGGTGCAATCTCTTGGGCATCCAAGAAGCAAACTTGCATCACCAGTTCAACAATGGAATCTGAATTTGTGGCTTTAGCAGCTGCTGGTAAAGAAGCTGAATGGTTGAAAAACTTGCTTCTTGAGATTCCATTGTGGCCTAAACCTATAGCACCTATTTCTATCCGTTGTGATAGTGCTGCTACATTGGCAAAGGCTTATAGCCAGATGTACAATGGGAAGTCTAGACAGTTAGGTGTCAGGCATAGCATGATTCGTGAGCTTATCATGAATGGGGTGGTATCTATAGAGTTTGTGATAACGCTTAAATCTAACATGTTTTTAGTAGCGTTATTTGTGTTTTTATATGTGTTTTGTGGTTATATTTATATGCTTTTGTTACTTAATCGTACCAAAGTGTGTTTGCATAGTTTATGTAGCCAAAAACAGGAAAAAGGATGAAAACGATGCAAAAACGAGGAAGAAGGAAATATTTATGATTTCATGAAGATTCTTGTGACAAGTCCCGCACTAAAAGGTACTTAGAAGAGTAAAAGTCCATGTAGTCGAGTTAATGAGTCTAAAGATGAAGGGAAAGATCAAAAAACTAAGAGCTACGAACAAGAAATAAGTCAAACGGCAAAAGACCAAAAAGAGTAAATCAGCAAGCTCCATCCGATCGGATGCAGCCCGCATCCGATTCGGATGGAGGTCAGTTTTGAAGACCAACCGATCGGTTGGATGAAATACCGATCGGTTGGATGTCGTCTGATTTCCAAACCTTCATCATTAAGTCTTGTGATTGCTACACATCCGGTTCTAGGACCTTCTAATCATAATAATGGTCTAATTAACACTACTTGGAGGACAAGAGAGGCATTAATGAACCAAGACCCTTGGTTGGAGTATTAAAAGAGCCATTTGATGAGCATTTAGAGAGATATCAACATAACTATCAATCAACAAGGAGAATCCATCAACCACTCATCACATACTCTTAAATTCGTCCCAAAAGTCCAGGAACAAAAGGAGAGTCGAAGACCAATTCATCTCTTGTGAGAATCATTGCCTTTTCACTTGTAATCTTATTTTCAATCATTGTAAGACTCTCAATCATGGTTTTTAATGTTCAAGGTTTTAAGATTATGTTTATGTTTGCTATGAGTGGCTAGTGCCTTTGTGCACTTGCTTAGATGATGTGTATTACCTATTGATTAGCATATGATTGTGATAACATGTTTTAATTCAATTTCAAGTCGATTCTAAAAACCAATTGTGATCAAGTTTCATAGTGACATTTGTTGGTCAAGTTTAACTAGTTGCTAGTAATTTTAAGGGTCGAGAGAACTATTGTTATTCAACTAGTTATAATCATTTGTCTATGAATGATTGTTGTCATCCACTATTCTTGATTGAACAAAGAAACTTAATCGTGATTGTAATGAAAATGTTTTTGTCTATCAAAACGGATTGATTGTAAACCATTTCAAGGGTCGAGAGATTAATAGTTTATTATCAATTGTGACCTTTTGTCTATAATCGGTTACCTTTCGTATTGACCATTTCTTAAGCTTGTTTGATTAGACAAAAGATTGTTTTTGTGTTTAAGGTACACCAACTTATGAACCTTAAATTGATCTTGAATTGATTGGTTGAACGTAATGCTTGTTTTTATAAACTAAGAACTTGACGAAGGTTTAATTTGTAGAAATAATAGATTAGTCACCAAACTAATTATCATAACCAACATGTTATCCAAAGTTATCACAATCATATTAGTCAATTGTAGTACACTAGTCTAAGCAAGTGTAGTTTTTAATCATTTGAATTTTCATATTATCATTATTGCTTGTTTGAGAAATTTGCTTTTAACTTACAATTTGATTCACTACACAAATCCCTGCGAACGATCCCGACTTACCATAAAAATCTTGCTACAACGGACGAGTATACTTGCTCGTATGTGTTGTTCTTAGATTCGGTAATTCACCCTTATAAATTTAAAACTTGCTCGAACCCGACACATCAAGTTTTTGGCGCCGCTGCCGGGGATTTTGATTGTGTTTCTGTAAGTTTTAGTCCATTTCTCGCCTAGTTAGTTTTCTAAAAAAAAAAAAAAAAAAGTTTTACCGAGCTGAGAATCCGATCGGTTTCACATCCATCCGATCGGTTGCCCAGTTTTTCATTTTACCGAGAGATCTATCCGATCGGATTCCTTCAAACCAATTTTACCGAGAGCACCATCCGATCGGTAGACCATTCTATCCGATCGGTTGGTCAGTTCTGATTTTTTTTAAAAATTGTTTTCGTTCTTCGCTCGTTTGTTTAGACATTGCCTTGATTCTCTGGGGAATTGTATGAACACTCGATCAACTGGAATAGAACCAATTTCACCTTTTTCAGATCCCGAACGTTTAGTCCGAAGACAAAGAAAGAAAAGAAAACCCTTTGTTCCATTAGCCAACCGTATACCGAGAGTACCAAACCCACCGTTTGAAAACCTTTTTGAAGCCAAAGTCGTTTATAATCCATTCACTGATCAACTTTTTCCCATGGCTGACGATAGACCTATGTGGGAAGCCAACCGAGCCGTAGCACCCACTCCTGGAGCTGCTATTGTTGCTGTCAACCTAGGTGACAATTTCACCGTGAAAGGTCACCATCTTTCTATGATCAAAGACCGTCAATTCGATGGCCGTTCGAGGGCCGATCCTCACAAACACATTGCCGAATTCATTGAAATCTGTGGCATGTTCCGATATGGCGACACCAATGTGGATGCCATTAAACTCAAACTTTTCCCGTCATTACTTGCTGGAGATGCAAAAGTTTGGTATAACGAATTAACACCCGGAATCATCAATACTTGGGAGGAGATGAGGCAAGCTTTTGTAAGCCGATTCTTTCCACCTACCATGTTTGACCGACTCATGGGAGAAATTCGTGCTTTCACACAAAACCCTAACGAATCGCTCGTCGAAGCCTGGCTTCGTATGAAAGATCTACTTCGAAGTTGTCATGGACATGGTTTAGGACGAGGAACCATTATCCAAATCTTCTACCATGGACTTGATGAAGCATATCAAGGAATTCTTGATGCTGGAGGAATTTTTCTTTATAAGACCCCTAACCAGGCATACCAATTGCTTGAAGACCGAGTTCTTCTCAAACTCGACTGGTCGAAAGATGCCAAAACCAAACCTTTAAGGAAAACCGTTGCTTTTGTTGAAAGCTCCGATTCATCTAAACTCATGGAGAAAATGGAAACCTTGGTTTCCAGAATCGATTCGCAATACAAAGATCTTACAGGAGAGATGAAAGAAATGCGAGATGGTTGTAACAACTGTGGAGGTAATCACCCGTCTTCAGAATGCGACGATCAACCTATGGATCAACCCAAAGAAGGAGAAGCTAATTATGTCCAAGGAGGATACCGTGGAGGAGGTTATCGTGGAAATTATTACGGACGAAACTCTGTTAGTTAGCAAGATCGTCAACAACGGGATAACAACCGTGATTCCCGACCAAGAGTAGACAACCAGACCACACAAAACTCTGACAAAAAATCCGAAGAAACTAATTTTGAAAAAATGATGAGAGAATTCGTCACAGCTCAGAAATCAACCAACGAGTTTGTCAAGAATCAATTTTTCAATCTCAAAACCAAAGTTGAGCAAGGTCAGAAAAATCACCAAGCATCTATTCAAGATCTTGAAAACAAATTTGGTAGACTCTCTGATCAAATTTCTTCCCGGCCATCAGGTTCGTTGCCAAGTAATACCCAAACAAACCCTAAGCCAACATCATTTGGATCGAACGATAAAACTTATCGTCCACCACAGACCAGAAATGAGCATATCAATGTTGTATTCACAAGAAGTGGTCTTTCTTCTGATCCACCACCCAACCCAAACAATACCACGATCATCAATGATGATAGTGAGGATGAAGAAGAAGAAGCCAAGAAGGAAAATACACCAAAAATGCCACCCAAACCCAGACCACCAGTTAAGGCTTACACTCCAAAAATTCCATATCCTCAGAGCCTTAAGAAAGAAAGAATGGAGGAGCGTTATAAGAAGTTTGTTGAAATAATCAAAGAAGTTAGACTCAATGTACCCCTCATTGATGTGCTAGCCGGAATGCCCAATTATGGGAAATTTTTGAAAGAACTTCTTAATAACAAAAACAAGTTGGAGCAAATATCTGCTACCTTTCTCAATGAAGAATGTTCAGCTATTGTTCAAAACAAAATTCCACCGAAACTCAGAGATCCTGGAAGTTTTCTGATTCCGTGCATATTAGGAAACAACATCACATGCGATGCTTTAGCCGATTTAGGTGCAAGTATCAATTTGATGCCCTATTCTCTGTATTCGAAACTTTCGATCAACACCCTGAAACCCACAAGGATGAGTATTCGATTAGCAAATCATTCTTATCAATATCCTATTGGTATTGCTGAGAATATGCTTGTCCAAGTTGGTAAATTCATTTTTCCCGTGGATTTTGTGATCTTAGAAATGGAGGAAGATAGTAGAGTACCCCTTATTTTAGGAAGACCTTTCCTAAACACCGCTGACATGATCATCAAAGTAAAAGGAAAAGAACTGAATCTTGGAGTAGGAGATGATAGAATCACCTTTTTAATCGATAAAACAATGCAATATCCATATTCTAGTGATGACACTTGTTTCAACATTGATGTAATCGATGAAGTCACTGAGGAAGAATTGGATGCATTACTTGAAGATTCGGATCCATTCATGACTACTTCAGAGAAAATTAGTGAAACAAACTTTGATAAGGAATTCGCTGATTTTATGGAAGTAAAGTTTGAAGAAGAAGAAGAAACAGAAGTTGAAGAAGGAGAAATAGAAGAAGATTTTGAGGAAATCGATTTTAATGATCAAATGAGGATCAAAACATCACTTCAAGAACCACCAACTGATCTTGAGCTGAAACCACTTCCCGAAAATCATGAGTATGCTTACTTGGGAGATAATTCGCTACTTCCAGTAGTCATATCTTCGTTGCTCAATGATAATGAAAAAGAATGCCTCATTTCTGTTCTCAAGAAGCATAAAAGAGCTTTTGCATGGAAAACTTCTGATATCCCAGGAATCAGTCCTGATTTTTGCAAGCACAAAATCAATTTCGAAGAAGATGCCAAACCCGTTGTTGAAAGACAACGTCGACTCAACCCCAACATGAAAGAAGTTGTTAAAAAAGAAATCATCAAACTTCTTGATGCTGGTATCATTTACCCCATCGAGGATAGTCCATGGGTGAGTCCTGTTCACTGTGTTCCGAAAAAAGGAGGAATGACTGTTGTGACCAATGAACGGAATGAATTAGTTCCTACTAGAACTGTCACAGGATGGCGAGTATGTATTGATTACAGAAAATTGAACAAAGCCACCAGGAAAGATCATTTTCCTTTGCCTTTCATGGATCAAATGCTTGAGAGATTAGCAAGGAACAAATACTTTTGCTTCCAAGAGGGTTTTTCAGGATATTTCTAAATTCCTATTGATCCGGCTGATCAAGAAAAGACTACATTCACATGTCCCTTTGGAACTTACGCTTACCGGCGTATGCCTTTTGGATTATGTAATGCCCCCTCGACTTTTCAAAGATGTATGATTGCTATATTCCAAGACATGCTTGAAACGTCTATGGAAGTTTTCATGGATGACTTTTCAGTTTTTGGAAGCTCATTTGAAGCTTGTCTTTCTAATCTAGATAAAATGCTTGAAAGATGCGAAGCTGCACATCTTGTTCTCAACTGGGAGAAATGTCATTTCATGGTGACTGAAGGAATTGTGCTAGGACACAAGATTTCCAGTGCAGGAATGGAAGTTGACAAAGCAAAGATTGATGTTGATGCGTGGTTTTGCAACCTTACAACAGGTTTTACCTCTCGAGGGATCTCAAGAGGCTTACAACCCCACCAGGCAGTGTACCTGACCGATGTAGTATAGTGTAGTGGTAAGTACGGGGGATTGATCGTTCTCCATAGGGAATAGTGTTCGTTAGGTATGAAAAACTACTCTAATAGGTCTAAGGGTGAGAGAAGATCTTTTTTTTGTTTTTATAATTTTATGAAAGCAAGTAAAATCTCGGGTTTGAAAGAGTGGGCGGAATTAGTTGCTAGTCAACTAACCCAAGTTACTACGAATGCAAATAAAATAAAATAACAGAAAATGAAAAGGTGGTAAAACTTATGTGGAGAGAAATGTGTTTACTTAGATTTCCTTACTCCCTAACTATCTTTTACCGGTTGATTAGTGTGTATTAATTGCGTGGATGACGGGTGTATTCCTTAATACCAATCGTGGGGTGGCGTACGTACTTCCCCAACTCTATGAACTCCTACTTCACTCCTATGTCGAGCCGGCTAGGAAGCTCCTAACATGGGATCACTAGAATTCGCTCATGCATTAAATACAACCATAAAAACCTTTAGTACGCATTGGTTCATGTTTCTTAAGACGTTCAAGCAAGTTACCGAATAGGAAGTTAGCCAGTTTTCTTAAGCCTAACATAGATAAACAATCATCCAATACAACTAATAACACACTAATAACCAATAATCAATAGCTAGGTTTCATTAGATCTAAGCAAACACAAGATAAATCTAGCCTAGCATGTTAAACAAAAGACAAGAACAAGATAGAATCAAACAACACATAGACATATTGAATGATTAATTGATAACTTATCTTCAATGTAACATGGAAGATCTCAAGGCAAAAAGCCTTGAAAAAGCTGCTAAAATCGTCTTAGGGTTTTTCACACACAAAGTTCCACACTAATGACAAAAAATTGCAAAACTATATATAGAGATTAAGGGCTGACGGCGTCACGTTGTAGATCCTGACGCCGTCACCTCGCCGCTTTTAGGGTTCCCGGATGGCCTTCCTGACGCCGTCCCTCTTTAGACCTCCAAAATCCGCTCTGGCTTATCAAGGCTTGACGCCGTCCCTCTTTAAATTAAGCCGTGACGACCTTGATCACTTCAAAGGGTGACGCCGTCAGATTTTTCATGCAAAATTCTCTGGCTTATCATGAGTAATTTTCATATCCACCTTTTTCTTGCCAAGCCATGACGCCGTCCAGGGCAATCCCTGACGCCGTCAAAGGTACTTTTCAGCCGATTTTGAGACTTTGTCGTTTTCTTCACTTTTATGCTCCAAAAACGTCCAAAATGCTTCCTTTTCCAGATTTCTTCTCCAAAGTACCTAAAATGACAAAAGGAACGATTTAGGGCAATATTTGATCAAATAAATACGATTTAGGGCTTAAATGACCCCCTAAAAGCGGTACACTTTTCGCTTCATCAAATACCCTTACACTTGAGATTTGCTTGTCCTCAAGCAAATGCGCTTTTATTCTAATCAAAATACAAGTTAGGGGTCATTTAACACTAATATAAAAGTAATTACAACAAATATTCGTTCCACTTTAATCATAATAAGCACGGAGATTACAAACTAGCACCTCACAAGTAGTGTTTAGATACTCACATCTCTCAAGTGTCATCAAAATAAATCTCATAAATGAAAACGGATAATATCTCTCACTACCTGTCATAGCAAATAGATTACCATAGGCTTGGGAAAGGATCGAAAACCTCCTCCACTAGGCGTAAGCACCTAAGATAAACTATCAAAGAGGGCTTTTACATGGGTTATAACGTTAGGTGTAGGGAAAAGGAAAACACGGTTTTGTTGGATAAGGGATATTTTACTGGTGGCGAGTTAAAGATCTTGATCAATTACATGTACTATACAATGTTGCTAAGCCAAGACTCGACTCAATCTTAAGCTAAAAACAAAATAACAAAAACATAAAATAAAACGGGATGGTAGTCCGTATGTTTTTTCTCTTTTCTTTTTCTCATTTTTTTGTATTTTTCTTGATTTTTTCGATTTTTTTTTCCCATACACTTTTGCCCTACCATCCAAAATAATACATCATAGGGGCATTGCATTCCCCTTACACTTGAACTTTTACATAACTTTACAAATAACTATTCTAATGACTCGAATTAAGATAATCGAAAAACTTGGAGTACTTTTTTAAAACATTTAGCACATATGGTGGTAATAAATGATGTTCTTCCCCATTACTCCATTACACTAGTACTTTACCCATGAGTCTCAATCGTCCCAAAATAATATGTACAAGGATATGACTCGACTTAGCAACCATGTAATCAACTAGATAATTAACTTGGGTTTTAAACAAATGTTGTAACAATAATGCACTAAAAATGAGTGCATACAAGGTAGGATAAGGCGATTTGGGTGTACATTTAAGTGGGGTGTAACAAATTCTTCCTTTAAGTAAAATGCTTAAAGGTCGAAACGAAAAGATAGGCTCTGAGGGGTGTACTAGGGGTATCGTGTACTAAAAATGAGTACAACGCAAAGGGTGTGGGAGAATTACTTGACCAATGTAGCCAAAGTAATTATAACAAAAACACAGGTGTAAAACAATGGGTTAATCCTATTGCCTCTTATCATGTAGAAAATCTAACTACACGAATGTAGTCTCACTTGTGGCCTTGGAATGGTCCTAACGCAAGTTCTAGAATCTAAGTGCTACCGGTACACACATCATAGCATAAATGCTTTTCCTACCAATTCTAGGGGCGAACCTCACATATTTGGGGGTGGAAAATTTTTTAGTGGTACGGTTTTTGTGCTAGTCATATAACTCCTATCCATGAGACGCTCATTAAGATCAAAGTTTCACTCCTAGATGTTGTAAAAAAGTTTAAATTTGGCACTATAATTGCCCTAACAAGTATTTATCTCAGTTTTATTACACATCTACTATTAAACAAACAAAAATCAAGCATAATAGCATTCTCTAATCGTACTTTTACCCCCCCCCCTTACACTTATGATGAACATTGTCCCCAATGTTCAAATAACAAAATGTAAAAGTATAAAGTAAAAGAATGAAATCAAATACTCCCCTGATTCGCTCGGTGGATAATGTGGTAACACGGTTAGATCTTCTTCCAAGGTAATGATGAAGCTCCATGACTAATGCATCGCCATAAGCTTGATCCAACAAACATTTCCTTGTCCAAAATAACCTGTTAAACCTGAGAAAACAAACACGAAAACCTGCATAACATCAGCGGGATAAACTCTATATATAAGGATATAATGCTTGTGGAATGATAATTTTGCAGATTCCTGGAGATTATAAGTTAGAGATTTAATAAAAACTTTTTATGAAAACAAAACTTTCAAAAATTTTCAGAAAATTAAACCTGACGCCGTCAGGTTGTAAATCCTGACGCCGTCAGAAATGATCTGACAGAATTCTCATGTTAAGTTTTCGGAAAAATTTTGGAAAAAACTATACCTTACTTCCTGGAAATCCTGCAAAACATCATTATGACTCGATACAAGCATTTGACTCAAACAAATACTAATATGTATGTTAATTTATTATTATTATGATTCATGTTCACTTGTTCTAATAAACCGGTTTGGATTTCCCTTACACTTAACTTTTGCGAAATACCTTTATATGTAGTTAAGACGAAGTTAAAAACAAGATAAAGCATTTTCACAAATTAGTTTTGAACATGAATCAATAAAAATAAAAATTAAACACACATACGGAAACAAATATAAATCAAACGAACAAATAAATAAACACACAAAGCAAATAAAACTTGGGTTGCCTCCCAAGAAGCGCTTTTCTTTATTAACGAGTCTTGTAGCTAAACTCAAAGTCACGTACATTACGTGATTCCTTCATTGGTCACGATTCCTAGGTCATTCTCATTTCCGGTTTTATACTCCGGTCCTAATTTCAAACAATCCTTATAGAAACCGGATATCCTTCCCATAACATAGTCTACTCCTTTATTTCTATCCTCATCATTCCTATAGTAGACCGCTTGCTTAAGCTCCTTCTCAACATTTGACAAGTGTTGGAATTGTTCTATCTTATATGGCATTTGGTAGTTTACCTCATCGGTCTCATCCTTAAATCTAACTATCCCTAAGGAAGGCTCATAAGTCATTCTAGAAACCTCAACAAATGGTTTTCCAAAAACTACTTGAGTTAAGGATGCATCGACTATTGGGCGGATATCTTCTACAATTACAAAGTCGGTGATATAGGTGAAGTTTCCTACATAAACCGGTAATCCCTTAACTCTTCCCGTGAAGTTACTCATCCACCCCTTGTCAGGGAACATCCTATACCCAAGTTGATTTTTCATTATCAAGTTGTAGTGGGCTCTAGTCATGATGTTTATGGGTGATCTAAGGTCGATGTAGGCTTTCCACACATGCAAATTTCCGATGTTGCATGGTATGTTGAGATTAGAAGGGTCGCCTATTTTTATAATTGGTCTACCTAGGAAGTATGGTGTCTCGGGGTCATCGAATAAGTTTGTATGATATGCGCGCTCTTCCTTAGTGGGTAGCCTATTGAAGTAGTCCTCATCATCATCTACTTCTTCAATCTCACTTGTCCTAACTTCCTTATCAACCTCGACTTTCTTAACCTCATCCTCAGGTTCACTATTATCCTCATTCCTATCAATTGGTTTGATAGTGACAATGTTGACGAAGTGGACGTGTTTGGATGAAGAGGGGTCTTTTACTTGGGGTCCGCTATTTGTGTTCCTAGCGTCCTTATGTGGAGGTGATAGCACTTGGTTATTGAGGGCTTTCAATAAGTTGTCAATTTTATTGGTCATCTCCGTTTGTTGTTGATTGAATTCGGATTCAAACTTAGCTATCCGAGCTTCTTGAGATGCCATAAATTGAGACATCAATCCTTCAAAGTTATTGGTACTACCGTTGCCGGAAGGATTGTTGTTGAAAGTACGGTTCGAGTTGGAACCGCTTGATTGGAAACGATTAGGTGGGTTGGAAGAATTGGTTTGTTGTGTGTTTTGGTTTTGTTTCCACCTAAGGTTCGGGTGATTTTTCCATGAGGGGTTGTATGTATCACCGTAGGGGTTTGGCTCGGGTTTGAAAGTGTACCACTTGTCTCCCGCTCCGTCGGTACGCGAGGATGCGTAGTCCGCAAAAGCTTGTTCGGGGAGTTCCATGCAATCACGAGTGTCGTGGGGACCACTACATAATTCACATGAAGAAGTGATTTTGTTCACTTGGCTTGAAGGTTTAGGGGCCTCGTAGGATTTCATAAGAAACTTGACTTGGTCTTCAAGTTCTATGATCCTACGGTCGGAGGTGCTTGAATTATTCGAAGGCAAAGATATTGCCTTGACCGTTTTATTCAAATCACGAGGATCACTCCAACTTTCGTTGTCATAAAGAGCAAGATCCTCTAGGAGAGCCCATGATTGTTCCGCACTTAGATCACGTAGCTTGCCACCGGCCGATTGGTCAATGGTTTGCCTCGTGGAGAGATTGATATGGTCATAGAAGATTTGGACTTGGAGCCAAAGTTCTATGCCATGGTGAGGGACTTTTTGGAGTAAGTCCTTGAATCGAGTCCATGCCTCGTAGAGGGTTTCGCCTTGACGTTGTTGGAACATCAAGATATCATTCCTTAGCTTGGTAGTTCTTCCCGGTGGGAAAAACTGAGCAAGGAAACGAGTAGTGAGATCATCCCAAGAGGTGATGGATCCTGCGGGTTGATGCTCTAGCCATTGACTAGCTTGGTCCCGTAGAGAGAATTGAAAGAGACGTAGTCGGGTCGTCTCTCGAGTGGCAACATCAAGGTCTATAGAATCAACGATTTTGAGAAAGTCCTTGAGATGTTGATTAGGATCTTCAGAACGAAGTCCATGGAATGCGCATCCGCTTTGCACCAACCGGATGGTGTCGGATCACAAGGGAGTGACATTGGCTCCTTGAGTGAGCTCAATGGTGTTTCGATAGCCATGGTGGCTAGGACGGGAGTACTCTCCTAAAGTACGGGCTCTAGGAGGTGGTGGTTGTTGTGGTGGGTTGTTGGGATCGAGGATATTACCACATTCCATGATGTCGGATGGTAATGGTTACGAACAAAGAAACGAAGAAAAAAAAGATAGACTAAAGAAAACCTAGAAAAATAAAATAAAAATCTCACTAGAAAGGAATCTAGTGAGTAGACCTATAAAATAAAAATTCAACCTAAACAATAACTATTCCCCGGCAGCGGCGCCAAAAACTTGATGCGTGGTTTTGCAACCTTACAACAGGTTTTACCTCTCGAGGGATCTCAAGAGGCTTACAACCCCACCAGGCAGTGTACCTGACCGATGTAGTATAGTGTAGTGGTAAGTACGGGGGATTGATGGTTCTCCACAGGGAATAATGTTCGTTAGGTATGAAAAACTACTCTAATAGGTCTAAGGGTGAGAGAAGATTCTTTTTTTGTTTTTATAATTTTATGAAAGCAAGTAAAATCTCGGGTTTGAAAGAGTGGGCGGAATTAGTTGCTAGTCAACTAACCCAAGTTACTACGAATGCAAATAAAATAAAATAACAGAAAATGAAAAGGTGGTAAAACTTATGTGGAGAGAAATGTGTTTACTTAGATTTCCTTACTCCCTAACTATCTTTTACCGGTTGATTAGTGTGTATTAATTGCGTGGATGACGGGTGTATTCCTTAATACCAATCGTGGGGTGGCGTACGTACTTCCCCAACTCTATGAACTCCTACTTCACTCCTATGTCGAGCCGGCTAGGAAGCTCCTAACATGGGATCACTAGAATTCGCTCATGCATTAAATACAACCATAAAAACCTTTAGTACGCATTGGTTCATGTTTCTTAAGACGTTCAAGCAAGTTACCGAATAGGAAGTTAGCTAGTTTTCTTAAGCCTAACATAGATAAACAATCATCCAATACAACTAATAACACACTAATAACCAATAATCAATAGCTAGGTTTCATTAGATCTAAGCAAACACAAGATAAATCTAGCCTAGCATGTTAAACAAAAGACAAGAACAAGATAGAATCAAACAACACATAGACATATTGAATGATTAATTGATAACTTATCTTCAATGTAACATGGAAGATCTCAAGGCAAAAAGCCTTGAAAAAGCTGCTAAAATCATCTTAGGGTTTTTCACACACAAAGTTCCACACTAATGACAAAAAATTGCAAAACTATATATAGAGATTAAGGGCTGACGGCGTCACGTTGTAGATTCTGACGCCGTCACCTCGCCGCTTTTAGGGTTCCCGGATGGCCTTCCTGACGCCGTCCCTCTTTAGACCTCCAAAATCCGTTCTGGCTTATCAAGGCTTGACGCCGTCAGATTATGGCTTGACGCCGTCCCTCTTTAAATTAAGCCGTGACGACCTTGATCACTTCAAAGGGTGACGCCGTCAGATTTTTCATGCAAAATTCTCTGGCTTATCATGAGTAATTTTCATATCCACCTTTTTCTTGCCAAGCCAAGACGCCGTCTGGGGAAATTCCTGACGCCGTCAAAGGTACTTTTCAGCCGATTTTGAGACTTTGTCGTTTTCTTCACTTTTATGCTCCAAAAACGTCCAAAATGCTTCCTTTTCCAGATTTCTTCTCCAAAGTACCTAAAATGACAAAAGGAACGATTTAGGGCAATATTTGATCAAATAAATACGATTTAGGGCTTAAATGACCCCCTAAAAGCGGTACACTTTTCGCTTCATCAAGCAAAGATCGATGTCATAACCAAATTACCACCCCCAACCAACGTTAAAGCCGTTAGAAGTTTTTTAGGACATGCCGGTTTTTACCGTCATTTCATTAAGGATTTTTCCAAAATATCTCGTCCAATGACGAAACTTCTTGAAAAAGATGTTGTTTTCGACTTTAATGCAGATTGCATGAAGGCATTTGAAACATTGAAAACCCAACTGACTAGTGCACCCATTATGGTTTCACCTAATTGGTCACTACCATTCGAGCTCATGTGCGACGCAAGCGATTTTGCTGTTGGAGCTGTATTAGGACAACGAGAAGAGAAACATTTTCGTCCTATATACTTCGCCAGCAAAACACTCAACAACGCTCAACAAAACTATACGGTTACGGAGAAAGAATTGTTAGCCGTTGTTTTTGCTTTCGACAAATTCAGATCTTATCTTGTGCTTTCAAAAACAATCGTGTTCACTGATCATTCAGCGTTAAAATATTTGTTTGCCAAACAAGATGCCAAACCGCGTCTTATTCGATGGATTTTGCTATTCTAAGAATTCGACATCGAAATCAAAGATAAGAAAGGAGCAGAAAATCTAGTTGCTGATCATCTGTCTCGTTTAGAAAATCCAAATTTGGAAGAGTTAAAAGAAGATGAGATTGACGATTATTTTCCAGATGAAACCCTCATGACTGTTGATACAGTAGATGAGAACGAAATTCCATGGTTTGCAGATTATGCAAATTATCTCGTTGGAAGAATTCTAAAGAAAGGATTAACTCATGCCCAACGAAGTAAATTCTTTTCAGAACTTAAACATTACTATTGGGAAGAACCCTATCTTTTCAAAATGTGTCCCGACGGGATGATAAGAAGATGTGTTTATGGTTCCGAAACGAGAAGAATTCTTGATGAATGTCATCATGGCCCGACTGGGGGACACTATGGTCCTTCCACCACCGCCAAAAAAGTCTTTGATGCTGGATTCTATTGGCCAACCATTTTTAAAGAAGCCCATACTCTTGTTCAGAACTGTGATGCGTGCCAAAAATCCGGTAGTCTTTCTCGAAGAGATGAAATGCCACAAAAGAGCATTCAAGTCTGTGAATTATTCGATATTTGGGGAATTGATTTCATGGGACCATTTCCTAAATCACACAAATACGAATACATTCTCGTTGCTATTGACTACGTTTCCAAATGGGCAGAAGCTGAAGCTTTACCCACCAATGATGCACGAGTAGTTGTTAATTTTCTCAAAAAGCTTTTCGCTCGTTATGGAATTCCTAAAGCTTTAATAAGTGATCGAGGAACCCATTTCTGTAACAAACAAATGGAGAAAATTATGAAGCGATACGGAGTTCATCATCGTTTCGCTACAGCTTATCACCTACAGACCAGTGGTCAAGTTGAAAATACCAACAGAGCCTTAAAAAGGATACTCGAAAAAACGGTTAAAGACAATCCTGCCATTTGGTCGAGGAAACTAGATGATGCTCTGTGGGCATTTTGCACGGCTTACAAAACACCAATTGGTACAACACCATACAGACTTTTGTATGGAAAAACCTGTCATTTGCCGTTCGAAATCGAACATCGCGCTTACTGGGCACTGAGAAGCTGTAACCCAGATCTCAAAATAGCTGGAGAAAAGAGATTTTTGCAATTGCATGAACTCGATGAATTAAGACTCCAAGCTTACGAGAACTCCAAGCTTTACAAAGCTAGAACCAAAGCTTATCATGACAGAAAGCTAAGAATCCGAAAAGAATTCAAAGCTGGAGACAAAGTTCTGTTTTTTAATATGAAATACAAGTTCAAAGCTCCTAAGCTAAAACCGAAATGGTTCGGACCGTATATAGTGAAACATGGATTTCCATCTGGATATGTTGAATTGCATGACAAACATGGTGGAAGTTTCATTGTTAATGGGCACCGAATTAAATTGTATTATGACAAGGAGCAAATGAATGAAGTTTCTATCAAAGAGATTCCGCCTGAATCGGAATATGAAGCTATAGCATTTATGTCACCTTTCCCGGCCGATTTCAAGAAAAACACTCCGTGGGCCGAGGATTCTGGTTATATCTATGATGTTCTTCCTAGACCATGGGAGAAAATTAAATTGGAAGACATAGATGAAACTGGAGAAGGAATAGTGATAGGAAATGTGGTGTATGTTCCAAAATTCTCAAAGAAGAATCCAGAAATTGCACCAACGTGAAAAGGAAGTTCGAGTCCGGCTGATGACTCGTTAATAAAACAAGCGCTTCTCGGGAGGCAACCCGTGTGTTTTCATTTTTATTTTTATTTTCAAGTGATTAAACCCCAAAGTTTTTCTAAATTGCTTAGTTGAACTTAAGTGTGGGGGTGTATCACTCGCTTTTAATAAAACGAAAAAAAATATTTCATGTTGTGTTTCTTTTGTTTTAAGATTACTGCAGGTAATGATTGCGAAGCTGGGATGCTAGGATCAAGAATCACCCTGAGCATAAATACGGTTTATTCTCTTATTTCCCAATTTCATTTCTTGAAATCGTTTATCACATTGAGGACAATGCTTAACTTAAGTGTGTGGGGGGGGGGGGGTGAATAGGAAAATAAGAATAGATTGTATGTTTCGAGCTTAATTTTAAATTTTGTTTGCCCTTGCAATCTAGTTGTTTGTCATTTTTAAGATTATATATTTATCCACTGGTGAACCAGTAATTTTTGAAAATTCGAGATGTGTCCCGATTAATATTGCAATCCATTCTGGGATCGATAACATTAGCTAGCACATATTATAGCCCTTTCCACTAAACTGTGAGGATTTGAGCCTGTTTCGTATATAGCATACATCTTTTACGCTTAGATCTTTTTGCTATGAGTGTGCCGGTGATTTTATTTATTCTAGAACTTGTACTTGTAAATCATTACGAGACCGTTGTGAGATCACATCTTTTGTGATATAAGTGTATATGCGTGATAAGAGGCAACCTTAGGATTTAACCCAAATGGCCTTCCATTTACATATAATTATATATTAAGCTAGCTACATTGGCTAGTTTACCACTCATATGGACCCCTTGTTAGCGTTTATCTTTAACGCTAGATACCCCTAGTTACACCCTCCGAGCCTATCTTTTTCTTTTGATAAAACCCAGAAAAATTCAAAAAGATTTTACACCTTACCCCTAGTCAAGTCTTGGTTGGTTGCTAGCTATTTGGCAAGATGGATGTTATGTGGGAAATCATGAAAGTTCGAAGAAAGTTGCAAACTCCAAAAGTTGTGAAGTCATCGCAATCAAAAAAAAAGAGAGAAAAAGAGTCATCGCAACTATAAGGTGACAAGAATGAGCCAATGGGCTAGTGAATAAAGTATGAATCAAGGAAGTATGGAGTTTCTCGCAAAATGGCATGATAGTGGTTTGTAATAGCTAGTAACATTCGGTTAATAGACTTTGATTAGTTTTTGTTTTTATCATCAAACCTCTCTCAAATATATCCCATGCCTTATCCTACCCTTTTGACTTTGTGAAATTATTAAATGTATGGACATGTAGTGACCATCCGATTTCTTGAGGAATTGACTAACGTTGTTAGCGATCTGGGGCGTATTTTGGCGACCATCCGTTATGCAAGTAACGTTGTTAGCGAACCAAGGTACAATCTAGTGACCATCCGTTATTTGGTGATGCAAGAATTCGTTGTTAGCGATCTATTATGTTTTGCATGAGATAGTGGCACATAAGTCTGATATTGCCCCTAAGCCTTAAACCCGAATAAAAGTCCTCTTTGACATGTGTACTTAGCGCTCACACCATTCAGTGTAGTTTTGTTTCTTGTACAAGCTTATGGTAATATTTAGATCATGACTGAGAAAATGAGTGTCATTCCTCTTATATACTCCACCAATCATTCAAATGAGTGTTTTGAGTGAATTATAGTTCATTTCCCTTTTGTGAGGTGTTTAGTAATGTATATCAAGCAAGAAAATCATTTGGGTATTGTCAAACATCTCGATGCTTCAACTATAAAAGCTTAAAATGATGAATCTAACTTGTACTCGTGCTTGATAGATTTACATCACATTTTTCCAATCATTTTTGTATGCCATGTGGATAATTGTTTTTATTTCTAGATTTGCTTGAGGGCAAGCAAAGTTCAAGTGTGGGGGATTTGATAACGCTTAAATCTAACATGTTTTTAGTAGCGTTATTTGTGTTTTTATATGTGTTTTGTGGTTATATTTATATGCTTTTGTTACTTAATCGTACCAAAGTGTGTTTGCGAAGTTTATGTAGCCAAAAACAGGAAAAAGGATGAAAACGATGCAAAAACGAGGAAGAAGGAAATATTTATGATTTCATGAAGATTCTTGTGGCAAGTCCCACACCAAAAGGTACTTAGAAGAGTAAAAGTCCATGTAGTCGAGTTAATGAGTCTAAAGATGAAGGGAAAGATCAAAACACCAAGAGCTACGAACAAGAAATAAGTCAAACGGAAATAGACCAAAAAGAGTAAATCAGCAAGCTCCATCCGATCGGATGCAGCCCGCATCCGATTCGGATGGAGGTCAGTTTTGAAGACCAACCGATCGGTTGGATGAAATACCGATCGGTTGGATGTCGTCTGATTTCCAAACCTTCATCATTAAGTCTTGTGATTGCTACACATCCGGTTCTAAGACCTTCTAATCATAATAATGGTCTAATTAACACTACTTGGAGGACAAGAGAGGCATTAATGAACCAAGACCCTTGGTTGGAGTATTAAAAGAACCATTTGATGAGCATTTAGGGAGATATCAACATAACTATCAATCAACAAGGAGAATCCATCAACCACTCATCACATACTCTTAAATTCGTCCCAAAAGTCCAGGAACAAAAGGAGAGTCAAAGACCGAGTCATCTATTGTGAGAATCATTGCCTTTTCACTTGTAATCTTATTTTCAATCATTGTAAGACTCTCAATTATGGTTTTTAATGTTCAAGGTTTTAAGATTATGTTTATGTTTGCTATGAGTGGCTAGTGCCTTTGTGCACTTGCTTAGATGATGTGTATTACCTATTGATTAGCATATGATTGTGATAACATGTTTTAATTCAATTTCAAGTCGATTCTAAGAACCAATTGTGATCAAGTTTCATAGTGACATTTGTTGGTCAAGTTTAACTAGTTGCTAGTAATTTTAAGGGTCGAGAGAACTATTGTTATTCAACTAGTTATAATCATTTGTCTATGAATGATTGTTGTCATCCACTATTCTTGATTAAACAAAGAAACTTAATCGTGATTGTAATGAAAATGCTTTTGTTTATCAAAACGGATTGATTGTAAACCATTTCAAGGGTCGAGAGATTAATAGTTTATTATCAATTGTGACCTTTTGTCTATAATCGGTTACCTTTCGTATTGACCATTTCTTAAGCTTGTTTGATTAGACAAAAGATTGTTTTTGTGTTTAAGGTACACCAACTTATGAACCTTGAATTGATTGGTTGAACGTAATGCTTGTTTTTATAAACTAAGATCTTGACGAAGGTTTAATTTGTAGAAACAATAGATTAGTCACCAAACTAATTATCATAACCAACATGTTATCCAAAGTTATCACAATCATATTAGTCAATTGTAGTACACTAGTCTAAGCAAGTGTAGTTTTTAATCATTTGAATTTTCATATTATCATTATTGCTTGTTCGAGAAATTTGCTTTTAACTTACAATTCGATTCACTACACAAATCCCTGCGAACGATCCCGACTTACCATAAAAATCTTGCTACAACGGACGAGTATACTTGCTCGTATGTGTTGTTCTTAGATTCGGTAATTCACCCTTATAAATTTAAAACTTGCTCGAACCCGACACATCAGTTTGTTAGATCTCAACAAAACTTATCTGATCACTTGATGAAGGGGTTGGCTAGAGACTTGGTTTTAAAGTCTGCTAAAGGGATGCGTTTAAAGTCCAACTTAGTCACTGAATGCTAAGACACCCAACTCCCTCCTGAGGAAACTTGGGAGCTGAGTTCAATGTGGAAAGCTGAACATTTAGTGGACTGGAGCACATGTTTTACAATCATCCCAAGGTTGTGCTCGGAACCTACTAAAAAGGAGGATGGAGTCTTTACTTCTTAATGGTTAATTTCTTTGAAAAAGTGCTAAGCAGGAGCATGAATAAAGAGGAACCACCTATATGAATGTTGAAGTTTTGCCAGGGAGCTTTGGACTTTTGGCTCGTACAACATTTGTGAATTGGATATGGAAACATGGCTTATTTAGTGTCAGGAGCATTTA
Source organism: Artemisia tridentata subsp. tridentata (assembly GCA_021014915.2). NCBI lineage: Eukaryota > Viridiplantae > Streptophyta > Magnoliopsida > Asterales > Asteraceae > Artemisia > Artemisia tridentata. The sequence goes on along the minus strand of CP139509.1, from coordinate 132,639,271 downwards.
AGTGTTTGAAAACTTTTGTGTATTTTATCTTCAGGTATTCAAATGGGTTGAAGGGTTCAATTCTTAGAACACCCTGATTCTCGAATATTTGAACGTGTAATGTACTAAGATAGGAATTCAATCTTCAAGATATTTTCATTTACGCACATGTTTTGTTTTATGTTTATTTTCATGAAAAAGGAATTGTACTAAATTGGGGAGGATTGTTAGAAATTTAGTTCAATTTAGGGATATGATCATACATGGAAATAGGTTTGGAGGTACGGAGTGTACACTCATTAAGTCCCTGATTACCTGACTCTTATAGTGGTTGTTAGCAGAGTTAATGCTGCTAGTATTAATGTTACTACTGTTAGGCAGAGTTAATGCTGCTAGTATTAATATTAAGACTGTTGCCAGAGTTACTACTTCTAGTACTAAAGTTAGTACTGCTAGGCAAAGTTAGTACTGATGGGCATAAGTTACTGCTAGAAGTTAATACTACTAGAAGTTAGTACTGCTCGTTTAACCACTGATCCCTGCTATTATGGAAACTATTATGGTATGATTAATGGGCTGTTAATCACTCATAATTCCATGGGCTAGGGTTTGAGTAATCTCTATTATAAATAGAGATCATAACATATCTGCATGGATATACAATATAAAAACCCTAAACACTTTAATGTGAACTGGTTCTTGATTTGTGCCTAAAACAAGAAAACCACTTGGTCTTATCCCATAGAGATAATCGTGTAACCCAGGCATAGGGTCGAATAGTTTCTATTGGAAAGTGATAACACGATTTCTAGTGATATTCGGTACTCATTGATTATCTACACCCTGTTCTAGGAACACAAGCACCAACAAGAAACCAACACTTACATTAGCCAATTTTATTTAGTTGGGCTAATGGTATAAAAAAGCGTCTAACTTGACACTTTTTACTATTGTAAAAACTTAACTTTTATTTTTTCTATTAAATTAAAAAAAATCCTCTAATCTTCCTATTGTATGCATCGTTACGGAATGGGTTTGACGTGGTATCATTTAATTAAATAAAACCCGTTATATTCTAAAATAACCTATCATAACACAGTTTAAGTCAACTTAAACCCCTTCTTGAATCAAAACATCCACTTTCATATCATCACACCACCGTAACCAACATCATCATTCATCATTTATTTCCCCATCTTCATCCTCTATTTTTGAGTCACACAAACCAAACCCATCTTTATCCTCCATAACCAAATCAAACTAACTTAATTTAAAAATCCCAATTAAAACCCACAAAAAATAACTCATTTCCCCAAAAAAAAAAAAAATACAAATGCAAACTTTGTCTATCTCTCACTAAAGTTTAAACACCCACATTCCTTTAATCTTCTTCCCTATTGTTTCTTTCTAAGAGCATCTACAATGCATCAAGTCTATAAAGACTTGATGCATTTAATGCTTTCTTCCACAATTAATGCATAACACATTTAATGTTAATAGCTTGTTGTTTTCTTTTGTCAAAGACTTGATGTTTTACAAGTCGTTCTTCAAAAAGTCTTTGTCAAGTCTTTATCCCAATGCTTCAAATGGCTCATATAGCTTTTTCAAATAGTTAAAAGTCATGTGTAAAACTAACCCATTGCAGATACTCTAAAGATAAGCCACAAGAGAAACTTTTGTACCCTTAAATCTAAAAAGCTTGTGGCTAAAGATCTTGTTAAATGTCTCGGGGAAGGTGTTTGATTTAAACTATAGATCGATGATGAGTTTTCGTAAATTTTGAGAATTTTCTGAGTGTTATAGAAAACCTGAGTTTTTTAGTTTTGATCTTGGTGGATTTTGTTTTGATTCGTTTTCTGTTGATTTTCGTATATAGTATATAATGGATCTTGGATCTATGATGGTTTCTTAGATTTGTTAAAAATCTATGATGGTTATTGAAAGGAAACCTGAGATCATGTATCATTAAGTTGTTTATTGTTATTATCATTGTTGGTGAATGAGAGTTTAGGACAGTGTTGTAGTATAAAAGAAATGAGATTTAGCTGAACTACTGATGGGTACACTGTAGGTATAATGTAATTTACTTGAAATACTGACGGGTATACTATGACTCATGGTGGTATACTGTGACTCGTGGGTATACACGGTAAATCTTAGATAATTGTTCGATTTAGAGAAGGGTGTGTTTATTTATTTATTAATATTTGTTGTATTATGTAGTGTATTGTGTGTGTTTTTGTTTTTGAAAAGAAAATAGTGTTTAGAAACTAGTTATAGCAAAACAAAAAACAATGGGACAAAAGTAATTTACTTTTGGCACGTCAAACCCATCCCTTAATGATGCATATAATAGGAAGATTAGAGGACTTTTTGAATATAATAAAAAAATTAAAAGTTGAGTGCTTACTTACAATAGTAAAAAGTGACAAGTTGGATGTCTTTTTAGATCATTATCCCTATTTAGTTAAGCTAAGTTTTCAAACATCTTTAGGAAAACCTTAAAATTAATATGTGGAAAACTAGAAGGGGGGGGGGGGTTTGAATAGTTTTACCTATTTATTTTCTTTAATTAAGAAAGTTTCTTTGAAAAACTTAGATTCAATTCTTTTGTGAAATCAACCAACACCAATATGAACACTAATCTATACTATCTAATGTAAACAATAAATATAAAGGGTTGAAATGGAAAGATCAAACTGAGACAACGAGATTTATAGTGGTTCGGTGTAACACCCCCAAAATCATAATATTGCGGAAGCATACACTTTGGGTGCTACTAAATCGATAAACACAACACAAGATATAGAGAACGGATTAAAAATCCGTTTTAAAATACATTACATGTTCAAAGTCATGTTGTCTTACATAAAATCCATTTCAAATGAAAATGTAGCCCATTAAACAAGCGGTCCAAATTTCAGAGTTAACGCAATACTAAAAACATTTCCAACAATTATTATGACCATCGCCATGCCCTGCCTTCAGTAAACACACCTCAATTTTTTGAGAAAAAACATGCTAAAAGTCAGCTAACGTTAGTGAGTTCATAGGTTTAAAGTAAATAACACATATGGACTATAGCAATATCAGCAAACAATTCAGCAATAACACACTATCCTGCTATGCAAACACTAACCTCATCTAACCGAACTATGATATCGCAGCATGCCAAGCTGGCATTAGCTAGAAAGGGGTGCCCGCGAGTGTTAATCCCCAGACACTCGGCCTATTTTCATATGGTATACGTTCGCCTTGGCTATGCCGAGCCATCCGAACGGGGGTGTCATCCCCAATAGATCTATTTATATCAAACGGCTTCCTAGAAAGGAATTAACGGTTGATGATAGTGGGCGCAATGGGATTCAGCTAAACTTATGTTTTTGATTATGTTTTCATGCACCTTTGGTGCTAGCCTAGTTATGATTCCTTTATTGTTTTGATTATGTTTTCGTGCTTTTATTATTGCTTCTATTGTGTGCATGCTTAGTTTATTCGTAAGATCGTCTAGTTTTGGTAGTTTTGAAGGCCGGTTGTACTTATTACACTAGGAGAATGGACCAAAGGACCCTAGAGTAGTAGGTTGCGAGGGTTGGTAAGAATTGACCATAGGACTACCAATTCCTTGTGTGCGAATTGACCAAATGATCACCTTCCGTTGTTGGATGAACTTAAGAAGTTAGATGTGTGGTCTAAGATCCGAGAGGCTGGATCACACATATAATGAATCTAGCATGTAGCGGCACTTAATGACTTGAACTAGTCTACCTGCAAGCTCTGATGATCACTTAGGATCAAACCTATGATATCTGAGTAGGATTCTAGGGATGTAGGCTAGACGAATTGACCAAAGGAGTCTAATGAATCTTATGCCCCACTTGAAGCGATAGGAAGCTTAATTAGAGAACATAGTCATTGCATTGTAGGATGAATAACTAGGCTAGTACATTTTCTCCCTACTACATTCAACTCAATTTAATTTCTACAATTCATTTATGTTATTTAGTTTAATTAATCAAACAACTCAAAACCCCTTATAAAACGTGACATATACTTAAGTTAGAATCCAAACACACGTAGCTCTAGGGAGAACCTCGGCTTTACCGATTACTACACTACACACAACCGGGTACTGCCCGTGAGTACATAAGGTAGACCATAGGTAGCCGAGACAATTATAAATATTAAAACCAGGTCAGAAATCCTGCATCACTCTAACTCTCAAAAGTTACATTGATAGTCCTTGAGTTTTACAATTATGCACACTGGTGATCCTAAAATGACAAAAATACCCTTTAGTCTTTTTATGCAAACACCCCATTTGTCCATATATATACACAGGGGATAGCTTGGCTACATAAAATTAGACACCTCCTTTCTTCAACCTCAAATATAATTAAAACTAATTTGTAATTATAGTGACTACCACCCGAAAACTCATATCAATAGTGACTACCATCCAAAAACTTAAGCCTTGGACTTAAATATAAGATCGATTTATATCTAAAAGGGATGTTTAAGTTGACTTAGATCCGTTTAATCTTTGACCTAAACAGACCTGATCATTTTCCGTCAAGATTTTGCAGTATATATACACCCAAATTTCATACCCCTATCACATTCCAAAACCAAAACACAATAAATGCTCAAGAGGTCGAGATTCGTTAAACAAAACAATGTTATTCTAATTCAAGCAACAACCAAATGTGGCTATGGACCAACACAACAATAAATGTTAGTAACACATACCAAATTCAAATATGACTATAAATGGGCAGATTTGGGTTATGTTTTATCTTGAACGGGTCAAGGTAGTATCAATCAAAAACTTTAGTTAAAATGAACAGTTACACAACCCACCCATTTTCCTACCTCTAGGTATGTTGCGACTTTACACAATCTAACATTTGCAGCATTACTCCACAGTCTCATGCAAAGATCTATCGTCGTAGCTAAATTAAAACAAGAGGGAGATTTAACACAAACTAACTTTCTTGTTTAAAGTTTGAGTTCCAAAGCTTTCTATTTTGTGTTGATCATATCATCATAAACTTATTTTTACCTCAACATTCCATGTGCTACATGTGTACTTGCTAAGTCAGTTGTCCCAATTTCCGCCTCAAAATTCCGTCCACCAACTCACCCTCCTCTAGTTACCAAACATCTCCAACATAAACATTTCTATTCAATAAAAACAAAAACAAAAAGTTGCAATCGAATCAAGTTCGGGTTTACCTATTCAGGTTTGCGGGTTGGCGGGTTATTATAACATTTACCCAAACACGACCATTTAATAATTGTGTCAAGAAACTCAATCATAAACCAAACCTGCATAACACGTGTTGCCCGTCTGTTACACGTTTAACCTTTTTAAGTAAATAGGTCAAATGGTAAATAAGGTTAGTTGTTTATTGATTTAACTAGTTTAAATGTAACAATGGTATAAGGATTGATAAAAATAACATACAAATAACTACACAACATTTTCAATGATATCTGAATTATAATTGTAATTCACTCATATTAAGTACACAACAAAATACATTTAATCAAAATCCAATATAAAATCCAAGTTATATATTTTATTTTTAGAGGCTTATATACTTAAAAAGGTTCATAGGTTGACATGTTTGACAATTACTCAACCCAAACACGACTCATCTTTTAAATGGGTTAACCTGTTTTTTACCCAAACTTGTTTATCCTCAACCCAAACCTATTTATCTTCATGTCGGGTTCGTGTCATTCATCATGTCGTGTCGAGATAAACCAAACCATGTTTCTCATTCACGGTCAAAGATCTTGTTTCCATGAAACATACTCCAACAAACACCAACTACCATATTTACGACCCATAATTTTGTTAATTTTAATATGTGGATTTATTGTTATTATTATTATTATTATTATTACTTCCTCCGTCCCAATTTTATTGTTATTTATTCCTTTTCCGGACGTCTCAAAATTATTGTCACATACCCAAAACAGAAAGTGAATAGATAGTGGAGTTTGATAAAGTTTACTATATTACCCTTTGTTGAAATTAATATTGCAAACTTTAAAGAAGTGGTAATTAATTGGTTAAGGGTAAACTTGTCATTTGGCAAAAAAGTAAGAGAGAGAAAGTAGTGATAGTGACATTTTTCTAAAAGAATGTGCTTTTTGTCAGGTGACAATAATTTTGGGACGGAGAGAGTATTATTATTATTATTATTTTTAAACATCACTTTTTTATTATTATTATTATTATTATTATTATTATTATTATTATTATTATTATTATTATTATTATTATTATTATATTTACAAGAAGTTAGTAGGGAGCAGAGATACTAACTGGGCCCCCACTCCTCTAGCTATAGAAAAACTAATCCTACTAAAAATATGAGCAGCAGCACGTGCTCCAATTTTTTGAGTCATCGAGAACTTTCGAATTCGCTTCAGTAAAGTCACTGCGTCCTTCTCAAGTTCCCCCAAAGAAGAGAAGGAAAAGAGGAGGAACCATTTCCAATTATTATTATTATTATTATTATTATTATTATTATTATTATATATGAACTCCATTCATGTTCATGTTTTTTTAGATCTATGATAGGTTCTAAATCAAATCTTGATTTCTCACTCATTTTTGGTAGGTGTCGTGAGTTCTATAGATATGGTGATTGAAAATGCTTGCGAGTTATCATTGAGTTCTGATTAAAGTTTCAGTTCCAAAGGTTTCTATTTTGGGTTGCATAGCGCGGAAAAAGTAACGTTGTCAGAGGTATCGGTGGTTGTTATCGGAGGCGATAGCGGTTTCCAGAGATGATGGTGGTTGTCAGAGGTGATGGTGGTTCCCAGTTGTGATGTTCTTTGTGAGATATGACGGTGGTTGCTAGAGATGGTATAATTAAGGGTACTTGAAGTGGTGGTGGTTGACGGAGATGGAAATGGTGGCTGATTTAGAGGATGAAGATGATGAATAACGTTATCTATAAAAGAGTAAAAATTTTCTCATAATCACAAATAAAAAATAAAAAATGATAAATAAGCAAGAATTTATGGGTTTGGCTGGTAGCCACATCAGTAAACGTATGATATCGACACAAAAACCAAAAAGTTTGTAGGGTATTGTAATAATTTTTCGGCTTCATGTTTGATACTTGAAAATTTGAAAAAATACGTTATTATGGTAGCACTCAGCTTCACCATGAAAAATGCCTGACATGTCATAAGTTATACTCAAAAGTTGACATGTTTCTACGTTTTTAAAAGATTTGTTAAAGGAACGGGGCAAAAATAAGAATATATGATAATTGGAGATTCTTCCGTTTTATATATATAACACGTCAACATATTAGTGTAGGACCTAGGTTACGTTATGTTACAGATTTTCACAAGTTATATAGATAATTTATTCAAAAATCGAAAAAATAATTACCATTATTACTTACGCATACAAGCATAATAACCAAAGTAAATAATTTGGAAAAAAAAAGGTATAAAAACCAAAATGAACAATTAAAACAATTACGTTTCTATTTAATTTGTGACATTAACCCTTAATGAATTTAACCCTTTTTTGTACTTTACAAACTTTATTATTTATATAGCGGGGGAGTTAAAATAAAAAAAGAATTTTTTGTAAAAAGAATAGAGTAAATTGCAGAAATCGTCCTTGCGGTTTGCCAAAATTGCATGTATCGTTCCTGGTCTTCAATAAGTGCAGGCGGCCTCCCTGGTCTTCATACTTTTGGTTCGTTTTGGTCCCTGGCACTAACGACCGTTAGTCCATCTCAGTTAGTTCATACATAAATGGTCCATGTCCCTACACTAAATTGCTTCCAACGTCCCTATTTTTTTTCAAATTTTCTTTTCCAACTTTTTTTTTCGAAAATTTTTTTCCCAAAATTTTTTTTCGGAATTATTTTTTTATAAATTAATTTTTTTTTTCGTGAAATCATTTCTTTTTCTTAAATTTATTTTCGAAATTAATTTTTTTTGAAATAATTTTTTTAGAAACTTTTTTCAAAAAATTTTTTTTTTCAGAAAATTTTTTCCTGAATTTTTTTTTTCGAAATTAAAATTTTTTTCCATTAAATTTTTTCTGAAAATCTTTTTTTCGAAATTCTTTTCCAAAAAAAATTCTAAAAAAAAATTTTCAAAAAAACATTTCAAAAAAAATATTTTAGAAAAAAAAATTAATTTTTCTAAAAAAATTAATTTCGAAAATAAATTTAATAAAAAGAAATGATTTCATGCAAAAAAATTATAAAAAAATTAATTTAAAAAAAATAATTCCGAAAAAAAAAAAATTTCGAAAAAAAAAAGTTGGAAAAAAATTTGAAAAAAAATAGGGACGTTGGACGCAATTTAGCGTAGGGACAAGGACCATTAATGTATCAACTAACTAAGATGTACTAACAGTCGTTAGTGCCAGGGACCAAAACGAACTAAAAGTATGAAGACCAGAGAGGTCGCCTGCACTTATTGAAGACCAGAGATGATATATGCAATTTTTGCAAACCACAAGGACGATTTCTGCAATTTACTCAAAAGAATAAGAAGGATTTTGGACCTTTAGATTTAAAATCAATTGAAAAGATTAAACTATAAACTTAATTAAGACTAAAAGGGCAAAAACGTCATTTAATAAAAAAATACAAAAACACACATTTAAAATATCTTATCACCTTTCTCTCTCATAAAATCCGATCATTTTTACACCTCACTTTCTCTCTCCTTCAACCTTTTCTTTCTCATAAAATCCGATCATCTAAAATCCGATCATCAAATCCTCACTTTCATAAAATTGTCTACAAATCAAAGATGAAAACAATGATCTGATTTTGCCTCCAACTACAAATCTACTCGAAGTTGATTTTGCCTCCAACTACAAATCAAAGATAATAAGCGGAGGAAGATGTTCCACGATCGTCCCTCAAAAACTCCAAAATCTATAGGTATTGATGTAATTAAGTGTAAAATTGCTTTGTTAATAACAATTTTGTTTGAAAAAAATGTGTATCAGATTTGATTATTTTGTGCATTAATAAGGATAAGAATGAGATTTGATTGAACATGTTTTGTGCATTAGTTAAGGGCTAAATGTGCATCAATTTTGTAGGAAGATAGTAAAAGTGTAATACGATCGGATAATCGTAAGTTGTGTCGAATTCACTGTTTTGTGCATTAAAATGGTCTAAATAAGCATTAATTTTTGTAGGAAATTAGTAAAATGTGAGACGATTGGATAATTGTGAGTTTTGTGGAATAACACTATTTTGTGCATTAAAAAGTGGTCTAAATGTGTATTAATTTTGCAGGAGATTAGTAAAAGAGTGATATGTTGGGATAATCATGAGTCATGTGAAATAATATTGGTTTCTACATTAATAATCCGCTAAATGTGTGTTAGTTTTCATAAGATGCTAGTAAAAGTGACGTGCTTCGGCAATCTGTGCGCTATGTTTGGAATAACACCGTTTTGTGCATTGAAAATGGTCTAATTGTGCATTCGTTTTTCATACGAAGTTAGTAAAGGTGACATGCTTTGGTAATTGGCACTTGTAAGAATTAACACTAATTTGTGCATTAAAATGGTCTAACTGTGCATTCGTTTTCATACGAAGTTAATAAAGGTGACATGCTTTGGCAATCGGCGCTTGTGTGAATTAACACTAATTTGTGCATTAAAATGGTCTAATTGTGCATCTGTTTTCATAGGAATTTAGAAAAGGTGACATGCTTAGGAAATCAAACAATCTTATTCAGTTCTTATGCATTCTGTAACGTTGCAAACCAAAAAAAGCCCACATATCAAACCCTCCCAAAATCTTCTGTAACAACTAAACCTCTGTTGTGTGTCATTGTGCTTTTTGACTACCAAAACTACATGAAGTTCACATTTTAGCAACTGTTATATATAGACAGAGTGTATCGAAAAGCGTCCGTTTTTCCTAGAAAAATGTTGCTATCACAGTGGGTTAACGGGTCAAAACTGGTTTTTTTTCTTTTACTTTTCTTTTTCTTTTTTTCTGAAGTTGACTGAAAATAAAAGTCCTTTAAGTTATTGTCACAGTGGGTTAACGGGTCAAAAGTGTTGTTGTTACAGTTTGCCAAACACCCCTTTTTGTGTATTTTTAGAAGTTTTAGAATCTGGGTTGTAATAGGACTTGCAGTTTGCATAGTTGTAGCTCTTTAAGTTGAACTATCTACCTTTGTGATTAGTGTATAGAAGAGTGAAGCTGCAATGATTCAGAATGACTGAACCAATGTAATTGTTTTAGATCCTAAAATATATTGGCATGGTCACAATGCGGCCCAACCACTAGGGGGAAGTCTAACCTGTATGTTTATTGTTCATTGATAATAACCAAACCAACACTCTTTCGGATAAGTTTTTAATACCAATGCCGATAACATGTGTGTGTATACTAACTGTTTGGGTTGTTTACTCGTTTTAATGTCAGTTTAATGGTTCATGCAGAGAAATTCAAATCAGACTTGATGAAGATTGCAATGACTACATTGAGCTTTAAAATTCTATCACAAGACAAGGAACATTTTTCAACCTTGGCTGTTGATGCTGTGATGAGGCTAAAGGTGAGTAGTCATTGCGGACTAATAGACTAAACTCGCATTGTGTATCGTCACTTTCCTTCTTATTGTTCTGCAAATAATTAGTTGAAACAGGTAGAAGCTTGTACTCTTTGCCAATACCTGTTACTGATTAGTCAATAGGATTTATGCTATTTGCTGGTATATTAAAATGATCTAATTGTGCATCTGTTTTCATAGGAATTTAGAAAAGGTGACATGCTTAGGAAATGAATACACTATTATTTGAAATGACACTATTTTTGCATTAAAAATTGTCTAAATGTACGTTAATTTTCATAGGAAGTTAGTAAAGGCGACCTACTTAGTTAACGAGCATGCTAATGTTTGAAAAGATATGGTTTTGTGCATTAAAAATGGTGTAATTCTGCATTAGGTTTTTTTAATGCTATTGTATAATTTTTTTTGTGTATTATCAGTAAGCTGAACAACGAAACGGATAAGGATGATTATGAAGAAAGTTTGTCAAAGATTAGACATGAGCTGGATAACATAGACATGTGCAATACAGGTACAGGAATGGGAGCAGCTGCTGTTTTTGAGAGAGGCGATTCTTGTGATGATCTATGTTGTGCTAAATTGATCATCCATTGTTAGTTACATGTGTCTGGTATTTTAAAGAAGAAAAAAAAAAGAACATTATTGAAGTGGGATTTTTACAAGAATAATGTGGCTATAACAAGTTACTTGTATATTATTTTCATTTTGTATTTGCTATTATGTATGATGATGTTTCATTAACAATAATAATAAATAAAGAATTTGCACATTACACCTTAATTGTTGTGAAAAAAAGGGTTAATTCTACAGATTGGTAACGAACTTTTAAAAATTTCCAATGTTAGGTAATTTACTCTCAAAAATACTATGTTAGGTAATGAAACTTTAATCTTTGTTCAATGTTAGGTAATATGGGCTATCATTGCAACTTGTAACCGGTGCAACCGGTTACCATTGTACCAAACTTTTTAAAATTTTCAATGTTAGGTAACGAACTTTCTAAAATAAGCAAGTTCGTCCGTTAATCTTACGTTTTTTCCGTTTTCATATGTTTTTGTCCGTTTTTCTTACGTTTTTTCCGTTTTTGTCCGTTTTTCTTATGTTTTTGTCCGTTTTTCTTACGTTTTTTACGTTTTCGTCCGTTATTCTTACGTTTTGATGAACTCAAATAAGTACATTATATTACTATCATTTATCCTATTAATTTGACTTGTTTTATTATATTATGTATGAGGATTGATACTTAATCGTTTACTTTTGTAATTCTCAGGTAAAAACAAGCATTTGGTGAAACTTGGCGATTTTGAACTAATTATGGAGCAAAACATGCAAGAAGTTAAGAGTCTACCGAGATGCACAAGATCAAGACTATTCTGCTCCAGATGCGCCGCATCTCACTCATTACATACGGTGCATCGCTATCAAGATTTCACAAGATATTATCCAAGACGGCAAAGGACATGCGCCGCATCCAAAGATGAAGATACGCCGCATCTTCTGGCGGTGTACGAATATTCCTGAATATTATAATCTTGGACCCCACGCGAAGTTAAGTCAATGCGCCGCATCTACTTACTAGATGCGCCGCATCTTACCCTCAGACGGTAACTATAAATACCCCAAGACCAGACGAATTCGGGAAAGGATAATATTATATACGGAGTACGAAGTACAGAAACCTAGGACGAATTCAGACGAATAGGCAGCACAAGACACACTCAAACGAAGATACAAGAGCTGTAAGAAGGTGCTGCATGTGTTTAATTCATTAAGTAGTTTTGTTTTATTGTGTTAGTAAACTTTAATTCATCAAGATTGGTGGCTTGTGTAATGTGACAACGGAAAGATTGCACTCTCTTAAAACTACTTTCTCATTAATTAAAGTTTATATGTTGATGTCTTTGGTGACTTTTATTAGTGCATTGATAACCTCTGTGTCTAGCTGAGCGTTGATCGGGTCGCCATGCCTCTGCCCTCGCCTATTTATTAGATCACCTATGCATTCTATCGTCTGTAGAAAAGTAGGAAGAAAGATAAATAGGATAGTCATAAGTAATCATTAAGGGTTTACTCGCCGATAAGATTAGAACCAACGAGAAAGGACTTAATCTCGGTGCGTTGCATCGAACTATACACTTCATATAAAACTAGCAATAAAACAAGTGACAAACTACTTATCTATCAGGACAGCCTTCTTATTGTCTCGAGTATTTATCTGTGTACGTGTGTGCTATTCGCTGATTCGTGCCTATTGGTTTAGTTTATTATTTAATTGCAACCAAATCGTGCCAGTCTCTCAGGCTGAACCCCCTTGCGTTAGAATAGGTTGTATAGCTAACTTAATATATTAAAATACTGATTAGAATAACTAGATAATACGTTCCACTCTTAGTGATCGACACTCTACTTACCATTATATTCATACTGACCGGGTACACTGCTCGTTAAGTGTGTGTGTTATTGATAAGTCGGCTAAATATAAATTTAAAACTTGAGTAGGCATTAATACTGCTAAACCGCAACGACACAACGCACCGCATCAAGTTTTTTGGCGCCGCTGCCGGGGAGTGAATTGTTATTATCTGTTAATTTGATTTGTATTTTAATTAGGTTTTTAATTTTTTTTTATCTAACCGCTAATTCTGTTGTGTATTAGATTAATTTGCATTCATTGTATTATTTTGCATATTTTCTGTTTTTGTGTGTTATTTGTTTTCTTTGTGTTTATTTTCGTTTTGTGTTTTTATTTGTTTTTATTTTTCGTATTTTTTGTATTCTGCTATCGTTGTTCTGAGCTAAATCGAACGATACGGCGCATCTGATCTCTCAGATACGGCGTATTGCGTTTAATTTTTATAAAATACAACGCGTTTAATTAATTCGATACGACGCATCTTTTTCCCAAGATACGGCGTATCTGTTTTTGATAAAAAAAAATTTCTAAACGTTAACGCCATACGACGCATCTGCTTTAGCAGATACGGCGTATCTATTATTTTAATTAAAAACAGTTTTCGAATTATTAAACAGATATGACGCATCGATATCTGTCGATACGGCGTATCTTACTGAATCGAAAATCTTATATTTTGAAACGTAACGAAAATACGGCGCATTAACTTTTGTTAATACGAAGCATTTAATTTTAAATAAATATCGATTTTTGATTATTAAAATTGATACGGCGCATTCAAATTTCTAAGCGGCGTATCTATTTTCTGAATAAAAGTCTGATTTAATTTTAACGATTATAAGATACGGCGTATCCAACTTTCTGGATACGGCGCATCGTCTGCAGATATCAGTAATTTTAATTTTTCGTTATATTCCGTTTTCGTTGTTAATTTTCTGATTTATTACTTTCTTGAGCAAATCCTACTGATGCTTTCGTGATTATCTCAGAAGGAAAATGATCGGATTCGGAGAACTTATTGACTTCGACTTCGAAGCCAATTTTATGAATGAAATATTAGTGCATGATAAATCACTCGAACGTTACGATGGGGACTACATTGAACTTAATGACCTTGATGGACCATTGGAATCCAATGACCTGTTCATGGATAATGCGGAATCTGAGTTAGAAGAAGGAGAAATTGTAGATAGTCCAAAAGTCAACGTTATTATTACTAGGTATTACGATGAATTTGAGGGATATGATGGTTCTTGGGATTACGGTAGAAGGATCCACGCCGATTGTGCTTACAATTTGCAATTCCCATTCATGATTGGATACAAGTGTATTGACGCCAATTTCTTTCCTATTTTACCAATCAATGTCATGTCAAGAAGCTTTTACAATTCTATTATGAGAAATAAAGTGGAGCATAAGGGAAAGAATGTTGTTGGGGCCTTCATTAATGTCCCGGTCTTCGTTGGATGCTTTATTATTGTTACTGAGTTCGCCGTTGTTGAAGACATGAATGCCTATCGTGACAGCGATATGGGTGACGTGATTGTTGGAAAACCATTTTGTAGGGAGATCACTATTAATGCAAAACGATTTGAAGGAAAGATCACCTTTCAATGTGGAAGTGACATTATCACTTATATGATGCCCCGAACTCACCCTGGGTTTAAACATGCTACTAATAGGTTCTGCTACAAATTCTCTCCATTCCTTTTTATTAGTAATGATGACATGAAGAGAGGAATTGAGTACCCATATCAAATGATGGAAGGATTCTATAAAGGAGTTTTGAATTTGGGACCTGAATATATACGTGACGAATTAGTTGCTAAATGGATCCTACATGGCAATGTTGGAACCAACGAACGATATTGATGAGCTGAACGTGAGTCTAACTTGAAGACTCTGGAATAAAGACAAGTGCTGACCGGGAGACAACCCGGATTTATCTTTTTAATTTTCTGTTTTTGTGTCGAGTCAGTCAGGCCGCAGAGGATACAGCGCATCTCAATCCTGAGATGCGACGCATCTCCTGCAATGGTCATATCTTTATTTTCTGCATTTTTTATTTTCGACTTTAAAACTTTTTATCAGTTTATTTTAATGCGGCGCATCCCTGGTTAAGGATGCGACGCATCTTCTATTCTGATCCGTACTTATTCCAGGCTCGATACGGCGTATCTTCTTCCATAAGATACGGCGCATCGACTGACCTGATGATTTTCATTTTTTATTTTTATGTTTTATTTTAACTAACTACTAATGTATTATGCAAGTTTGAACCTTTCTTAACTTAGGTGTGTTTTAAAGCCTTGGTGGTATTATAGATTCCTGCATTTCCTGTGGATACATTGATTATGAAGCTTAAACGTTCTAATCCACAAGAAAGATGATTTTTGCTCTTATACAAATGGAGGATCATACCGAGCAAATCTCAGGGGAGTTTTTCTGTTCTAATTCTTTTATTTTCCAGTTTTTAACCTTTTATACAAACAACGAAGACGTTGTTTAACTTAAGTGGGGGGATTGGAGAATTAGAACACTTAACACTTACTTGTCCTGAACTTTTCAAAATATGCTTAAAATGTGCTTAATATATCAAAATTTAAAATTTTTTAGCATGTTTTTGTTTAAAGTCTAAGTTGCATAGCTGCACACATGACGTTATTTTCAAAAATTGTGATTTTTCAAAATTCACAAATCTATGAGTGTGCCGGTGACTTGTAAACTTTAGAACTTGGCTTGTATACTATTCGAGACCACCATAATAAGTATTATTTATATAATTGGAATGACTTGTCTAAATTGGTAAAATTTCTAGGATTACACCCAAATAGCCTTATATGTTATGTGTTATTAGCTAACTACACTGGTTAGTTAACCCCCGTATAAACCCTTTTGTTACTCTCATTTTTAGAGTAAGATACCCCTAGAAAAACACTCAGAGCCATTCCTTTCGTTTCTTGCACCTTTGTTAAAATGTTTCGTTACACCCTTACACCTTAGCCTACCCTATAGATTAAAATCCGTGGTTGGTTAATTGCTTTAGGCAAAGTGTGTTTCCTTACATTACCTGTGTTCGCGTGCGTAATTCATTATCTGTGGTTAAGGTCGGGAAATTGCACAATGCAATTGGAGTGAAAGTAAATATTGTATATCTTTGAGTTTATTTTTCGTGTGTTTACTACTTTCACTATGACCGTTATTTCTGAAGTTATGAAAAATATGGAGAAATTATCCAGAGTTATCGTTTTAGTGATGTGGTGAAATTTTACACATCTATGTTTATGTTTCAAGTTTCAAGTTTCAAAAAAAAAAAAAAAAAAAAAAAAAAAAAAAAAAAAATCGAAAAAATAGAAAAGAAAAAGAAAAAAAAAAATAAAAAAAATTGGATGTTTGATTTAACCAACGATGTAAAGTTATGTAAGTGGTCGATATCACCACTAGTTGTTGTATACTATATCTATGGATTGAATGGGAGTTGGCAGTTAGGGAACGCCAACTAAGGTTTATTCTTTGATTAAGATCTTGTTGAGTATAATTCGTGTCTACCTAAAGCGTGTGTTTCAAGTGTTAAAGCGTGAGTTATTCTATGATATGAGTCTTATTCATGGGATGGTTGGGATAGTGATTAACCACACTTAGGATTTTAATTTATTTGTTTTGTTTATTTTTCATCTTTTTCACCAATTTATATCCCAAATATTATTCATACCCTATATTATTCTTTATCCAACCAAACCTTTGATTTATTGAGATTAGGGATTTGAGCAATCTTAAGTATCGTAGTCGTGGATTCGGCTATGTATTTATGATTTTGTCGCCCTTTTTGATATATTATTATTGGTGAAGTTTGGACCTATCTTTAGCCTGTTCGAGTTAAGGATTTGAGCAATTGCAAGTATCGTGTTCGTGGATTCGATCATGTATTTGTGATTTTGTCGCCTTTTCTGGAATTTGAGATCGATAGAGAAAAAGAATAATTAACCCTTAAGCCTAAAAACCCTTTTTACCGCTTTAGACTTGTTATTCCTTGGCTTTAGTGGGGGAGATGAGTATACTTGCCAAGCTTATGATAGAATATTCGTCACGACTGGACAGTTAAACGATTAGATTTGCTTTTATCAAATTATTTTATTGTACTTCTAATTCGTTAAGTGTTTAGTTGTGTGATTATGACAAAAATGAATACATGCTTAAATATAAAAATAAATCCTAATATCTTTTAGGATACATTTTCATAAGATTAATTCTAAGGTTTACTTGGGGACAAGTAAAGTTCAAGTGGGGGGATATTTGATGAACTCAAATTAGTACATTTTATTACTATCATTTATCCTATTAATTTGACTTGTTTTATTATATTATGTATGAGGATTGATACTTAATCGTTTACTTTTGTAATTCTCAGGTAAAAACAAGCATTTGGTGAAACTTGGCGATTTTGGACTAATTATGGAGCAAAACATGCAAGAAGTTAAGAGTCTACCGAAATGCACAAGATCAAGACTATTCTGCTCCAGATGCGCCGCATCTCACTCATTACATAAGGCGCATCGCTATCAAGATTTCACAAGATATTATCCAAGACGGCAAAGGACATGCGCCGCATCCAAAGATGAAGATACGCCGCATCTTCTGGCGGTGTACGAATATTCCTGAATATTATAATCTTGGACCCCACGCGAAGTTAAGTCAATGCGCCGCATCTACTTACTAGATGCGCCGCATCTTACCCTCAGACGGTAACTATAAATACCCCAAGACCAGACGAATTCGGGAAAGGATAATATTATATACGGAGTACGAAGTACAGAAACCTAGGACGAATTCAGACGAATAGGCAGCACAAGACACACTCAAACGAAGATACAAGAGCTGTAAGAAGGTGCTGCATGTGTTTAATTCATTAAGTAGTTTTGTTTTATTGTGTTAGTAAACTTTAATTCATCAAGATTGGTGGCTTGTGTAATGTGACAACGGAAAGATAGCACTCCCTTAAAACTGCTTTCTCATTAATTAAAGTTTATATGTTGATGTCTTTGGTGACTTTTATTAGTGCATTGATAACCTCTGTGTCTAGCTGAGCATTGATCGGGTCGCCATGCCTCTGCCCTCGCCTATTTATTAGATCGCCTATGCATTCTATCGTCTGTAGAAAAGTATGAAGAAAGATAAATAGGATAGTCATAAGTAATCATTAAGGGTTTACTCGCCGATAAGATTAGAACCAACGAGAAAGGACTTAATCTCGGTGCGTTGCATCGAACTATACACTTCATATAAAACTAGCAATAAAACAAGTGACAAACTACTTATCTATCAGGACAGCCTTCTTATTGTCTCGAGTATTTATCTGTGTACGTGTGTGCTATTCGCTGATTCGTGCCTATTGGTTTAGTTTATTATTTAATTGCAACCAAATCGTGCCAGTCTCTCAGGCTGAACCCCCTTGCGTTAGAATAGGTTGTATAGCTAACTTAATATATTAAAATACTGATTAGAATAACTAGATAATACGTTCCACTCTTAGTGATCGACACTCTACTTACCATTATATTCATACTGACCGGGTACACTGCTCGTTAAGTGTGTGTGTTATTGATAAGTCGGCTAAATATAAATTTAAAACTTGAGTAGGCATTAATACTGCTAAACCGCAACGACACAACGCACCGCATCAGTTTTCGTCCGTTATTCTTACGTTTTCATACGTTTTTGTCCGTTTTTCTTACGTTTTTTCCGTTTTTGGTCCATTTTTATCCGTTTTTCTTACGTTGATTTACGTTTTCGTCCGTTATTTCTTACGTTTTTGTTCTTTTTTCTTACGTTTTTGTCCGTTTTCTTACGTTTTTTCCCTTTTTTTCCGTTTTTATCCGTTTTTGTTCATCTTCCTTACGTTTTTGTACGTTTTCTTTTTTTTTTGTCTGAATTTTTTATTTAGTCCGAATTTTTTGTCCGATTTTTTTTGACCAAATTTTTAAAAAAAAATCAATAAAATTAAAAAATTAAAAGAAAACGGATAAAAACGTAAGAATAACGGACAAAAACGTAAGAAAAACGGACCAAAAACGGAAGAAAAACGGACAAAAACGTATGAAAACGGAAAAAAAGGGAAAAACGGAAGAAAAACGGACAAAAACGTAAGAATAACGGACGAAAACGTAAAAAACGTAAGAAAAACGGACAAAAACGTAAGAAAAACGGACAAAAACGGACAAAACCGTAAGAAAAACGGACAAAAACATATGAAAACGGAAAAAACGTAAGATTAACGGACGAAAACGTAAAAAACGTAAGAAAAACAGAAAAAAAATGTAAGAAAAACGGATAAAAATGGACCAAAACAGAAAAAATGAAAGAAAAATGGACGAAAACGTAAAAACCGGAAGAAAAACGGACTCAAGGACCATTTGTGTAAGCCTTGCGCAACACAAGGACCATTTGTGTTAAAAACTGAAAATGAATATAATAATAATAATAAATATGACATCACATGTGGGCCCCATAATATTACCTAACTTTGAAGGTTGCACAAAGTTTGGTTACTTAACATAGTATTTTTGAGAGTAAATTACCTAACATTGAAAAATTTTGAAAGTTCGTTACCTATCTGTAGAATTAACCCTGAAAAAAATGGAAGGATTATAGTATAGTGTGAAGGTGGGTTTTATTATATAAGTTTGTTAGGATTATAGTTTTACTTTTATACCCTTAATAGATAGTTAGGATCAAAGTTAATCTCATCAATTGATTTTAAATCAAGGGTTCTAAATCCTTCTTATTCTTTTTAATAAAAATCCTCTTTTTATTTGATCTCATCCCATATGTTTAGAACCAAATGCTTATTTATATGAAATATCTAATTACGATCTTACACTTAAACACCGTTCCCTTTATTTCCTATAACTATCTAACCATATATACACATACATGCAAAACACCAAACGAAATTAAAATCTTACTATTTTCTTCAAGAAACCAAAAGCAATCAACCATGGAAAATAATGTTGGCGATGCTTATCGTCATGATCAAAAGTTAGCGAATGAAGGAGTTCTTTTTGCTGCTAGCAAACGCGAGAACGATGTTAATGAAGGTGAACTTCATAGGGAAAAGATTGAAAATAACGCGATCGAAAAGAAGATTAACGTATATGAAAAGGGTGGGTCGAAACATAAAGAGTGTTTCTCAATGAATGAAGTTGACAACAAGAAGAAGGGAAAGATGGTAGTTGATAGCAACGAGGCGATCACACAGTTAAAGGAGTTTATAACGAGTGATAAGATCAATGGTTCAGATATAAAGTTAGTGATTCAAAAAACTTTGTATGCAAGTGATTTGAAACGATACCAAAATAGGTTAAACATGCCGTTTAAGCAAGTCGCGACTCATGATTTCCTGACGCCCGAAGAGAAACAAGTTCTTGATATTAAATCTGAGATCGAGGTTCAAATTGTGGGGCCAAATTTGCAAATGCACGAGAAACCATTGTCGTTAAAGATTTGGAGTATGGTGCGTACCGAGAACTATGTGTTGACGACCAACTGGTGGGATTTTGTGGAGGCGAACAAGAATGTTTTGAAGGAAAAAACAACTATTCAAGTTTGGTCGTTTAGAAAAGGCGAGCAGTTATGTTTTGCCGTTGTATGTGTGGACAAACCCGTGGTGAACACGACATTACCTGAGGATGCATCATCTGCTGGTTCATCATTGATACGACCTGATCTACTACTTCTGGAAAATTAATCCATATGAATTTGATGTACTGTACTATTTTAGGGTATATTTTGTATGAGGTGAAAGATGAGTTAATGTAATTCTTTTAATACATTCAGGAGTTCGAGTGTTTCGATCGATTCTTTGTAATCTTGAAATATCAGTGATTTTGTGTATATCAGAATGTGTCTTTCATAGTTCATAAATGTGCTTGTTTTGATTTATTTGATTAAACAAATTGATTAGGGTATATTTTATAGCTATAGATTAATTAATGGTAAATTGCTTTGTTCAAAAAATCAAATTATTGCTGAAATCCTGTACTTTTTAAGTAATAATATATTATTCTTCATATTTTTAGAAACTGGGTAGAAAGAATAGGTGCGAAAATTGCAAAATGAAATTCATTGAGTTGCTGGAAGTGGAAGAGATGAGGCTCTAATGAGGTTTTGTTTAATGATATAAAGATTAGGCAAGATAGTGTTGAGGGCATAATCGTTGGTTCGTTCTGATATTGTGTATGAATAAAAGAGACTTGTGTCAAAACTAGTTCTCTTTAGGAATTAATTTCTATAACATCCTCTATTAAACTCATGTATTCAGTTTGCAGATGTAAAAAAATGATTATGGCGGTCAACGCCAAATGTTTGCACTGGCTAACTAAATCCGGTGACGGTTGCCAGAAAGTAAGCAGGCAAGAAATGGTCCAATTAAGTCCCTAATTATACATTTCCCAAATCCTAATTTATATCCTAATAAGACAACAGCTACTCTTAGTTCTCATCGCAATATATTACCTATGTTCATGTATACTTAGTGAAGTTATGTTTTCCTGGATATAGCAACACAATATATGAGATACGAGTACATCCTGAAAGAGCCTAAAGACAACTGAATAGTCGCCGAAATTCAGTTAACCACGTGATATAGGTAGGTAAAGATTAAGAAGAGATAGACACAACCCGTAGCTTTGATGCAAGTTCCAAGATCTAAGTGTTTACAAAGCTTATTACAATCCAGGGGAAGTTTTTTAACAAATAAAAGAAAAGCAATGAAAATCAGATGCTGACATCGAGAGCCCTCTCAGCCCTCACGTGTTACTTAGTGATAAGGAGAATAAGCTTGTTCCCATCATAAGCGGAGCAAAAAATCGATTTTTCAAGGTTGAGGTATTGTGCGAACTGCCAGCGGCGAACACATTCTGCCCCAGTTTCCTTTTCAACGGCCTTAATGATGACCTCGTTATAGATTGTGAGGTAGAGAACGATATTGTAATTTTTTACGCAGCCGGGCATCTCAACTTCAAGACACTTATCTAAGACTTCCTTAGCTGTCATCAATGCTTTAGGAGCATCGACCAAAGCAGTAGAAGCTGATCAAAGGAATAAAAAAAGAAAAGGAAATCAGTAGGGTTTTAATTTATAACAACTGTACAAAAATACATATATACAGTAATTATAGATTTTTTTTTTTTGGTTTAAGCATTGCATTTTATTTACAAAAATGTAGTGATTTAAAAGATATATGACAAATAAGTTTGGTTTCAATTAAGATACACCTGCTTTATCAAGATATATAAAGGTTTAATACAATTAATTAACTAATCATGAAGAAGTAGCAACGATTTTATGTTGTCTAAAATTTTTCTTTTAACTACCACACTTGTTTTATAAAAAAATGCAATGCTTAGAACAAAAACTCATAATAATAAAATTCATACTTCCTAACCCAGTTGTCGGAACAATGGATGTTATGTCCGAGAGCAATCCCTGCATTACAATCTCCTTCGGCTTACTTGGCTCTCCTTCAACAGTCAGATCTTTAACCCTCTCTACAATAATTAACAAAAGAAAAAATAAATATACACGAAATCTCTAAAATAATTACCAAACATAAACATATTCTCAAAAGCTATGAAATTACATACCAACAATTTTGTTGAACATTCCTTTCACGTGTTTCTACATAAAACATACAAAGATACAAATATTTAACAAAATCTCCTAACATACAAAATCGAACTTCAAAGAGTAACAACTTTTTTTTTTTTTTACCTTCTCGAACTCTTGCTGCAGTCCAACAGCGGTAAGCTCAGAGTAAGTTCCTCACTTTGAGTAACGGTTGAGTGTTCTTTTGGCGAAATCCTCTGAAACAAGTTTTTCAAAAAAAAGTTATCATTTTTATTCCTTTTTTTCCATCACAAAATTCTCAAAATAGCATTATTTCACAACAGATAACTTTTGATAACATTGTAAAGTAAAAAATAATAATAATAGAAAAACTACTAATTATACTCCGTATATGTTAGTATCTTTTTCGAAAACTTCTACAGCATTGTTTCCCTCATTGGTGAAGGTACTCAACCTCTTTGCAATTGTAAAAACCTTATTAGAGTGGTTTTTTAGAATCTGGGTGATGATCTTGCTTGTTAATAAACAAGCAAGATCATCACCAAGATTCTAAAAAACCACTCTAATAAGGTTTTTACAATTGCAAGGACGTTGAGTACCTTCACCAATGAGAGAACCAATGTTGTTGAAGTTTCCGAAAAAGGTACATTGATTAAATTTCAAAAAAAAAATAAATAAATAAAATAAAAGAACAGTAGCAGGTAGCAGAGTAGAGAGAGAGAGAGAGAGAGAGAGAGAGAGAGAGAGAGAGAGAGAGAGAGAGAGAGAGGGGTGAGTGAAAATTTCAGGTACTACACATATAACCAATACTATGTGTGAGCAAAAGAAAAATTACCGTTTTAGTCCATTGTCTTGTCTAAATTGTGTCTAACGGTAAAAGATGTAAGTAGACCCAATTAGAAAATTACCATTGTAGTAACTGTAAAAGATTTAAGTAACCGTAAAAGATTGAAGTAGACCCGATTCGAAAATAATCATTGATATCTTTTCCAATTTATCTTAAGCTACATGGAGTACAACTTAAAAATGTAAGAATGATTCAAACACTACCACTTGCCTTGTAAAATCGTAAAATAATTCAATTTAACTATTCATGTACACGGAACACAAAAATGAATTACACATACTTACTAATTAAACACGCCTCCATTGTACTTGAACGAATATCACTTAATTGCCGCTAGACTACTAATAAACTAAAACAGGATTACCGATAATGGTTTAGGGTTTAGGGCTCGACCGTCGTCATAATAGTTTATTTTTACACAATAATGCCCCCAAGCACAAACGAATGTTTTCAATAAACCACACTCATAGATGCAATAAAAGAAAACGCACAAACAAAATTGTCGCAACCAGATTTTTGCCGAAAACACCATCGTTGTTATGCGCGAGTGTTTACGTATGGTATGTAAATCGGTTTAGTGATGGGATGCGAATGGTTTTGTTGTTTGGTTTCTCTTGTTGAACAGTAAAGACCCGATGAGATTGATGTAGATCAAGAAGCTCAGGTAACACTTAAACAAGAACCATAATTCACTGCTATTTGCCTAAGTGTGTGAAAAACTTATGTTATGTTTTGTGTTGCTCTTCTTTTATAGAGAGGCATTTATGGTTTAGAAATAAACCTTTCGAGAGTGATCAACGGCTGCCAAGTGTTGATCATCCAAGAGCAGACAAGGAGGACAGATGTCATGCGTCCCTGGGCTCGTACATGAGAGTTCTCTGCTCTCCTACGTGTTCCCCACTGTGCTATGTTAGACTCGTACGTCTTAACCATTAGCGACAGTTGTAATAGTTGTCCCTTTGCGCACGTGTTTATGCTACCTGAAGGGAGTTGCCAGGCCTCGTTCGGCCTGGGCTTATGTTGTTCTAGTCAGTGTTGACTTCTTGAATCATTTTGGGCTTGATCCGAGTGTGGGATTAATGAGCTTTGGGCCATTAATAATGATACGCTATCAGCGAGTGATCGGGTATTTTAAGGTACTTGTTAGGCTAATTCAGTGCCCATTGATCCTTGTCTAGCATTTGAATGAAAAATAACCTAAGTATAGAACAAGTCCAGGGAGTCATCTTCAAGAAGTTATCCAGAATCTAAGAAAAGACTCAACAATATCCGAGGCGGGACTCAGAGAGTGAAGTTCATATACAAGAAGAAGATAATGGAGTCAGTGAGACAATAACTCACCAACTTCCTTAAGTTCTCTTTAACAAATATAAACATTTTTTTTTATAGAATATCCAAGCCACTGAATATATGGGCATGAAACATTTTGAGAAGATAAGTGAAAAACACTTATCAAAAAGTCAAGATATAAAATAGTTGGTAAAAAAATACAAACAGTTGTCAACACTAGTCCCACAAAGCATGGTTGGACATGTCCTTAGAATAGAAGCATTTAACACCGCAAAAGTACCATTATACTTTGCCTATCAAAGCTTGACATGTTACCTTTATCCCACGGGTATCCATATTGAAATTGCCTATAAATAAGAATGTTGTAATTAAGTAAATGCCATCTCTTATATTAAAAAGTTATAACACTTTCAAAAGCTTATTTACTCCTCCAAATAGAACTAAGTCCCAAAAAAGTAAATCATTTGGTCATAGCATAATAGTTGTTACTCAAAAAAATAATTAAGTTTTTATTTGAGTTTAGTGAGGAGATTACAACATAGATTGCCATTCAATCTAGATTGTTATTCTGCAAAAAATCTAGTATAGACTCTTTGATATACTTCTAAAAAATACTAATTAAACACCCCAAATGCCTTACATGCATCCCAAAACCGTTTATAAATCCAAACACACCAAATCCAAATATGTTAATAAAGTAAAGTAAAGTAACTCCCAATATCGTCTTTCACGGTGTATGGGGAAGGTTGAAATGTAGACAGTCTTACCCCTACCTAAGATAGAGAGACTGCTTCCAGTTCTACTTAAGGTAGAAAAGGACCTCTAGCCTTTTTGTAGGGAGTGAGGATCGAACATGACCTCTAGGTTAAGAGGCAAGGGGTTTTTCAACTAATCCAACCCTACTAATATATCCAAATCTGTTAATGATTTTTAAAAAATATATCCATTTTTGGCATTTTTTTTTCTTTTTAGAACGGCTAGTTAGTAGTTTGTTGTTCGAGTTGTGCAGTAACTACCAAGCGGGCAATATGCATTCCTCGAACCTTCGCCTTTAGGGAATAAACCCCACTCCTTTTTTCCGATAGTACACAAGACCTCCAAGGGAAACAATCCCCCACCCCCAAGTTTCATACACACAACATATATCAAGAACAAATCATGGATCTTTTAATACTTTTGAAGTAATATTTTAAATAAAACATAAGACTTTCAAAACAATAATATTAAAAGATGAAATGAAACTAGAATGAGATAATTATACCTTTATATTCCGAGACCACCTATTTCAACAAAAGGAAATTATTATTATTTTTGTTTGTGGGTCAAAAAATAGAAGTAGAAACAATTTATGATCTTCACCAACGATGTTCATCACCGCCACAAGAACTTGGTATACTTGTGTCTATGAGGTTTAAGGAGATATGGTAATACCAAGAATCAATGAACAATAGACATGTATTCTTTTTTTTGAACTTAGAACAATAGACATGTATAAAAAGAGATACAATTTATGATTTTAGCTTGAACAAGTACACTATTCTGAGGTGAACATTTATGTTGCTATAGGTCAGTTGGTGGGTTTTAATTGCTATCTATAGTTGCAGAATGGTACAAGAACACATGTTGTGAGGTTATTTTTGAAAATCCTAAATCAGTAACAAAACTTGGGTGGAGAACAAATGGGTGGGGATGTCATTAAACAAACATGTGGGTTTTTAAATATGGAGGTGTATGGGGTTTTTGATGTTTTGATTTAGGTTATGTTTGGTAAAATGGGTTGGAGTTGGGGTTGTACTTTGGTTGCGGCTTATGTTGGAGCTGGAACTGAAGCGGGAGCTTATATTATAAACTTGAAAGTTGAAACTTATAGTTTATGAAGTCGTTTGGTTAATTAGTTGTAGATGAAGCTTATTTATGTAAAATTGCATAAAATACATCAAATTAATTTCAGATACATTTACTGGGTGCTTGGTTGAAATAGAGGAATGAAAAGAGAAAGATAATGATAGAAGGTATTTTTAGAAAAAATCACCACATATTTTGTGTTGAATAAAAATGTACAAGATGATAGTTGACAATTCGTATTGAAATGTTAAATCATAACCGTTGACGTGTTGAGAATATCAACCCTAACATGACCCCTTATCTCGTTTAGTATTGTGTTAATGTCAAGTTGTGTATTGTGACGGGTGACCAAACTTTCATTAATAATCTTCAGACTTTTTTACAAAAATAAATAAATAAATAAGAACATTGTTATATGAGTTAGATTTAGATTTTCAACTTCGTATTCACACTAAGATGTACTCAGATTAATGCATTTCAGCCACATATGAGATTCAGACGTACAAATCACCTTCAAATTCAAATCCTCTTAATAAACAAAAAACACCTTACGCTATATAGAAGCCTTGTTGGTGCCTTACATTATCTCACTTTTAATAGGCCTCATTTTTATAATGTTGTGCAACACATGTCTCTTTATGCATGATCATCGTGAGCCTCATTTTATGGCTCTTAAAAGGGTTCTTTGTTATTTAAAAGGTGCTATTGATTATGAGATGCAACTCCTCTCTTCGCAGACTAGTTCTTCTTTGGTTTCTTACTTTTAGGGCCGTAAACGAACTGAACGTTCAGTGAACATTTCATGAACCGTTTGGTAAAAAGTTCGTTTATGTTCGTTTATTTAATAAATGAACGAACATGATCAATATTTTTCGATCGTTTAGTTAAATGAACGAACACGAACAAAAGTCATGTCCGTTTATTTATGTTCGTGAACGTCCGATTATGCGTTCGTTTATGTTCATTTATTTATTTATGTTCGTATATCATATCTTTTAATTGTATAATTTTCAAATTAGTTTATTTAAACAAAACAATATTATATGCATAATTTAATAAAGTTTATGTTTGTTTATCTATGTTCATTTATGTTCGATCGTTTATGTCCGTTTAGCGTTCGTTTAGTGTCTTAATGAACGAACATAAACGAATATGAACAACTCATTTTCTTAATAAACGAACATGAACAAGAAAATTCGTCCGTTTAAGCATTCGTGTTCGCTTATTTTTCCGGTTAAAATTAAATAAACAAACATGAACAAAGCTCCGTTCGTATTCGTCTGGTTCGTTTACAGCCCTACAGTTACTTTGATACTGCTTAGGTTGGATGTCCTACAACACCCAAGTCTACATCTCGTATCTATGTTTTTCTTGTTAACAATTTGATGTCCCGGTCTTCTAAGCGTCAGTAGACGCTTACTCGCTCTATTGTCGACGTTGAGTATTGTTGTGTTGTTTATGTCCTTGCTGAGACATCGTGGTAATTTGAGGGTAGTGTATTTCTCTAAAGTTGATAATTTCAGCTCAAAGGTTAATACTTAAATAACGATACTA
Source organism: Artemisia tridentata subsp. tridentata (assembly GCA_021014915.2). Lineage (NCBI taxonomy): Eukaryota > Viridiplantae > Streptophyta > Magnoliopsida > Asterales > Asteraceae > Artemisia > Artemisia tridentata. The sequence goes on along the minus strand of CP139509.1, from coordinate 132,611,120 downwards.
ATGATGTTCTTTTTTCTAAAATGGATAAATCTTGTATTTATTGTATCATATTCCTACTTTTAGTGTTGTTAATTTAATCTATTTATAGATAATATATTCTTGTTTTTGAACCATAGTGTTATTTAAATGTCTTTGTGGATGAAAATTGTATGTTGGATAGTATGCTATTGTTGATATTTGGTTAAACATTTTTGTTTGAAAACTTTGAATCGTAAACTTTATATAAGATGAAAAGTTGCTTGTTGACAAGTAAAAAACAAAGAAAAAAAATCAAAACCGAACTGATTCAATGTTAAAACTGAAACCAAACGATTTGTAGTTTTCAAAAACCAAAATATACAGTTTGGTTTTTGGTTTGATCCGACTACTCCCTCCGTCTCAAAAAGAGTGTCCACAAACAAAAAATTGACATATTATGATATGTGTAATTAATGTTAGTTTTGGTTGATAAAAAATTATTTTTACCATCGTAATTAATATAGAAATTAGGAATGAGTAATTAATTCATGTTTTGATTATAAGGCTAAAGTAGGAATATCAATTATAATTATACTATTCAACAATAAATTTGGACATTATTTTAGGACAAACATAAATAGTAATATGAACACCTTTTTCGGACGCAGGGAGTATAACGAATTGAATAGCAAGTGAATTGATTGGCTTAATTTCACACTTACTCCTAGATTTATTTCAAAGAATATAATGATACGTAATTTTTATGTATTTCTTTTGTCAAACTAAGAAACGTTTGTTAGAAACATTCATTATTGGCCCACTTCTTTTTTTTGGAATGTATCAATAATTTTCAAAACCACAGGTTTTGTTAGGATTACTTCTCAATGTAGATACACTTTTAAGAATTTGAGATGTTTCAAACAATAAAAGTATCTAAAAAAATGTCACAACTTCTAAGAGGAATCATAGTTTCTTCATAAATGAGTAAGAATGTTTAAAAGAATAAGTATTCAATTATAAATTTGTGCAAAATCACTGTCATTGGAAGACATGAAAAATAAAAGATGTTCATTTTCATGTTAAGCTTATGAGGGGAAAAAAAATAGCAACAGTAGTTTACCTAGAAGTTCAGAACCCTTTTTAAGCTAAATAGGTTGGCATTTGATTTTTTAATTTTACAATATAATAAATGGGTTGGCATTTGAAGTGTGTGACCGTATATAGATTCATTTAACAATTAACATTTACATCGACCAACTTTGCACATTATTACAAAAAGTTATATCCATCATCCTTATATGTTCGTTTCACTCTTTATTTGTTGGCCTAGATTAAATAAGTGCACCCTTATTTTCAAAAAAAAAAAAAAAAAAAAAAAAAAAGATAGCTAAGAAATAAATAAGATAGTTACTTAATTAAAACACCCAATCAAAATCCAAACACGTTACATGTTACAATACCAAGCTCCAAAAATGTTGCAAGACAAGGTCACGATGAAGGTGTGTAATATTTCCGTACTGCTGGCCAGCATGTGTTCTCTATACCAGCACGGTACCAACACTGTAATTTTGTAAAGCACTAGCAGGACGATTCGTTTTTTTTTTTTTATAGTTGTCTTATATGAAATGACCAAATTAAATAACTTAAACGGATAGGGTTACGCTCATCTAAAATAAATTAACATGCATGTTAAATGACTAAGAAATAGTCAAATAAAAAGAAAAGGTTTTTTTTTTCATAAGTTGTTTTTTATTTTCTCATTTTTCGTTGATAAAAAGAAGCGTTTACAATATAAGCATATCTTAACCCCAAAACATATATAGTTGTCTTCTTGTACAATGTTTTAATTTGTTTCATGTGATCATGTCAATATCTTTCAAGGGTAATGAAATGTAACATATAAGTTTGTTAAGATCACTTCATATTTCCGCTATGAAATAATTTGAAACAAAGATGTATCTTAAAATCATATTATCCTACAAACTCTTTTGAGACAAAAGTCACACCCATTAATGGATTCAAATTAGGGCTGGCAATTTTGACACGAACACGAAAACACGACTTGTTAACAGGTTTCGTGTTTGGGCTTAACAGGTTTCGTATCGTTAACAGGTCGACCTGTTTGGGCTTAACAGGTTTCGTGTCGTGTTCGTGTTTTGAAAATTTGACACGAAAAATTATCGTGTCGTGTTCGTGTCTGCCCCTTATCGTGTCGTGTCTTAACAGGTCGTGTCTGACACACTCTATGTGCAATTTTGACACGAACACGAAAACACGACTTGTTAACAGGTTCGTGTTTGGGCTTAACAGGTTTCGTGTCGTTAACAGGTCGACCTGTTTGGGCTTAACAGGTTTCATGTCGTGTTCGTGTTTTGAAAATTTGACACGAAAAATTATCATGTCGTGTTCGTGTCTGCCCCTTATCGTGTCGTGTCTTAACAGGTTCGTGTTTACACGATTTGCCAGCCCTAAGTCACACCCATTAATGGATTCAAATTAATAATACCCGGGTGACAATATGTGACCCCACACATATCAAGAAACAAATTTCAACATTGAAACACCACCACCACCTTTGTAGCCTTATTTCATGCTCTATGCACAAATAACATCCATTAAGTGGGCTGGTACAATAACGCCCCAACGGCGTTATGACTGAGGTGTCAGATGTTGGGGCGGTGTTACCATACTAGAAGAGGAGGCGTTGTGGTTGCATTTCCATTTACGTTACTACCACAACTCAGGTCGAAACGTACGTATGGACAAAAAAAAAAATTACAAACAGCCCCCTCAAGTTCCTTTGCTCTTTATGTTGGGGAAGATGAAGTATTAAATGGTTGAGTTAATTTCATAAATGGTTTATGTGTTTTTTCAGGTTTAACGGGTTTAGTCTCTAAACTTTTTTTTCTAACATATCCAGTCCCTGTGGTTGCGACTCATAACGGGTTTGGTCCCTGAGACTAACTGTCGTTAGTTTTTTCCGTTAGCTAACGACCGTTTGCAACAAAAATTTGCACTGTTAGTCCTTTATACTAACGACCGTTTATACTTAACTCAAATTTTGTTTTATTTTATTTTATTTTATTTTATTTTATTTTTTTTCTTCTTCTTCTAAAAAAATTTAAAAAAAAATGGTTTTCTTATATATATATATATATATATATATATATATATATATATATATATTTTTTTTTTTTTTTTCTTTTCTAAAAACACGTTTTTATACAAGTTTTCATACACACATTTTTTAAACACACGTTTTTATATACATGTTTTTATACACGCTTTTATACACGCTTTTATACACACGTTTTTATACACGTTTTTATACACACGTTTTTATACACGTTTTTATACACATTTTTATACACACATTTATACACACATTTATACACATATTTTTATATACACGTTTTTTATACACATACTTTTATACACGAGTTTTTATACACACATTATGAAAGATCTTTGGACTGGAGACGAACCATTATGCTCTAGAGATAACTGACTGTTTCGTCTAAACATTAATGAGAATTGTTTGATTAGTGAGTGTTACAATGAAGGAAATTGGAATTGGAAATGGCTTAGGCCCATCGCTTCTGGTCGAACTGAATCGATGCTCCATTCCCTTCATCTTGAGCTAGCTGAAGTTACTCTTTCTTCTTTTCCAGATTTATGGAAATGGCACATTGGAGACGATGATTCTTTTACAGTAGCAACCACACGGACTCATACTGATCATCTTATGCTCTTGTCGTTGGCTTCATCAACAACATCGACCCCTTGTCTCCCAAGAAAGGTAAACATCTTCTTTTCGAGATTCAATTTAGATCGTCTACCTCATCGCCTCAACCTTTCTAAGCATGGCATTGATATCAATTCTATTCTTTGCCCGATTTGTAACAACAATGTGGAGTCGGCTGAACACATCTTTTTCACTTGCGAAATGAGTGCTCAGTTATGGCGCATGGTACATGTTAGTTTTAAGGACATAAATTAGTAGATGTGTGTTTAGATCGAACTCGAGATCACGGGATTGCACACTTTACGTATGAGAATTAAAGAGTAATAATTAAATATAAAATATTTTATTTAATTATTTATTACACAAATATGTAACGACCGTTACTATTTAACGGATAATGACTAACGACCGTTAACTAATAAAAGGAAAGAATTATAGAGTAAATAATTGGAAAGTCGAGAAGGTTCCGGATCCCTCTTTGGGATGCTTGGCCGATCGGTGGGGGATTGGGCTTACCCAATCCTACACCAACTTGTCTTCCAAGTTACTTACACTATATAAACAATTCAATGTCATTGGTTTTACAACTCTTGTACACACAATTATCCCTAAAATTGTTTTCTTGTTTTCTTTTCTTTTGTCGATCAAAGCTAACACCCTCTTAGGGTTTGATCGATTTTTTCATAAAAAACAAAGTGTTTGGTTTTGATTTGTGTTCTTTAACTAGCATTACTTTAATCCGTTATAGTACGTGTCTACAAAAACGTGGTACAATCACACTATTGATTGTATCTTATAGTAAATTACAAAAAGGTAAGGGGTAATTTTAATAATTCACATAAACCCTAATTAGGGTTCATAAGGTTGATTGCTTGGCATTGATTCTTGTTTGGCTAGAATCATAAGTTACGCATACTATTTATGTTTGGTTAATTAGTTTACATATTATATGATCCTCTACGCTTCCGCATGTATACTTAATGTTTATTATTTATATTTTTGAGTAGTCATGTTATATAATTCCAATAGTACGTACCTGGGGTAATATCACAGGTAGCCATACTCATTCCTACATTGATAGGCGTAAATGGATAGATAATGTCGCAGGTTCTCATGTCAAGAAGAAACGCCTTTTTGTCATCTTTGTCTCTATGTTCTAGACCGTGTGGAAGTTCCAAAATGACATCACCTTTAACTCTCATCACTTGAGGAAAAGTGATATTTATGATCATATCCGTTTATGTTCTTTTAATTGGCTAAAATTTAGAGATAGATTAGTCTCTAATTGGAATGAATGGCTTTGTAATCATTTGTTAGTAATTTCCAAATCTTGGGCACACTCCCAGACCTAGGTTAGGCTAGCTCTTGGAGGGTAGATCTTGCACTGAGTACTTCGTGTAAACTGCTAAGAGAAAAGTAGCACCGTTAGTCTTACCGCGGAAGGGGGGTTCCGCGGTTAGCCTCGGGTGTGAGAGTAAGTATATTGGTTGAGAGAGATAGTTTAAGTGCAGACTATGTGTAGTAAATGCAGTTAGGTGTGGTAATAAATGAGATGGGGGTATTTATACTACCCGTATACTTACTGTGGCTACCTCGGGACACTGTGCATTAATTACCGAGTAGGTAAGTGTCAGAGCAGCGCATGGTTGCGCCTTACCTTAGTAGGTAAATGTCAGAGCAGCGCATGGTTGTGCCTTACCTTAGTAGGTAAATGTCAGATCAAGTGGAAGACACAATCCCACAAGATTTGGCTTTAGGTAGTCGAGGCATGATAGCTGTCGACATCGGGTTCCATCCCCGGTCTCTCAAGACCGGGGATGTTCTTGTCCGGATTGTGGGATCGGGATCTGCCGTGGTTGAAGATATTAGTCGTGCCCGGCCCAGTATGCTGGGGTCCGGGGATACTATACACGATCAAGTCCCCCCAGTCTAGTATACTTGTTTTGTTTGAAGAGCAAGTGTTCTAGACTTTATATTTGCGTTCCGCGGCCTTTAGAGGTCGCGGCTTTATGGAGGCTGTTGTAGTCTCCGCGGTTGGTTTTAGGATGTGTCCCATGTTGCTGACTGGACATTCCACTTTCCACGTGGTTGGTGGTGACAGGCTGTCATAGGGAACAGCGAAACGTTTTTACCCACGCAATTGCTGACTGATGTGACATTTTCGGCGGCTGACCGTTCATTTTCTGCGATCATCTTGGTGGTTCATCTGGCTAGATCTGTGACCATCCAATAAGTATCCGGGGACGTGTCAGTTTTGTGGCCTTTCGATTGAAGTGATAGCACGTGCGTGTGTGGCTATAAATACTAAGATTTGCACCACTTTTAAGCTTTTTACACACAGTTAAAACTTTTCCTTCTCTCTAGAAAACAAGAATTCCTCCCGCCTTTGCTTCTCTTGCTTCCTTTATTTCCGGACTTTAGTTTTTTCAGGTTAGACTTCTTTCATACTTGTTCTTCATTAAGCATTTAGAATGGCGCATATAAGTACGGTAACCTCCAAACTCTCTCAGGAAGATGTAAACAAATTTTATGATAAATATAAGATCCCATGCCATCTTTTACCTATAGCGCCCGGACCTAGGGATACTATTAGGAATGCCCCAGAAGGAATGATAGGTGTGTATACTAGGTTTTTTGAGTTCGGTAACTTTAGGATTCCCCTTTCATTGTTTTTGCTCCGTGTACTGGAGTATTTCCAGATTCATTTATCGCAGCTATCAGTGTTAGCGGCTTGTAGGGTTAGTCACTTTGAGATACTTTGTCGCGTCCATGGTGGTGTTCCTACTATAGATTTGTTTAGGAAATTCTATTATGCGTGTGTTAACAATGGTTGGATGACGTTAGAGAAGAGGAAGGGCCCAAAGTCTTTAGTTGTCCCCGTCTGTTATACTAGCGCCCTAGATTCGGTCAAGAACTGGAAAGACCATTTCTTTTTTGTTAAGAAGACCATCTTCCCCTTGGATATTCCATGGTATGAGGGGACGTCTGTAGACCGCGACCCTCCTCCTTCTGATGAGGGTGTGGATCTAGAATTGTTGCGGCTCCTTGACACTAATAGGGCTCCGTTTAAAAAGTATCCGGAGGATTTTCTGAACCTCATAGGTTTGAGCCAAACTTGGGATGACGATAGTGCCCATCCGACTTTTCTACGGCCGGATGAAACGGGTGGGTTGAATAGACTCGCTTGTATTTCCGTTTTATATTTGTTTGCTTCCGTGTCTAATCTTATTGGCTTTACTTTGCAGAGATGGACTTGTTTTCTTATATCCAACAGCCTGACGTATTCAAGGTGAAGGTAGGGGAACGCACCTTGGAAAAAGATGAGAAGTCTTTTAAGGGCTGAGACCGCTGCGCGTGTTCTTCAACCGCGCGAGGGTGTGGTAAAATTGGTCCAACATACTGTGCATGATGAGATTGCTGCGGCTAACGAGGGTAGGAAAGCCGGAAAGAAGAAGGTGGTTATTGATGTGCCCGAGCCGCCAAAAAAGAAGAAGAAACTGGTCCGCAAGGGTGCTGCGGCTGGATCTGGTATGAGCGGCTTACTATATCCTTGTGTGTTGTTCTCTTTTTTTTTTATATATATCCGTACTTACACGTTTTTGTTTTTCAGGTGGTCCTTCCGCGGAAGGTCCCGCTACTGTTGATCTTCAAGATGAGTCAGGGTCTGACTTGAACCGTTCCGGTCCTCATACGGATGAGGGGATGATGAACTCAAATAAGTACATTTTATTACTATCATTTATCCTATTAATTTGACTTGTTTTATTATATTATGTATGAGGATTGATACTTAATCGTTTACTTTTGTAATTCTCAGGTAAAAACAAGCATTTGGTGAAACTTAGCGATTTTGGACTAATTATGGAGCAAAACATGCAAGAAGTTAAGAGTCTACTGAAATGAAGAAGATCAAGACTAATCTGCTCCAGATGCGCCGCATCTCACTCATTACATACGGCGCATCTCTATTAAGATATCACCAGATACGATCCAAGATACAAGAGGACATGCGCCGCATCTAATCATGGAGTTACGCCGCATCTTCTGGCGGTGTACGAATATTCCTGAATATTATAATCTTGGACCCCACGCGAAGTTAAGTCAATGCGCCGCATCTACTTACAAGATGCGCCGCATCTCACCTCAGACAGAAACTATAAATACCCCAAGACCAGACGAATTCCGGAGCTTTTGTCGAAAAAAAAATAAATTAGATTCGAAGACCGAAGCAGCAGAACCCTAGGACGAATTCAGTCAAGGAGGCAGCACAAGACACACCAAACGAAGATACAAGAGCTGTAAGAAGGTGCTGCATGTGTTTAATTCATTAAGTAGTTTTGTTTTATTTTGTTAGCAAACTTTAATTCATCAGGATTGGTGGCTTGTGTAATGTGACAACGAAAGATTGCACTCCCTTTAATACTTGCTTTCCCATCAATTAAAGTTTATATGTTGATGTCTTTGGTTACTACTTATTAGTGCATTGATAACCTCTGTGTTTATTAGTGGCTTGCGGGCATTTGACTGCGGAAAATAATGTGGCTCCCACGGTTATTACTAAATTGATCACTTAAGAATAACTTTTAGACATAAGTAATCATTAAGGGTTTACTCGCCGATAAGAATAGGACCAACGAGAAAGGGTTAACTACATACACTTCATATAAAGCTATCAATAAAACAAGTGACAATCTACTTAATCATAAGGACAACCATCTTATTGTCTCGAGTATTTATCTGTGTACGTGTGTGCTACTTGCTGATTCGTGCCTATTGGTTTATTTTATTATTTAATTGCAAACAAATCGTGCCAGTCTCTCAGGCTGAAACCCCCTTGCGTTAGGATATTAAAATACTGATTAGAATAACGAGATAATACGTTCCACTCTTAGTGATCGACACTCTACTTACCATTATATTCATACTGACCGGGTACACTGCTCGTTAAGTGTGTGTGTTATTGATAAGTCGGCTAAATATAAATTTAAAACTTGAGTAGGCATTAAAACTGCTAAACCGCAACGACACACGCAGCACATCAAGTTTTTGGCGCCGTTGCCGGGGAGTGAATTGTTATTATCTGTTAATTTGATTAGTATTTTAATTAGGTTTTTCTTTTTATTAGATTAATTGCATCATTGTATTATTTTGCATATTTGTTGTTTTGTGTGTTATTTGTTTGCTTTTATTTTTGTTTTTGTGTTTATTTTTGTTTGTGTGTTTTAATTTTTGTTTTTCGTATTTTTTCTGTTCTGCTATCGTTGTACTGTGCTAAATCAAACGATACGGCGCATCTGATCTCTCAGATACGGCGTATTGCGTTTAATTTTTTTTAATACAACGCGTTTAATTAATTCGATACGACGCATCTTTTCCCCAAGATACGGCGTATCTGTTTTTAATAATTTTTTTTTTCTAAACGTTAACGCCATACGACGCATCTGCTTTAGCAGATACGGCGTATCTATTATTTTAATTAAAAACAGTTTGCGAATTATTAAACAGATACGGCGCATCGATCCTGTCGATACGGCGTATCCTCTGAATCAAAAAAAATCTCGTATTTTTAAACGTAACGAAAATACGGCGCATTAACTTTCGTTAATACGACGTATTTAATTTTAAATAAATATCGATTTTTGATTAATTAATTCGATACGGCGCATTCATAAATTCTAAGCGGCGTATCTATTTTCTGAATAAAGTCTGATTAAATTTTAACGATTATAAGATACGGCGTATCCAACTTTTTGGATACGGCACATCGTTTGCAGATATCAGTAACTTTAATTTTTCGTATTCCGTTTTCGTTATTAATTATCTAATATATTACTTTCTCGAGCATACCCTACTGATATTTTTGTGTTGATTTCAGGAAGTGCATGACCAGGAGTTCTACGAAGAACTTGATTCAACCTTTCGAAGATCCTGAACGAGCCCTACATTCGCTTAAAAGGCTTTTCAACACAAGAAGCTTTGATCTTTCAAGTTCACTCGAGCTTGATTACTTTTCTGAAGAAAAAGAGGAAGTTGAAACAGAAACAATGGGCGAAAACACTACTATGGAGGAATACATGAACAGTACCCGTGCTGATTACACTTCAGGAGTTGCTAGACCTAAGTTTGATGATAAGTCAAAATTTGAATTGAAGGGTCAGTTTCTCAAGGAACTAAGAGAGAATGCTTTCAGTGGGACGGAACATGAGGATGGTAATGAGCATGTTGAAAAGGTCCTGGAGATTGCAGATTTGTTTACTTCAGAAGGAGTGACTGACGATCAAATCATGCTAAGAATCTTTCAACTCTCACTAAAAGGAGCTGCTAACATGATGCGTGGGTTTTGCAACCTTACAACAGGTTTTACCTCTCGAGGGATCTCAAGAGGCTTACAACCCCACCAGGCAGTGTACCTGACCGATGTAGTATAGTGTAGTGGTAAGTACGGGGGATTGATCGTTCTCCACAGGGAATAGTGTTCGTTAGGTGTGAAAGGCTACTCTAATTAGGTCTAAGGGTTGAGGAAGATTCTTTTTTATGTTTTTATATTTTATAAAAGCAAGTAAAATCTCGGGTTTTGAAGGAGTGGGCGGAATTAGTTGCTAGTCAACTAACCCAAATTACTACAAATGCAAATAAAATAAAATAACAAAAATGAAAAGTGGTGAGAAACTTATGTGTAGAGAAATGTGTTTACTTAGATTTCCTTACTCCCTAACTATCTTTTACCGGTTAATTAGTGTGTATTAGTCGCGTGGATGACGGGTGTATTCCTTAATACCATTCGTGGGGTGGCGTACTTACTTCCCCAAACTCTACAAGCTCCTACTTCACTCCTATGTCGAGCCGGCTAGGAAGCTCCTAACATGGGATCACTAGAATTCGCTTGTGCATTAAATACAACCATAAAAACCTTTAGTACGCGTTTGGTTCATGTTTCTTAAGACGTTCAAGCAAGTTACCGAATAGGAAGTTAGCCAGTTTTCTTAAGCCTAACATAGATAAACAATCATCCAATACAACTAATAACACACTAACAACCAATAATCAATAGCTAGGTTTCATTAGATCTAAGCAAACACAAGATAAATTTAGCCTAACATGTTAAACAAAAGACAAGCATAAGATAGAATCAAACAACACATAGACATATTGAATGATTAATTGATAACTTATCTTTCAATGAAACATGGAAGATCTCAAGGCAAAAAGCCCTGAAAAAGTAGCTAAAATCGTCTTAGGGTTTTATCCCAAAATTCCACACACTAAGCTCTCCCTTCATGACAAAAAATTAGAAAACTATATATAGACTTTGACATCTGACGGCGTCACCTTATGCATTGTGACGCCGTCACCTCGCCGCTTTTAGGGTTCCCGGATGACCATCTTGACGCCGTCCCTCTTTAGCTCTTCAAAAATCCATTCTGGCTTATCAAGGGTTGACGCCGTCGGATCCTGAACGTGACGCCGTCCCCTTATGATTTAAGCCGTGACGCCCTTGATTTAGTTAAAGCGTGACGCCGTCAGAATTCTCATGCAAACTCACTGGCCCATCATGAGTAAATTTCACATCCAACTTTTCTTGCCAAGGCATGACGCCGTCCCATGTTAATTGTGACGCCGTCAAGAGTAACTTTTAGCCGATTCTTGAGACTTTGCCGTTTTCTTCACTTTAATGCTCCAAAAACGTCCAAAATGCCTCCTTTTCCAGATTTCTCCTCAAAAGTACCTAAAATGACAAAAGGAACGATTTAGGGCAATATTTGATCAAATAAATACGATTTCGGGCTTAAATGACCCCTTAAAAGCGGTACACTTTTCGCCTCATCAAATACCCTTACACTTGAGATTTGCTTGTCCTCAAGCAAATGCGCTTTTATTCTAATCAAAATACAAGTTAGGGGTCATTTAATGCAAACATAAAAGTAATTACAACAAATAATCGTTCCACTTCAATCATAATAAGCACGGAGATTACATACTAGCACCTCACAAGTAGTGTTTAGATACTCACATCTCTCAAGTGTCATCAAAATAAATCTCATAAATGAAAACGGAAAATATCTCTCACTACCTGTCATAGCAAATAGATTACCATAGGCTTGGGAAAGGATCGAAAACCTCCTCCACTAGGCGTAAGCACCTAAGATAAACTATCAAAGAGGGCTTTTAAATGGGTTATAACGTTAGGTGTAGGGAAAAGGAAAACACGGTTTTGTTGGATAAAGGATATTTTACTGGTGGCGAGTTAAAGATCTTGATCAATCACATGTACTATACAACGTTGCTAAGCCAAGACTAGACTCGATCTTAAGCTAATGAAAGAAAATAACAAAACATAAACATAAAATAAACATAAAATGAAACGGGATGGTAGTCCGTATGTTTTTTCTATTTTTCTTTTTCTCATTTTTTTTTCATTTTTTTTTGTATTTTTCTTGATTTTTTTTTTTTTTTTTTTTTTTTTTTTTTTTTTTTTTTTTTTTTTTTGCATAAACTCTTGCCCTACCATCCAAAATATTACATCATAGGGGCGTTGCATTCCCCTTACACTTGAATTTTTACATAACTTTACAAATAACTATTCTAATGACTCGAATTAAGATAATCGAAAAACTTGGAGTACTTTTAAAACATTTAGCACATATGGGGGTAATAAATGATGTTCTTCCCCATTACTCCATTACACTAGTACTTTACCCACGAGTCCCAATCGTCCCAAAACAATATGTACAAGGATATGACTCGACTTAGCAACCATGTAATCAACTAGATAATTAACTTGGGTTTAAACAAATGTTGTAACAATAATGCACTAAAAATGAGTGCATACAAGGTAGGCTAAGGCGATTTGGGTGTACATTTAAGTGGGGTGTAAACAAATTCTTCCTTCAAGTAAAATGCTTAAAGGTCGAAACGAAAAGATAGGCTCTGAGGGGTGTACTAGGGGTATCGTGTACTAAAAATGAGTACAACGCAAAGGGTGTGGGAGAATTACTTGACCAATGTAGCCAATGTAATTATAACAAAAACACAGGTGTAAAACAATGGGTTAATCCTAATGCCTCTTATCATGTAGTAAATCTAACTACACGAATGTAGTCTCACTTGTGGCCTTGGAATGGTCCTAACGCAAGTTCTAGAATCTAAGTGCTACCGGTACACACATCATAGCAAAATGCTTTTCCTACCAATTCTAGGGGCGAACCTCACATATTTGGGGGTGGAAAATTTTTTAGTGGTACGGTTTTTGTGCTAGTCATATAACTCCTATCCATGAGACGCTCATTAAGATCAAAGTTTCACTCCTATATGTTGTAAAAAATTTTAAATTTGGCACTAAAATTACCTTAACAAGTATTTCTCTCAGTTTTATTACACATCTACCATCAAACAAACAAAAATCAAGCGCAATTGTATTCTCAAAAATCGTACTTTTACCCTCCCCTTACACTTAAGATGAACATTGTCCCCAATGTTCAAATGACAAATGTAAAAGCATAAAGTAAAAGAATGAAATCAAATACTCCCCTGATTCGCTCGTTGGATAATGAAATTACACGGTTAAATCTTCCTCCAAAGAGAATGTTGAAGCTCCATGACTAATGCATCGCCATAAGCTTGATTCAAAACATTTCCTTGTCCAAAATAACCTGTTAAACCTGAGAAAACAAACACGAAAACCTGCATAACATCGGCGGGATAAAATCTATATATAAGGATATAATGCTTGTGGAATGATAACTTTGCAGATTCCTGGAGATTATAAGTTGGAGATTTTAATAAAAACTTTTTATGAAAACAAAATTTTCAAAAATTTCTGGAAATTAAATCTGACGCCGTCAGGTTATAACCCCTGACGCCGTCAGAAATGACCTGACAAAAATTTTCATTTTAAGTTTCCGGAAAATTTCTGGAAAAACCTTTACCTTACTTCCTGGAAATTCTGCAAAACATCATTATGACTCGATACAAGCATTTGACTCAAACAAATACGAATATGTATGCTAACTTATTATTATTATGATTCATGTTCATTTGTGTTCTAATAAACCGATTTAGATTTCCCTTACACTTATCTTTTGCAAAATACCTTTATATGTAGTTAAGACGAAGTTAAAAACAAAATAAAGCATTTTCACAATTTAGTTTTGAACATGAATCAATACTAATAAAAATTAAACACACATACGGAAACAAATAAAATCAAACAAACAAATAAATAAACACACAAAGCAAATAAAACAAATAAAGCTTGGGTTGCCTCCCAAGAAGCGCTTTTCTTTATTAACGAGTCTTGTAGCTAGACTCAAAGTCACGTACATTACGTGACTCCATCATCGGTCACGGTTCCTAGGCCATTCTCCTTCCCGGTTTTATATTCCGGTCCTAATTTCAAACAATCCTTGTAGAAACCGAATATCCTTTCCATAACATAGTCTACTCCTTTACTTCTATCCTTATTATTCCTATAGTAGACCGCTTGTTTAAGCTCCTTCTCAACATTTGACAAGTTTTGGAATTGTTCTATCTTATATGGCATTTGGTAGCTTACCTCATCGGTCTCATCCTTAAATCTAACTATCCCTAAGGAAGGTTCATAAGTCATTCTAGAGACCTCAACAAATGGTTTTCCAAAAACCACTTGAGTTAAGGATGCATCGACTATTGGGCGGATATCTTCAACAATTACAAAGTCGGTGACATAGGTGAAGTTTCCTACATAAACCGGTAATCCCTTAACTCTTCCCGTGAAGTTACTCATCCAACCCTTGTCAGGGAACATCCTATACCCAAGCTGATTTTTCATTATCAAGTTGTAGTGGGCTCTAGTCATGATGTTTATGGGTGATCTAAGGTCGATATAAGCTTTCCACACATGTAGATGCCCTATGTTGCATGGTATGTTGAGATTAGAAGGGTCGCCTATTTCTATGATTGGTCTACCTAGGAAGTATGGTGTCTCGGGATCATCGAATAAGTTTGTATGATATGCACGCTCTTCCTTAGTGGGTAGCCTATTGAAGTAGTCCTCATCATCATCTACTTCTTCAATCTCACTTGTCCTAACTTCCTTATCAACCTCGACTTTCCTATCCTCATCCTTTGGTTCACTTTCTTCCATGCTCCTATCGATTGGTTTAATAGTGACAACGTTGACGAAGTGGACATGTTTGGATGAAGAAGGGTCTTTGACTTGGGGTCCGCTATTTGTGTTCCTAGCGTCCTTATGTGGAGGTGATAACACTTGGTTATGGAGGGCTTTCAACAAGTTGTCAATTTTATTGGTCATCTCAGTTTGTTGTTGATTGAATTCGGTCTCGAATCTAGCTATCCGAGCTTCTTGAGATGCCATAAATTGAGACATCAATCCTTCAAAGTTATTGGTACTACCATTGCCGGAAGGATTGTTGTTGAAAGTACGGTTCGAGTTGGAACCGCTTGATTGGAAATGATTAGGTGGGTTGGAAGAATTGGTTTGTTGCGAGTTTTGGTTTTGTTTCCACCTAAGGTTCGGGTGATTTTTCCATGAGGGGTTGTATGAATCACCATAAGGGTTTGGCTCGGGCTTGAAAGTGTACCACTTGTCTCCCGCTCCGTCGGTACGCGAGGATGCGTAGTCCACAAAAGCTTGTTCGGGGAGTTCCATGCAATCACGAGTGTCGTGGGGACCACTACATAATTCACATGAAGAAGTGATTTTGTTCACTTGGCTTGAAGGTTTAGGAGCCTCGTAGGATTTCATGAGAAACTTGACTTGGTCTTCAAGTTCTACGATCCTACGGTCGGAAGTGCTTGAATTGTTCAAAGGCAAAGATATTGCCTTGACCGTTTTATTCAAATCACGGGGATCACTCCAACTTTCGTTGTCATAAAGAGCAAGATCCTCTAGGAGAGCCCATGATTGTTCCGCACTTAGATCACGTAGCTTGCCACCGGCCGATTGGTCAATGGTTTGCCTTGTGGAGAGATTGATATGGTCATAGAAGATTTGGACTTGGAGCCAAAGTTCTATGCCATGGTGAGGGACTTTTTGGAGTAAGTCCTTGAATCGAGTCCATGCCTCGTAGAGAGTTTCGCCTTGACGTTGTTGGAACATCAAGATATCATTCCTTAGCTTGGTAGTTCTTCCCGGTGGGAAAAACTGAGCAAGGAAACGAGTGGTGAGATCATCCCAAGAGGTGATGGATCCTGCGGGTTGACGTTCTAGCCACTGACTAGCTTGGTCCCGCAGAGAGAATTGGAAGAGACGCAATCGGGTCGTCTCTCGAGTGGCAACATCAAGGTCTATAGAATCAACGATTTTAAGAAAGTCCTTGAGATGTTGATTAGGATCTTCAGAACGAAGTCCATGGAATGCGCATCCGCTTTGCACCAACCGGATGGTGTCGGATCGCAAGGGTGTGATATTGGCTCCTTGAGTGAGCTCAATGGTGTTTCGATAGCCGTGGTGGCTAGGACGGGAATACTCTCCTAAAGTACGGGCTCTAGGAGGTGGTGGTGGTTGTTGTGGTGGTGGGTTGTGTGGGTTAAGGATATTACCATCTTCCATGATGTCGGACGGTAATGGTTACGAACAAAGACACGAAGAAAATAGATAGACTAAAGAAAACCTAGAAAAATAAAATAAAAATCTCACTAGAAAGGAATCTAGTGAGTAGACCTAATAGAAATAAAAATTCAACCTAAACAATAACTATTCCCCGGCAGCGGCGCCAAAAACTTGATGCGTGGGTTTTGCAACCTTACAACAGGTTTTACCTCTCGAGGGATCTCAAGAGGCTTACAACCCCACCAGGCAGTGTACCTGACCGATGTAGTATAGTGTAGTGGTAAGTACGGGGGATTGATCGTTCTCCACAGGGAATAGTGTTCGTTAGGTGTGAAAGGCTACTCTAATTAGGTCTAAGGGTTGAGGAAGATTCTTTTTTATGTTTTTATATTTTATAAAAGCAAGTAAAATCTCGGGTTTTGAAGGAGTGGGCGGAATTAGTTGCTAGTCAACTAACCCAAATTACTACAAATGCAAATAAAATAAAATAACAAAAATGAAAAGTGGTGAGAAACTTATGTGTAGAGAAATGTGTTTACTTAGATTTCCTTACTCCCTAACTATCTTTTACCGGTTAATTAGTGTGTATTAGTCGCGTGGATGACGGGTGTATTCCTTAATACCATTCGTGGGGTGGCGTACTTACTTCCCCAAACTCTACAAGCTCCTACTTCACTCCTATGTCGAGCCGGCTAGGAAGCTCCTAACATGGGATCACTAGAATTCGCTTGTGCATTAAATACAACCATAAAAACCTTTAGTACGCGTTTGGTTCATGTTTCTTAAGACGTTCAAGCAAGTTACCGAATAGGAAGTTAGCCAGTTTTCTTAAGCCTAACATAGATAAACAATCATCCAATACAACTAATAACACACTAACAACCAATAATCAATAGCTAGGTTTCATTAGATCTAAGCAAACACAAGATAAATTTAGCCTAACATGTTAAACAAAAGACAAGCATAAGATAGAATCAAACAACACATAGACATATTGAATGATTAATTGATAACTTATCTTTCAATGAAACATGGAAGATCTCAAGGCAAAAAGCCCTGAAAAAGTAGCTAAAATCGTCTTAGGGTTTTATCCCAAAATTCCACACACTAAGCTCTCCCTTCATGACAAAAAATTAGAAAACTATATATAGACTTTGACATCTGACGGCGTCACCTTATGCATTGTGACGCCGTCACCTCGCCGCTTTTAGGGTTCCCGGATGACCATCTTGACGCCGTCCCTCTTTAGCTCTTCAAAAATCCATTCTGGCTTATCAAGGGTTGACGCCGTCGGATCCTGAACGTGACGCCGTCCCCTTATGATTTAAGCCGTGACGCCCTTGATTTAGTTAAAGCGTGACGCCGTCAGAATTCTCATGCAAACTCACTGGCCCGTCATGAGTAAATTTCACATCCAACTTTTCTTGCCAAGGCATGACGCCGTCCCATGTTAATTGTGACGCCGTCAAGAGTAACTTTTAGCCGATTCTTGAGACTTTGCCGTTTTCTTCACTTTAATGCTCCAAAAACGTCCAAAATGCCTCCTTTTCCAGATTTCTCCTCAAAAGTACCTAAAATGACAAAAGGAACGATTTAGGGCAATATTTGATCAAATAAATACGATTTCGGGCTTAAATGACCCCTTAAAAGCGGTACACTTTTCGCCTCATCATAACAAGTGGCTAAGGAATGAACCTGCGAGTTCAATCACTACATGGGGAGATTTGAAGAGCAAATTCCTGAAGAGATATTGTCCACCTGCTAAGACTGCTAAAAAGATGGAGGCTATCAATAGTTTCAAGCAAGAGCCTGATGAAACTCTTTATCAAGCTTGGGAACGATTTAAAGATTTATTGGTAAAATGTCCTCAACACTATCTAACCCCTATGCAGGAGATAATATTGTTTTATCAAGGATTGGACGTGCCTACAAGACAGATTTTGGATGCTAAGGGAGCTGTACCTCAAATGAGTGCAACTAATGCTAGGAAAGCAATCCAAGAAGCTGCCGATCATTCTCAAAAATGGCACGATGGGACCTCTACTAGATCTAAGAGCAGCACTAATTTTGACGGGATTGCTGCTATTCAAGCTCAATTGGATAAAATTAGTAGAGAAATGAAGAAGCGTGATGAAAGAGCGTATGCTGCCCAAGTTGGATGTGAAAAGTGCGAAGGACCTCACTACACTAAAGATTGCCCAAATAAGAATGAAAGTGAGACGTTTGAAGAAGCATATTACACCCAATTTGGACAACCATTCCGACCTTCGGGGAGATTTAGGGAAGCTACACCCGGATTATATCAAAGGAACAACTTCAATCCCGCTTATCAAGAAAGGAGGCAGACTTTAGATGATACTTTAAAGCAAATTATGACCGATGCTGCTAAAAGACATGAAGAGAATACTGCTATGATCAAAGAAATTCGAGCTTCAACGGACACTACTACAAGAAATCAAGGAGCTTCGATCAAAGCGTTGGAACAACAAATTGGTCAAATGAGCAAAGTTCTTCAAGAAAGGGGATATGGAAGTTTACCGAGCTCAACTGAAACAAATCCAAGAGATCATGTCAAGGCCATAAGCACCACTGAAGAAGTCACTCCTAATATACCTAGAAGATCGATGAATGGTAATGATGGTGCAAGACCCGAATTTTTCTTTAATTCTTCAATCAGCTTAAGGAGACTACTAAAAGAGAAGACAAAGATTGAAGAGGAGATCAAGGCAACAATGAAAGAAGAGAGCCCTGCAACCGACTCAAATGCCTTGCCTCATAAAGAAAGAGACCCAGGAAGTTTTACTCTACCTTGTTCTATTAATAATATATCTTTCAATAATGTGTTAGCTGACTTAGGAGCTAGTGTTAGTGTTATGCCTCTTAAGACATTCGCTACCCTAGGACTAGGAAAATTAGCACCAACTAAGTTACTTATTGAATTGGCTGATAAAACGGTAAAACGACCTGAAGGGATTGCTAATAATGTGCTAGTTAAGATTGAGCAGTTTATTTTTCCTGTAGACTTTGTTATACTAGACATGCCCGAGGATGTTAAGATTCCTTTAATCCTCGGAAGACCTTTCTTGTCTACTGCCCATGCTAAGATTGATGTGTTTAAGAGAAAAATCTCATTAAGGGTAGGGAATAATAAACTAGTCTATAAGTGCCAAGATCCGGTTAAAAGCATAATTAGAGGTGTTTATGTGCTAGGATTAAGAGAGCGTATGGACCTCGATCTTGAAGCTAGACTTATGAGAGAAACATTGATTCAAAACAACTCAACTAATCCTAATCATGAGAACTTTGAGGAATTCATTGACCTTAATGTACCTACCGAACTTAGACGCAATGTTGTTAATGATTCTGATGATGAGTGGTATGATTGTGTAGTAATTAATAAACGTAGGAGAATAGTTGAGAAAACGAATTTGAATAATGATGTGTTTATTGAACTACCACCCCACCTTGCTTATTTGTGCCTATATGATAATAAGAATTTCCCGTCTATCATTTTGTCATCTCTGCCCGAAAGGGACAGGACTTTGTTTATACAGATATTAAAGAAGAACGGCGTGGAAATTAAGGACGAGCAAGGAGTGTTCAATATTACTGAATTGGCGACGAAGGAGCGCGATGTTTCCGACTCCTTCAATGATCGATATTAAAGAGCTGAACGTGAGTCTAACTTGAAGACTCTGGAATAAAGACAAGTGCTTACCGGGAGACAACCCGGAGAATTTTTATTATTCTGTTTTCTGTGTCGAGTCAGTCAGGCCCGCATGAGGATAAGGCGCATCTCAATTCTGAGATGCGACGCATCTCCTGCAATGGTCATATCATATTTTAATTTTCTGCATTTTTTATTTCCGACTTTAAAACTTTTTATCAGTTTATTTTAATGCAGCGCATCCCTGGTTAAGGATGCGGCGCATCTTTATTCTGATCCGTATTAATTCTAGGCTCGATACGGCGTATCTTCTTCCATAAGATACGGCGCATCGACTGACCTGATGATTTTCAGTTTTAATTTTTAAGTTTTATTTTTATCTAACTACTAATGTATTATGCAAGTTTGAACCTTTCTTATCTTAGGTGTGTTTTAAAGTGTTGGTGGTATTATAGTTTCCTGGATTTCCTGTGGATACATCAAGTATGAAGCTTTAACGTTCTAATCCACAAGAAGTTGATTTTTGCTCTTATACTAATGGAGGATCATACCGAGCAAATCTCAGAGGAGTTTTTCTGTTCTAATTCTTTTATTTTCCAGTTTTTAACCTTTTATACAAACAACGAGGACGTTGTTTAACTTAAGTGGGGGGATTGGAGAATTAGAACACTTAACAATTACTTGTCCTAAACTTTTTCAAAAATTATGCTTAAAATGTGCTTAATATATCAAACTTAAAATTTTTTAGCATGTTTTTGTTTAAGATCTAAGTTGCATAACTGCACACAAGACGTTATTTTCAAAAATTGTGATTTTCAAAATTCACAAATCTATGAGTGTGCCGGTGACTTGTAAACTTTAGAACTTGGCTTGTATACTATTCGAGACCACCATAATGAGTATTATTTATATAATTGGAATGAATTGTCTAAATTGGTAAATTTCTAGGATTACACCCAAATAGCCTATTATATGTTATGTGTTATTAACTAACTACACTGGTTAGTTAACCCCCGTATAAACCCTTTTGTTACTCTCATTTTTAGAGTAAGATACCCCTAGAAAAACACTCAGAGCCATTCCTTTCGTTTTTTACACCTATGTTTAAAATGTTTCGTTACACCCTTACACCTTAGCCTACCCTGTAGATTAGAATCCGTGGTTGGTTAATTGCTATAGGCAAAGTGTGTTTCCTTACATTACCTGTGTTCGCGTGCGTAATTCATTATCTATGGTTAGGTCGGGAAATTGCACAATGCAATTGGAGTGAAAGTAAATATTGTATATCTTTGAGTTTATTTTTCGTGTGTTTACTACTTTCACTATTACCGTTATTTCTGAAGTATGAAAAGTATGGAAAAATTATCCAGAATTATCATTATAGTGATGTGGTGAAATTTTACACATCTATGTCTTTGGTTAAAAAAAAAAAAAAAAAAAAAAAAAAAAAAAAAAAAAAAAAAAAAGTTTGAAGTTTGTTTTAACCAACTTATGTAAAGTTATGTAAGTGGTCGATATCACCACTATTTGTTATATATTATATCTATGGATTGAATGGGAATTGGCAGTTATGGGAACGCCAATTAAGGTTTATTCTTTGATTAAGATCTTGTTGAGTATAATTCGTGTCTACCTAAAAGCGTGTGTTTCAAGTGTTAAAGCGTGAGTTATTCAATGATATAAGTCTTATTCATGGGATGGTTGGGATAGTGATTAACCACACTTAGGATTTTAATTTATTTGTTTTGTTTATTTTTCATTTTACACCAATTTATATCCCAAATGTTATCCATGCCCTTTATTATTCTTTATCCAACCAAACCTTTGATTTATTGAGATTAGGGATTTGAGCAATCTTAAGTATCATAGTCGTGGATTCGGCTATGTATTTATGATTTTGTCGCCCTTTTTGATTTATTATTATTGGTGAAGTTTGGACCTATCTTTAGCCTATTCGAGTTAAGGATTTGAGCAATTGCAAGTATCGTGTTCGTGGATTCGATCATGTATTTGTGATTTTGTCGCCTTTTCTGGAATTTGAGATCGATAGTGAAAGAGAATAATTAACCCTTAAGCCTACAAACCCTTTTTACCGCTTTAGACTTGTTATTCCTTAGCTTTAGTGGAGGAGATGTGTATACTTGCCAAGCTTATGATAGAATATTCGTCACGACTGGACAGTTAAATGATTAGATTTGCTTTTATCAACTTATTTTATTTTACTTCTAATTCGTTAAGTGTTTAGTTGTGTGATTATGAAATAAACGAATACATGCTTAAATATAAAAATAAATCCTAACATCTTTTAGGATATATTTTCATAAGAGAAATTCTAAGGTTTACTTGGGGACAAGTAAAGTTCAAGTGGGGGGATATTTGATGAACCAAATAAGTACATTTTATTACTATCATTTATCCTATTAATTTGACTTGTTTTATTATATTATGTATGAGGATTGATACTTAATCGTTTACTTTTGTAATTCTCAGGTAAAAACAAGCATTTGGTGAAACTTAACGATTTTGGACTAATTATGGAGCAAAACATGCAAGAAGTTAAGAGTCTACTGAAATGAAGAAGATCAAGACTAATCTGCTCCAGATGCGCCGCATCTCACTCATTACATACGACGCATCTCTATTAAGATATCACCAGATACGATCCAAGATACAAGAGGACATGCGCCGCATCTAATCATGGAGTTACGCCGCATCTTCTGGCGGTGTACGAATATTCCTGAATATTATAATCTTGGACCCCACGCGAAGTTAAGTCAATGCGCCGCATCTACTTACAAGATGCGCCGCATCTCACCTCAGACAGAAACTATAAATACCCCAAGACCAGACGAATTCCGGAGCTTTTGTCGAAAAAAAAATAAATTAGATTCGAAGACCGAAGCAGCAGAACCCTAGGACGAATTCAGTCAAGGAGGCAGCACAAGACACACCAAACGAAGATACAAGAGCTGTAAGAAGGTGCTGCATGTGTTTAATTCATTAAGTAGTTTTGTTTTATTGTGTTAGCAAACTTTAATTCATCAGGATTGGTGGCTTGTGCAATGTGACAACGAAAGATTGCACTCCCTTTAATACTTGCTTTCCCATCAATTAAAGTTTATATGTTGATGTCTTTGGTTACTACTTATTAGTGCATTGATAACCTCTGTGTTTATTAGTGGCTTGCGGGCATTTGACTGCGGAAAATAATGTGGCTCCCACGGTTATTACTAAATTGATCACTTAGGAATAACTTTTAGACATAAGTAATCATTAAGGGTTTACTCGCCGATAAGAATAGGACCAACGAGAAATGGTTAACTACATACACTTCATATAAAGCTATCAATAAAACAAGTGACAATCTACTTAATCATAAGGACAGCCCTCTTATTGTCTCGAGTATTTATCTGTGTACGTGTGTGCTACTTGCTGATTCGTGCCTATTGGTTTATTTTATTATTTAATTGCAAACAAATCGTGCCAGTCTCTCAGGCTGAAACCCCATTGCGTTAGGATATTAAAATACTGATTAGAATAACGAGATAATACGTTCCACTCTTAGTGATCGACACTCTACTTACCATTATATTCATACTGACCGAGTACACTGCTCGTTAAGTGTGTGTGTTATTGATAAGTCGGCTAAATATAAATTTAAAACTTGAGTAGGCATTAAAACTGCTAAACCGCAACGACACACGCAGCACATCAGGGGATTATGAAGAATGTAACTTTTCTCTCTTCTTCTTCCCACACACCTACTCGAGAGCGGTCTGAGGGGAATTCTGAGACTCCTCATACGGATGTTAACGAGTCTCAGAATGTGGAGTCCGAAATTCCAACTTTTGAGGTATCTGATTCGGGTCATCAGGATAAACCGTTCGGACATGCTGAGGGTTTGATTGCCTCGTCCAGTCATGTGATCATTGAGGAAGAGGATGCGAGCGGTTCTGATGAGTTTGAGAAGTCCGTATCTGTTGAGACCGCGGACACTTCTTCCACTTACATCCCCAAATGGTTGTCTACCAACGGCTTCAAGATGGACGATCCCTGGGTCTGCCGCAGCATTGTTGACAATGTGGCAACCCCGGTCTATGCATCTGATATGAGGGACATGTCCAATGAGGATCTGATGAATGAGTTCAATCTGCTGTCTACCCGTCAGATCTGTGTTAATTCTGAGGTGCGACTAAGGTTAGAAAACACTCTGTACCAAAATGGTAGGTTGAGGAAGCAGCTGGAGGGGAAGAAGAAGATGATTGCTAATTTGAGGGCTAAGTTGTCCGAGCTGGAGGGTGAGAATGCCGGGGTTATGGATCTCCGCGGCCGAGTGTCTACTCTAGAGTCGGCCGTGGATGCTAAGGATAAGGATCTGGAGAAGCTCCGTGCTGACGTTGAAAGGTTATCTCCGGCGGACGTGGTGAGAAGGAGGTGCTGAATGAAAAAGTGTCCGGCCTGGAAGTCCTTTGCGGCACCCTTGAGCAGCAGTTTAAGACTCAGACGGAAAAAATTGTTGAGGAGAGTATGAGCTCCGCCCATGCCACTTTCGAAAATCATCTTGCGGAGATGGATAGAAGGCTGGTTGCTATTAATGAAGAGTTTGACACGGAGCTCTTTCCTCAGACTTTGAGGGCTGTTGAAGGCCGCCGCTGGGTTATCGGCCACGGATTCAGGTATGTCATTGAAAAATTCAAAGAGTCCGAGGATTTGAAGCTCAGACTTGGTGGTTGTATTACCGCGGCCATTAAGGACGGTATACGCCAGGGGCTGGAGGCCGGGATTGTACATGGGTCGCAAGGCATTAAACTTGATCAGATAGAGGCCTATGACCCGGAGGCCAAGCAACGTTATGATGAGTCTGTGGTTAGGTTGGCTAAAGTGCCTTTCCCCTTGTTAGATTCTTTGGAGGCGTGTCGGGATGCCCCACTTGAGTATTTAATGGCAAAATTGGTTTTGGAGGAGCATTGTGATCCCAAGTCTGAGGAGCTTACCTTCAAAGCTCCGGTTGCAGAAGAGACTGTTTTACCGGAGTCCGTGCTCCGGTTTGTTACTCGCCGCCCCAGAGCCATCGCGACTTATAAGGAGTTCAAGAACAAAAAGTATAGGGTGAAGTTTGATTATTCTGACAAGGGTCTTGCCGTCGTGCTTCCTAACCCCCTTGGTCCCCAGCCTTCCTCCAGTGTTGCTGCAGTGTCTGCCGAGCCTGTAACCGTTGTTACTACGGAAGTTCCTCAAACCGGAGTTACTGCGGAAGTTGTTTTGGCTGGAGATGGTGTTACACATGATGACATGTTTGACTCCTCAATGCTTGACTCCCAGAACCCTGAGAACCCTCAGAATTAGGTATGTGCGGCTGTTGTTCGGGGGATATTTTGACTATATCTACCCTGCCGCGTCATTGTGAAGCTTTTTAATCCTTATCTTTTTGTGAATGTAATCCGGATGAATGCATCCGTGTATCTTGTAAATGTTTGGCTAATGAATATAACTTAACCAATTTTCATGTGTATTAACACTTGGTTGTTTTTTCATTATGTGTTTGTTTTTGCCGGGGCTCATAGGGCCGGACTTAGTTTACTATCTCTGTGTATCCGTACTTAGGATTTCCGGGGATAGTTTAATATGGTCAATGGGTTTGCAATACCACTTATATGCCTTAGATAATTTGAGGTGCAATGTCCTCATGCCGGGCTTGTGAGGCCGCTTACTCGTCCGGATTTCGTAATCCGGGTCATACATGCATGCAAATGTGAACATAAAAAATGACAAAGTAAATTTTTTGGGAAAAGTTGTGGAGTTGATCAGACCCCACATATCATTAATTATAGGATTAATACATAGTAGATAACTTAGCTTGTAAACACGGACTCCCGCTATTGCATACAAAAGATGGGAGTGCTTATACTTAATTACAAATAGCATTTCTTGAGGTTCCGGATGTTCCAAGTCCGGGGTATATCCCGACCATCTTGACCTCTGAGCTTATAAGCTCCTTTCCCCAAAGCTTCCACGACTTCATATGGGCCTTCCCATTTGGGGCCCAGCTTGCCGGTGTCTTCCACAAGGCTTGCATCATTGCTGCGGTAGACGAAATCTCCCGGCCTGAAGCTTGTGCCGCGAACTTTGGCGTTGTAATACTTCTCCATTTGAGTTTTGCTTTTGGCCTCTTGGATTGCCGCGACCTCTCTTCTTTCTTCAACTAAATCCAAATTTAGCTGCAGGTCTTCGTCATTTGCTATCGGATCAAACAGAGCGCACCTTAAAGATGGCATTCCGATCTCGACGGGGATGACAGCCTCCGTCCCATATGTCAGGGAGAATGGGGTATCCCCATTGCTGGATTTGATCATAGTTCTGTGTACCCATAGCACGTGCGGAACTTCTTCCAGCCAGTCCCGGCTTCCTTGATCAATCCTTGCTTTGATTCCTTCACCTAAACTTCGATTTGCTCTTTCTACCAGTCCATTTGCCTGGGGGTGTTTGACCGATGCAAATCGTTGTTTGATGTTGAGCTTTTCACACTAATCCTTGAAGGGGTTGTCCCAAAATTGTTTGGCGTTGTCCGCGACTATTTCCCCCGAAAGTCCGAACCTACATACGATGTTATCCCACACAAACTTTTTGACCTGATTGCCGGTGATTGTTGCGAGAGCCTTGGCTTCTATCCATTTTGTAAAGTAATCTATTACGACTATCAGGTATTTGATCCTTCCTGGGGCTTCTGGGAATGGGCCGCAGATGTCTATTCCCCATTTGTAGAACGGCCAGGGGGAGGTGATGGGATTTAACTTTTGTTGGGGGTTCCTGGGAACCGGCCGGTGTACCTGGCAGTCTTGACATTTGTTTATGATTTCCCTTGCGTCCCTATGCATTGTGGGCCAGTAGTATCCGGATCTGGTTGCCTTGGCAACAATAGACCGCGGTCTTGAGTGCATGCTGCATGAGCCCTCATGGATCTCTCTGATTACGTAGCTTGCCTGCGCCGGACCTACGCATCGCAACCATGGTTCTAGAAAGGACTTGCGGAATAATACCCCATCAATAACGGAGTATTGTCGTGCCTTGATTTTCAACTTTCTAGCCTCTTTCTGATCTGCTGGAAGTACTTCGTCCTTTATGTAGGCTATGAGGGGGGGTCATCCAACTCTCCTCTTCCTCCTCTACCACAGCCATTACTTCCTTCTCTTCTATTGATTTCACCTTCAATGTTTCGACAAGAACTTGCTTTGACAAATGAGCAAAACTGGTGGAGGCTATCTTGCTTAGAGCATCTGCCTGTTTGTTCTGGCTGCGCGGCACTTGTCTGATGGAGAATGTGCGAAAGCTTTGTATCAAGGCCTTGGCTTTCGCCAGGTACGATGCCATACTTTCTTCCTTGGCTTCGTAGGCCTCATTAATCTGGTTTGCGACCAGCCGGGAATCAACATTCGCGGACAGGTGTTGGACTCCCATTTGCTCAGCTATCCTTAAACCTGCTATTAGTGCTTCATACTCCGCTTCATTGTTAGATGCATCAAACTCAAACCTTAACGCGTAAGTAAATTCCACACCTTCAGGGTTTGTGAGAATCAGGCCTGCTCCTGATCCTTCTTGGCAAGATGACCCGTCAGTGTACAAACTCCAGGGCTCAACATATGGGTGTTCTTCCGCGGTTTTAATGGTTGCCGGAGACTTTTCTTCTGGGATTTCCGCAATGAAGTCAGCTAGCACCTGTCCCCTTATTGATTTTCGCGGCCTGAAGCTGATGTCATGTTCTCCCAGTTCAATAGCCCACTTAGCCAATCTCCCAGTTTTTTCTAATTTTGCGAGCATTTGTTTAATGGGCTGATCCGTGATGACAACTACTGGATGTGCCTGGAAGTATCTCTTCAATCTCCTGGCCGCGTGGATCAGTGCCAGAACCAACTTTTCCATTGGGGCCTAATTTACTTCCGGGGATTGCAATGTGCGGCTGATGAAGTAGATGGGTTGTTGGATTGGCCCTCTCTCCACCAGCAAGACTGCACTAATGGCTTCCTGTGCCGCGGGTAGGTACATTAGTAGTTCCTCCCGTGGTTGTGGAGCCGTCAGGGTGGGAAGGTTGGCTATGTGGTTCTTCATTTCCTTGAATGCTTGCTCTGCTTCTGGTGTCCAAAGAAAGTCACTTTTCTTGATGCATTTCTTTAATGTCTTGAAGAACGACAGGGATTTTTCCGCTGACTTTGATAGGAAACGGTTGAAACTTGCCAATTTCCCATTTAGGCTTTGCACTTCCTAGAGTGTGCGGGGAGAAGGTAATTGAGCAACCACCGTGGATTTATCCGGGCACACCCCAATTCCGTCTTTCTTGATCAGATGGCCTAAAAATATTCCTTCCTCTGCCCCAAAGGTGCACTTTTTCGGGTTTAACTTCATGTTAATTTTCCTCAACGTTTTGTAGGTTTCTTCTACGTCTCATAACATCTCCGTCGCCGAATGGCCTTTAATGACCAAGTCATCCACATATACTTCTAGATTCCTCCCAATCTGTTTTTTGAAAGCCTTATCCACCAGTCGTTGATAGGTGGCTCCGGAATTTTTCAATCCGAAAGGCATCTTTTTATAACAAAATATTCCTTGGTTTGTGTGAAAGGCGGATTTTTCCTTGTCTTCCGCGGCCATTTGTATTTGGTGATACCCCTTGTATGCATCCAAGAAGCATTTGAAGGTGTAGCCGCAGAGAGATTCAACTTTGTAGTCAATCTCCGGTAGAGGGTAGCAGTCTTTTGGGCACGCCTTGTTCAAGTCTTTGAAGTCTACACACATTCTCCAAGTTCCGTCGCTTTTCTTGACCAAGACCGGATTTGACACCCAGTCGTGATAATGGACTTCTCGCATTATGTCCGCCTCTACCAATTTTGCCACGTCTTCGTTGATGGCCTTGTTTCTTTCAGGAGCTTGCCCGCGCTTCTTTTGCCTTACTGGCGCGTACCCTTCCCGGATATTAAGTCTATGTTCTGCTGTGTTCCGCGGCACGCCCGTCATATCCGACGGTTTCCAAGCAAAAATGTCCAAGTTATTCTTCAACAAATCACATAGGTCTTTCTTTCCTTGGTTCGTCAGGCTTCCCCCCAGGGTGACTGTTTGGTCCGCGAACTTGGGATGTATCGCAACTTTTACGCCTTCTTTGGCCGGAACTTCTTCAAAACTTTGTTGTGATGAGGGTTCTACTACCATCTGGCATTCCATGGGCGTGATTTTGTCACTATGTATTGTGACTACCCCTCCTTGGGTGGGGAATTTAATCATGCTGTGGGCCGTGGAGGGAATGAGTTTAAGCTGTCTTATCCCCGGTCGGCCTATTATGCCATTATATTGGGAGGGTGATCTGACAATCATGAAGTTCATCCAAGCACTTGAGGAGTTCTCTTCATCTCCTAAGGTTACTTCCAATAGAATCTGTCCCAAAGGCCATGACAACTCTCCACTGAATCCGAGCAGGGGGGTCGTAGCAGGGATCATTCTTTTCTTAATTTCCGGGCTCAAACGTTTGAAACAATGTTCGTACAAAACCTCTGAGGTGCTTCCATTGTCCACATACATCCGGTGCACGTGGTGTCCGCCTACTTCTGCCTTTATCACCAGCGGATGATCGTCCCAGTCATCCTCCCTTATAGGGGGGAAAGATATTTCCATATTGGGGTAGGCGCTAGAGGTTGTTTTCTGCTTCACATTCCACGGCAAGGCCTGTATCATGAATATGGCCGGGGCTTTATCTTTAGCCGCTGTTTCCTTCTTGACGCTCTTGGAGGTTTCGCCTTTTTGGCTCCCATTCTTAATCTCTTTCACTAGATGCGCCAGCTGTCCTGATCTGACTGCTTATTCAATTTGTTTTCTCAATTGGAAACACTCGTCCGTATGGTGGCCTCTTTCTCTGTGAAAATCACAGTATTTGTCCTTGTTTCTGGACTCGGCCGGACTTGACATTGGCGGTGGGGCCGTGAATTTGACTGAATCCATTACGAGAATCTCTTTTGGTGTTTTTGTGAGGGGCGTAAATCTATCACTCCGCTTTCGGTCTGCCCTTGAGCGTTGTTTGAATTCTGTCTTTCTATCAAAAGGCTGGCTACTGGTTGCCCGGGATCCTCCTTCGCCGGACTACCACGAGGAACGGTCCTGTTTTTTCCTAGATAGGTTTGCCGCGGCAGTTTCCTCTCGGACGAAAGCAGTGGTAATCTTCCACATCTCGTCCATGGTCTTTGGGATTTTATCATTAAGCCTCCTGATTAACTCTGGGTTGTTAATTCCGTGCATGAACCCTGAGACTCTCATGCATTCCGGGGCACCCTTTACTTGCATGCTTTCTGCCTTGAAACGGTCAACAAATGCCATTATTGTTTCCCCTTCTCTTTGTTTGATGTGATGGAGCTCTACTGGGTCTTTAGTATACTTCTTTTGTTGGAGAAAGTAGGACAGGAAGTATTTCTTGAGTTCCTCAAAGTTGTCAATGCTTTCTGCCGGTAAGTCGTCAAACAACATTCGAGCTTGCCCCATGAGGGTGGAGTTAAACATATGACACCATGTGGGCATGGCCCATCGCTCTACTTTGGCTGCGGTGCAGAAGCTTTTCATGTGGTCCTCCGGATCCCCGGTCCCGTCGTAAGTCTTGACATTATTAGGCATTCTGGTTCTTTTTGGGAACTTGAAACCCCTAATCCTCAATGTGAATGGATTAGCGTCTTCAACGTCATAGGGATGATAAAGTTCATCCTCTTCCCCTTTGCTCTTTCCAGACTTTGCCTCCCAGTATTCCCCACAAATGTCCTCACTTTCTACGGGTGTCCGCTTCCGAGGTCGTTCAGGGCCGGAGTATGTGGACCTGCTTCCGGTTCCATGCTCCCTGGAACGAGGGACGCGGCTGAGGGTTGGGCTGGGTGACCTTTTCCTGCTGCTCCCTGGGCTTCTTTCCTCATGAGGACGCCCACCTTGTCTATAACGCTTTGCTTCATCTCTGCGCTCTCTTCTAGCACGGCTTTTTGTTTTAAGTCTAGAGAATACGTCTGCCTTCTTCTCTCCTAGGCGTGACTTAACATCCCCCCTCCTTTCTCCCAGACGGGTAAAAACGGTAGATCGGGGGTATTCCCTTTCTTTTTCGCCGCCCCTAGGCTCTTTGCTAAGTGATGCGTGGTTTTGCGACCTTACAACAGGTTTTACCTCTCGAGGGATCTCAAGAGCCTTGCAATCCCCACCAGGCAGTGTACCTGACCGATGTAGTATAGTGTAGTGGCAAGTACCGGGGGATTGATCGTTCTCTAGGGGAATAGTGTCGTTAGGATTGAAAAACTACTCTAATAGGTCTAAGGGTGAGAGAAGATTCTTTTTGTATTTTTTTATATTTTTTATAAAAGTAAGTAAAATCTCGGGTTTGAAGGAGTGGGCGGAATTAGTTGCTAGTCAACTAACCCAAATAACTACGATTGCAATTAAAATAAAATAACTGAAAATAAAAAGGTTGTGGAACTTATATGGAGAGAAATGTGTTTACTTAGATTTCCTTACTCCCTAACTATCTTTTACCGGTTGATTAGTGTGTATTAATTGCGTGGATGACGGGTGTATTCCCTAATACCAATCGTGGGGTGGCGTACGTACTTCCCCAACTCTATAAGCTCCTACTTCACTCCTATGTCGAGCCGGCTAAGAAGCTCCTAACATGGGATCACTAGAATTCGCTCATGCATTAAATACAACCATAAAAACCTTAGTACGCATTGGTTCATGTTTCTTAAGACGTTCAAGTAAGTTACCGTATAGGAGGTTAGCCAGTTTTCTTAAGCCTAAAATTGATAAACAATCATCCAATACAATTAATAACACACCAACAACAAATAATCAATAGTTCGGTTTCATTAGATCTAAGCAAACACAAGATAAATCTAGCCTAGCATGTTAAATAAAAGACAAGAACAAGATTTAATCAAACAACACATAGACATATTGAATGATTAATTGATTACTTATCTTCAATTGAACATGGGAGATCCAAGGGTATAAAACCCTTAAAAGTAGCAGAAAAATCGTCTTAGGGTTTCTCCTCACAAAGTTTCACACTAATGACTAAAAATTATGAGAATATATATAGAAAATCAGATCTGACGGCGTCACGTTATAGAGCTGACGCCGTCACCTCGCCGCGGTTAGGGTTTCTTGATGGCCTTCTTGACGCCGTCCCCTTTTAATCATCCAAAATCCTCTCTGGCGCGTCAAGGGTTGACGGCGTCACAATGGTGCTTGACGCCGTCACAGGTACTTTTCCAGCCGATTTTGAGACTTTGTCGTTTTCTTCACTTTTATGCTCCAAAAACGTCCAAAATGCTTCCTTTTCCAGATTTCTTCTCCAAAGTACCTAAAATGACAAAAGGAACGATTTAGGGCAATATTTGATCAAATAAATACGATTTAGGGCTTAAATGACCCCCTAAAAGCGGTACACTTTTCGCTTCATTAAATACCCTTACACTTGAGATTTGCTTGCCCTCAAGCAAATGCGCTTTTATTCTAATCAAAATACAAGTTAGGGGTCATTTAACGCTAATATAAAAGTAATTACAACAAATAGTCGTTCCACTTTAATCATAATAAGCACGGAGATTACAGACTAGCACCTCACAAGTAGTGTTTAGATACTCACATCTCTCAGGTGTCATAAAAGTATATCTCATAAATGAAAATGAATAATATCTCTCACTACCTGTCATAGCAAATAGATTACCATAGGCTTGGGAAAGGATCAAAAACCTCCTCCACTAGGCGTAAGCACCTAAGATAAACTATCAAAGAGGGCTTTTAAACGGGTTATAACGTTAGGTGTAGGGATATGATAAACACGGTTTTGTTGGATAAAGGATATTTTACTGGTGGCGAGTTAAAGATCTTGATTAATTACATGTACAATATGGCGTTGCTAAGCCAAGACTAGACTCGACTTAAGCTAAAAAATAACAAAAAGATAAAATAAACATAAAATGAAACGGGATGGTAGTCCGTATGTTTTTTTTTTTTTTTTTTTTTTTTTTTTTTTTTTTTTTTTTTTTTTTTTTTTTGGCATACACTCTTGCCCTACCATCCAAAATAATACATCGTAGGGGGGTTGTATCCCCCTTACACTTGAACTTTTATATAACTTTACAATTAACTATTCTAATGACTCGAATTAAGATAATCGAAACACTTGGAGTACTTTTAAAATATTTAGCACATATGGGGGTAATAATGTTGTTCTTCCCCATTACTCCATTACACTAGTACTTTACCCATGAGTCCCAATCGTCCCAAAACAATATGTACAAGGATATGACTCGACTTAGCAACCACGTAATCAATTAGATAATTAACTTGGGGTTTAAACAAATGTTGTCACAATAATGCGCTAAAAATGAGTGCATACAAGGTAGGCTAAGGCGATTTGGGTGTACATTTAAGTGGGGAGTAAACAAATTCTTACTTTAAGTAAAATGCTTAAAGTTAGAAACGAAAAGATAGGCTCTGAGGGGTGTACTAGGGGTATCGTGTACTAAAAATGAGTACAACGCAAAGGGTGTGGGAGAATTACTTGACTAATGTAGCCAATGTAATTATAACAAAAACACAGGTGTAAAACAATGGGTTAATCCTAATGCCTCTTATCAAGTAGTAAATCTAACTACACGAATGTAGTCTCACTTGTGGCCTCGGAATGGTCCTAACGCAAGTTCTAGAATCTAAGTGCTACCGGTACACACATCATAGCCTAAATGCTTTTCCTACCAATTCTAGGGGCGAACCTCACATATTTGGGGGTGGAAAATTTTTTAGTGGTACGGTTTTGTGCTAGTCATATAACTCCTATCCGTGAGACGCTCATTAAGACCAAAGTTTCACTCCTATATGTTGTAAAAAATTTTAAATTTGGCACTAAAATTGCCTTAACAGGTATTTCTCTCAGTTTTATTACACATCTACCATTAAACAAACGAAAAATCAAACGTAATAGCATTCTCTAAGGTATCGTACTTTACCCCCCCTTACACTTAAGATGAACATTGTCCCCAATGTTCAAATAACAAGATGTAAAAGTAAATAAGGTAAAAGAATGAAATCAAATACTCCCCTGATTCGCTCAGTGGATAAAGAGGTAACATGGTTAGATCTTCTTCCAAGGTAATGTTGAAGCTTCAAGACTAAAGCAGTGCCAAAAGCGAGATTCCACATACATCTCCTTGTCCAAAATAACCTGTTAAACCTGAGAAAACAAACACGAAAACCTGCATAACATCGGCGGGATAAATCTGTATAAGGATATGATGCGTGGTTTTGCGACCTTACAACAGGTTTTACCTCTCGAGGGATCTCGAGAAGCTTGCAATCCCCACCAGGCAGTGTACCTGACCGATGTAGTATAGTGAAGTGGCAAGTACTGGGGGATTAATCGTTCTCTAGGGGAATAGTGTCGTTAGGATTGAAAAACTACTCAAATAGGTCTAAGGGTGAGGGAAGATTCTTTTTGTATTTTTATATTTTTATAAAAGCAAGTAAAATCTCGGGTTTGAAAGTGTGGGCGAAATCAGTTGCTAGTCAACTAACCCAAATGACTACAAATACAAATAAAATAAAATGACTGAAAATAAAAAGGTTGTGGAACTTATATGGAGAGAAATGTGTTTACTTAGATTTCCTTACTCCCTAACTATCTTTTACCGGTTGATTAGTGTGTATTAATTGCGTGGATGACGGGTGTATTCCTTAATACCAATCGTGGGGTGGCGTACGTACTTCCCCAACTCTACAAGCTCCTACTTCACTCCTATGTCGAGCCGGCTAAGAAGCTCCTAACATGGGATCACTAGAATTCGCTCATGCATTAAATACAACCATAAAAACCTTAGTACGCATTGGTTCATGTTTCTTAAGACGTTCAAGCAAGTTACCGTATAGGAGGTTAGCCAGTTTTCTTAAGCCTAACATCGATAAACAATCATCCAATACAATTAATAACACACTAATAACCAATAATCAATAGTTAGGTTTCATTAGATCTAAGCAAACACAAGATAAATCTAGCCTAGCATGTTAATTAAAAGACAAGAACAAGATATAATCAAACAACACATAGACATATTGAATGATTAAATGATTACTTATCTTCAATTAAACATGGGAGATCCAAGGGTATAAAACCCTTAAAAATGGCAGAAAATTCGTCTTAGGGTTTCTCCTCACAAAGTTGCACACAAATGACTAAAAATTGCAAAACTATATATAGAGTTTAGGGGCTGACGGCGTCACGTTGTAGGAGGTGACGCCGTCACCTCGCCGTGGCTAGGGTTCCCGGATGGTCTTCCTGACGCCGTCCCTTTTTAATCCTCCAAAATCCGCTCTGGCCTATCAAGGGTTGACGCCGTCAGAAATGTGCTTGACGCCGTCTCTCTTTAGCTTAAACCGTGATGGCCTTGATCACCTTAAAGGGTGACGCCGTCAGACTTTCCATTGCAAAACACTCTGGCGCGTCACGTGTATTTTTCATATCCACCTCTTTTGCCAAGCCATGACGCCGTCTAGAGCAATCCGTGACGCCGTCAAGTGTACTTTTCCAGCAGCTTTGGAGACTTTGTCGTTTTCTACACTTTTATGCTCCAAAAACGTCCAAAATGCTTCATTTTCCAAATTTCTTCTCCAAAGTACCTAAAATGACAAAAGGAACGATTTAGGGCAATATTTGATCAAATAAATACGATTTAGGGCTTAAATGACCCCCTAAAAGCGGTACACTTTTCGCTTCATCAAATACCCTTACACTTGAGATTTGCTTGTCCTCAAGCAAATGCGCTTTTATTCTAATCAAAATACAAGTTAGGGGTCATTTAATGCTAATATAAAAGTAATTACAATAAATAGTCGTTCCACTTTAATCATAATAAGCACGGAGATTACAAACTAGCACCTCACAAGTAGTGTTTAGATACTCACATCTCTCAGGTGTCATAAAAGTATATCTCATAAATAAAATGGATAATATCTCTCACTACCTGTCATAGCAAATAGATTACCATAGGCTTGGGAAAGGATCGAAAACCTTCTCCACTAGGCGTAAGCACCTAAGATAAACTATCAAAGAGGGCTTTTACATGGGTTATAACGTGAGGTGTAGGGATATGATAAACACGGATTTGTTGGATAAAAGATATTTTACTGGTGGCGAGTTAAAGATCTTGATTAATTACATGTACAATATGGCGTTGCTAAGCCAAGACTAGACTCGACTTAAGCTAAAAACAAAATAACAAAAACATAAAATAAACATAAAATGAAACGGGATGGTAGTCCGTATGTTTTTTCTACTTTTCTTTTTCTCATTTTTTTGTATTTTTCTTGACTTTTTTCGATTTTTTTTTTTTTTTTTTTTTTTCATACACTCTTGCCCTACCATCCAAAATAATACATCATAGGGGCGTTGCATTCCCCTTACACTTGAACTTTTACATAACTTTACAAATAACTATTCTAATGACTCGAATTAAGATAATTGAAAAACTTGGAGTACTTTTAAAATATTTAGCACATATGGGGGTAATAATGATGTTCTTCCCCATTACTCCATTACAAGGATATGACTCGACTTAGCAACCATGTAATCAATTAGATAATTAACTTGGGGTTTAAACAAATGTTGTAACAATAATGCACTAAAAATGAGTGCATACAAGGTAGGCTAAGGCGATTTGGGTGTACATTTAAGTGGGGTGTAACAAATTCTTCCTTTAAGTAAAATGCTTAAAGTTAGAAACGAAAAGATAGGCTCTGAGGGGTGTACTAGGGGTATCGTGTACTAAAAATGAGTACAACGCAAAGGGTGTGGGAGAATTACTTGACCAATGTAGCCAATGTAATTATAACAAAAACACAGGTGTAAAACAATGGGTTAATCCTAATGCCTCTTATCATGTAGTAAATCTAACTACACGAATGTAGTCTCACTTGTGGCCTCAGAATGGTCCTAACGCAAGTTCTAGAATCTAAGTGCTACCGGTACACACATCATAGCATAAATGCTTTTCCTACCAATTCTAGGGGCGAACCTCACATATTTGGGGGTGGAAAATTTTTTAGTGGTACGGTTTTGTGCTAGTCATATAACTCCTATCCGTGAGACGCTCATTAAGATCAAAGTTTCACTCCTATATGTTGTAAAAAAATTTAAATTTGGCACTAAAATTGCCTTAACAGGTATTTCTCTCAGTTTTATTACACATCTACCATTAAACAAACAAAAATCAAGCGTAATTGTATTCTCTAAAGTATCGTACTTTACCCCCTCCCCTTACACTTAAAACGAACATTGTCCCCAATGTTCAAATAACAAGATGTAAAAGTAAAATAAGGTAAAAGAATGAAATCAAAAACTCCCCTGATTCGTTCGGTGGATAAAGGGGTAACATGGTTAGATCTTCTTCCAATAAAATGTAGAAGCTCCAAGACTATAGCATCGCCAAAAGCTTGATTCCACATACATCTCCTTGTCCAAAATAACCTGTTAAACCTGAGAAAACAAACACGAAAACCTGCATAACATCGGCGGGATAAATCTATATAAGGATATAATGCTTGTGGAATGATAATTTTGCAGATTCCTGGAGTTTATAAGTTAGAGATTTAATAAAAACTTTTTATGAAAACAAAACTTTCAAAAATTTCAGAAAATTAAAACCTGACGCCGTTAGGTTGTAATGCCTGACGCCGTCAGAAATGATCTGACCGAATTCTCATGTTAAGTTTCCGGAAAATTTCTGGAAAAACCTATACCTTACTTCCTGGAATTCCTGCAAAATATCATTATGACTCGATACAAGCATTTGACTCAAACAATTACTAATATGTATGTTAATTTATTATTGTTATGATTCATGTTCATTTGTTCTAATAAACCGATTTGGATTTCCCTTACACTTATCTTTTGCAAAATACATTTATATGTAGTTAAGACGAAGTTAAAAACAAGATAAAGCATTTTCACAATTTAGTTTTGAACATGAATCAATAATAATAAAAATTAAACATACATACGAAAACAAATAAAATCAAACAAACAAATAAATAAACACACAAAGCAAATAAAGCTTAGGTTGCCTCCCAAGAAGCGCTTTTCTTTATTAACGAGTCTTGTAGCTAGACTCAAGGTCACGTACATTACGTGATTCCATCATTGGTCACGGTTTCTAGGACATTCTCATGTCCGGTTTTATATTCTGGTCCTAATTTCAGACAATCCTTGTAGAAACCGGATATCCTTTCCATAACATAGTCTACTCCTTTACTTCTATCTTCATCATTCCTATAGTAGACCGCTTGCTTAAGCTCCTTCTCAACATTTGACAAGTGTTGGAATTGCTCTATCTTATATGGCATTTGGTAGTTTACCTTATCGGTCTCATCCTTAAATCTGACTATCCCTAAGGAAGGTTCATAAGTCATTCTAGAGACCTCAACGAATGGTTTTCCAAAAACTACTTGAGTTAAGCATGCATCGACTATTGGGCGGATATCTTCTACAATTACAAAGTCAGTGACATAGGTGAAGTTTCCTACATAAACCGGTAATCCCTTAACTCTTCCCGTAAAGTTACTCATCCAACCCTTATCAGGGAACATCCTATACCCAAGTTGTTTTTTCATTATCAAGTTGTAGTGGGCTCTAGTCATGATGTTTATGGGCGATCTAAGGTCGATGTAAGCTTTCCACACATGCAAATGTCCGATGTTGCATGGTATGTTGAGATTAGAAGGGTCGCCTATTTTTATAATTGGTCTACCTAAGAAATATGGTGTCTCGGGGTCATCGAATAAGTCTGTATGATATGCGCGCTCTTCCTTAGTGGGTAGCCTATTGAAGTAGTCCTCATCATCATCTACTTTTTCAATCTCACTTTTCCTAACTTCTTTATCAACCTCGACTTTCTTAACCTCATCCTCAGGTTCACTATTATCCTCATTCCTATCAATTGGTTTAATAGTGACAATGTTGACGAAATGGACGTGTTTGGATGAAGAGGGGTCTTTTACTTGGGGTCCGCTATTTGTGTTCCTAGCGTCCTTATGTGGAGGTGATAGCACTTGGTTATTGAGGGCTTTCAATAAGTTGTCAATTTTATTGGTCATCTCCGTTTGTTGTTGATTGAATTCGGATTCAAACTTGGCCAAACGAGTTTCTTGAGATGCCATAAATTGAGACATCAATCCTTCAAAGTTATTGGTACTACCATTGCTGGAAGGATTGTTGTTGAAAGTACGGTTCGAGT
Organism: Artemisia tridentata subsp. tridentata; assembly: GCA_021014915.2. NCBI lineage: Eukaryota > Viridiplantae > Streptophyta > Magnoliopsida > Asterales > Asteraceae > Artemisia > Artemisia tridentata. Next base: position 132,571,908 of record CP139509.1, on the reverse strand, counting down.
TGGAACCGCTTGATTGGAAACGATTAGGTGGGTTGGAAGAATTGGTTTGTTATGCGTTTTGGTTTTGTTTCCACCTAAGGTTTGGGTGATTTTTCCATGAGGGGTTGTATGAATCACCGTAGGGGTTTGGCTCGGGTTTGAAAGTGTACCTCTTGTCTCCCGCTCCATCGGTACGCGAGGATGCGTAGTCCGCAAAAGCTTGTTTACTTAGAATGACTGAAAATAAAAGGTTGTGGAACTTATATGGAGAGAAATGTGTTTACTTAGATTTCCTTACTCCCTAACTATCTTTTACCGGTTGATTAGTGTGTATTAATTGCGTGGATGACGGGTGTATTCCTTAATACCAATCGTGGGGTGGCGTACGTACTTCCCCAACTCTACAAGCTCCTACTTCACTCCTATGTCGAGCCGGCTGAGAAGCTCTTAACATGGGATCACTAGAATTCGCTCATGCATTAAATACAACCATAAAAACCTTAGTACGCATTGGTTCATGTTTCTTAAGACGTTCAAGCAAGTTACCGTATAGGAGGTTAGCCAGTTTTCTTAAGCCTAACATCGATAAACAATCATCCAATACAATTAATAACACACTAATAACCAATAATCAATAGTTAGGTTTCATTAGATCTAAGCAAACACAAGATAAATCTAGCCTAGCATGTTAATTAAAAGACAAGAACAAGATATAATCAAACAACACATAGACATATTGAATGATTAAATGATTACTTATCTTCAATTAAACATGGGAGATCCAAGGGTATAAAACCCTTAAAAATGGCATAAAATTTGTCTTAGGGTTTCTCCTCACAAAGTTGCACACAAATGACTAAAAATTGCAAAACTATATATAGAGTTTAGGGGCTGACGACGTCACGTTGTAGGAGGTGACGCCGTCACCTCGCCGTGGCTAGGGTTCCCGGATGGTCTTCCTGACGCCGTCTCTTTTTAATCCTCCAAAATCCGCTCTGGCCTATCAAGGGTTGACACCGTCAGAAATGTGCTTGACGCTGTCTCTCTTTAGCTTAAACCGTGATGGCCTTGATCACCTTAAAGGGTGACGCCGTCAGACTTTCCATTGCAAAACTCTCTGGCGCGTCACGTGTATTTTTCATATCCACCTCTTTTGCCAAGCCATGATGCCGTCTAGAGCAATCCGTGACGCCGTCAAGTGTACTTTTCCAGCAGCTTTGGAGACTTTGTCGTTTTCTTCACTTTTATGCTCAAAAAATGTCCAAAATGCTTCCTTTTCCAGATTTCTTCTCCAAAGTACCTAAAATGACAAAAGGAACGATTTAGGGCAATATTTGATCAAATAAATACGATTTAGGGCTTAAATGACCCCCTAAAAGCGGTACACTTTTCGCTTCATCGGCGGGATAAATCTGTATAAGGATATAATGCTTGTGGAATGATTATTTTGCAGATTCCTGGAGTTTATAAGTTAGAGATTTAATAAAGCATTTTATGATTCCGGAAGAAAAAACAAAACTTTCAAAAAAAATTCCAGAAAACTGTTCCTGACGCCGTCAGAAGTGATCTGACAGATTTTTCATGTTAAGTTTCCGGAAAATTTCTGAAAAAACTCAATCCTTATTTCCTGGAAATCCTGCAAAATATCATTATGACTCGATACAAGCATTTGACTCAAATTATTACTAATATGTATGTTAATTTAATATTGTTATGATTCATGTTCATTTGTTCTAATAAACCGATTTGGATTTCCCTTACACTTATCTTTTGCAAAATACCTTTATATGTAGTTAAGACGAAGTTAAAAACAAGATAAAGCATTTTCACAATTTAGTTTCGAACATGAATCAATAATAATAAAAATTAAACATACATACGGAAGCAAATAAAATCAAACAAACAAATAAATAAACACACAAAGCAAATAAAGCTTGGGTTGCCTCCCAAGAAGCGCTTTTCTTTATTAACGAGTCTTGTAGCTAGACTCAAAGTCCTTTTAACCTATGTAAGTGAGATCGTCATCGAGGACATCTTTAGGGTTATGCTTGGATTGAAGTTTTCTATTGGTCCGCATAGTACGATATATCTTTTCAAACCTCTCTCCATCCGGGTCATACAATGTCATCTTAATATGCCATGACCCATCTCCATCTTTGGGTGGTTTGTCCCAATCCCACTTATGATCATCGTCCTCACAAGTCCACTTATTCATCCCTAGGTTAATTGGCAAAACTCCTAGGAAATCAATCATCTTCCTAAAAACTAGAGGGTCTTCAAATGGATCAAATTCGGTGTCCCTAGCCAAGAGTTGCTCTACCGTATGTGTTCGGTTCAAAAAGTCCTCTTCTAGGTAAAATGGGCGTTGGGGTCCTATGAAGTCTCTATCGATCCAAGGTCCATATCTAGATGGTCTCCTATTTAATTCTAACCAATGGGGTGTTTGATGCGTGGGTTTTGCAACCTTACAACAGGTTTTACCTCTCGAGGGATCTCAAGAGGCTTACAACCCCACCAGGCAGTGTACCTGACCGATGTAGTATAGTGTAGTGGTAAGTACGGGGGATTGATCGTTCTCCACAGGGAATAGTGTTCGTTAGGTATGAAAAATTACTCTAATTAGGTCTAAGGGTTGAGGAAGATTCTTTTTGTATTTTTATATTTTATGGTAAGCAAGTAAAATCTCGGGTTTGGAATGAGTGGGCGGAATTAGTTGCTAGTCAACTAACCCAAATTACTACAAATGCAAATAAAATAAAATAACAAAAATGAAAAGTGGTGAGAAACTTATGTGTAGAGAAATGTGTTTACTTAGATTTCCTTACTCCCTAACTATCTTTTACCGGTTAATTAGTGTGTATTAGTCGCGTGGATGACGGGTGTATTCCTTAATACCATTCGTGGGGTGGCGTACTTACTTCCCCAAACTCTACAAGCTCCTACTTCACTCCTATGTCGAGCCGGCTAGGAAGCTCCTAACATGGGATCACTAGAATTCGCTTATGCATTAAATACAACCATAAAACCTTTAGTACGCGTTTGGTTCATGTTTCTTAAGACGTTCAAGCAAGTTACCGAATAGGAAGTTAGCCAGTTTTCTTAAGCCTAACATAGATAAACAATCATCCAATACAACTAATAACACACTAACAACCAATAATCAATAGCTAGGTTTCATTAGATCTAAGCAAACACAAGATAAAATTAGCCTAACATGTTAAACAAAAGACAAGCATAAGATAGAATCAAACAACACATAGACATATTGAATGATTAATTGATAACTTATCTTTCAATGAAACATGGAAGATCTCAAGGCAAAAAGCCCTGAAAAAGTAGCTAAAATCGTCTTAGGGTTTTATCCCAAAATTCCACACACTAAGCTCTCCCTTAATGACAAAAAATTAGAAAACTATATATAGACTTTGACATCTGACGGCGTCACCTTATGCATTGTGACGCCGTCACCTCGCCGCTTTTAGGGTTCCCGGATGACCATCTTGACGCCGTCCCTCTTTAGCTCTTCAAAAATCCATTCTGGCTTATCAAGGCTTGACGCCGTCGGATCCTGAACGTGACGCCGTCCCCTTATGATTTAAGCCGTGACGCCCTTGATTTAGTTAAAGCGTGACGCCGTCAGAATTCTCATGCAAACTCACTGGCCCGTCATGAGTAAATTTCACATCCAACTTTTCTTGCCAAGCATGACGCCGTCCCATGTTAATTGTGACGCCGTCAAGAGTAACTTTTAGCCTATTCTTGAGACTTTGCCGTTTTCTTCACTTTAATGCTCCAAAAACGTCCAAAATGCCTCCTTTTCCAGATTTCTCCTCAAAAGTACCTAAAATGACAAAAGGAACGATTTAGGGCAATATTTGATCAAATAAATACGATTTCGGGCTTAAATGACCCCTTAAAAGCGGTACACTTTTCGCCTCATCAAATACCCTTACACTTGAGATTTGCTTGTCCTCAAGCAAATGCGCTTTTATTCTAATCAAAATACAAGTTAGGGGTCATTTAATGCAAACATAAAAGTAATTACAACAAATAATCGTTCCACTTCAATCTTAATAAGCACGGAGATTACATACTAGCACCTCACAAGTAGTGTTTAGTTACTCACATCTCTCAAGTGTCATCAAAATAAATCTCATAAATGAAAACGGAAAATATCTCTCACTACCTGTCATAGCAAATAGATTACCATAGGCTTGGGAAAGGATCGAAAACCTCCTCCACTAGGCGTAAGCACCTAAGATAAACTATCAAAGAGGGCTTTTAAATGGGTTATAACGTTAGGTGTAGGGAAAAGGAAAACACGGTTTTGTTGGATAAAGGATATTTTACTGGTGGCGAGTTAAAGATCTTGATCAATCACATGTACTATACAACGTTGCTAAGCCAAGACTAGACTCGATCTTAAGCTAATGAAAGAAAATAACAAAACATAAACATAAAATAAACATAAAATGAAACGGGATGGTAGTCCGTATGTTTTTTCTATTTTTCTTTTTCTCATTTTTTTTTCATTTTTTTTTGTATTTTTCTTGATTTTTTTTTTTTTTTTTTTTTTTTTTTTTTTTTTTTTTTTTTTTTTTGCATACACTCTTGCCCTACCATCCAAAATATTACATCATAGGGGCGTTGCATCCCCTTACACTTGAACTTTTACATAACTTTACAAATAACTATTCTAATGACTCGAATTAAGATAATTGAAAAAACTTGGAGTACTTTTAAAACATTTAGCACATATGGGGGTAATAAATGATGTTCTTCCCCATTACTCCATTACACTAGTACTTTACCCACGAGTCCCAATCGTCCCAAAACAATATGTACAAGGATATGACTCGACTTAGCAACCATGTAATCAACTAGATAATTAACTTGGGTTTAAACAAATGTTGTAACAATAATGCACTAAAGATGAGTGCATACAAGGTAGGCTAAGGCGATTTGGGTGTACATTTAAGTGGGGTGTAACAAATTCTTCCTTTAAGTAAAATGCTTAAAGGTCGAAACGAAAAGATAGGCTCTGAGGGGTGTACTAGGGGTATCGTGTACTAAAAATGAGTACAACGCAAAGGGTGTGGGAGAATTACTTGACCAATGTAGCCAATGTAATTATAACAAAAACACAGGTGTAAAACATGGGTTAATCCTAATGCCTCTTATCATGTAGTAAATCTAACTACACGAATGTAGTCTCACTTGTGGCCTTGGAATGGTCCTAACGCAAGTTCTAGAATCTAAGTGCTACCGGTACACACATCATAGCATAAATGCTTTTCCTACCAATTCTAGGGGCGAACCTCACATATTTGGGGGTGGAAAATTTTTTAGTGGTACGGTTTTTGTGCTAGTCATATAACTCCTATCCATGAGACGCTCATTAAGATCAAAGTTTCACTCCTAAGTGTTGTAAAAAATTTTAAATTTGGCACTAAAATTACCTTAACAAGTATTTCTCTCAGTTTTATTACACATCTACCATCAAACAAACAAAAATCAAGCGCAATTGTATTCTCAAAAATCGTATTTTTACCCTCCCCTTACACTTAAGATGAACATTGTCCCCAATGTTCAAATGACAAATGTAAAAGCATAAAGTAAAAGAATGAAATCAAATACTCCCCTGATTCGCTCGTTGGATAATGAAATTACACGGTTAAATCTTCCTCCAAAGAGAATGTTGAAGCTCCATGACTAATGCATCGCCATAAGCTTGATTCAAAACATTTCCTTGTCCAAAATAACCTGTTGAACCTGAGAAAACAAACACGAAAACCTGCATAACATCGGCGGGATAAAATCTATATATAAGGATATAATGCTTGTGGAATGATAACTTTGCAGATTCCTGGAGATTATAAGTTGGAGATTTTAATAAAAACTTTTTATGAAAACAAAATTTTCAAAAATTTCTGGAAATTAAATCTGACGCCGTCAGGTTATAACCCCTGACGCCGTCAGAAATGACCTGACAAAAATTTTCATTTTAAGTTTCCGGAAAATTTCTTGAAAAACCTTTACCTTACTTCCTGGAAATCCTGCAAATCATCATTATGACTCGATACAAGCATTTGACTCAAACAAATACGAATATGTATGCTAACTTATTATTATTATGATTCATGTTCATTTGTGTTCTAATAAACCGATTTAGATTTCCCTTACACTTATCTTTTGCAAAATACCTTTATATGTAGTTAAGACGAAGTTAAAAACAACATAAAGCATTTTCACAATTTAGTTTTTAACATGAATCAATAAGAATAAAAATTACACACACATACGAAACAAATAAAAACAATCAAACAAATAAACAAACACACAAAGCAAATAAAATAAATAAAGCTTGGGTTGCCTCCCAAGAAGCGCTTTTCTTTATTAACGAGTCTTGTAGCTAGACTCAAAGTCACGTACATTACGTGATTCCATCATCGGTCACGGTTCCTAGGCCATTCTCCTTCCCGGTTTTATATTCCGGTCCTAATTTCAAACAATCCTTGTAGAAACCGAATATCCTTTCCATAACATAGTCTACTCCTTTACTTCTATCCTTATCATTCCTATAGTAGACCGCTTGCTTGAGCTCCTTCTCAACATTTGACAAGTGTTGGAATTGTTCTATCTTATATGGCATTTGGTAGCTTACTTCATCGGTCTCATCCTTAAATCTAACTATCCTTAAGGAGGGTTCATAAGTCATTCCAGAGACCTCAACAAATGGTTTTCCGAAAACCACTTGAGTTAAGGATGCATCGACTATTGGGCGGATATCTTCTACAATTACAAAGTCGGTGACATAGGTGAAGTTTCCTACATAAACCGGCAATCCCTTAACTCTTCCCGTGAAGTTACTCATCCAACCCTTGTCAGGGAACATCCTATACCCAAGTTGATTCTTCATTATCAAGTTGTAGTGGGCTCTAGTCATGATGTTTATGGGTGATCTAAGGTCGATGTAAGCTTTCCACACATGTAGATGTCCGATGTTGCATGGTATGTTGAGATTAGAAGGGTCGCCTATTTCAATGATTGGTCTACCTAGGAAGTATGGTGTCTCGAGGTCATCGAATAAGTTTGTATGATATGCGCGCTCTTCCTTAGTGGGTAGCCTATTGAAGTAGTCCTCATCATCATCTACTTCTTCAATCTCACTTGTCCTAACTTCCTTATCAACCTCGACTTTCTTATCCTCATCCTTAGGTTCACTATTATCCTCATTCCTATCAATTGGTTTAATAGTGACAATGTTGACAAAGTGGACGTGTTTGGATGAAGAGGGGTCTTTTATTTGGGGTCCGCTATTTGTGTTCCTAGCGTCCTTATGTGGAGGTGATAACACTTGGTTATGGAGGGCTTTCAACAAGTTGTCAATTTTATTGGTCATCTCAGTTTGTTGTTGATTGAATTCGGTCTCGAATCTAGCTATCCGAGCTTCTTGAGATGCCATAAATTGAGACATCAATCCTTCAAAGTTATTGGTACTACCATTGCCGGAAGGATTGTTGTTGAAAGTACGGTTCGAGTTGGAACCGCTTGATTGGAAATGATTAGGTGGGTTGGAAGAATTGGTTTGTTGCGAGTTTTGGTTTTGTTTCCACCTAAGGTTCGGGTGATTTTTCCATGAGGGGTTGTATGAATCACCATAAGGGTTTGGCTCGGGCTTGAAAGTGTACCACTTGTCTCCCGCTCCGTCGGTACGCGAGGATGCGTAGTCCACAAAAGCTTGTTCGGGGAGTTCCATGCAATCACGAGTGTCGTGGGGACCACTACATAATTCACATGAAGAAGTGATTTTGTTCACTTGGCTTGAAGGGTTAAGAGCCTCGTAGGATTTCATGAGAAACTTGACTTGGTCTTCAAGTTCTACGATCCTACGGTCGGAAGTGCTTGAATTGTTCAAAGGCAAAGATATTGCCTTGACCGTTTTATTCAAATCACGGGAATCACTCCAACTTTCGTTGTCATAAAGAGCAAGATCCTCTAGGAGAGCCCATGATTGTTCCGCACTTAGATCACGTAGCTTGCCACCGGCCGCTTGGTCAATGGTTTGCCTCGTGGGGAGATTGATATGGTCATAGAAGATTTGGACTTGGAGCCAAAGTTCTATGCCATGGTGAGGGACTTTTTGGAGTAAGTCCTTGAATCGAGTCCATGCCTCGTAGAGAGTTTCGCCTTGACGTTGTTGGAACATCAAGATATCATTCCTTAGCTTGGTAGTTCTTCCCGGTGGGAAAAACTGAGCAAGGAAACGAGTGGTGAGATCATCCCAAGAGGTGATGGATCCTGCGGGTTGACGTTCTAGCCACTGACTAGCTTGGTCCCGCAGAGAGAATTGGAAGAGACGCAATCGGGTCGTCTCTCGAGTGGCAACATCAAGGTCTATAGAATCAACGATTTTAAGAAAGTCCTTGAGATGTTGATTAGGATCTTCAGAACGAAGTCCATGGAATGCGCATCCGCTTTGCACCAACCGGATGGTGTCGGATCGCAAGGGTGTGATATTGGCTCCTTGAGTGAGCTCAATGGTGTTTCGATAGCCGTGGTGGCTAGGACGGGAATACTCTCCTAAAGTACGGGCTCTAGGAGGTGGTGGTGGTTGTTGTGGTGGTGGGTTGTGTGGGTTAAGGATATTACCATCTTCCATGATGTCGGACGGTAATGGTTACGAACAAAGACACGAAGAAAATAGATAGACTAAAGAAAACCTAGAAAAATAAAATAAAAATCTCACTAGAAAGGAATCTAGTGAGTAGACCTAATAGAAATAAAAATTCACCCTAAACAATAACTATTCCCCGGCAGCGGCGCCAAAAACTTGATGCGTGGGTTTTGCAACCTTACAACAGGTTTTACCTCTCGAGGGATCTCAAGAGGCTTACAACCCCACCAGGCAGTGTACCTGACCGATGTAGTATAGTGTAGTGGTAAGTACGGGGGATTGATCGTTCTCCACAGGGAATAGTGTTCGTTAGGTGTGAAAGGCTACTCTAATTGGGTCTAAGGGTTGAGGAAGATTCTTTTTGTATTTTTATATTTTATGGTAAGCAAGTAAAATCTCGGGTTTGGAATGAGTGGGCGGAATTAGTTGCTAGTCAACTAACCCAAATTACTACAAATGCAAATAAAATAAAATAACAAAAATGAAAAGTGGTGAGAAACTTATGTGTAGAGAAATGTGTTTACTTAGATTTCCTTACTCCCTAACTATCTTTTACCGGTTAATTAGTGTGTATTAGTCGCGTGGATGACGGGTGTATTCCTTAATACCATTCGTGGGGTGGCGTACTTACTTCCCCAAACTCTACAAGCTCCTACTTCACTCCTATGTCGAGCCGGCTAGGAAGCTCCTAACATGGGATCACTAGAATTCGCTTATGCATTAAATACAACCATAAAACCTTTAGTACGCGTTTGGTTCATGTTTCTTAAGACGTTCAAGCAAGTTACCGAATAGGAAGTTAGCTAGTTTTCTTAAGCCTAACATAGATAAACAATCATCCAATACAACTAATAACACACTAACAACCAATAATCAATAGCTAGGTTTCATTAGATCTAAGCAAACACAAGATAAAATTAGCCTAACATGTTAAACAAAAGACAAGCATAAGATAGAATCAAACAACACATAGACATATTGAATGATTAATTGATAACTTATCTTTCAATGAAACATGGAAGATCTCAAGGCAAAAAGCCCTGAAAAAGTAGCTAAAATCGTCTTAGGGTTTTATCCCAAAATTCCACACACTAAGCTCTCCCTTAATGACAAAAAATTAGAAAACTATATATAGACTTTGACATCTGACGGCGTCACCTTATGCATTGTGACGCCGTCACCTCGCCGCTTTTAGGGTTCCCGGATGACCATCTTGACGCCGTCCCTCTTTAGCTCTTCAAAAATCCATTCTGGCTTATCAAGGCTTGACGCCGTCGGATCCTGAACGTGACGCCGTCCCCTTATGATTTAAGCCGTGACGCCCTTGATTTAGTTAAAGCGTGACGCCGTCAGAATTCTCATGCAAACTCACTGGCCCGTCATGAGTAAATTTCACATCCAACTTTTCTTGCCAAGGCATGACGCCGTCCCATGTTAATTGTGACGCCGTCAAGAGTAACTTTTAGCCTATTCTTGAGACTTTGCCGTTTTCTTCACTTTAATGCTCCAAAAACGTCCAAAATGCCTCCTTTTCCAGATTTCTCCTCAAAAGTACCTAAAATGACAAAAGGAACGATTTAGGGCAATATTTGATCAAATAAATACGATTTCGGGCTTAAATGACCCCTTAAAAGCGGTACACTTTTCGCCTCATCAGTGTTGGTTTCTCACTAGTATCATAGGCATGTTTCTTCACATCATAGACTGACCAAGTATCACCTTCTCCTACCGCTATCTTAGATTCCTTACAATCAATCATAGCACTAGCGGTCGCCAAAAATCCTCTACCTATCAACAAGGGGCATGTAGGGTCGCTAACCATATCAAGGACGTCGAAGTCGGCTAAAATGGTTAGTTTTCCTATGTGTACTAACACGTCCTTGACTACTCCAACCGGGTAAGCAACACTTCCATCCGCTAAGCCTATTATTACCTCGGTTTCTTCAAGTTTCCCTAGTTTTAGAGAGGTGTGGAGAGGTAACGGAAGTAGGTTAAGGCTTGATCCAAGATCGGCTAATGTGTCATAAGCCTCCGAATTACCGATCTTGCAAGGTAGAACAAATAAGCCCGAATCATCTAACTTCTTAGGTAGTTTGTTTTGAACGAAGGCGGTCCCTTTGTCACCTAACTCGAGCTTCTTCTCATATTTTTCTAAGAGGGCATTATAATAGGGGGCTCGTGCTAATACATCAATAACCGGACGTTCAAGGTGGAGCTCCTTGAATTCTTCGTCAATGTTTTGAGTGGGAGGTGTTTCAACTATGTTGTTGACCAATTTAGTGTTGGATATCATAACTTCTTGGTCATTTTGAATGACTTGGGTTTGTTTGAAACACGAGCTCATGGAATTGACCGAATAATATTGTGGACAAGAACTAGGAGACGAAATGATGAAATGGCGTTGAAGTTTAATTTCGGGTTCTTGACTGTGTTGCTAGGGAGTGCTCCCATTTCTCGGTCATTGAGGGCTTTCAACAAAGTGTCAATCTTATTGGTCATCTCGCTTTGTTTTTGTTTGAAATCGGCTTCAAACTTTGCTAAACGAGCTTCTTGAGATGTCACGAAGTTGTACATCAACCCTTCAAAGTTATTGGTACTACCATAGTTGGAAGGATTGTTGTTGAAAGTACGGTTCGAGGATGAACCGCTTGATTGAAAACGATTAGGTGGGTTGGAAGAATTGGTTTGTTGTGCGTTTTGGTTTTGTTTCCACCTAAGGTTTGGGTGATTTTTCCATGAGGGGTTGTATGAATCACCGTAGGGGTTTGGCTCAGGTTTGAAAGTGTACCACTTGTCTCCCGCTCCGTCGGTACGCGAGGATGCGTAGTCCGCAAAAGCTTGTTCGGGGAGTTTCACGCAATCACGAGTGTCGTGGGGACCACTACATAATTCACACGAAGAAGTGATTTTGTTCACTTGGCTTGAAGGTTTAGGAGCCTCGTAGGATTTCATAAGAAACTTGACTTGGTCTTCAAGTTCTATGATCCTACGGTCGGAAGTGCTTGAATTGTTCGAAGGCAAAGATATTGCCTTGACCGTTTTATTCAAATCACGGGGATCATTCCAACTTTCGTTGTCATAAAGAGCAAGATCTTCCAGGAGAGCCCATGATTGTTCCGCACTTAGATCACGTAGCTTACCACCGGCCGATTGGTCAATGGTTTGCCTCGTGGAGAGATTGATGTGGTCATAGAAGATTTGGACTTGGAGCCAAAGTTCTATGCCATGGTGAGGGACTTTTTGGAGTAAGTCCTTGAATCGAGTCCATGCCTCGTAGAGGGTTTCGCCTTGACGTTGTTTGAACATCAAGATATCATTCCTTAGCTTGGTAGTTCTTCCTGGTGGGAAAAACTAAGCGAGGAAATGAGTGGTGAGATCATCCCAAGAGGTGATGGATCCTGCGGGTAGGCGCACTAGCCATTGACTAGCTTGGTCCCGCAGAGAGAATTGAAAGAGACGCAGTCGGGTCGTCTCTCGAGTGGCAACATCAAGGTCTATGGAATCAACGATTTTGAGAAAGTCCTTGAGATGTTGATTAGGATCTTCGGAACGAAGTCCATGGAATGCGCATCCGCTTTGCACCAACCGGATGGTGTCGGATCGCAAGGGAGTGACATTGGCTCCTTGAGTGAGCTCAATGGTGTTTCGATAGCCATGGTGGCTAGGACGAGAGTAGTCTCCTAAGGTACGGGCTTTATGAGGTGGGTGTTGTTGTGGTGGTGGGTTGTTGGGATCGAGGATATTACCACCTTCCATGATGTCGGATGGTAATGGTTACGAACAAAGAAACGAAGAAAAAAGATAGACTAAAGAAAACCTAGAAAAATAAAAATCTCACTAGAAAGGAATCTAGTGAGTAGACCTAATAAAATAAAAATTCAACCTAAACAATAACTATTCCCCGGCAGCGGCGCCAAAAACTTGATGCATGGTTTTGCGACCTTACAACAGGTTTTACCTCTCGAGGGATCTCAAGAGGCTTGCAATCCCCACCAGGCAGTGTACCTGACCGATGTAGTATAGTGTAGTGGCAAGTACCGGGGGATTGATCGTTCTCTAGGGGAATAGTGTCGTTAGGATTGAAAAACTACTCTAATAGGTCTAAGGGTGAGAGAAGATTCTTTTTGTATTTTTTTTATATTTTTTATAAAAACAAGTAAAATCTCGGGTTTGAAGGAGTGGGCGGAATTAGTTGCTAGTCAACTAACCCAAATAACTACAATTGCAATTAAAATAAAATAACTGAAAATAAAAAGGTTATGGAACTTATATGGAGAGAAATGTGTTTACTTAGATTTCCTTACTCCCTAACTATCTTTTACCGGTTGATTAGTGTGTATTAATTGTGTGGATGACGGGTGTATTCCTTAATACCAATCATGGGGTGGCGTACGTACTTCCCCAACTCTATAAGCTCCTACTTCACTCCTATGTCGAGCCGGCTAAGAAGCTCCTAACATGGGATCACTAGAATTCGCTCATGCATTAAATACAACCATAAAAACCTTAGTACGCATTGGTTCATGTTTCTTAAGACGTTCAAGCAAGTTACCGTATAGGAGGTTAGCCAGTTTTCTTAAGCCTAACATTGATAAACAATCATCCAATACAATTAATAACACACCAACAACCAATAATCAATAGTTAGGTTTCATTAGATCTAAGCAAACACAAGATAAATCTAGCCTAGCATGTTAAATAAAAGACAAGAACAAGATATAATCAAACAACACATAGACATATTGAATGATTAATTGATTACTTATCTTCAATTGAACATGGGAGATCCAAGGGTATAAAACCCTTAAAAGTAGCAGAAAAATCGTCTTAGGGTTTCTCCTCACAAAGTTGCACACTAATGACTAAAAATTATGAGAATATATATAGAAAATCAAATCTGACGGCGTCACGTTATAGAGCTGACGCCGTCACCTCGCCGCGGTTAGGGTTTCTTGATGGCCTTCTTGACGCCGTCCCTTTTTAATCATCCAAAATCCTCTCTGGCGCGTCAAGGGTTGACGGCGTCACAATGGTGCTTGACGCCGTCATAGGTACTTTTCCAGCCGATTTTGAGACTTTGTCGTTTTCTTCACTTTTATGCTCCAAAAACGTCCAAAATGCTTCCTTTTCCAGATTTCTTCTCCAAAGTACCTAAAATGACAAAAGGAACGATTTAGGGCAATATTTGATCAAATAAATACAATTTAGGGCTTAAATGACCCCCTAAAAGCGGTACACTTTTCGCTTCATCACTAAGTCTAGAGAAAATGCTTCGGGAGTAAGAGCTTTCAGAGGGCCCCGATCTGTAACTAGGACTGGATTTCCGCCTCTTTTCGCTCTTTCTTTCCCATAGGGATCTTGACTGAGAGTTTTTGGACAGTCCTTACGGGGAAGGGTTTTCCCGCGACTCATCCTCGAAATCAAGGCGGGTCCTTACTTGATTCAGCTTTTCTGCATGGACCTTCTCGGACATTAGTGGCAGCAATCGGTCATAGAGCTGATTGCAAAACTCCCTGATTGCTTCATCCGGGAGGAATTCCACATGGTGTTCCTGCTCCTTCTCTTTTCCCGTGTCACGAGTGTTACGCACAGTGGAAGGTTCCAGGGAGGGAGAAGGATTGTTTCCTTGATTGCTCATGGTAGATTTTTCTTCCTTTTGAAACGCAGTTTATGTAACTGGTCCCACGGATGGCTTTGTAATTGTTAGTACAAATCTTGGGCACACTCCCAGACCTAGGTTAGACTAGCTCTTGGAGGGTAGATCTTGCACTGAGTACTTCGTGTAAACTGCTAAGAGAAAAGTAGCACCGTTAGTCTTACCGCGGAAGGGGGGTTCCACGGTTAGCCTCGGGTGTGAGAGTAAGTATATTGGTTGAGAGAGATAGTTTAAGTGCGGACTATGTGTAGTAAATGCAGTTAGGTGTGGTAATAAATGAGATAGGGGTATTTATACTACTCGTATACTTACTGTGGCTACCTCGGGACACTGCGCATTAATTACCGAGTAGGTAAGTGTCAGAGTAGCGCATGGTTGCGCCTTACCTTAGTAGGTAAATGTCATAGCAGCGCATGGTTGCGCCTTACCTTAGTAGGTAAATGTCAGATCAAGTGGAAGACACAATCCCACAAGATCTGACTTTAGGTAGTCGCGGCATGATAGCTGTCGACATCGGGTTCCATCCCCGGTCTTGAGAGACCGGGGATGTTCTTGTCCGGATTGTGGGATTGGGATCTGCCGTGGTTGAAGATGTTAGTCGTGTCCGGCCCAGTATGCTGGGGTCCGGAGATACTATACACGATCAATGGCTTTGTAATCATTTGTAATTTCCTAGTATCTTGCAAGCTTTTTAATAATATTCTTCTGTTGTTCAAAAGAAAAAAGCAATCTCAAATCACAAACATTTTCTGTGTACTATTGTAATGTATTAACATTGATTGTATTGCGGTAGTAGCTTGGTCAAAGATAACAAACACGGAAAGAAAACAAATATGTGAGTATGAGGTGATTTATGTTAGAGCTCTAGGTATTGTAACACGATAACACCAAAAAAATACCGCTAACTCAGCGCCACATCACTTCAACACCAAAACATTTAACACAAAAAATCACCCCTTATCATAACACAAAATAACACCACCTTTTGAGACCCACAATTTATAAATGAACCCCTTAATTATTTCATTCATTAAATTAAAGGTGCACAGATGGGCTAAAGCCCGAGCTCGAACTTAGCCCGATATGGGAAAAGCCCGGACAAAGTCTAGCCCGGCCCGACCGGCCTAAATGGTCCTTATATTTTTCACCAAAGCTCGGTCCGGCCCGGGCTAAGCCAAAAGCCCGAAAAGGCTTGCCAATTTAATTTTTATTTAAAGCCCGCATAAAATCTCGAAAGCCCGAGCATTTAAAAAAAAAAAAAAAAGTCAGGTCATTTAATAGTACTTCTATCGATATATACTTCTAAATGTTTGCAACTTGTCTTTTTTACCTAGCGTAGTAGCCTACTACTACTTTTAACTATTCTTGTGAAAGACTAAAAGCATACGTCAATTCAATTGTTTGCTGTTTAATAGGGTATTCACAGTGCAAGAAACACTTGTTTGAGGCCTTTAGATGGATCGAATGACTAAGAACTAGAGAGAGAAAGTGGGAACTTCTAGAGAGAGAGAACTATGTGTATATTAGCTTGAAATGTAGGGAAGTTCCAACCCTTCCCTTGCAAGGGAAGGGGTATTTATACATACTACTTAATATGCCCCTAGTGGGCTGTGGAGAGACCTGACAGAGGGTAAAGACCCGACCCACTTCACAATACTAATTAATAACTAGTCTACTAATAATATTACTGATAATCCTACGAGCTATGATGAGCTAATAAGTACTCGGGGTGACCGAGTCTTCAGCTGAATATTCATATTCCTAACAATCTCCCCCTAAGGGAGGTCACCCCAGAAGTAATGTTCTGAATTTCAGCACTTCTTCCTTGGATCTCGACATCATAGCTCGTAACCATTGATTCTTCAATATCATAGATTGTTGTGCAAACATCCGTGATCTTAAGATGACTTCTCTTTTATCTTGGATGAACTTTGAGTAATCTTTGAAAGTATCATCCCACTTGAGTCTCCAAGTCATCTTTCAGTAGTAGGTCTCCATGTGATGAAATATACTTAGAGCCGACATGCTCACACGATATGGTGTCATGATCTTCAGCATCAGAGTTAGCAGAAGCTGTGTTGAAGGTCTTTTGGTTGATCATGACTTCTTTGATGATGATGTAGTAGAGTGAACATGTGGTGATGGATTGGAATCTTTTCTGCAACCAGCTACAACAGCAACCGGCTACAGCATTCCACTGCAACAACCGCCAGAGATTCCTGCATACGACAGTTAGCAATAATTCGACCGGTACTTACAAGTTTGGACTTCGAGATTGTTAACAGCATAGTGTGGAAACTCTCTCTAATCCTTACCAAGACCGTTCCTAATCGAAAACCCACAGAGGGCTTTTTAAGACTATGCCGTAGCATTTCAACGATTAGGTGAGTCGCTGGAGATCACTCCACGACTGTAGACCGGTTGAAACCGCCGCGACCACTAAGCGTAATCCACGAGGAATTACCGAAGTGACCTGCTTTCAGGGCTGCTTGGTGTTGATCCTGGCAGGAATTTCCATTCAATCATTGAGAATTACATTTGTAAGGTCTCTCATGAATGTTTTGGCAGATTGCTAAGATCTGCGTAGGACTCATAAGTTTACAACTGGTGTCCTTAATGATGAGCTACCAGTGTAGAAATAATCCATGTTCCTATGAGATCTTATCCTGAATCTCGTGGCTCTAGACTCTATTGTGCGTTTTGATTTGGTGATCGGAGGCTGGAGAGGACTGCCACCTTTTCAATATCATCTGACTCGGAGCGAGAGAGACGATAGAAATGTATTGAACTCCATGACAATTGAAACAAGAATCCTTTGAGGGACCTTGAGTGGCTAGGGAGGGTTGTGCAGCGTATCACTGGGTCCATGATACTTTGTCTTCAATGTCAGCAATCAACTAAGTGATTCTGACAGCATATGTATTGACCCGGTTTCTGCCTAAGTTGTAAGGAGGGCTATTTCTTTTCACCCTTTCTCTTTACAATTCTTTTTCATTCTTCAACCCCTTCAGTGCTTACCGAGACTTCATAACTAACACCTTGTTGGGTTTGTTCCAGTGTTAGCTCCATCTCAGTCGGCACTCTTCCCTCATTCACTTTTCTCCTTTTTAATCATACCTAAGGACTTCTACACTAACTAGTGGATTGTCCCTGGGTAGATCCCTCCGGCTCTGGCGGGATCGTGGGAACTTGTACCTAACCTTACCATCCTTATAACTCCATTATATGAAATACAATGGTCGGTCTTTGGTGTTCTTCCACAATTGCCAAACCAAATCTTTGAAAAATCTCTCAAAGTGTTCATGATTTCGAAACACATTTTTGCAAACACATGAGAGTTTTATATTTTTCAAATGCTCCCCCTCAACATGTGCTCGAGTGATAGTTTTATAAATTTGCACATGTTAGGTAGAGCTCGCACTTTTTGAATTGATCCACTTTCAGTGAACATGACCGATTCGAGACACGCTTACATCACTAGTTAGACTAGCTTGAAATTATTACCCGGCCTGGTCAAGTCCACAGAAAGTTTCTCGAAATGGTACTCTCTACTCAGATACATCTTTTTCGAGACACGCTTACATCACTGGTTAGACCAGCTTGAAATTTTTACCCGGCCAAGACGTATCCTTTCGATTGATGGCAATTCAAGTTTCGTCAATTCATTGGTGAAGTCTGAGCCTTGCTCACGTGAGATGCCAAATCCTTTGTTTTGTTAAAACCATTTGCTCCCCCTCAATATGTGCATCGATATAAGAAAGATTTTAGCACATATGGAAGAGCTTGCTTTTATGACCAAAAATTTTTGCTCCCCCTCAATATGTGCCTTGATATACAAAATGGTTTAGCACATACAGGAGAGCTTACATTAACTTCCAAATCATCACATTTTATCAGAATTTCATATTTAAATCACATTCTCTCCCCCGATCAAAAATTTCAAACCATTTGAGATTTGTGATCCCAAGTGATTTAAATAAGTTTAGAAAATTTGGGAGAAAATGTGGTTAGGTTTAAATGTATTCTGATTTTGAAGCATACTATGCCTCCCCTGAAACAACGAGAGAGTGTCACTGCTGATGTTGCACAAATTTGGCAAGGTGTCGGAAATTTGAACAAATATGCTCCCCCTCAATTAATGACCCGTTTTCCATTAAAAGAGTTGTAGTCATTCGATTGAGCGACGGGTATTTGTGAAAATTTAATTCAATTTACCACCTTGTGTAACATCAAGACTCTCTAGAAGAATCAAACAACATAAAGAGTCTGATGAAAAGAAGACTTCTCTTCTTATACACGACAAGACGCACTGAAACGTACATCAAGTCGGTGAAACATGGATATGAAGTAATCCATGCCCAGGTGAACATCACCCAGTTGGAGGAACAGCCGTCCTTTAGGCGACGTGCTTTCCCCAGAGTGTATCGCGGGTTGCAGTATGAAGTAACTGCAAGCCATTAAGACATGTTTTAACTGATTAGTATAACTTCTGCTCGAGCTTCATTTAAGGATCCGTGTCGTTGTTGAATGACATTTCTAGATCCGTAAATGTTATCGATAAACAAAAGACATGCCTAGGTAGGACTATTTTTGGTATTTTCTGATTTTTCGATTTTTATGGTTTTTATAGGTTTTATATTTTTGTATTTTCTTTTTGATTTAAGATATATACAACTATGTACAAGGATATAAGAAGACAATCCTTTGCTCCTCCTTTTCTTCCTGAAGACACTTGAGGGTTTCAGGAATCATGCTCTTCATGCCAAGGCGTGGGAGAATAAACTGAAACCTTTCTCTTGGGAGGGCCTTGGTGAAGATGTCAGCTTACTGAAACTCTGTCCTCACGAAGTATAGTTCCACAATTCCTTTTTCCACCTGTTCCCTGATGAAGTGATGCCTGATGTCGATGTGTTTTGACCTGGAGTGCTGAACATTGTTACAACAAAGAGCAATGGCGCTTTTGTTGTCACAATATAGGGGAATTTTGTTGTATGAGAATCCATAGTCCGAAAGTTGTGATCGCATCCAAAGGATTTGTGCACAACAAGCAGACATGGCAATGTACTCAGATTCAGTAGATGATATGGAAGTACTCATCTGCTTCTTAGAAGACCAACTAACCAAGTTTTCCCCTAAAAACTGAGCTCCTCCTGAGGTACTGCGACGAGTGTCTTGACATCCCGCATGATCAGCATCCGCGTAAGCCGTTAACTCCATTGCAGTGTCCTTAGGATACCAGAGACCCATATGAACTGTGCCTTGAAGATATCGGAAGATCCTTTTCACTGCTTCAACATGCTTCTTGGTTGGCCTGGATTGATACCGAGCACACATACACACAGCAAACAGAAGATCTGGTCTACTAGCCGTGATGTACATCAAAGATCCAATCATGCTTCGATATTTTGTTATATCCACTGGAATCCCTGAAGGATCTTCATCCAGCTTCGTTTTATCAACCATGGGAGTGTCAACAGGTTCACTTGAATAGAATCCAAACTTTTTCAAGATCTCGTTGGCGTATTTGGATTGATTAATGAATATGCCTCCGGGACTTTGAGAAACTTGTAATCCTAAGAAGAATGACATTTGTCCCATCATGGACATTTGGAACTTGGAATTCATCTCCTTTGAAAAACTATCACATTCACTAGGATCTGTTGAAGCAAAGATGATATCATCTACATAGATCTGAACTAGTAGTAGATGGTTTCTTGACTTCCTGGTGAATAGTGTGGGATCAACAACACCCTTGGAGAATCCGTTCACTAGGAGGAACTTGGACAATGTATCGTACCATGCTCTTGGCGCCTGTTTTAACCCATAAAGAGCCTTCTTCAAGCGGTAAACATGAGTAGGATGTTCAGCATCCACGAATCCTTCTGGTTGACTCACATAAACTTCTTCCTTTAAGTCACCATTCAAGAATGCCGTTTTGACATCCATCTGGTAAACTATCATATTTCGACTAGCAGCATTTGCCAGGAAGATTCTTATAGCTTCAATTCTAGCAACCGGAGCAAACGATTCTTCAAAATCAATGCCCTCTTCTTGTCTGAACCCTTTAGCAACTAGCCGTGCCTTGTTCTTTAACACATCACCATACTCATCAAGCTTCACTTTGAAGATCCACTTTAAAGCAATGATCATTGCAAGCTCTGGAGGAGGCACTAATTCCCATACTTCAAGTCGATCAAATTCATGGATTTCATCCTGCATAGCCTGGAACCAGCAATCTTTAGTCATTGCTTCTTTGGCATCTTTTGGTTCGACTTTGGATAGTACAGAATTGAAGAAGCACCATAGTGCATCAGTGGCTAGTTGATTACGTGTAGATACTGGACGTGAGGGATTGCCTATGATGTTGTCGATTGGATGATCACTGGTCCATTTTCTGAGATGGTCGTGAGGTTGAGGGTTATAAACAGATGTAGCAGTGTTGTGTTCTTCAAGTGAGGATGTGTCTGAAGTATGTTCAGGAGCAAATATGTTTTCAAAAGGAACCTCATCAACAGGAGCAAAAGGGTTAACTTCCAAAGAATGATTGTCTGAAGATTCTTGTATTACTGGAGAAGATTGAGCGTTTGATGATGAAGGCGATTGACAAGCAGCTGGAGCATTGAGACTGACTGATACTGAAGCTGTTGGGCCTTCTGAACCTTGTGGGGCTTGAACCTCAGCCATAGGAAGTATAGCAGGTTCACTTGGGATGGTTCCATTCGTTGGCTCAAAGTATTCATCAAACATAGGATCGAATAACTTCTTCAACTCCTCGCATGTAGGTGGCACATAAGAATCTGCAGGCGTGGAATTCTGTACAAGTCCTGAACTAATGGGTCCAGGTGACAAAAGGTTAAGATCGGGTCCAGAACTAATTTGTCCTGAAGCAGGTTGCTCACTCAGCTCATCGAACGTAACATGAATGGTTTCCATGATTTTACGGGTTCTCTTATTGTAGATTCGATACCCTTTACTGTCTGGTGCGTATCCAACAAAAATACCTACATCCGCTTTAGCTCTTAACTTTCCCAAGTCTTGACTATCGTTAGTTGGATAGCAAAGTGCACCAAACACACGGAGAAAAGAAAGATCATGTTTCTTGTTATGAATTAACTCGAAGGGAGTCTTCTCATGAACAGGATGAATTAAGGATCGGTTTTGAGTGTAACATGCTTTTGCAATAGCCTCTGCCCAGAGAAACATCGGTGCCTTTGAAAATATAAGCATGGTTCTTGCAGCTTCCACCAGAGTACGGTTCCTTCGTTCAACCACTCCGTTCTGTTGAGGAGTGCGAGGGATACTTTTCTGATGCGTGATGCCAATACTTTCATAGAAATTACGGAGTTGTTGGTTAACAAACTCAGTACCATTATTAGTGCGGATGATTCTGACAGTTTTATCGAGCCTTACTTGCAGCTGTTTTATCAGTTTAATGATAACCTCTGGAGTTTCGTCCTTGGTTCTCAAAAACTTTACCCATGTGAACCGAGAATAATCATCTACTATCACCAGAACGTACTTCTTTCCATTTATGGTTTGTATTCTCATTGGACCGCACAAGTCCATGTGGAGGGTATGAAGAACTTCCAAGTTGGTGTTGATGGTTTTAGGCTTGTGGGTTTGTTTCTTGCTTTTACCCAGTTGACATGCAGAGCAGAGATGATCTTTCTTATATTTCAGTCTGGGCATCTTTCTAACAAGGTCTTTACGTGAAAGATTATTTATGGTACCGAAGTTCAAGTGGTTCAAACGACGATGCCACAGCCATGATTTTGTTTTAGAGGCTTTAGAAAGCAAGCATATGGGAGAGGACTTCAACATTTCTTCAATCGATATGGTGTATAGATTGGTTCCCCGACTGCCCTTGAGGAGATCTATACCATCCAATTCTCTGACGAAACATGTATGTTTTCTGAAAGCCACTTCCAGATCTGAATCACAAAATTGACCCACAGAAAACAGATTGTGCCCTAGTCCTTCCACATAATATACCCTTGAGATTACACTGTCACCAAACACATAATCTCCATAACCCATAATAGCACCAAAGTGGTCGTTCCCAAATCTAACTGTCCCGATAAACTTTTTCACGAAGTTCTTGAGCCGCGAGCGATCCCCAGTCATATGTTTTGAGCAGCCTGAGTCCAAATACCACAGGACGATTTGTACGACCTGCATTTGAAACCAGACAACAATGGATAACTGAAAAATGTGGATCCCTAAGTGCAGTTGGGGTCCGTTTGGTCAGCACATACATATTCTGGAACCACAGATTTCACAGATGCTACTGTCTTTACTGAGGAGACAAAACTAGAGGCAGGACAAGACCTAGATGGAAGGCATTGTGACACTAAATACAGGATTCTACCAGTTGGTCTCCATTCCTTATTTTTCAAAATTTTATACTTATTCATTTTAGGTAATGAGCTCTGTTGTCCTAAATTGAATTTCCTTCCAGTGGGTCTCCATTCCTTATCTTTCACAATTTTATGCTTATTCATTTTAGGTAACGTGTACTGTTTTCCTAAATTGAATTTCCTTCCAGTGGGTCTCCATTGATAGCCTACGCTAGCAAATGTTTTTCCTGTTGCTTTCCAAACTTTCTTGCATGCTTCAGTTATCCTAACATTCTTATCATGGGGTGATGCAGAAGACATCAAGAAAGACACAACACACTCATCATGATTAGCATAAATTAAACAATTGTCGCATGTTTTACAGATAGCATTAGAATTCAAATTAATTACAGTACTTTTGATACTAGAATCAACACGATTCATCCTACTCATTGCAAACTTATTGTTCCTAGGTTGGGCTTCTACATTCTTCAAGTGATCATTCTTAGCTGGCGCAGTCCTATCCTTTCTTGCGTTTCCACTAGACCTTGACCCGCTAGCTTGAGTGTCACTTTTTACTCCTGTAGAAGCATCGAAGGGAACATTAGTTTGTTTTTCTGTCACATGCCTTCCTGATAATGATGTGTTGGGTTCTGATTTTTTTGGTGGTAGATCAAAGGCTACATGCTTATTCTCAACAGTAGATGATGATGCAACAAATCTATCTCTATGGCTGCTAAACTTAGGAATTGAGCCTATGGCATATTCTAAGTTTTCCTGAATCCTTTTCGTGAGTTTGCAGGCATAGACAACTGCCCTATCAAGTGGCTTATCAGTCCTATCCTCTTCAACTACCTCACGAAGTGTGTCAAGGCCCTCTCTAAGATGATCGAGATATGTTTGATGGGCAAAGCTGTTATTTCTAAGCTTAAATGGAATACGCCCAACATCAACATCATACTTTTTACAATTAGTAGCCTTTGGTGCATCACAATTACAAGTGGTGCATGGCATTTTACCTTTCACCCGAGCCTTAAGATTCTCAATTTCATTTGTCAAAGAGGTTATTTGATCATTGTGATTGCTTCTTGTAACTTTAATAGAATCATATAACTCTTTGAAGTGTTGTTTAACCTTTGAATTTTCTTCTCGATAACACTCATTTTCATAATGTAACTTATTTATGGTGTTTTGATATTGAAAATTCTGAGAATCTGAAGACGAAGGTTTATTGGTGCCATACACTTCACACTTGTTGGATTTCAATTGGGCAATTTGGGCCCTCAGCAGTCGAATCGTGTTCGTGTGAGCTTGAATTGTCTCATCTCGTTTGCTTAATTCAAAATAAGTATCAAATTCAGGAGCATCCAAGGATGTCTTGTCATTTGATATTTTATGTTTTTCATTTAAATGTTGATGTTTCAATTGCAAATTAAGATATTCAACTTCTAATTTTGAAAAACGTTTAACCATATTCTCATGGTCATCATTTTGAATTTTTTCAAGCAATTTTAAATTCTCCCCCTCAAGCTCAACAACACGATTCTGGGTGACATTTAACGCAATAGCATACTCATTAAATTGACAAGCAGACAATGCAGAATCAGTGACAGTGTAAAATACATCTTGTGCAATACATTTAGCAATCAAGTTGTCGTTAGTAATGAGTATGTTTTTTCTTTCAATCTCTCGACTCTTAAGTTCTATTGCATATTCATTCACCTCATTTTCCATATCTTTAAACACTACTTCCATTTCTTTTATTTCGGCTTTAAGGGCAGTTTGCAACCCTTCAAAGTGTTCTTTAAGTAGTTTAAAGAATGGCATGACCTCAGTTAAGTAACACCTTTTAGCATGTTCAAAACACCTTTCCCCCTCAGTAATACCAGAGGGTGTGATTCTCTTCTTGCATGTTTTATCGAAATCAGCAAATAGTTGCCAAAGCACATATAAGCTAATAAAGGTTTTACATTCAGTGGGAAGAGATAAAGGCACCAAATTCCTAGGTGTATTGGGAGGATACACCGTTATGGACGCAACTTTTCTAATAAGGGGGGTGTTGGCCTTAAGTTTTTCTACCTTAAGTCTTTCATTATCTTGTTTCCAGAAAATCTGTTCAGGTGTTAACTTCTTTTGAGGAGCAAACACAGTCAAACGATTTTCCTCACTATAGTCATGGGGTTTGATTATTATTCGTCTGACTACGCACTCGGGATCCCTCATTTTCTCATTCATTCTTTCCTTTGTTCTCTCACTCATCTCCTCCTCCTCTTTAGTGTAGAGAAGCTCAGGCGGGTCATGATTAGGCATAAACATCACATTGGAATCATTTAATGCAGGTTGGGCTATCTTAGCAATCTCATGAATAGCTAATTTAGATCTACCTACATTGCTTTCACTATGCTTGTCACTTAACTTTCTGTGCTTATACATCATTTGGGCAGTCTGTCTGGTTTGGTCTTGTGTGTACAACTTATCTTCAAGCTTATTTTTTAACGTCTTGAGTCTAGAGAAATCATTTAAAAGTGTTGATTCTTTTTGTTTGAATTCTAGCTTAAGTGTATTTACACACTTTTGTGCTTCCTGTTTCTATTTGACAGACTATTCTAGCTGACTTTTCAAAGAACTCAACTCTAATTTTAATGTTTCTTCTCTTACTCTAGACTCTTTAATAAGTGTACTCATTTGACCTTCTAATTTCTGCTCACGTTCATTAAGCTCAAACTTAGCACGCTGTTCATACATAGCCACTTGTTCTTTATAAATGTTAAGTCTAGTGATCAAGTCATCATCAGGGACAGGCAATTTGTTCTCATGGCACTCATATGCATTATCTAAATTACACGCATTATCTAAGGCACCTACATTACTTACAACACAAACATCATTATTTACAAATGATTCACCATTTGGTACATCAGGCGAGTTGTTGTGATTCAAATACTGTTCATATGAAATAATATTGCTATTTTCCATGTCAACACTACTTGTGTCAGAAACATCTGCCTGATGTACTTCTTTGGGATTCTTTTGTCCCTCGACTATATTATATGTGTCATAAATTTTTAGTACCTCAGATATCACGAATGCATTAGAAGGACCAACTTGACGGGGAGATGAGACCAAAGAAGACAAATTAGCCATGAAGATTGTTTGAGCCGTAGGTTCATCATCTACATCCGAGTCAAATGCATCACAGTCATCTGCCTTGAAGATGTTAGGATCATTAAGTGCTAGATCCTGAACTGGTTGCTCATCCACATCTTCATCAAAAGTATTTCCCCCATCTCCTGCCAAGAACAATAACTCTTCCTCATCCAATACAGCTCCATTCTCTTGAGCTTGCATTAACAGCATCTTGTCTTTGAAGTAATCTGAGTTCTGAGGACGTTTAGGTTGATTGCAGTTTCTAGCAATGTGTCCAAGCCCCCCACAATTATAACACTTGATTTGTTTCCCTTGACCCTGATTGGCATTCCCTGCTCTATTCTGCACATACCCTCGACCCATGTTTCTTCCAGCTCTCCCTTGCACATTCTGAACCACAATTTTCCCATCCTCCACCATTGCTAGATTACGTGGGTTGGATGAATTCCTTAACTGATTGTTGGTCTGAGGGGGTGATGCTTGAAACTGTTGAACCAGTAATGTTACTTGATTGGTGAGGTTGTCAATCATTTTGTCGGTCTGAGAGTAGCCTGAGTCAAGTTGGGAACTCATAGCAGGTACTTGTGAGTGAAGTTGATGATAGCTTGGGTTGGATGATGATTGGATTGTTGGTTGAACATTTGTCATGAACGCCAGTGGATCATTTGTAGTTGAAGGATTAAACTTTTCTCTCAGCACCCGATCGTAGGCAGCATGCTTCTCATGTTGTTGCAGATATGCATACAGCTGTTCATAGTTGGTATCCCTTAAACCTTTGTTGAGTTTGACAGCAGTAACAAATCTGTCCCATTCAGAAGTCATGTTGTTCACAAACTTTGAGTTTAGTTGGATATTTGGCATAGTCATTCTAATCATCCTCATATCATTCACCAACTTATGAAATCTCACATAGTAGTCTGTGATATTCTCTCCTGGATTCATTTTGAAATGCTCGAACTCATCATACAGCTGTGACTCCCGATCTTCCTTTGTGAGTTCTGACCCTGCCAACAACATTTTAACGTTGTCCCACACAGCTTTGGCTTCAGTGTTGAAATTGATGAGCTTGTATACATCCTTTGGAAGACCTTGAATGACTATGTTTGAGGCTCTAATGTCAGCATCATACCTCTTCTTTTCTTCTTCATTAAGATCATTGTAGTTTCTAGGTCTGTCGATGCCCCAAGTTACAGACCCATCTTCACCAGTTGTAACAACATCTCTGGTGGTACCCATCTGATATGGTCCATCGTCAATTGACTTTAGAATGTTAACTCCATTATCTTTTCCCAAGCAGTAAAGTCTTATCCTTTGTGCCCAAGACTCATAATCCGTCCTATCCAGCATAGGTGGACGAGTGTCAGATCCTGCTGCTTGAATATCTTCTGATGATGTGTTTGATGTGGTAGCCATAGTAACTACGGGATTTTACAGATCTTGTGATTTAACCGAGAAATCGAATCTTTCGCGGGAATTTCTAAAATCACCAAGACACAAACCGCATAGACAAATAGCACCCTTGAGGATACAAACCGCCTAGACAAACCGCGTAGACACAAACCGAGTTCACGCTGCTGAGACAAACCGCGTAGACACAAACCGAGTTCACGCTGGAGAGACAAACCGCGTTGATACAAACCGAGTACACGCTGCAAAGACAAACCGCGTAGACACAAACCGAGTTCACGCTGCAGAGACAAACCGCGTAGACACAAACCGAGTTCACGCTGGAGAGACAAACCGCGTTGATACAAACCGAGTACACGCTGCAAAGACAAACCGCGTAGACACAAACCGAGTTCACGCTGCAGAGACAAACCGCGTAGACACAAACCGAGTTCACGCTGGAGAGACAAACCGCGTAGACACAAACCGAGTTCACGCTGGAGAGACAAACCGCGTTGACACAAACCGAGTACACGCTGCAGAGACAAACCGCGTAGACACAAACCGCGTTCAAGAACACGTCCAAAGTACACAAACTGCACCCAAGAACACTTGGATAAAAACACTCGAATCACCCAAAAACACCACACAAATCTTAAATCTGTGAATTCAAGCACCAAATACTACTCTTATACTGTTCCTAAGCTAGAAAGTACAAGGTATAACAACTTCTAATCACTAAACAAAGCACAAAATGAAATTTATGTAACTTATCAAATCGAACTAAAAAGCCTCAAAAACTAAACAAATCCGTGAATACCAACTCTCATGGACCTAACCATGGCTCTTGATACCAATTGTAGGGTATTCACAATGCAAGAAACACTTGTTTGAGGCCTTTAGATGGATCGAATGACTAAGAACTAGAGAGAGAAAGTGGGAACTTCTAGAGAGAGAGAACTATGTGTATATTAGCTTGAAATGTAGGGAAGTTCCAACCCTTCCCTTGCAAGGGAAGGGGTATTTATACATACTACTTAATATGCCCCTAGTGGGCTGTGGAGAGACCTGACAGAGGGTAAAGACCCGACCCACTCCACAATACTAATTAATAACTAGTCTACTAATAATATTACTGATAATCCTACGAGCTATGATGAGCTAATAAGTACTCGGGGTGACCGAGTCTTCAGCTGAATATTCATATTCCTAACAGTTTGCCATTTAATAGAACTTCTATTCTATCGATACGTACTTCTAAATGTTAGTAACTTGTCTTTCTTACCTAGCTTAGTAGCCTACTACTAGTTTTAACTAGTCTTGTTGAATTGAATGTTTGTAGTTTGTTGTTAGAGAACTTTTATTGTGAATTAATGTGTTTTTTTATAACATGTAACTTTGTTTTATTAAATTGTAGTAATATATTACAAAATGTTTTTCAAATATTTTCATATATAATATTATTAAAAAAATATAAAAAAAGCCAAAAAAATAACCCGAGTCTGGCCCGGGCTAAGCCCGGTCTGGCTCGATCTGGCCTGATCCGGACCGTTAGGGCCGAAATAGGCCTAATATTTTGTTTAGGGCTCGGGATTAGCCCGGACCGGGCTTTTTTAGGCCCGGACTTTTGTAAACAATAAAAGCCCCGGTTTTTTTGGGACCGGTCCAAGCCATAAATTTATTTACAAGTTTTTATACACATACTTTTATAATCACTATTAAAAGGTGTGATGTTTTGAAGTTCAATTCTTTCTAAATGCAATCAACCCTCAAGTAGCCACGCTAAACTTCCGAATGAAAAAAAGAGGGTTTTACACGGTTTGTGTTTCTGTCCAGCGGACTCAAACATCGTAACATAGTCGACTAAAATGTTAAAAACCGTATGTAGTTACCCCAAGAGAAAAAGACATTACTGGAGATACTAAATTGTGTGATTATAATGTGTAACGTCGGCTTAACTACTAGATCTTAATAAATGAGGTTATTTATCCTATGTAATCATGCTAATAAAACTAATCTATTAAATAAACTTCATAAACAATGTACCATGGCTTAAATACAGTTAGTGTTAACATATTAATTAAAAGAAAAGTAGCCAAAAGTCGTAACATAAGCTATTACATAGCAAAACATAATATTTTAGATAAACATGTTTTTTCTTCCACAAAAGATTTACAGCAAAAAATACTAAAAAGTTTTAAAACAACCATTTAGCAGATAACCAATAGGAGCATACTAAATGAAAATTATCATAAGAATAACTCACCAAAGGGTCAACATCACTGTCAGATTGATTTTGATCACCTTGAATCCCTTCATATTTTCTGAGTGTCTTAATTTCTTTCAAATGTTCGTTGGCAATATCTCTAGCTTTTTTAATCATTGCTTCTTACTCATCTTGCTTTTTTCAAGCTTTTTGCTATTCAGCTTCTTGCTCATATAATACAACAACTCATCAGATATGACGGGTGATTTTGGATGATCATGTTTACAAACTGCTACTCCATCTATATGGATGTAATC
The DNA here is from genome assembly GCA_021014915.2 of Artemisia tridentata subsp. tridentata. Lineage (NCBI taxonomy): Eukaryota > Viridiplantae > Streptophyta > Magnoliopsida > Asterales > Asteraceae > Artemisia > Artemisia tridentata. Next base: position 132,542,204 of record CP139509.1, on the reverse strand, counting down.
ATGATGAATTAAGATACCTTCAGATTCAGATAGCATGCTATATAACTAATTCTATTTACATAAATTATATCTAAAAATAAGTAAAATACAAAATGTTATTAAAATATTCGGTTAACAAATATCTAAGACTGATCCTACTAACCAAACTTTATACTGTATTATTTTTTAAGCAGATTAATAGAGTGTTGTCATCATTTAAGTTTAAAAACATTGAAAATAATAAGGAAAATAAGAACACACCTTCACATGTTTTTGCATGCATTTTTTCGGAGAATGTCTTCGATTTTTTATTTTTATTTATTTTTTTATTTATTTTTTTTTTTTTATTTATTTTTTATTTGCATTGTTTCCTGTAATGATAAAAAAAGTGGTCGGATGCCCGGATGGTAGGGTATAAACATAAAATATAAAGATTTGACGTGTTTGAAATATAATTAACATACTTAATCAAGATTTCTTCATCGTGTTCAAGTTCTACATCTAACATTGTTTTTTTTCCTTGATGATGCCATTTTTAGATCAAAAGAAGTATTCTTTTGTGAACGTAAATTTGCAGGTTTATAGATGTGATATGTTTTGAGTTTCAGAAAGTTTTCCAACATCAAAAGTTCAAAACTTCATGATCAATTAATAAGAAAAGTATAAACTGAAAAATAGAGCGTGATAAGTATACAAAAAACTTCGCTGAAACCAATAATAACAACCATCAGAATCATTGTATAGTCTAAGATAGAGAGTGTCAAACAAAAAAACAAATCAAACTAACAAAATAAATAAATAGATAAATAAATAAACTATACATTAGAATGAACTAATAAATAAATTTAAACAATAACTTTTGAATAGTTAGTTTCAAATTACAAACATAGGTTAGTTCTGCACTGACAGATGAAGACACGTGGTTTGAAGGATACTAACCTTGAATCTATATTTAATAAAAATAGAAATTTTTTTATAGAATATCTAAGTCACTGAATATATAGGCGGAAAATATTTTGGAAAGGTAAGTGAAAAACACTTATAAAAAAATCAAGATATAAAATAGTTAGTAAAAAAATACAAACAATTGTCAACACTAATCCCACAAAGCATGGTTGGACATGTCCTCGGAATAGAAGCATTTAATGCCGCAAAAGTACCATTATACTTTTGCCTATCAAAGCTTGAAACGTTACCTTTATCCCACGGGTATCCATATTGAAATTGCCTATAAATAAGAATGTTGTAATTAAGTAAATGTCATCTCTTATAATAAAAAGTTATTACACTTTCAAAAGCTTATTACACCTCCAAATAGAACTAAGTCCTAAATAAGTAAATCACTTGGTCATAGCATAATAGTTGTTACTCAAACAATAATTAAGTTTTTATTAGAGTTTAGTGAGGAGATGACAACATAGATTGCCATTCAATCTAGATTGTTATTCCGCAAAAAATCTAGTATAAACTCTTTGATATACTTCCAATAAGAATTTAAATATTGTAAAATTTCTTTGTCTTTCACTTATTTAGTTGGTTAATTTACTCATTAATAGTTTGTAACCAATTAAACGGGAGCAACAGTACTTCATACATGTTGTTCGAAGAGGGCAATTCGTGGCCGGTCTCAAAACTAAGGCTCGTCAAATACCGATTTTAGGACGTATGGTATGTGTCGTTTACATCTGATTTGTTTTGCTAAATCCATCTAATATACAGATAATGTATATTAATCAAGAATTGAAACATGGTTTACGGGCTAACGTGCTCACAATGTTTTCCTTTTTTAGTTCTTGGTTTCTAGAAAGTGATTCAACATGGTCAACGAAGACACCGCCGTTTGATTCCTCGTTTGGTACTTCAAACCATGTAATCGGTTTAGTTTTTGGTCCGAAAAAGAGTAAAGAACTACCGACACAAAAAAATATGACCTCTCTGAAATATATGCTTTATGCCGGAAAAGTGACCGAAAGGTGATACACGACACACCAAACATGAAACAAACATTGTTAGAAAAAGAGAGATTTATCAATGTTTTGTAACAGATATATATTGATGTTTCTCACAACTGTCCATCATGCATTTATATTAACCTTCGTAATTAGTCAAAGTGTTTTCTAATTTTAACTAAAGTACTTTTACACACCCATACAATGGTTTTGCATCCGAATTAGTGGTGCTCGAGGAGCTAGCTAGCGACATTATATAAAAGACCTCAATCATAAAGGTAATTATTTGTCCATTCATGAATATATTCCAATTCTGACATGGGATATTGTAGCCAGAGACGGAGCCAGGACTAAATATGACCGGATGCACAAAATCTTTTGAACCATAATACTCGAAACACATTTTGAATGACCGGGTACATTTAAAAAAAATTGATGTTTTTTTCAAAAATTAACACTACATCGAAAAAATCCATAGGGTTCTCGGGTATCCGTGGGAACCCCCTAGCTCCGTCCGAGATTGTAGCATCAACAAAAGATTGTTAAACGTATAACGCATGTTTACTACTAGATTTTTTCGCAAAACCAATCAAGGACTTATGAACTCACAAATGAGTTGATATAAATTTACTTGGCTCCTTTTAAGGTGTGTTTGGCAAAAATTGTTGGTGCTGGAGCTGGTGCTGGTGCTGGTGCTGGTGCTGGTGCTGGTGCTGATGCTGATGCTGATGCTGATGCTGAAAAATATTAAAAGTGTAGCTTTTTTTTTTAGTAGTGTTTGGCAAACTAGCTGTAATTGTAGATTAAAAATGTAAAATGACGTAATTGGACATACAAATAACAAACCCAACATGAATAAGAATAATAAATAAAATTATTAATATAAGTCATAAATATATAGCATTGCATGAAAATCCATGTTAGGACCGAACTTCACTTGGAATGAACCAAAACTTTCTCCTCTTTATCACACAACACACTACAAGGGTAGATGACACTCACAAACACATATAAAGAACAAGTAGAGAAGTGGTGGATCGTATGGTAAAATGCTAGTCGAATGATTATTAACTTTTGAAAGGAAATAATACAAAGACTAAAGGAAAACACACACACACACACACACTCTCTTACTCTTGTGAGATACACCAACCTTAGATAATGAGAGAGTGTGTGTGGCTTATATGTGTCGACAGCCTCATCAAAGGCTTGATGGGCTTTTCTTTTGGACCTATTGTGGGCTAATGTTTGCACTACACAAATACACTTTAGTTACAAACAATACTAATGCCATTAGCCCACTAAACTTAATGCATATTACACATGACACTTTAGTTCTAGTTAACAAATGACCATCACTTCTCAATTAATATAAATTAATTGCTAACAATCTCCCCCTAAGGGATGGTCATTTCAATGATGCTCCCGTGATTGGTCTTTTGCCTTTAATGTCTTGAACTTGTGTGTCAATGTATAATATTCTTCATTTAATGTTCCTTCATGCACAGTGATCTTCAAAGAGTCGTCTTTTGGTTGTTTTTGCCTTGATCTACTTCTTCTGTCCAGATGCTTCGTCGTTGTAGATGATGATGGTAGATGGACTTTCGTCGGTACCTGCATAAGACAGTTAGCAATAAATCGTCCAGCGCTTATAAGTTCAGATTTCGAGATCGTTATCAGCATAATGTGAAAACTTTCTCTTAATCTTTACCAAGGCCGTTGAGAGCCTCTGAAGTATACCCAAGTATCACTTCAAGACTGTAGACCGTTTGAAGCGAGTAACCATCATGACGTAAGGCAAGATCCTTAGATCTCAATAAGACTCATACAACTTGTGTTCTTTAAGATGAACACAAGTGTATTGCATTGGAAGTGTTCCTAAGAGATCTTTGATGAATCTCATGTCTCTAGACTCAATTATGTGCGTTTTAGTTTTAGTCGTCGGAGGCATGGAGCAGAGTGCCACCTTTTCAATATCAACTCATCTCGGAGTGAGAGGTCGATAGATTATGTAGTGTTCTCCGTTAGAAATGAAACAAATATCTTTTAAGAGATATCTGAGTGGATAGGAGGGGTGGTGCAATGCGTCACTGGGTCCATGACGTCTTGTCTTCAATATCAGTATCACCTTAGTGAGTACCGATAGCAGATGTATTGACCCGGTTTTTTACCTAAGTTTTCATGGAGGGCTATTTCTTTTCACCCTTTCATTAAACTTTTCTTTTTCATTCTTCAACCCCTTCTTTCTCCTTTCTCATTTACTCCTTTTTTTCAATCTTACCTAAGGACTTCTAATTCTAAACTATTGGAATTGTCCTTGGGTAGATCCCTCCGGCTCTGGCAGATCATTGGACATAACCTAACCATAATCACCTTATTACTCCATGATTATCCTAGATTATTTGTCACATGCCATTAAACCTTGTGAAAATCTCTCAACGTGTTTATGAGAAAACACATTTTGTTAACACATCGAGAGTTTTGTATTTTTGAAACACTCCCCCTTCACATGTGCTCATGCATTTTTGAAATAAACTGCACATGTCGGGTGGAGTTCGCACATTTGAAATGATCGATTTTCAATGACTAGGGAGGTGGGATTCACGGTTTGTTTAGGAGGTGTGTGTGTTTTCTTTACTTCTCTCTCTAGAAAACATACACACCTCCCCCAATCAATAAACTAGTTATGCCATGTTTAATCTTTAGTTCGTGTTTCCCCACCTCCTAAACGTGAATCTTGGTCGATACATTGGCGAATTTCGAAAGATGGCAGTTTACCAACTCTTGTCCTTTTGTCACATGCCCACTGACTTTCCACTGCCATGCCCATGCTAACTGTCACCAACTCACTAACTTTTACCAACTTCTTCAATAATTCTTTTGGAAAGAATTATACGCCAAAGAAATCAATAAAATATCCACAAACAAATCTTGTACAATCTTTTGTGATTTGAGTCGATCTAACAACTTAGAACATAAAAGAAATCCAACCTTTAAACACAAGATTCGAGTGAAAAACTAGCAAACCTTCACAAACCAAGTCGATCAAACACAAACAAACACAATCTTGAACCTTAAACTTTGTGTACGATTCCAAGATAAGCAAAAAAGCTCACGTTTTTATAACAAAAACTTAACTTTTGGTTACTGGGAAACAAGAACCGAACACAAATAAGATAAAACACACCATAAATCACATTTTTTACCTCACAAACACCTCGTTAGCCACCTGGTTATCTCTGATGCCACTTGTTAGGACCGAACTTCACTTGGAATGAACCGAAGCTTTGTCCTCTTTATCATACAACACACTACAAGGGTAGATGACACTCACAAACACATATAAAGAAAAAGTAGAGAAGTGGTGGATCGTATGGTAAAATGCTAGTCGAATGATTATTAACTTTTGAAGGGAAATAATACAAAGACTAAAGGAAAACACACACACACTCTCTTACACTTGTGAGATACACCAACTTGAGATAATGAGAGAGTGTGTGTGGCTTATATGTGTCGACAGCCTCATCAAAGGCTTGATGGGCTTTTCTTTTGGACCTATTGTGGGCTAATGTTTGCACTACACAAATACACTTTAGTTACAAACAATACTAATGCCATTAGCCCACTAAACTTAATGCATATTACACATGACACTTTAGTTCTAGTTAACAAATGACCATCACTTCTCAATTAATATAAATTAATTTATAGCATTGCATGAAAATCCATGTAAAAATACAAACAACGTTAAAATGATGTTAAATTATCATCAACGATGTGCATTCTATATTAAAGTAGCAAAATCACAAGTTGTCATTACGTTGAAAGTAGGTACCCCTTTTCTACCTATATATGGTACTTGTTGATTCTCGTCATGTTTACAAGTAGAAGATTAATATTGATAAGAGTTCAATACATATGTATTTCTATCAGCGGATTCAGTTTGTGATCTCCAAGAAGCATTTCCTAATGACAGTGTTCAAGATTATAAAGAAGAAATCAAGAGGATAACAGTTAGCAATGTTTTTTTATAAAGATATCGTCACTTAAGTGAATTGGACTAGATTCATAGCAAGTAGTACTCGCAGGGGCTACTATTGTTTAAAAGGCAAACATGTAATGTCATAGGGCTATAAATACCCCTCATGACTCTCCATGAGGTGTGTGAAAATTCATTGTATTGTTTTCATTTCTTAAGCTAATAAACTTTAAGTGTTTTCTCCACCCTCTCTCTACTTTCTCTCACTAGAAAAGATGAAGATATTCATTTTCTTTCACCAACCAAGACCACCCGAATCACATTAAATCATACACATATTCGGTCTTAGAATTGGTATCAGAGCCAGGTTGTGTATTTTATTGATTTTGTGTGGTTCGAACACTATTTTTAGGCGGTTTTATAATTTTTTAGTCATCGGAAATTTTTTTTCGGGTCATCAGAATTTTTTACCGTATCATTCTGGTGAACAGTTCTATTACAAGTTTTATGTATCTATATATGGTCAAAGTCTATTCTTTTATTGGTATTCAAATACTTTGCACCATAACCTGTGAAACGTGGTCGATTATTGTGGTCAAATATGGGTCGGAAAGGTGAACAGAAAAGATGATCGAAACTTTTGGTTGGAAAAATCGTCGGACTTATTGGTCAAAAAGTCAAAATCCATTTTTGTTGAAATTGCTTATAAAGCAATTCCGATAAACCCTCTTTTATCGGAATTCGATTTCTTTTAAAGAAATTCGATAAGAAAACCCATCGGAATTGAAAACCTGTCGGAATTGGATTTTTATCGCAATTCGACCAGCAAGTCAAACCTGTCAGAATTGGATGTTTATCGCAATTCCTCAGGTCAACAAGTCAAACCTGTCGAAATTGGATTTTTTTTATCTCAATTCGTCAACAAGGTTATCGGAATTGGTCTATTACCACTTATCGGAATTCAAAGAAAAAGAATAAAGATGAAGCAGAGACCTCGACCACAAAACCAAAATACCTCACTCTTTGGACCTCAGTTTCAACTCATTCTTAGTCCATGATAACACATAAAGTCAAACAATATGAATACAAGATTCCAAATCAGCAACCTCAATCTAAACCGACACCAAACATAATCTAAAGGACCCTCAAAACATACACGATCTCATAATCTTTCAAACGTTATCACCAATCTTTTTTAAAACATTTTTTGTAGTTTGAAATCAAATTCATCATAGATCGTTGTCGAAGCTCAGCTTCTTTTATATCCGAATTCATCAATAGAAAGACAAAGACCTCAGTCTAAATCGTTCTTTCATTCAGTTAAACACAAAACTTGAAACATAAACCTACCTAAGACCCGTTTATAGATCTTGATGCTGCAAACTTTGTTGTTCGTCAGTCGTGGTATAAGGTATTCAATAAGGCTTTCAGGTTAAGGGTGTGGTTAGAGATCAGTTTGTGTTGTTCGATTTTTGCTGATGAAGAAATGGAGATTGAGGTGTTGGGTTTGTAGATGAAAGGGGGTGTGCTGATGTGATAAGAATAGGGGGCGGTATATTTGTGATGTGTGTACTTTAGGGTTATCACAAGTAGGGTTATAACTTATTATAAGGTTTTGTTTGGATCAGGTATAAAAATTTGTGTTGGGCTGAAACTGCTTGGATCATGTCATTCTGTTGCTTGTGTACTATATTATCAAATGTTATGGGCTAATGGATCAATAATAGAAGGGCTGGCGTTTTTATTATAATCCGAAATTTTGATAAGATTTAATGCTTTAATAATTTTGGACTAAGAGTGGTATTTTGAATTTATTAATTTTCACGGGGATACATATTTCACGGTTAGAATTGTTAAATTTAACAAAAATGACTACGAGGTTTTTGTGCGGTATTATTGATTTGATTTTAAAGTGACATTTCATGGGTACTTATTTATCTTTGAGATATGGTGTTACTCTCAAGATAACTTGTCTGGGCAATTTTATTCATTGTGATTAAGAATGGACAATCTAGTTATAACTGATGTAAGGAGTTACGTTGTAGTGCTCACAGTGTATAGCTCTCACTTTAAGGAGTTATGTTGTAGTACTCAGTGTTACACGAAGTTGTGGATTGTTCAACAGGCGCATTAGTACAAGCATTAAGTCACAAAGTTGGGGTGTTTACTTCTTTTTCAAGTTGGTCATATCGGGTTGTCTCCATATGTGGTCATTACTAGTAGCCAGTGAATTAAAAGGAGGTTTGTTTAAAGGTTGGTTTGAGAGAAGTATTGAGAGTATTTTTTCGACATATTCTCACGAAACTATGCTTCCACGGGCTGTTATGGCTTTAATATTGCATCAAGTAAAATGTAATCTACGGCATGTACACTAAAGTATGATGATTCTGATGACTCGCAACCATCAGGAGGGAGAAGTACATGAAGAAAAAGTAGTGTTTCGTCTTCAGCAATTTGGTTGAGGGTACATCGAGGCTTATTACCAACTTGGATGCAAATACTTTGTGAGGTATGTTGTTATGATGCTCCCGAACGACAACCAATGTGCTACACTTTAGTATCTACAGTCTCCGCTACGTGTTTGAAGACTAAAGAGAGTTTTCGATTCAGGAGGGAGCAGAGAAAGAAAATGGCTCACTAGTTAGGAGGGAGTAATAACCTAACAAGACCATTACAGTTGAAGTTCAGAGCTACAAGAATTAGTGCCGTCAGTGCCTAAGATTGAACGCCGAGATCGTCGGAAGAGAGAACTTCAAGTCTGCCTCAGGATCTAGACTACAGAGACTCTGTGCTTCAACAACGTCAACAAAAGTTTATTATTTTTTGTAATTTAATTTGTTTATAGGTCTCATTGTAACCATTCACGTGTGACAATATCTTGGAAGGAGATTGTTAGCAATGATTTTTTATAAAGATAGCGTCACTTAAGTGAATTGGACTAGATTCATAGCAAGTAGTACCCGCAGGGACTACTATTGTTTAAAAGGCAAACATGTAATGTCATATGGCTATAAATACCCCTCATGACTCTCCATGAGGGGTGTGGGAATTCATTGTATTGTTTTCATTTCTTAAGCTAATAAACTTTAAGTGTTTTCTACACCCTCTCTCTACTTTCTCTTACTAGAAAAGATGAAGATATTCATCTTCTTTCACCAACCAAGACCTCCCGAATCACATTAAATCATACACATATTCGGTCTTACAATAACTGATCAAGAGATACATCAAATTACAACCGATGGTCTGGTGAATGCAGGATATAGGCGAAGGGATTTGATTAGACGTTTCCCATTGTGTATCCTTTTACTTCACTATGGTACAATTTTTATAAATTGTACTTCAACTAGCAGTTTTAAACTTTTCCTGTGGCCACTACTATAAAGTCCACGAAGATCCAAAGACTAGGTATTTGTTATAGCTACAACTAGCTAACTAGTCTTAAGGAGTGGGCCACAAAAGTTCAAACACTTATCAAAATTAACCCCTTTCTACAACCTTAATGGCAGTAACACGATCATACAGTACAACAGAACATTTAAAGGAGCAAGATATGTAAAAAATAGTTATTCCAACATACAACTACATTTTATTAGAAGTTTATAATAGTCATCAAGATGTGCAAAATTTAGGTATCTAACATAACTTTATCGATCTTTAGTTTGTTATATAGGACAACATACGATTTCGTATCCATTAATTCTCAACTTGTTTCATAACTTGTACGCGTTCTTCTATAAGTAACATGCTTAATACAAATCTTTGCTAAATACCTGACTTAACTGAACAAAAAAATTTATGCATTAACCCTTGAGTTAATAGTTTAATCAAAGCAATTTATTTTAAAGGTATGACTAAAGGTATAAATATTTACATCTTATCTTTTATCTCCCTATACCCTGCTTGAGCGAAATCGAGTATTGTTTTTGTATCTTTTATATAAGGAATCTAGATAACAGAATGATCCATGTGACATATCAATTACTTACATATGGGGCATGTATTTAGGGTTATATGTATATATTGTTCACCAGTTTCATGCACATCTAGTCTTCTAATTTTGTTCATTTGTCACTTCTTTTTGCAGTTATATGAAACCGAATTGATGAATCTCTGTCATGTACAAGTTTAACACCATGCAATTGAACCAGTACCATGCAATTCTAATTAAAATGCAATTGAACCACTACCATGTAATTCTACAAATATCTAGTACCATGCAATTCTTATCAAAACTCAATTATAATAATGTAAATCAACTAACTTACCGGAAGCGAGAGGCTAAAGAAAATACGTGACTAGCAGATTGATGGTTGTATATTTTGTGGCTGTGATAGTAGGGTTTTATTATGATTTATAATGAAAGTGGGTTTTTTGAAGGTTAAAATGGTAATTATACAAAAAATAATCTCTAGTCCTTTCTGAAACGCTGGTTGGATGAACTTTTAATTTTAGAGATTATTTTTCCTATAATCTTTCTTAATCTTGGCAGTCAAACGATTCTACTTTTTGGACAATAGATTATTTTGTGAAAAAAAAGCTGTAGCCCCCATAATCTCTCAATAATTTGGGTTACCAAACACAGCCTTAAACGTCCTTGTTAGCGGATCATTATTAATTAGGTCGTATGATTAACCTCTTGTGAGGCATAAGAGGTAAGAAAGAACCTTATTAAAAAAACACTCTCCTGAGCGACCCAATACCTCAAATGTAGATCAACTACAAAATCAAATGCACCATTTCCGATGGGTTTTCTTCAAAAACGTGAGTATACATTTGTTCTACAATACTTTCTGATCACTTATCTTGATTTATTCACGATTTCAGCCGCTAGAACTCTGGATTTAGGTGCCTAGGGCTTTGTATGAACTTAGAATTGGGTATTTGAGTTTTGTTGATTGTTGTTATAAACTGGCTTATGGGTTTTGATCGGAATCCTTCTTAGAACACTCGACTATGTTCATCTAATCAAAATCAGCAGTTTAAATGTGCTAATCGATCGACTAGGGTATCACACAACCCACAAACCACCGCCACACCCCTTCACCCACAGCCCACCACACCACCTCTGCCCGCCGCCGTCTCCACAAGTAGGAGGTGGCCGCATCAGATTTCTTGCCGTCGTTTTGCCCCGGTCATCGTCGGGTGGGGTTAGAATGGATCACTACAATTAATCATCAAAGAATGAATGGAAATGGACATTCGGAAAGCATCGGAAAAATGTCAATAACGCAAGAGAAGTGGAACAGCTTGCAATAACCCTTTATGTTACTAATTTTCCTAACAATTGGAATGAAGGAGATTTTTGGAAGATATGTAATGAATTTTGTGAAAACGTAGAGGGGGGGGGGTGAATACGTTTACCGTTTTAAAACTTAAAACTTGTTGTATCAAATTTCCAATTTGGCTAGTTCTAATATGAAAGATGTTTGTTGTAGTTTATGACTACCAAGTTGTCACACAAGTATTATCAAATAATCACAACACAAGCAATCACATAGTGCAAACATAAAAGTAAAGAGATAAGTAAAAGAAAGCGCAAACCGAACACGATGATTTATAGTGGTTCGGTCACGGAGCTCCTCTCCGCCCTACTCCACTCCCCGAGTACCCAACTCGAGAGTTACTTCACTAGATCAACAAGCTCCCTTTCTTAGGCGGAGAAAACCTTTACACGTCGCTTACTTCCTTTTCCGGTACTAAGCTAAACACCGAGTTCTAGTTTAAGGTAGAACCAACCTAACGTCGCTTACTTCCTTTTCCGGTACTAAGCTAAACACCGGGTTCTTTACAAGGGTACAACCACTCCCGACACTCTTTGTGTTTTGAGGACTAAAACACTAACCACACTCACTGATACAAATGATGTTTACAATGATCCATGACATATATGTTCAATGGATATAAATGACTAATCTATATGAACTTCTTGAATAAGAAGTCTTCAATCATTGAGGATGTCAAGTACTCTTGAATCTTCATATGTTGGAATGCTACTTCAAGATCTTCTGACCTTCATGAAGTATGCTATGCTTGTGATGAATGATGACACATGATCATGAGCTTGCTTCACAGGATCATTGACAGTGTATGCTTACAACATAATGAAAGTTAGTAGCATTATGATCATTATGAAATGGATGATTAATGTGTGTTTCTACATGATTTACTAATGATCTAAATGTATGCAAAATGTAAAATGAGGTTCTAAGTAGAATGATTAGCCTTTTTAAAATACTTAATTACCTAACCGTATTTTAAACATTCTAAATGGTTTGTTAAGGTTTGATCATAATGCCACATAACAAACATGTACGAACCTGTGTTGTATCATACGAGGACTTGAGAGATGTTGAATGTATGTTGAGACAATATAAGATTACAAGTAACTTGTACATTTTACGTTATGTATCAAGTTACATGTTTGTCATCAATCAAAACAAACAAGATTGCTTGCACTAGCAATCTCCCCAACGAGACTGCTTGCACTAACAATCTCCCCCTTTTTTATGATGACAAAATATGTAAACGTGATAGAAAGTAAAATGCAAAAAGTTACTTGTGTCCGTAATTACTTACTTTATCCATGTGTCCGTTTCTCCGTTTACACCTTTCTCCCTTTTCTCCTTGTGTCCATAATTACTTACTTTCTCCGTTTACACCTTTCTCCCCCTTTTGTCGAAGCAAAAAGGGTGTGTCCTTGGAGTTAACTTCATTTCTCCCCGAAATGGCGAGCTTGCATCATCCCTAGTGAAGTTAAATAGACTACTCCAATCTCCTATGGTTGTTGCGTCCCCTAGGTTGTTAGCGGATCCATGGATCAAACTAGACTCTTAACCTACATCGTTAGTGGTGTGCAACATATATATATATATATATATATATATATATATATATATATATATATATATATATATATATATATATATATATATATATATATATATATCTATATATACATTATATATAACAGGAGGCGTTACACGTAGATAATGCCACGTAAATGCCACCTCAATGCCACTTGGCATTTTAATGCCACCTCAATGCCACTTGGCATTTCCCACACCTTGCACGAAATTATTTTAAAAAATTTGACCAACTGTAGATTCGAACTTGGGTCTCTACATTCACAAAGGAACAATCCAACCACTGGACCAACCCAGTTTTGTGATAGACAATTTAAAACAAATCTACCATGCTTTAATAACTCCTCATTCACCTAAACATAATCAAAACTGAATCTTACAAACACAATCAATACCTACTATTTTATCCTCAATCAAAGGTTAAAAAAACCCTGTTTATCTTTTCAATTCATACCTTTTTCTCTCAATACGTACCAAAAATTTCAAGAAACGTGAATGGTGCTCTAAATCATTCACATATAACAGAAAAGTAACCTACGGTGATCCATAAACACAAAGCGTGAATCATCATATCTCAACATTTGATTGATAAATCGATTGTCATTCATCTCTTGATCTGAATTTAAATAGGTCCTTATGATTATAAGTTTGATTCTGTTTTATTATGATGTGTTTTCATGCGTTTCGTAGTTTTACAGGTTTTATGATCGTGTTACATATACGAGCCAAATTTATCAAAAAATAGATCGATCTGAGAACCAGGTTTGTGAGTTCATCATTTAAAAATGCGTGTATTTTATTGCTTCTATGAATGATGTTGGTTATATTTCGCCATTTTGCTTGACCATGACATAGGTAGAACAGTCAACGAGTCTGTGTTATGCAACTTATCATGGTCAAGGAGAACCAGTTGCATTATATATTTGCGTGAGATGGGCGATGAGGTACTCTTTTTTTTTCACATTTAATCATAGGGATCCATTTAGAAACTTGATTGTTGTATTTTGAGGCACCATAGTTCTTGCTATTCAATTATTTTGTGCATCAATGCTATTAAGTTTACCCACTAAGGAGCAATTTAGACCAGACTTTATGTAATGACAGGCCCACATCCCGAATGCCAGCAAGAACCAAAGATGGACATGATGACACGTAAGTTTCACAGAGTGGAGTAATGCTAGAGAATGAAACTCATTCAGATGAAACTGTGGCGTGGATACATTGTGATGATAAGGATACATGAATATGAATACCAGGTAGCTTTTGTGTTTCCAATCTTCGTATGTCAGCAACTTTTCTAGCTGATTTTATTATTCTTTTAACATATAATTAACCTGAAATAATTCGCAACAATTGTATTTACGTAGGAGAGTATTTAGTTCTGACTGGTGCTTGGTTAAATGGAGCCGAGATGCTTGCATTGGGTCTTTTAACTCATTTTATCCCATCTCAGGTACTCACCTCTTTAAGTGTGTTCTAGCTCAGTTTTTTCCAGCTAACTATCTCATGTTTCCTGTCACCAGCTATGTATATCTCTTTGGCTTCATCTAAGAAGTTTTAGAAGAGCTTCCTTTGCTTCTGTCTTCTCAAGTTTAAACCACAATCATCTTACCATATCATGAATTCTTCTATTTGTTTTGGGAATTTTTTTTTATCAGCATATTAAAAAAAGATTCTGATTAAATTTTGGACAAGCTCTGAGGTTCTGCTATTTGTTTTTATCTTGAAACATTTTTCTTTGATATAATACGTTAAGCATGTTTGACTGATCTCACGTGTTTTATTTTTTGACTGATCTCAATTTAGAAAACTGTTAACAGAACACTGTTTTTTTTCCCTTGCTATGTACCTGTTTTGACAGCAGAATCTATATGCATATTTAACTTCACATTTTATGCCATTGAGATTTGAGAATAATGGGTCGGTTCTCTCATATTTGTATATGCTATAATTTTATGTTCAGTGGTTAATAATAATATAATTTATTAATGTGATTTGGTATGTAATGTTGTGTATGTGCTTTAATTTGAAGTGTAAATGTCGTTTCTTAAAATTATTAAAGAAAAGTACATACAAGTTATCACCTTTAGTACACATAGATGACCTATACATATTCTAACCATGGAAACACTAACATGTAAACATTAATGAGCAGTTGGGAAAGATAGACACGAGGCGTGGCTGAAGGAGGAGATTGAAAAGTATCGTGTGAGTAATCCGAAGATTACTGAGCGGTTTGTGGATTCGAAGAGGAAGTTGGGGACATTGTCTGGCGTGGATAGGGATGGGATTCCTGAGATTGGTGATTATTCGCTTAAGAATAAGAAGAAAAGATTTGAGAGTTATGGGCCGGTGCCTGATAAATTGCTTGAGAAAGCTAGGCGAGAGAAGGAATATGATACTGTCTTGGAATATAGGATGCAAGATTTGACTCCGGTTGGGGAGGGTTAAGGAACTGTTATGGGTTATAAGTTGGATAGAGTTTTGGATTCTGTTTCAGGCTTAACTGTTGTTGATCCTAAAGGGTGTTTGACTTATTTGCAGAGTATGAAGATTAGGAATGATGCTGAGATATCGGATATTAAAAAGGCGAGACTGTTGCTGAAGTCTGTTATTCAGACTAATCTGAATTCTGAAACATGCACCTGGTTGGATTGCAGCTGCATGATTAAAAGTTGAGGGGATGGTGGCAAGGCACTTGATGCTAATGTTCATGTTATGGATACTATTAGTGTTACTTCGGTCACAAGTGCAGATGCCTGCTCTTCTTCGCACAGGGATGTAATAGCTAAACATGTATACACAACAAAGTTATTAGTGGTATCAAAAAGTTTTATTGGTATAAGATGCAAACGATAGTTTGGGTAATACTAATTCTTTGTAATGTGTTGCTACTGATACTAATTAAACGGTAGAGAAGCAATCCTTCTCCCCGTGCG
This sequence comes from Artemisia tridentata subsp. tridentata, assembly GCA_021014915.2. Lineage (NCBI taxonomy): Eukaryota > Viridiplantae > Streptophyta > Magnoliopsida > Asterales > Asteraceae > Artemisia > Artemisia tridentata. The sequence continues at coordinate 132,526,492 of CP139509.1, read as the reverse complement.
TTAGCAGCAGACGAAATCGTTCAGCTGCTCGAGTTAAGCGGTCCCATTATTTTTTATGTGGTTGGATTCAGCTATACCAACCCTTTTCAATCTGCTATAACCGGTGTCTCCTAAGAAGCTGATATCTGAAGCTAAGCAACCGGAGCTAAGTGGCACATTGGACAGTGAATCAGAAGCAAGATTGAAAAAACAAATATCGGATGCAAAGAACAGAGAACTTAGTGAACATAATATAAGGTGTTGAAGCTTATGGGAAAAGTCCAATTGAGCTTTCAAAAAAAAAGGAGTTTGCAATAATCTTGGCCTTTGATGTCAAAGTGACACCAGAGGCTCGTGAGATTGCAGACGGTCTTGATATCAAGATTTTCACAGCTGACATTATTTACCATTTGTTTGATCAGTTTAAGGCTTATATTGAGAATTTCAAGGAAGAAAAGAAGAAAGAAGCTGCTGAAGATGCTATGTTTCCATGTGTTCTTAAATTTATGCCATACTGCGTATTCAATAAGAAGCATCCAATTATTATGGGTGTGAATGTTCTTGAAGGCATTCTTAAGGTACCTGTTTTCATCCTTAAGCACACATTTTGATTATTTTTTGCTTATTTTTTAACGCGATTTTTTTAATCATTCTGAATTTAATTTTGTGCTAGATTGGAACTTCAATTTGCATTCCTCAAAGGAATTTCATTAATATTGGCGGATATCTTCCATTGAGAAAAATAAGCAACAATTTGACTCTGCTAAGAAACGCGAGCAGGTGGCTATCAAGGTAACTTTTACCTATCTCCGTTGTATTACTCAATTAGATTCAACTTCACGGGTTATGATGCTTTGGTTAACTATTTCATCTGATAACCACATGCGACACATTCTAATTTCCTTTGATTTTCTTTTGTTAAAGGGGTATTTAGGTAAGCTTTCAAAAACATGCTAAATGTTTTAGTTGAAACCAATATCGTGGCATTGCTCATGTTTTTTACTCTTTCGCATAGGTCGTATAAAATGCTGCAGCTTTGGGATCGTGAACGCTTTGATGCCACGACTGGAGACTGGGAGCTTTGACCAACTTCGGCAGCGATGTTTGACCCAATAAGATGTGATCAATGATGATGAACAAATCGTTCAAGACGTGAATCACTGATTCCAGTTAGTTCAGCAAGGGAATGGGTCCTCTTGAGTAAATTCTTCATCTACAACAAGATTTTATATCATCAGTAGGTTTTTCAAATGTGACCACTTATTTCTTAGAATAAAGTTTTAAGAGCATGAGACATAGGCAACACTTCATGCTATACTCACTTTCTGCAACGTGTTGCCATTACAACTATAAATAGAAGAGCATTTGAGTGGTACACATGGCAACAACAGTCGAAGATCCAGCATTTGAGTGGTACACAAGCTGGGCATCTCAACCGAGTACTAGGTACTGAAGTGTTAGTCGATGAAAACATCACAACTGATTCATCTTCTTTAAATACCATTTAGTACTAGGTACTGAAGCATAGCACGACAGTTTGGCTTTTGAAAGTGGTTGTCTGATATATGGAATATTTGATTGGTTTGTGCAAATGAACATCTACGACTGAATGCTGAGAATGTATACATATTTTGTGCGCATGAAATTCTTTGTGTTTTTTATGTGAGCTTGCTTCTTTTCCATGCACTTTTAAAACCTTCATTTTTGTAACTGACTTTGTGCTACACGATCTTACACAGACGCTTTTTTCTGTGGGAATCCGGGAAAAAATAAAAGAAGGTCTGAAAATGAGGCATATTGAGGCTGCGAGGCAACTGCTTTTTGCCTCCAAATGGTGAATCAGGTAACACGACACTTCCATAGGGCACCATATAATGCTATTTTTGTTGATAAAGAATAAACACAATGCTTATCATATAACTTTGTTCCAATTTCATGTCTCCAAAGATGAACTAAAAGCTAAAGCTGAAGAAGAGGAGTTATTGAATAAGAAGAAAGCTTTAGAGACGCGTTGTCATCAGCTTGACCAAGATGTATGTATATAATATGGGTTGCATCCTTCATATCCTCTACTCATTTTTTAGTCTTATTGCTACACGAAACATTATCAAAAATTTTAAACATTTTCTTATAAAAAGGTCATGTGTCTGGTCTTTAAACTATTCTGCACCTATGCTTCTAATTGTATATGTTATTTTTTTGTTTATCTTCAAATTTCAGCATTTTCAAGTGTATGTGTAGGTGGCAAGATTTGAGGAACAACTTCGAAAGGAAATAGAGCTGAGTAAAAAACTAGAGACTGGAATTATGATATCTCAACAGGCCTTATTTTCCCAATTCTCTACTAACGAAAAGGTCCAATCCTGATAGTCTATTCTTTGTGAGTTTTGGTTACACACGAAGTTATAATACTTTAGATTTTCTAGAGTTTGAATCAATAAAGCAATGGTCAACAGTGAAACCCGAGGAGGTCAAGGGAGAAAAAGTATTGAAACATTGGATTGGTAACGGATCAAAATGGGTAGTTTTTAAAATAGGTAAAAAATACGGGTCGGTTTAGGCCAAAATGCTTTACCTTTCCTGGAAATTTTGTTGTAATGAAACTTTTTCTTTAATAAATGGCTTCATTACCCGACGATTGCCATTTTAGCACTTACCTACTGTATTTTATTGATCATATATTTTACGAGAGGTGTTTGGATGAGCATCTTGAATGTGCTTATAACAAAAATTAGAAAATCAAGTGTCATAAAACTCTAGAGGATATTGTTTGGATGTGCTCCGAGTTTCAAAAATTTAGTAAAACTCTAGAGGATACTGTTTGAATATTGCGACTTCAAGTAGTAATAAAAGCAAATGTTTACGATTGAAGGAGAGGCTTCCTATGCGGCATGCCATTTGCGTATTTTGTGTTTTTTTGTAAAGTTTTGTATGACAGTGGCGGTTGTGATATGCAGGTGAAGATATGCCCGTTAGTTGGTGGTCAACCGCAAACTGTTGCAATACATCGTATGACGGAATCTCAGGTTGCTTGGATCAAGAGATGAATATGTTGGTCTCAGGAAGCTGGAATAAAACTCTAAGGTATGTGTTTTTCTTTAATAGTGTTGATTTTTAGGATGTAATAGACATGGACTCCTATTTTGTGCTTTTAAAATGTTTCTTCATTGTTTAAAAAAATTGTCAGATGATATAGGCATACTGAGTGACGACCAACAGACTTCGCCAACATAATATAACATTGAATCAACCCCATTTTTAAATTCTGGCCGCAAATAGCTGGACATATGTAAGGCCTTTTGATATATTGAATTTTTTATATGCGATGGTTACTAAGGGGGTGTTTGGATATCTATTTCTCAAGTACATATGGCTATGTTTCATGGCCATGGAAACTATGAATATGCATTATACATTGTAGCAGCTAAAGCCAATGCATTGGATAATTTTGAAGCAAAACTTCTTGATTTTGTTGCAACTACCACTAAAGTCTCAACATTTTCTCAATTCATTATAGAATTAGCAGTTGCGGCAGATGTTAGAGTGAAGGACATGAATGAAATCTATGCATAAGCTAAATTTTCAGAGGTTACAAACAACCTCTTGGGTAAGATGGTTATTCCTTGAGCTCAAACATACCCAGTGAGCCTCACTTTGTTATATTGCAAGAAAAGGTACTCCTCACATAAATTCATTCTACTCCTTTATGAGTTACCAGTTACATTGTTGAATTCGGGGGTCCTTTGGCATCTGGTGGAAAGGTTTATATGATTGTCTGATTAGTGTGTTTTGATTTAGTATATGATCAGCTTATAGTATTCGTGTACAATCAAATAGTTAGTATAGAAGTAGCTGCAACAAAAAAAAAAAGATATAGAAGTAGCTGCAACAAAAAAAACAACGAGCTTCCATTCTTAATTTGAACGATTACCCGATCTAATTAGACGTTAAAAAAATATTAGTGCCCAATACGGGAAGGCTATAATAGGTTGTTTGGGATTGCTCAGTTTAGTGCTTATCAGAATCATTAAAAGTAGGAATTATTAACCATGTGGTTGTTTAGAATTTGGGTCAAGTATTAATACTGAATGTTGTATGGTTTCAATCAGGATTGACAAGAGGAAATTGGGAGTCATACACAAAGCATATGTTATCAAGATCAAGAAACAAGGATTCGCGTGTTGTGATTTTTAGCACCAAATTTGTTGCTACATCAAAGAATAGGCCGAGGCATTCGAAAAACGCAGTTGTTAAGAGCAATAATAAGCGGTGTTACACTGGTGCATATAGACGCCGTTTGGGATAATCTGGTTCACAAGCTATAGTAGTGCATTTATCCACCCATCTTTTATTAGCAACTGATGATAACTGCAGGTAGGAGTAGAATTTGCAGTTCAGATAGTCATTCAAGTCCTTATGCTACATAAACCAGGACACAAATAAGCACAATGGTGGTGGCAGTCTTCATGTCTTATGTTATGTTTGATCCAATTTATGAACTTTCACAAACAAGAACAGTGATAGTGTTGCGACACTTATCTCAACACTATATAATGGTTATCTATTTTTTGCCTTACACATGAATTTTAATTTCAAGAGGATTAATATATGATGTGCTTTGTTCATGTGATTAATTAATTCAATAGGAGTAAGATATGATGGGCTTTGTTCATGATGATATTAAGATACAATATCCCTAATACAGTGAATAAAAAATCAATTAAAATGTACGTCAACCTCCCCTTTTCTTAAAGATTTTTAAATGTAAACTAATACTATAACAAAATTAAATAAAATCGACGTCCTTAAAAATAATTTTCCATTAACTGACACCATAAAAATTATAATTATAAGTCATGCCCGCCCATCGGGCGGGCTTCGACATCTAGTGTATATATATATATATATATATATGAAAAATGCATGATGAATGAAATGCATATAATGCGTAGCGGAATGTGATTATGAGAAATTTGAAGCTCCCCCTTGATTTATAATCCCCCTAAATTGAGTGACAAGGATATGATGCATGATCCTACAAAACAAATAGTTAGACTATAATATGCTCCCCCTTGATGTATACTCCTCATTGCTAGAGTACCAACGTATACGGTTCAAGGATGAGAAATGCCAAAAATGATGAGTTAGTATATGATATACTCCTCCTCGATCTATACTCCCCGTTGCTAGGGTACCGACGTATATGATCCAAGGATGAAGAATCCTACAAAATAAAGGTTAGTATAAAACAATATTTGTCCAAGGACAAGTATGTGATATACACCAATGCGTATATATGATGCATCCTAAAAAATGCTTGACGAAAACTCCCACTTGCTCTAGGGCGTCAAGATGAACCTATAAAAGAAGAAAAATAATTGATGCAAACTTCATCCTATGATTAGTAAGCTATATACGATCGAGTGTATATGATGATGAACCTACAATGAAATGGTTAGTGCAATATATTTTATCTCAAGGAAAAATATTATGCAACATATCAATAATCTACTCACAAACAACTTGCCAATTGCGATTGTCTAATCAAAGAAAAAATATGATGCAGCATACCAATTGTGATATCAATCAAGATTGTCTAGTAAACCATGTTATAAAGAGTGTAATCTTCTAATAAGAATTACATTTACAAGAATATACTCCTACAAAACAATGCCTATGAAGAGGATATGAGTGATCCTAGTGTTGGTGTTAGTTTACTAGTGATAACTTAATAACTAAATATTGATGCAAGTAAGTTTTTCGCTAATCCATGGGGTTGATGATTAGTGAAAGAGGTGATGGAAGGTGGTGGTTATAATGAATGCAATGAATTCAGAAACTCTAATGTATATCAAATGCCATAAGAGTATTTGAAGATGGTTACGGTTATGATATTATCATCTACCAAAGATGATGAATCGTGCCATAGTAAATGCTCGAATGGAAATAAGAGGAAGTGAAGACAATGATTACTTAGGAATAGAGATTCCATATGCAACAATTAGAAATACTAGATACCTATATGCGGATGAAAAGGACATCATATGATGAGAGTGTTGATTGGACTAACGTGTTGAGAGTGATGGTTCTGTTTGCACTGACAATGACGTGCTTGATATGTATAAAAAAAATGAAAAGGATGAGATCCTATGGTGGTGTTCCTAGACAATGAAGGATATGAAAGTAAATCCTAGACTCGGTTGTGAGAGGGTTGTCTGTTTTAAAAGGTTGAAAACTGAGCCTAGTACCCGCGGATTGGGCAGAACCAAACTTTTGGTTCCGTCCGTCTTAACCAAGGGTTCCGTGAGACCAGAATAGGTTTGGTCATGTTTTGTTGTTTTTGATCAAACGAAGGTTCATGCTAAGGTCTATTTATTTATAACTACTGATTTGGTTTCACTAATCCTAGTCAAAGTCTAAAGAGACTTAATGGTTTACGTTTAAGAGGTTTGTCAAACACATGATGTGTTTTTCACTTGACGAGGTATTGGTACAAGACTGTGATGTTGGGTTAAGGGGGTTTGACACACTTGTAATTGTGTGAACTGATTTCAAATGAATGGTGTGAACCTACATGTCGGTATTTGAGGATCTAAGAGATATGTGTACTGTATTGACTTACGAATGACAATGTAAGCGATGAGCTTAGCAATGTTTTTGCGGATGTTGTTTAGCATACTAAGAACTTCATCCTCGAAGTTATGTAGCTCTTCTCTATCAATGCAAGATGATCGCACGACGAGGCATGTGGTTTCCTCATGGAAGGTGTATTGTTATAACTAAAGGATGATGGAGATGTTGTTAGAAAAGTGGAAGCAAAAATATGATTTGGAGAGAGGTATGTTGAAAGATATCCAAACACAAATTTCAAACCTCTAAAACTTAATCCTATTAGCTTTTAACGCTATATCCAAGAAAATGGATCCCATAAACATATTACTAATCTAAGTAGCAATAATGAGAGAACAATTATGCAAGATGAGCATAACAAAGAGAAATAACAAATAGTTTGTTATCAACCTTCAAGGCAAAAGTCTTAATGACAAAAGATGTGAATATCATAAGACAACATCTTATAAAAACAAATAATCTACTACTAGACACAAAGTTAGCACATAGCATTAAGACAAATAATCATATTGCAAGATAGCATGACATTGTTTTAGACACTAAATTTGTGAAATTGATTTGAAGTTAGACTTAGTTACTTAAGCATACTTACCCATTTATTAACCCAATGATTTAAAAATAAAATGACTTCTAAATGTTCATCATACCGAAACCATTTAGACAAAGTGCACACATGGCAAATAGTGTGACAAAGAAGTGAGACTACAGATTCATGCAAACCATTACAACATTTAAGAGCATGTATCATTTAGACTATCCTACGAAAAGAAACTCAATAAATGTCAACTAAACACAAAGGCTATCTAACACCATATAGTGAGTTAACAAGTAATACGTTAATCTTGCGAAATAGCGTATAACGAAAGAATGAACATATCATACAAATCATGTTAACATAAAGCATATAAGCATGCAGACAAAACCTTTCCAAGGTTTATACATTTGACTATCAATTATGATAACGCCAAGATACTAAATCATATTAAACACATGTACGTGTAATGCAAGTAGTTTTAAAGAAAAATGACATCTACTACTTGTTTGATTAATATTCCTAAGACAAGATAATTTACCAATACATGACTTAATGAAACTCATCTATTTTTATTAAAACAAAAGTGGTGAAGATGTCATGATATAGATTTTAATCTTTGTGTTTGGAATCTAAGGTTGAATGATCTAAAGGGTGACATCTTTTATGTTGAGTTTAAGTATATGTTGTGCAAGTGATGAGGCGAAAAGTGTACCGCTTTTAAGGGGTCATTTAAGCCCGAAATCGTATCTATTTGATCAAATATTGCCCTAAATCGTTCCTTTTGTCATTTTAGGTACTTTTGAGGAGAAATCTGGAAAAGGAGGCATTTTGGACGTTTTTGGAGCATTAAAGTGAAGAAAACGGCAAAGTCTCAAGAATCGGCTGAAAGTTACTCTTGACGGCGTCATACTTTACTCTGGACGGCGTCATGCCTTGGCAAGAAAAGTTGGATGTGAAATTTACTCATGACGGGCCAGTGAGTTAGCATGAGAATTCTGACGGCGTCACGCTTTAACTAAATCAAGGGCGTCACGGCTTAAATCATAAGGGGACGGCGTCACGTTCATGATCCGACGGCGTCAAGCCTTGATAGGCCAGAATGGATTTTTGAAGAGCTAAAGAGGGACGGCGTCAAGAAGGTCACCCGGGAACCCTAAAAGCGGCGAGGTGACGGCGTCACAATGCATAAGGTGACGCCGTCAGATCCAAAAATCTATATATAGTTTTCTAATCTTTTGTCATAAGGGAGAGCTTAGTGTGTGGAATTTTGGGATAAAACCCTAAGACGATTTTAGCTACTTTTTCAGGGCTTTTTGCCTTGAGATCTTCCATGTTTCATTGAAAGATAAGTTATCAATTAATCATTCAATATGTCTATGTGTTGTTTGATTCTATCTTATGCTTGTCTTTTGTTTAACATGTTAGGCTAATTTTATCTTGTGTTTGCTTAGATCTAATGAAACCTAGCTATTGATTATTGGTTGTTAGTGTGTTGTTAGTTGTATTGGATGATTGTTTATCTATGTTAGGCTTAAGAAAACTGGCTAACTTCCTATTCGGTAACTTGCTTGAACGTCTTAAGAAACATGAACCAAACGCGTACTAAAGGTTTTTATGGTTGTATTTAATGCACAAGCGAATTCTAGTGATCCCATGTTAGGAGCTTCCTAGCCGGCTCGACATAGGAGTGAAGTAGGAGCTTGTAGAGTTGGGGAAGTAAGTACGCCACCCCACGAATGGTATTAAGGAATACACCCGTCATCCACGCGACTAATACACACTAATTAACCGGTAAAAGATAGTTAGGGAGTAAGGAAATCTAAGTAAACACATTTCTCTACACATAAGTTTCTCACCACATTTCATTTTTGTTATTTTATTTTATTTGCATTCGTAGTCATTTGGGTTAGTTGACTAGCAACTAATTCCGCCCACTCCTTCAAACCCGAGATTTTACTTGCTTTCATAAAATTATAAAAAACATAAAAAGAATCTTCCTCAACCCTTAGACCTAATTAGAGTAGCCTTTCATACCTAACGAACACTATTCCCTGTGGAGAACGATCAATCCCCCGTACTTACCACTACACTATACTACATCGGTCAGGTACACTGCCTGGTGGGGTTGTAAGCCTCTTGAGATCCCTCGAGAGGTAAAACCTGTTGTAAGGTTACAAAACCACGCAATCAAGTTTTTGGCGCCGCTGCCGGGGAATAGTTATTGTTTAGGTTGAATTTTTATTTCTATTAGGTCTACTCACTAGATTCCTTTCTAGTGAGATTTTTATTTTTCTAGGTTTTCTTTAGTCTATCTATTTTCTTCGTGTCTTTGTTCGTAACCATTACCGTCCGACATCATGGAAGATGGTAATATCCTTAACCCACACAACCCACCACCACAACAACCACAACCACCTCCTAGAGCCCGTACTTTAGGAGAGTATTCCCGTCCTAGCCACCATGGCTATCGAAACACCATTGAGCTCACTCAAGAAGCCAATATTACACCCTTGCGATCCGACACCATCCGGTTGGTGCAAAGTGGATGCGCATTCCATGGACTTCGTTCTGAAGATCCTAATCAACATCTCAAGGACTTTCTTAAAATCGTTGATTTTATAGACCTTGATGTTGCCACTCGAGAGACGACCCGATTGCGTCTCTTCCAATTCTCTCTGCGGGACCAAGCTAGTCAGTGGCTAGAACGTCAACCCGCAGGATCCATTACCTCTTGGGATGATCTCACCACTCGTTTCCTTGCTCAGTTTTTCCCACCGGGAAGAACTACCAAGCTAAGGAATGATATCTTGATGTTCCAACAACGTCAAGGCGAAACTCTCTACGAGGCATGGACTCGATTCAAGGACTTACTCCAAAAAGTCCCTCACCATGGCATAGAACTTTGGCTCCAAGTCCAAATCTTCTATGACCATATCAATCTCTCCACGAGGCAAACCATTGACCAATCGGCCGGTGGCAAGCTACGTGATCTAAGTGCGGAACAATCATGGGCTCTCCTAGAGGATCTTGCTCTTTATGACAACGAAAGTTGGAGTGATCCCCGTGATTTGAATAAAACGGTCAAGGCAATATCTTTGCCTTCGAACAATTCAAGCACTTCTGACCGTAGGATCATAGAACTTGAAGACCAAGTCAAGTTTCTCATGAAATCCTACGAGGCTCCTAAATCTTCAAGCCAAGTGAACAAAATCACTTCCTCATGTGAATTATGTAGTGGTCCCCACGACACTCGTGATTGCATGGAACTCCCCGAACAAGCTTTTGTGGACTACGCATCCTCGCGTACCGACGGAGCGGGAGACAAGTGGTACACTTTCAAACCCGAGCCAAACCATTATGGTGATTCATACAACCCCTCATGGAAAAATCACCCGAACCTTAGGTGGAAACAAAACCAAAACTCTCAACAAACCAATTCTTCCAACCCACCTAATCGTTTCCAATCAAGCGGTTCCAACTCGAACCGTACTTTCAGCAACAATCCTTCCGGCAATGGTAGTACCAATAACGTTGAAGGATTGATTTCCCAATTTATGGCATCTCAAGAAGCTCGGATAGCTAGATTCGAGACCGAATTCAATCAACAACAAACTGAGATGACCAATAAAATTGACAACTTGTTGAAAGCCCTCAATAACCAAGTGTTATCACCTCCACATAAGGACGCTAGGAACACAAATAGCGGACCCCAAGTAAAAGACCCCTCTTCATCCAAACACGTCCACTTTGTCAACATTGTCACTATTAAACCAATTGATAGGAATGAGGATAATAGTGAACCTAAGGATGAGGATAGGAAAGTCGAGGTTGATAAGGAAGTTAGGACAAGTGAGATTGAAGAAGTAGATGATGATGAGGACTACTTCAATAGGCTACCCACTAAGGAAGAGCGTGCATATCATACAAACCTATTCGATGACCCCGAGACACCATACTTCCTAGGTAGACCAATCATAGAAATAGGCGACCCTTCTAATCTCAACATACCATGCAACATCGGACATCTACATGTGTGGAAAGCTTACATCGACCTTAGATCGCCCATAAACATCATGACTAGAGCCCACTACAACTTGATAATGAAAAATCAACTTGGGTATAGGATGCTCCCTGACAAGGGTTGGATGAGTAACTTCACGGGAAGAGTTAAGGGATTACCGGTTTATGTAGGAAACTTCACCTATGTCACCGACTTTGTAATTGTAGAAGATATCCGCCCAATAGTCGATGCATCCTTGACTCAAGTGGTTTTTGGAAAACCATTTGTTGAGGTCTCTAGAATGACTTATGAACCTTCCTTAGGGATAGTTAGATTCAAGGATGAGACCGATGAAGTAAGCTACCAAAATGCCATATAAGATAGAACAATTCCAACACTTGTCAAATGTTGAGAAGGAGCTTAAGCAAGCGGTCTACTATAGGAATGATGAGGATAGAAGTAAAGGAGTAGACTATGTTATGGAAAGGATATTCGGTTTCTACAAGGATTGTTTGAAATTAGGACCGGAATATAAAACCGGGAAGGAGAATGGCCTAGGAACCGTGACCGATGATGGAGTCACGTAATGTGCGTGACTTTGAGTCTAGCTACAAGACTCGTTAATAAAGAAAAGCGCTTCTTGGGAGGCAACCCAAGCTTTATTTGTTTTATTTGCTTTGTGTGTTTATTTATTTGTTTGTTTGTTTTTATTTATTTCCGTATGTGTGTTTAATTTTTATTATTATTGGTTCATGTTAAAAACTAATTTGTGAAAATGCTTTATTTTGTTTTTAACTTCGTCTTAACTACATATAAAGGTATTTTGCAAAAGATAAGTGTAAGGGAAATCTAAATCGGTTTATTAGAACACATATGAACATGAATCGTAATAATAATAAATTAGCATACATATTAGTATTTGTTTGAGTCAAATGCTTGTATCGAGTCATAATGATGTTTTGCAGGATTTCCAGGAAGTAAGGTAAAGGTTTTTCCAGAAATTTTCCGGAAATTTAAAATGAAAATTTTTGTCAGGTCATTTCTGACGGCGTCAGGGGTTATAACCTGACGGCGTCAGATTTAATTTCCAGAAATTTTTGAAAGTTTTGTTTTCATAAAAAGTTTTTATTAAATCTCCAACTTATAATCTCCAGGAATCTGCAAAATTATCAGTCCACAAGCATTATATCCTTATATATAGATTTTATCCCGCCGATGTTATGCAGGTTTTCGTGTTTGTTTTCTCAGGTTAACAGGTTATTTTGGACAAGGAAATGTTTATGGAATCAAGCTTATGGCGATGTATTAGTCATGGAGCTTCAACATTCTCTTTGGAGGAAGATTTAACCGTGTGATTTCACTATCCAACGAGCGAATCAGGGGAGTATTTGATTTCATTCTTTTACCTTATTTACTTTTACATCTTGTTATTTGAACATTGGGGACAATGTTCATCTTAAGTGTAAGGGGAGGGTAAAAGTACGATTTTAGAGAATACAATTGCGCTTGATTTTTGTTTGTTTAATAATAGATGTGTAATAAAACTGAGAGAAATACTTGATTAGGGTAATTTTAGTGCCAAATTTAAAATTTTTTTACAACATATAGGAGTGAAACTTTGATCTTAATGAGCGTCTCACGGATAGGAGTTATATGACTAGCACAAAAAACCGTACCACTAAAAAATTTTCCACCCCAAATATGTGAGGTTCGCCCCTAGAATTGGTAGGAAAAGCATTTATGCTATGATGTGTGTTACCGGTAGCACTTAGATTCTAGAACTTGCGTTAGGACCATTCCAAGGCCACAAGTGAGACTACATTAGTGTAGTTAGATTTACTACATGATAAGAGGCATTAGGATTAACCCATTGTTTTACACCTGTGTTTTTGTTATAATTACGTTGGCTACATTGGTCAAGTAATTCTCCCACACCCTTTGCGTTGTACTCATTTTTAGTACACGATACCCCTAGTACACCCCTCAGAGCCTATCTTTTCGTTTCGACCTTTAAGCATCTTACTTAAAGGAAGAATTTGTTACACCCCACTAAAATGTACACCCAAATCGCCTTAGCCTACCTTGTATGCACTCATCTTTAGTGCATTATTGTTACAACATTTGTTTAACCCCAAGTTAATTATCTAGTTGATTACATGGTTGCTAAGTCGAGTCATATCCTTGTACATATTGTTTTGGGACGATTGGGACTCATGGGTAAAGTACTAGTATAATGGAGTAATGGGGAAGAACATCATTTATTACCCCCATATGTGCTAAATGTTTTAAAAGTACTCCAAGTTTTTCAATTATCTTAATTCGAGTCATTAGATTAGTATTTGTAAAGTTATGTAAAAATTCAAGTGTAAGGGGAATGCAACGCCCCTATGATGTATTATTTTGGATGGTAGGGTAAGAATGTATGTCAAAAAAAAAAAAAAAAAAAAAAAAAAAAAAAAAAAAAAAAAATCGAAAAAATCAAGAAAAATACAAAAAAATGAGAAAATGAAAAATAGAAAAAACATACGGACTACCATCCCGTTTCATTTTATTTTTGTTTTATGTTTTTGTTATTTCGTTTCTAGCTTAAAAATTGAGTCGAGTCTTGGCTTAGCAACATTGTATAGTACATGTAATTGACCAAGATCTTTAACTAGCCACCAGTAAAATATCCCGTATCCAACAAAACCGTGTTTTCCTTTTCCCTACACCTAACGTTATAACCCATTTAAAAGCCCTCTTTGATAGTTTATCTTAGGTGCTTACGCCTAGTGGAGGAGGTTTTCGATCCTTTCCCAAGCCTATGGTAATCTATTTGCTATGACAGGTAGTGAGAGATATTTTCCGTTTTCATTTATGAGATTTATTTTGATGACACTTGAGAGATGTGAGTATCTAAACACTACTTGTGAGGTGCTAGTATGTAATCTCCGTGCTTATTATGATTGAAGTGGAACGAATATTTGTTGTAATTACTTTTATTTTTGCATTAAATGACCCCTAACTTGTATTTTGATTAGAATAAAAGCGCATTTGCTTGAGGACAAGCAAATCTCAAGTGTAAGGGTATTTGATGAGGCGAAAAGTGTACCGCTTTTAAGGGGTCATTTAAGCCCGAAATCGTATTTATTTGATCAAATATTGCCCTAAATCGTTCCTTTTGTCATTTTAGGTACTTTTGAGGAGAAATCTGGAAAAGGAGGCATTTTGGACGTTTTTGGAGCATTAAAGTGAAGAAAACGGCAAAGTCTCAAGAATCGGCTAAAAGTTACTCTTGACGGCGTCATACTTTACTCTGGACGGCGTCATGCCTTGGCAAGAAAAGTTGGATGTGAAATTTACTCATGACGGGCCAGTGAGTTAGCATGAGAATTCTGACGGCGTCACGCTTTAACTAAATCAAGGGCGTCACGGCTTAAATCATAAGGGGACGGCGTCACGTTCATGATCCGACGGCGTCAAGCTTTGATAGGCCAGAATGGATTTTTGAAGAGCTAAAGAGGGACGGCGTCAAGAAGGTCACCCGGGAACCCTAAAAGCGGCGAGGTGACGGCGTCACAATGCATAAGGTGACGCCGTCAGATCCAAAAATCTATATATAGTTTTCTAATCTTTTGTCATAAGGGAGAGCTTAGTGTGTGGAATTTTGGGATAAAACCTTAAGACGATTTTAGCTACTTTTTCAGGGCTTTTTGCCTTGAGATCTTCCATGTTTCATTGAAAGATAAGTTATCAATTAATCATTCAATATGTCTATGTGTTGTTTGATTCTATCTTATGCTTGTCTTTTGTTTAACATGTTAGGCTAATTTTATCTTGTGTTTGCTTAGATCTAATGAAACCTAGCTATTGATTATTGGTTGTTAGTGTGTTGTTAGTTGTATTGGATGATTGTTTATCTATGTTAGGCTTAAGAAAACTGGCTAACTTCCTATTCGGTAACTTGCTTGAACGTCTTAAGAAACATGAACCAAACGCGTACTAAAGGTTTTTATGGTTGTATTTAATGCACAAGCGAATTCTAGTGATCCCATGTTAGGAGCTTCCTAGCCGGCTCGACATAGGAGTGAAGTAGGAGCTTGTAGAGTTGGGGAAGTAAGTACGCCACCCCACGAATGGTATTAAGGAATACACCCGTCATCCACGCGACTAATACACACTAATTAACCGGTAAAAGATAGTTAGGGAGTAAGGAAATCTAAGTAAACACATTTCTCTACACATAAGTTTCTCACCACATTTCATTTTTGTTATTTTATTTTATTTGCATTCGTAGTCATTTGGGTTAGTTGACTAGCAACTAATTCCGCCCACTCCTTCAAACCCGAGATTTTACTTGCTTTCATAAAATTATAAAAACATAAAAAGAATCTTCCTCAACCCTTAGACCTAATTAGAGTAGCCTTTCATACCTAACGAACACTATTCCCTGTGGAGAACGATCAATCCCCCGTACTTACCACTACACTATACTACATCGGTCAGGTACACTGCCTGGTGGGGTTGTAAGCCTCTTGAGATCCCTCGAGAGGTAAAACCTGTTGTAAGGTTACAAAACCACGCAATCAGCAAGTGATTTGATCATCTAAGACCAAGAGATGTGTTTGTGTGTGATAGTGGAATATGTTAAGAACATTCTCAATAAAGTTCTTTGGAACAAGAATCTAAGTAAAGTTACCAACTTTAATAGGTCTTGTGTATGTGCAAAATTCGAGTAAGGCTTGGTTATGACATATGCTTGAAAGGAGATAGATACATAAAGTATCTTTCAATAAATCAGATTGTCATGCTTATGAAAACAAGTATGACAAGATGAGGGGGATAGTTCGTAGTACTTGTAGGTGTAATGAAATCTCTTGTAACATAACCATTCATGTTGCAAGAATGATGCATAGGATATACATTATCCTAAACACATCATGTTTTCCTAAATGAAGCCAAAGTGTTTGATAGTCCTAAATAAACTTGGGGATGATATGAAGAATTCACTTGAGTTTCTTATGTATACTCCTCAAGAGTCATTGTTACTTATTGGCTTTGCATTTTAACATATGTTGTTAAAATATTGATTTAAGGTTTAATGAAACTTATGCAGAGGTTTGATTACAAAGTATTACTAATACTTTGATGACTTGTGAAAGTTGTACTACTTAAACCTAGTGGACAATGATAAACATTGAATGTGACCATCATGGTCATTTGATGGTGAAGGTTCTAATCCGATAGGTGATAAAGTATGGTTGAGTTGATTCAACGTGCATTTGATTTTGTATGAGTGTTGGACTAAGGGATTTTTTAGCAATGCACTCAATGGCATGGATTTTGGTGTTGTAGGAGTTTGTTGTACTATGGATGAACTTTTGGGTTTCATGACAAGAATGGATACTGATTCTTGTGGTTCACTAGTGGATAAAGTGCTTGTGAAACCTAGGAGCTGAATGTGAAGAACAAATGTTCTAGACAGGATAAGTGTTTTAACATACGTTGTTAAAATACTTGGGAGTTGATTGTTTCGGATATGACTTTTAATGACTACAATCGTAAGTCAAATTTACTTGAATATTTCGGATGAAATACTTAAGTTGTCAATCCTACTTTGTTGAGATAAGACTTGATAATACATCTATAACCTAAGTGTGAGTTATGACTCGATGTAAATCATAATCGTCTTGAAGAATGACATGTTAACCAAGTAAGGCAACATATGTGGAAACTGGACAATATCCACAGTCATGAGTTGGGTTTGTAATCTATGATATATATGTAAACAGTGAGTCTGGATTAGTTTGGGAGTTGTCAATTTATAAATCAAGCTAGTAAATGAGTAAAGGACGGGAGGATGCAATGAATGTGTGTAATGATCACAAATACTCAGTGGTTTACCGAAAAGGTACCTTGGAGTATTTTCATGAGATTTGAAACTGTGATTAGATATGATTATCCTATTTGGTGTTTGGTGAGATGTCCTAATCCTAATTTGAGTGAACATCACTAATAAGAATCCTAAGAACTAGAATCAATAATCTAAGGATCGGGATTAGTCGAGAATTTTGAAAAAGTTACTATTGAGACTGACGGATCCAATCGACAACAAGTGTGGATCCCATATTTGGGTTCCGCATAATCCGCAGGGTGAGGAATGGCGGATCCAAAGTGTACAACAGACGGAACCAAAATTTGGGATCCGTCATATCCGCCATGTGGAAGTCCTAATTCTTAACAGAGAGATATGCATATTTTGCGTTACCCGCTCAAATCCCGGAAATTCTCCTAAAACATATGTAACTACTAATATGTGATAAAGTAAAAATAAAAACACATATTCTAACACACGTTTGCACATAGATCAATCTGATGATAGTAACTTACCATAAGTGGATGTTAAGCCAAACAGTGGCTTAAACTTGGAAACTTGATAACATCAAAGTGTTATCGTCCTGTATGACATGGTTAGTACACATAAAGGTTTAACAACAATATAATATCCTAAATGCATAACAATTCAACACATCATTGTTTCAATTTGTTTGTACCAAACACTCTTTTTCAAAGTTACTACATATTTACACATTTCAACGCTTGAACAATTTTGTGCAAGACAATACTTTTCAAAACACTAAACTAGTTTTACTTAGTTATCATTCTTAAGTGAGTTATGTAAGGTTTTCATATAACATATGTAAACAAAAATATCTAAGTCTATAAGTGAAACAAACACAGTTTATCAACTTATTGCACAATATCTAGCAAATTTCCTATTATGCATAAAACGAGCAATTGATAAACAAGCAAATAACTTATCATGGCAAAAACTTATGTATTACAAATCAACAAATGTAATCACAACATTCAACAAGCATACAACATGTATGCAAATAACTTAGAACAGACAGTCACATAGCATAGCATAAATGAAAATATACTTTTCGTCATTTTGTGTTTAAATATGACGATGTATGCCAAGCTTGATTTGTTTCCTTTATATTATCAAATACTTTAATTTCAAAATAAATCATATCAATGTTCAAATAAAACCAACTTACATTGCCCGACGTAAAAGTTTAAGTTACTGTGTTAAAATTAAACTTAATATTTTGGACAGGTTGTAGCTTTTGATTTATTTTACCTATTTCAATTTAGATTCAGGCCATGATATTATTTTTTAATGAAAGTAGACTTAATTCCCTTCAAAATGATAGGTGGCACGACTCCTACGGACTTACGGTTAATTAGTTATGATTTTTTGAAGTTTGACAAAAACTGAACACTGTACAGACGGATCCGGCGGATCCAAATAAAGGGATCCGCCCTTTATACCATTTGGATCCGCGGGACTCTGTACCAGATTCAACAAAACTCATATTTTGACATAGCGAAAGTGTGTCGGACTTGCTAGACTTAATATTAAACATATATTACACATATTTAACAACATTTCTACTTATGTGACTTGTCTAAACATTTACGTAGGTGATTTCTCAACTAGATTAATAGTTATCCCAAACACTCCCTTAAAACCCGTGTTTTTCGTAAATTAGCTTTATGCACACAATTTGACACTCAATCCTTTTAAGAAATCCTTTCTTTTGATTTTCCAAAGATATCTTCAAGCTTGTATACAAAGTAACATTTAACAACAAAATTTCTAAGTATACTTAGCGAAACATTTTTCATATTACATTCTGCTTCAAAGGTAATTTGATACATGGATCGTACTCTATTTTAAAAACTATTTGTTTTGAAAATAAGAGCCACGTGGCTCTGATACCAATTGTAAAAACGTAGAGGGGGGTGAATACGTTTACCGTTTTAAAACTTAAAACTTGTTGTATCAAATTTCCAATTTGGCTAGTTCTAATATGAAAGATGTTTCTTGTAGTTTATGACTACCAAGTTGTCACAGAAGTATTATCAAATAATCACAACACAAGCAATCACATAATGCAAACATAAAAGTAAAGAGATAAGTAAAAGAAAGCGCAAACCGAACACGATGATTTATAGTGGTTCGGTCACGGAGCTCCTCTCCGCCCTACTCCACTCCCCGAGTACCCAACTCGAGAGTTACTTCACTAGATCAACAAGCTCCCTTTCTTAGGCGGAGAAAACCTTTACACGTCGCTTACTTCCTTTTCCGGTACTAAGCTAAACACCGAGTTCTAGTTTAAGGTAGAACCAACCTAACGTCGCTTACTTCCTTTTCCGGTACTAAGCTAAACACCGGGTTCTTTACAAGGGTACAACCACTCCCGACACTCTTTGTGTTTTGAGGACTAAAACACTAACCACACTCACTGATACAAATGATGTTTACAATGATCCATGACATATATGTTCAATGGATATAAATGACTAATCTATATGAACTTCTTGAATAAGAAGTCTTCAATCATTGAGGATGTCAAGTACTCTTGAATCTTCATATGTTGGAATGCTACTTCAAGATCTTCTGACCTTCATGAAGTATGTTATGCTTGTGATGAATGATGACACATGATCATGAGCTTGCTTCACAGGATCATTGACAGTGTATGCTTACAACATAATGAAAGTTAGTAGCATTATGATCATTATGAAATGGATGATTAATGTGTGTTTCTACATGATTTACTAATGATCTAAATGTATGCAAAGGGTAGAGGGAATGTGTGTTTGAGTTGGATAAACAATGGGTAAACAATGGGCTTCTATTTATAGCCAACAAGATTTTTGCCCCGCGGATTTGAAGGATCCCTAAATTTGGATCCGCGCTTTATACCATTTGGATCCGCGGGATCCGCCAAACATGACAGCTAAGAGTTTATGGATATCTTTCCATATCCAGCTGTATCCTTCACATCCTTGTTATGTCACATCAAAATCTCCCAAAGTCAACTATCTTGCTTGAAGATCTAGCCAAGATATTACATAATCTATGTATGATGCATGCCATGATGTCATTGTATCATTTTAAAAATAAAGTTTCCATTTTAGGAAATACAAATGTAAATGTATAAGATGTTATTCCTAAAGTATGTTTACTAATATGTATCATGTTAGTTTGACACCTAAAGTGTACTTATCCTATTAATCTTAGGAAACATGATGTACAAGTAAAAGTACTTGTATATGCAAAATGTGAAATGAGGTTCTAAGTAGAATGGTTAGCATTTTTAAAATACTTAATGTCCTAGCCTTATTTTAAACATTCTAAATGGTTTGTTAAGGTTTGATCATAATGCTACATAACAAACATGTACGAACCTGTGTTGTATTATACGAGGACTTGAGAGGTGTTGAATGTATGTTGAGACAAGATATGATTACAAGTAACTTGTACATTTTACGCTATGTATCAAGTTACATGTTTGTCATCAATCAAAACAAAAAAGATTGCTTGCACTAGCAATCTCCCCAACGAGACTGATTGCACGATATGTAATGAATTTGGGGCGGTTGTTGATGTTTACATTGCTCGTAAATTATCAAAAATTGGTCGAAGATTTGCTTTTGTTAGGTTCATTCGGGTGCATGATTCAAATAAATTGATTACTGATCTATGTGCTGCTTGGTTTGGTAATTACCATTTGTTCGCATCTATGGCCCGTTTCCAACGTAAAAACAGGGCCAATCTGTGGAGAAACATCCTAAGGTTTCTAATCCAAATGCTAAGGCGGATTTCAAAGACAATAAAACAACATCTTCAAGATAATACGCATCCCTTCTTAAAAAGGATCTCGGGGTGAAATCAAATGTGCACGAGACCTTACAGGAGGTTTTGATAGAAAAGAGTAACTTGGTCTCAATCACTGACGCATGAACGATTATGTTGGGGAAAGTCCATGATCTTAATCTTATTGTAAATCTTCACTAGGTATGTCATAAAGAAGGTTTTGCTAATTTAGAAATTAAATACATTGGAGGCCTTTGGGTATGGCTTGAGTTCAACAACAGAAAGGCATGTATTCGATTCAAGCAACATTCGACCATAGCTACTTATTTTCATTCTTTAATCCCGGTTTTAAAGCACTTTATGGTGGATGAAAGAGTCCTATGGGTTGAAATACTAGGCTTGTTGCTTTGTGCTTGGCTATGTAGCACTGGGACAGGTACGGGACCGGGGTACGGGGATGATACGGGTACGGGGAATGACAAAACTCAAAAATCCTAGATACGGGTGCGGCACAGGGACGGCAATAAAAAATATAAAAAAAATAAAAATATATTAAACAAATTCCAAAATACTATTGATGTAAAGTGTAAACTCCAAAAAAAACTACATCTTTCAAAGTAATTAATTATCGATAATCAAATCATTTTCAAAATTTGGTTCATCTAACGAGAGATCAGCAACCTCTAAAATCCCTACATCTTCCATAGAATCAAAAGCATCTCCACCTAATCCTGCATATTGAATAATTGAGGGCCCTTTCCTATCTAACTACATATTGAACGGTAAAACCTTACATATCCCACATCTCAAAGGACCCAAAACCAAACACTCCACCTGAAGTAAACCACCATAAACCACCGTACTCCGGCGAGATCAAACTCAGGTAATAAACCCAATCTTTAATCTCACACGAAACCCACATCAGATCTCACATTTTTACATCACTTTAATGGCTATAACACCATCAACTTTATTAATTATATTCATATTAGTATTCACTAAATCTTATGCTCAAACAGTTTAATGGGCCAGATAAGGAATACAAACAGTTGAAGTCCTAAAAATATTCAGAAACGTATCAGAAACTTAGCATGAACCGTCCCCCATCTTCGGAAGCTTCTCGAAAATGTTTCGCCGCCGTCCCAAGGCCGTTTCCGTCCCCATGGCGCTTCAGGAACAGGTACTCAACCCAATCCTGTGTCCCCGTGCATCATAGGTGCTTGGTCATTGACTGCTTTTAAAAAGGTTGCTGAAAAATGGGGAGAAGTTCTGTATGTTAACAATGATCCTGACCAGGCTTTATGTAAAGTAAGAATCTGTATCAAAACCTCTTTGGGTAGGAAATTAGATGGACATAACACAGTAACAATTGAAGGGATAAAATACAAAGTTTGGGTTCATGAACTGGGTGATTGGAAGCCAAATTTTTGTAAGGAATTGTCCACTGAAAATTCAGATTGCTCAGATTCCTCATCTGATGAGGGAACATTGGATGGGTATTCTAGTGAAGCGAGTCTAAATGATGAAGAGGAGATACAAATGCAGGAGCCAAACCGTTAACAATCCACACCAATCATTCATACTACTTCACATGAAAACACAATCAAGCTCTTGATGATGAGACCTCATTCTCATCCAATAAAAATATGTCGTTAACCAGAAGTAATTCCAAAGGGGTTCATACTCACAATTCAAAGGTGGAGGTCCCTGAAGATATACATGCTAATCCAAATCTAGATGGTACTGATGCTAACCAGGACAAAAAGGATCATTCAGTGGAGTCAACACCGTCTAAGCCACCGGGATTCGAACAGTTTCAAACGCAGCAGAGGGATCACATGGAGCCAAACAATGATCAAATTTCAAGTAGGTTTGGTTGGATGAATCTTACAATTTAGGGTCGGAGTTTGGTTTGATTTTAGGTAATGGATATACATGTGAGTATAGATTTGAGGCTTAGGTGTCTAAATCTTAAATTTGGGTTCAGAGTGAGGTTCGATATTTGGTTGAGTTTATTGCTCGTTTATAAGGGAGTATAGATAGGGGATGAAGCAAAAAGTGTACCGCTTTTGGGGGGTCATTTAAGCCCTAAATCGTATTTATTTGATCAAATATTGCCCTAAATCGTTCCTTTTGTCATTTTAGGTACTTTGGAGAAGAAATCTGGAAAAGGAAGCATTTTGGACGTTTTTGGAGCATAAAAGTGAAGAAAACGGCAAAGTCTCAAAATTATGCTGGAAAGTACCTTTGACGGCGTCAGGGATTGGTCCAGACGGCGTCATGGCTTGGCAAAAGAGGTGGATATGAAAATTACTCATGATAAGCCAGAGAATTTTGCATGAAAAATCTGACGGCGTCACCCTTTGAAGTGATCAAGGCCATCACGGTTTAAATTAAAGAGGGACGGCGTCAAGCTCAATTCTGACGGCGTCACCCCTTGATAGGCCAGAGCGGATTTTGGAGCACTAAAGAGGGACGGCGTCAGGAAGGCCATCCGGGAACCCTAAAAGCGGCGAGGTGACGGCGTCAGGATCTATAACGTGACGCCGTCAGCCCTTAAACTCTATATATAGTTTTGCAATTTTTTGTCATGAGGGTGGAACTTATTGTGTGTAACTTTGGAGGAGAAACCCTAGGACGAATTTCTGCCATTTTTAAGGGTTTTCATACCCTTGGATCTCCCATGTTTAATTGAAGATAAGTGTTCATTTAATCAATCAATATGTCTATGTGTTGTTTGATTATATCTTGTTCTTGTCTTTTGATTAACATGCTAGGCTAGATTTATCTTGTGTTTGCTTAGATCTAATGAAACCTAGCTATTGATTATTGGTTATTAGTGTGTTATTAGTTGTATTGGATGATTGTTCATCGATGTTAGGCTTAAGAAAACTGGCTAACTTCCTATTCGGTAACTTGCTTGAACGTCTTAAGAAACATGAACCAATGCGTACTAAGGTTTTTATGGTTGTATTTAATGCATGAGCGAATTCTAGTGATCCCATGTTAGGAGCTTCCTAGCCGGCTCGACATAGGAGTGAAGTAGGAGCTCATAGAGTTGGGGAAGTACGTACGCCACCCCACGATTGGTATTAAGGAATACACCCGTCATCCACGCAATTAATACACACTAATCAACCGGTAAAAGATAGTTAGGGAGTAAGGAAATCTAAGTAAACACATTTCTCTCCATATAAGTTTTACCAACCTTTTCATTTTCTGTTATTTATTTTATTTGCATTCGTAGTAATTTGGGTTAGTTGACTAGCAACTAATTCCGCCCACTCCTTCAAACCCGAGATTTTACTTGCTTTCATAAAAAATTATAAAAATACAAAAAGAATCTTCCCTCACTCTTAGACCTAATTAGAGTAATTTTTCATACCTAACGAACACTATTCCCTGTGGAGAACGATCAATCCCCCGTACTTACCACTACACTATACTACATCGGTCAGGTACACTGCCTGGTGGGGTTGTAAGCCTCTTGAGATCCCTCGAGAGGTAAAACCTGTTGTAAGGTTGCAAAACCACGCATCAAGTTTTTGGCGCCGCTGCCGGGGAATAGTTATTGTTTAGGTTGAATTTTTATTTTATTAGGTCTACTCACTAGATTCCTTTCTAGTGAGATTTTTATTTTATTTTTCTATGTTTTCTTTAGTCTATCTTTTTTCTTCGTTTCTTTGTTCGTAACCATTACCATCCGACATCATGGAAGATGGTAATATCCTTGATCCCAACAACCCACCACAACAACCACCACAACCTCCTAGAGCCCGTACCTTAGGAGACTACTCCCGTCCTAGCCACCATGGCTATCGAAACACCATTGAGCTCACTCAAGGAGCCAATGCCACTCCCTTGCGATCCGACACCATCCGGTTGGTGCAAAGCGGATGCGCATTCCATGGACTTCGTTCTGAAGATCCTAATCAATATCTCAAGGACTTTCTCAAAATCGTTGATTCCATAGACCTTGATGTTGCCACTCGAGAGACGACCCGACTGCGTCTCTTTCAATTCTCTCTGCGGGACCAAGCTAGTCAATGGCTAGAGCGTCTACCCGCAGGATCCATCACCTCTTGGGATGATCTCACCACTCGTTTCCTTGCTCAGTTTTTCCCACCGGGAAGAACTACCAAGCTAAGGAATGATATCTTGGTGTTCCAACAATGTCAAGGCGAAACCCTCTACGAGGCATGGACTCGATTCAAGGACTTACTCCAAAAAGTCCCTCACCATGGCATAGAACTTTGGCTCCAAGTCCAAATCTTCTATGACCATATCAATCTCTCCACGAGGCAAACCATTGACCAATCGGCCGGTGGTAAGCTACGTGATCTAAGTGCGGAACAATCATGGGCTCTCCTAGAAGATCTTGCTCTTTATGACAACGAAAGTTGGAGTGATCCCCGTGATTTGAATAAAATGGTCAAGGCAATATCTTTGCCTTCGAACAATTCAAGCACTTCCGACCGTAGGATCATAGAACTTGAAGACCAAGTCAAGTTTCTTATGAAATTCTACGAGGCTCCTAAACCTTCAAGCCAAATGAACAAAATCACTTCTTCGTGTAAATTATGTAGTGGTCCCCACGACACTCATGATTGCATGGAACTCCCCAAACAGGCTTTCAAAGAATTCGCATCCTCGCGAATTGATAAGGCGGGAGATAAGTGGCTCACCACTAATTATGGACCCAAGAATTCCAAAGATTGGTATGAGGCATGGAAGGGTAAGCCAGATTTTAGTTGGAACCAAACTCGAAGCGTATCATTCAATGACTCTCCCCCACTCACCTGGTCTGAACATTATCCTCACCAGCATACGCATAAACAACAAAATCGCGAGGAATCACTGCAAAAATTCATTCTCTCTCAAGAAACACAGCTCTCCAAACTTGAGAATCAATTCAGACAACAGCAAGTTGATATGAACAACAAGGTTGATAACCTGTTAAAAGTTATCAATGATCGCATTGCTGGCAGGTCAACTTGTGAGTTGGCACAAGTTAATGAGATCAAATCTGTCACGGTGACTCACCAAACACCCCCTCCTGTAAAGATCAAGCACCCTAGTAAACTCTTCAAACACATATCACAAAACGGAAAAGAAACTGGAGATGCTCATACCCCTTCGAAACCACTCCACTTCGTGAACACCATTACAACAATACCTGTTCCTAAACCCAATCTGGACCAACAATCAACCGAGAACGTGGACAATGAAATGGAGGGTGAAGTTCCCGAAAAGAACACCGAGGCGCCCGGCGACTATCTAGACTCACCAAAGAACTCTAGTACAAGAGAGTTGAATGATGAGGAGGGCTCGGAAGAGAAATCCGAAATGCCTCATGGGCTCCCAGGACTGCTAGACCGCCCCCGGGTGGAGGAACTTGAGAGGGGCACAGCAAATTTGCCTGTGGGATTTGGAGAGAGAATAGAGGATGGCGCTCACAGGGTCTTTAAGGTATCTTGCATCACTGGGAAGAAGTTTATAAAAGATGCCTATATAAACCCCAACTCTTCTATGAATGCAATATCCCTTTCTCTATATAACGAAGCCTTCACCGAACAGGTCAAATATGAAGGGTTTAATATCATCGGGGTAATAAGGAGGGTACCAATTGTGATAGAAAAGTTCCTCTTTCATATCGAGCTAACTGTATTTAATAACATAAACTCTATCATCAGCCCATCCTTAACTGGCCTTGTTCTAGGCAAACCATTCATAAAAGCAACGGGAGTGATACTCGATGAGGATGATAGGAGTGCATTATTTACGGATGGTGTCAGGAAAGTGATTTTTCGAGATGGCAGTGAAGAAGTGTATGAGTATCAACCATCAGCAATTGGCAACACATGGGGGCTACACGGTAGAAGGCCTGGCCGAGTTAAGCGATGTGATCCGAATAATCTCAAAATACCTTGCATGATTGGTCACAAGCATTTTTATAATGTTTACATTGACACATGTTTACCCAAAAATGTGATGTCCTTGTTTCATTATAACAACATTTGCAGATGGGGAATGATTCATAAAGGGAAGGATGACATTGGCACAGATGATGATGTACAGGTGTTTGTAGGAAATATGACATTCACTATGAGCTTCGCAATCGTCGATAATATCGAAGAGTACATCGATCCCAGGTTATCACAAGTTGTTTTTGGGGCACCCTTTTGCAAGGCCACAAGCTTGGTTGTGGATGAGCTCAATGGGATCATGACTTTCACCGATGGGATTAGGGAAATCTCATACCAAAAGCCTTACAAGATGAGAGGACTCAAGGAGATTGATTATGAAGGGCTCGATGGGTTAAGTTCCCAACTCGTGTTATGTGATGATGATGTGAGAAGGGGATGCAAGGACACTTTTGACCTGTCAAGTGGATTCTTTAAGCATGATAAGGAGCTTAGTTCTAAATACCAAACCAATCCTTTTGATCTCGAGGACCCGAAATACCTTTACTATGAGAGTGATTCTGATAGAGAATCAAAGGAGAATGGCCTAGGAACCGCGACCAATGATGGAGTCACGTAATGTCCGTGACTTTGAGTCTAGCTACAAGACTCGTTAATAAAGAAAAGCGCTTCTTGGGAGGCAACCCAAGCTTTATTTGTTTTATGTGATTATTTGTTTGTTTGTTTGATTTTATTTGTTTCCGTATGTGTGTTTAATTTTTATTATTATCGATTCATGTTCAAAACTAATTTGTGAAAATGCTTTATCTTGTTTTTAACTTCGTCTTAACTACATATAAAGGTATTTTGCAAAAGTTAAGTGTAAGGGAAATCTAAATCGGTTTATTAGAACAAATGAACATGAATCGTAATAATATTAAATTAACATACATATTAGTATTTGTTTGAGTCAAATGCTTGTATCGAGTCATAATGATGTTTTGCAGGAATTCCAGGAAGTAAGGTATAGTTTTTTCCAAAATTTTTCCGGAAACTTAACATGAGAATTCTGTCAGATCATTTCTGACGGCGTCAGGATTTACAACTTGACGGCGTCAGGTGTAATTTTCTGAAATTTTTGAAAGTTTTGTTTTCATAAAAAGTTTTTATTAAATCTATAACTTATAATCTCCAGGAATCTGCAAAATTATCATTCCACAAGCATTATATCCTTTTATATAGAGTTTATCCCGCCGATGTTATGCAGATTTTCGTGTTTGTTTTCTCAGGTTTAACAGGTTATTTTGGACAAGAAAATGTATGTGGAATCGAGCTTATGGCGATGCTTTAGTCTTGGAGCTTCTACATTCTCTTGGAAGAAGATCTAACCATGTTACCACATTATCCACCGAGCGAATCAGGGGAGTATTTGATTTCATTCTTTTACCTTATTACTTTTACATCTTTGTATTTGAACATTGGGGACAATGTTCATCTTAAGTGTAAGGGGGGGGGGGGTAAAGTACGATTAGAGAATGCTTTTACGCTTGATTTTTTGTTTGTTTAATAGTAGAGGTGTAATAAAACTGAGAGAAATACCTGTTAGGGCAATTTTAGTGCCAAATTTAAAATTTTTTACAACATTTAGGAGTGAAACTTTGATCTTAATGAGCGTCTCACGGATAGGAGTTATATGACTAGCACAAAACCGTACCACTAAAAAAATTTTCCACCCCCAAATATGTGAGGTTCGCCCCTAGAATTGGTAGGAAAAGCATTTATGCTATGATGTGTGTACCGGTAGCACTTAGATTCTAGAACTTGCGTTAGGACCATTCCGAGGCCACAAGTGAGACTACATTCGTGTAGTTAGATTTACTACATGATAAGAGGCATTAGGATTAACCCATTGTTTTACACCTGTATTTTTGTTATAATTACATTGGCTACATTGGTCAAGTAATTCTCCCACACCATTTGCGTTGTACTCATTTTTAGTACACGATACCCCTAGTACACCCCTCAGAGCCTATCTTTTCGTTTCGACCTTTAAGCATTTTACTTAAAGGAAGAATTTGTTTACACCCCACTTAAATGTACACCCAAATCGCCTTAGCCTACCTTGTATGCACTCATTTTTAGTGCATTATTGTGACAACATTTGTTCAAATCCAAGTTAATTATCTAATTGATTACATGGTTGCTAAGTCGAGTCATATCCTTGTACATATTGTTTTGGGACGATTGGGACTCATGGGTAAAGTACTAGTGTAATGGAGTAATGGGGAAGAACATCATTTATTACCCCCATATGTGCTAAATATTTTAAAAGTACTCCAAGTTTTTCAATTATCTTAATTCGAGTCATTAGAATAGTTATTTGTAAAGTTATGTAAAAGTTCAAGTGTAAGGGGAATGCAACGCCCCTATGATGTATTATTTTGGATGGTAGGGTAAGAGTGTATGTAAAAAAAAAAAAAAAAAAAAAAAAAAAAAAAAAAAAAAAAAAAAAAAAAGAGAAAAAGAAAAGTAGAAAAAACATACGGACTACCATCCCGTTTTATTTTATTTTTTTGTTATTTTGTTTTTAGCTTAAGATTGAGTCGAGTCTTGGCTTAGCAACATTGTATAGTACATGTAATTGATCAAGATCTTTAACTCGCCACCAGTAAAATATCCCTTATCCAACAAAACCGTGTTTATCATATCCCTACACCTCACGTTATAACCCATTTAAAAGCCCTCTTTGATAGTTTATCTTAGGTGCTTACGCCTAGTGGAGGAGGTTTTCGATCCTTTCCCAAGCCTATGGTAATCTATTTGCTATGACAGGTAGTGAGAGGTATTATCCGTTTTCATTTATGAGATTTATTTTGATGACACTTGAGAGATGTGAGTATCTAAACACTACTTGTGAGGTGCTAGTATGTAATCTTCGTGCTTATTATGATTAAAGTGGAACGATTATTTGTTGTAATTACTTTTATATTAGCATTAAATGACCCCTAACTTGTATTTTGATTAGAATAAAAGCGCATTTGCTTGAGGACAAGCAAATCTCAAGTGTAAGGGTATTTGATGAAGCGAAAAGTGTACCGCTTTTAGGGGGTCATTTAAGCCCTAAATCGTATTTATTTGATCAAATATTGCCCTAAATCGTTCCTTTTGTCATTTTAGGTACTTTGGAGAAGAAATCTGGAAAAGGAAGCATTTTGGACGTTTTTGGAGCATAAAAGTGAAGAAAACGGCAAAGTCTCAAAATTATGCTGGAAAGTAACTTTGACGGCGTCAGGGATTGGTCCAGACGGCGTCATGGCTTGGCAAAAGAGGTGCATATGAAAATTACTCATGATAAGCCAGAGAATTTTGCATGAAAAATCTGACGGCGTCACCCTTTGAAGTGATCAAGGCCATCACGGTTTAAATTAAAGAGGGACGGCGTCAAGCTCAATTCTGACGGCGTCACCCCTTGATAGGCCAGAGCGGATTTTGGAGCACTAAAGAGGGACGACGTCAGGAAGGCCATCCGGGAACCCTAAAAGCGGCGAGGTGACGGCGTCAGGATCTATAACGTGACGCCGTCAGCCCTTAAACTCTATATATAGTTTTGCAATTTTTTGTCATGAGGGTGGAACTTATTGTGTGTAACTTTGGAGGAGAAACCCTAGGACGAATTTCTGCTATTTTTAAGGGTTTTCATACCCTTGGATCTCCCATGTTTAATTGAAGATAAGTGTTCATTTAATCAATCAATATGTCTATGTGTTGTTTGATTATATCTTGTTCTTGTCTTTTGATTAACATGCTAGGCTAGATTTATCTTGTGTTTGCTTAGATCTAATGAAACCTAGCTATTGATTATTGGTTATTAGTGTGTTATTAGTTGTATTGGATGATTGTTCATCGATGTTAGGCTTAAGAAAACTGGCTAACTTCCTATTCGGTAACTTGCTTGAACGTCTTAAGAAACATGAACCAATGCGTACTAAGGTTTTTATGGTTGTATTTAATGCATGAGCGAATTCTAGTGATCCCATGTTAGGAGCTTCCTAGCCGGCTCGACATAGGAGTGAAGTAGGAGCTTGTAGAGTTGGGGAAGTACGTACGCCACCCCACGATTGGTATTAAGGAATACACCCGTCATCCACGCAATTAATACACACTAATCAACCGGTAAAAGATAGTTAGGGAGTAAGGAAATCTAAGTAAACACATTTCTCTCCACATAAGTTTCACAACCCTTTTCATTTTCAGTTATTTTATTTTATTTGCATTTGTAGTTATTTGGGTTAGTTGACTAGCAACTAATTCCGCCCACTCTTTCAAACCCGAGATTTTACTTGCTTTCATAAAAAAATTATAAAAACACAAAAAGAATCTTCCCTCACCCTTAGACCTAATTAGAGTAGTTTTTCATACCTAACGAACACTATTCCCTGTGGAGAACGATCAATCCCCCGTACTTACCACAACACTATACTACATCGGTCAGGTACACTGCCTGGTGGGGTTGTAAGCCTCTTAAGATCCCTCGAGAGGTAAAACCTGTTGTAAGGTTGCAAAACCACGCATCAATAGATAGGGGATAGCTTGGCTACATAAAATTAGACACCTCCTTTCTTCAACCTCGAATATAATTAAAACTAATTTGTCATTATAGTAACTACCACCCGAAAGCTCATATCAATAGTGACTACCATCCGAAAACTTAAGCCTTGGACTTAAATATAAGATCGATTTATATCTAAAAGGTATGTTTAAGTTGACTTAGATCCGTTTAATCTTCGACCTAAACAGACCTGATCATTTTCCGTCAAGATTTTACAGTATATATACACCCAAATTTCATACCCCTATCACATTCCAAAACCAAAACGCAATAAATGCTCAAGAAGTCGAGATTCATTAAACAAAACAATGTTATTCTAATTCAAGCAACAATCAAATATGGCTATGGATCAACACAACCATAAATGTTAGTAACACATACCAAATTCAAATATGACTATAAATGGGCAGATTCGGGTTATGTTTTATCTTGAACGGGTCAAGGTAGTATCAATCAAAAACTTTAGTTAAAATGAACAGTTACACAACCCGCCCATTTTCCCACCTCTAGGTATGTTGCGACTTTACACAAACTAACATTTGCAGCATTACTCCACAGTCTCATGCAAAGATCTATCGTCGTAGCTAAATCAAAACAGGAGGGAGATTTAACACAAACTAACTTTCTTGTTTAAAGTTTGAGTTCCAAAGGTTTCTATTTTGTGTTGATCATATCATCATAAACTTATTTTTACCTCAACATTCCACGTGCTACATGTGTACTTGCTAAGTCAGTTGTCCCAATTTCCGCCTCAAAATTCCGTCCACCAGCTCACCCTCCTCTAGTTACCAAACATCTCCAACATAAACATTTCTATTCAATAAAAACAAAAACAAAAAGTTGCAATCGAATCGAGTTCGGGTTTACCTATTCAGGTTTGCGGGTTGGCGGGTTATTATAACATTTACCCAAACACGACCATTTAATAATTGTGTCAAGAAACTCAATCCTAAACCAAACCTGCATAACACGTGTAGCCCGTCTGTTACACGTTTAACCTTTTTAAGTAAATAGGTCAAATGGTAAATAAGGTTAGTTGTTTATCGATTTAACTAGTTTAAATGAAACAATGGTATAAGGATTGATAAAAATAACATACAAATAACTACACAACAGTTTCAATGATATCTGAATTATAATTGTAATTCACTCATATTAAGTACACAACAAAATACATTTAATCAAAATCCAACATAAAATCCAAGTTATATATTTTATTTTTAGAAGCTTATATACTTAAAAGGGTTCATAGGTTGACATGTTTGACAATTACTCAACCCAAACATGACTCGTCTTTTAAACGGGTTAACCTGTTTTTTACTCAAACTTATTTATCCTCAACCAAAACCTATTTATCTTCGTGTCGGGTTCGTGTCATTTATCGTGTCATGTCGAGATAAACCAAACCATGTTTCTCATTCACGGCCAAAGATCTTGTTTCCCTAAAACATACTCCAACAAACACCAACTACCATATTTACGACCCATAATTTTGTTAATTTTAATATGTGGATTTATTATTATTATTGTTATTGTTATTGTTGTTATTATTATTATTATATATGAACTCCATTCATGTTCATGTTTTTTTAGATCTATGATAGGTTCTAAATCAAATCTTGATTTCTCACTCATTTTTGGTAGGTGTCGTGAGTTCTATAGATATGGTGATTGAAAATGCTTGCGAGTTATCATTGAGTTCTGATTAAAGTTTCAGTTCCAATGGTTTCTATTTTGGGTTGCATAGCGCCGAAAAAGTAACGTTGTCAGAGGTATCGGTGGTTGTTATCGGAGGCGATAGCGGTTTCCAGAGATGATGTGTAACACCCCGAAAATCGTAATGAAACAGCGGAAGACTTAAACGGGGTATTACCAACTAGATCACAGTCATAAGTATAGATTTTTGATAAAAAGGGAAATTTTATATCATTCAAAGAAAACTCAATATTCAGAGATTACATATTTGTTATCAAAAGGGGTAGTAGTTCACAAAAGTGATGATGAGTTTGAAAAGAATGATATAGTTATTTGGAACAAGGTGGGTCTTTTCTCCATGCCCGTGCCAACTCCGTGCTTGAGATTTCTTTAATTTCCTGAGATAAACATGCTTAAAATGTCAACACAAAGGTTGAGTGAATTCACAGTGTTTTATTTGTAATAGTTTGAACACAAGTCAGATAGTAGTAAAAAAAAATAAATGATATTGTAGTGTAATATATATTGCCCTAAGCCTCATGACACGCAAACCTTAACATCGGGTGTAATAATAAATGATATAAATAGCCCACATCATAGCAATGATGTAGGTGATAATGCCCTCGTCGTAGGAGTTTGCCAAACTCTTGATAATTCGAATAAAGTGCATTTTGTTACCATTTCAGGCTAACTTCAAATGGGTCGTCAACTTCCAATAGATCTATTCACTGAATTCGCGTTCACTCTCAAGTGATTAATGGTTCATGATATGAGGGACTTTTTGGCAGGGTGGTAACTTAGGCAATATTAACTTAGCAATATCAATCAGGATAGCATACAAAAATATTTGTGTTCAGATTTATAGCATGTATCTCCCCACGGGATTTGAAAACATAGTAAAAGTGGGACTATGAACTCACCTCAGTAGTAGTAGTAATCGGGGATGTAATAGTATCAATTGGTGTGTAGTAACTCCAACGCGTGACCTAGATTAGTATGGCATAATTTAGTTAACAGACTAAGTTCAAGACTACACGAATTTAATTCACAAGTTTGATGTTTTCATTGCTGGTGTGGCAGCATTTAAGTTTAAAAATAGTTTTCTAAGTATTGTAAGTATTGGCTCATGGAAGTGGGTATGTAAGGATCGCGAGCAAATAGCAAGACGAATAAGTATTTTGATTTGGCGATGACCGAAGGACTAAGTATGGGAAATAATTACATTCATATATTAAAATTGAGTTATAAAGGTGTCAAAAATATATATATATATATATATATATATATATATATATATTATATATATATATATATATATATATATATATATATATATATATATATATATTGAACAAAAGTATATAGTTTAGTTAACATTAGTAAGTATTCATGTTT
This sequence comes from Artemisia tridentata subsp. tridentata, assembly GCA_021014915.2. Taxonomy (NCBI): domain Eukaryota; kingdom Viridiplantae; phylum Streptophyta; class Magnoliopsida; order Asterales; family Asteraceae; genus Artemisia; species Artemisia tridentata. Next base: position 132,492,094 of record CP139509.1, on the reverse strand, counting down.
TAATTTTTCTCACAACGCACATGCACCTATCGCTTGAAATAACTTCTTTTTCGCAGTATTCTTATTTTACAAGATCGCGTCGTTTTAATATTTTTATTCCGAAAACATATAATAATTGTTAAACTTTGGTTGCGCCAAGTTTCTTTGTCGAGTTAATATTATGCAAGTGACGCATACATATTTTTATGGAAATTGTCGAGTAAATTTTATGTGATTTTTCTATATGACGAGGAGGGGGGTTGGGCTGCGGCCCACAGACACACAACAATTTTTGGGCTGTCTATTTTACAAGAGCCGCATGGGCTTTGGCCCACTATGGCTTTGTGGCTGCTGCGTATTTACAAGAGCACAAAAGAAAAGGTTTTGGGTTTGGCCCATTTAGTAACAAAGGAATTATAAGAGTAGTAGCAGCAGCGAGAAGGGGTGAGACACAAAACAAAGAAAGTTAATAGAATCCATGATTTGGAAATGGACAGTGGTCCAATACACTTATTTGTAATCAAAATACAAGCACAATATTTTCTCTCCTGGATTTCACTTGTTCGAATGGAACAGGGAACTCGGCTCTTGTATTCGACTAATGATGTTACCAAATTCGAGTATCCTTTGAGGGACTTCTTTGGCCGAGTAATATAAACACTCATTCGAGGTGGTATTGACCAACAATGTCGCAAATCTAATGATCTCTTGTGGGACCTTTCGAGGTGGGGATGACCAACTGGTCGAACCAAATAAGGGACAGTACGAACAATGCTCGAGTTGGGCTCGAATGGCCACTACTTATGGCCTCTCGGATCTTAGTACAACTAAGACACAAGCCGTCCATGGGGTGTTACACCCACAACTCGAGACGCACTACGTAACCTTTAGCAAGTTTTGACCACTAGTCCTAACGCAACACAATCCAAGTGTAACTTATAAACCATTTTCTGAATATACAAACGCGAGTGCACTTATTGAAGTCGAACACAATAACTAACACGACAAGGCCTACGACTTACCAATCTTCACTATATTCGAGCATCAATTTTTATTCTGAAGGTTCATACTTCTTTTTAGACATATTCACAAACACCTTGCGTGCATATTCTAAGACCGAGATTTTCGACTAGTGAAACTCTACACCATTCGAATAACTAGAACCACATTCATAATCATGAGCCAATATTAGTTTCAAAAATCATTTTCAATGTTTATTCCTACCACACCAATGTTAGCATAAATTTTGCAACACAAATACCAGTCGATGCATAACAAAATGAAATACAAAAATTTATTTTTAACAATAAAATCCAGTTCGAATGAAGAAAAAGAAAATATTAAAATCTTACAAACAACACTGATGACTAACAAGGAGATCGAAAATAACCCGAATCCGAAAGCTCCAAAACCCACTTCCTTCTCCAATTCGAATCACACTTTAACCTTGATCTTGAGAACCTCTCAGATGTTGGTGTGTTTGTAGTGTTGGTGTGATTCGAATGGTGTCCAGGAGAGGTGAATTTAAGGTTGAAAATGGAGTTAGGCTCCATATAGCTTTCGGTTTGTGGGACAACTAACATCCCAAATCGGTGTCTTCTCCTTATACTTATGGCCCTAATCCTTATGAAGTCTTGTGACTAGGAAAGGGGACAAAGCTTCATGGTCAACTCTAATTAATTGGTGATGGAGATGGTTCGGTTTCTAGGTTTTTGGCAAAAACAGCCATAGCGACAACACAAGAAGGTGGTGCTTTTGAGGATGGTGGTTTTGCCGAAAATGAAGGGGATGAAAAGGTGGGAGTAGAAAGGTGATGGTGTTTTTAGATGGAATAAGGGTTTCGACAAGAACAAGGAAGAAAAGAGGAAAAGTAGCTATACATTTTAGTGGAGTAGGTTTTAATTATTTTAGAGGTAGTGTGAAATTTTGATTTAGTAGTGTGTTTTAAGATTTGGTAGGGTACACTTTGTGTTTTAAATACCCGAGTCTCGTTAGACGGTGTCGACTCTGGTCTCGTTTAAAATGTCTCTAACTCGAGAGTTCATATTTTTAGAGTTTTCGTATATTATTTGAGCTTGTTTCCGAGTTTGTAATTATTTTCATGATTTTTCTGAATATTCTTCGTTTAGATTTCATTTGACTTATGCCATACTATCACGGTGTCGGTACGCGTGCGGTTCCAGTGAAAATGGAACGTGAGTTGTGCCACATTGTTCGTTTTAGAATGTTTGGCACACGAGTGAGCCATTCGAATCGCGTCACAGTATAAATATCAAAGATTGATTGGTGTTGTGGTTCAATAGATTTAAAAAAAAACTTCAACCCGTAAAATAGGCTAATCGTATAAAATTAAAATTTGTTGATGATTTAATACTAATAAATGACATGGGAATTTACGAGGTATTACAGTACCTACCCGTTAGACTGGATTCGTCCAGAATCCAAAGAGGTGATAGTCGTCGGAGTTGTGTTATCAAACAAGTGGGGGTATTTAGAACGGATTTGATCTTCGCGTTCCCATGTGTACTCTGGTCCTCTCTTAGAGTTTCGTCTAACTTTGACAATAGGGATACGGCTTTGTTTTAATTGTTTGACATCTCTATCCAAAATCTCCATTGGTTCTTCGACAGAATTTAGCTTATCGTCAAGTCGAATTTCTTTCAAATGTACGACCAGGGTTTCATGAATATCAAAAATCTGTGGGGGTAACCTACCCGTTAGACTAAGGAGTTTGTTAGTAACAATGAGGGTTCCGGTCGAGAACTTGGTGAATGTAGAGAAAGTTGCTAATCTTCAGCTTTTGTAGATGGTGAATCAGTTTGTTTTAGGATTTATAAATAACTGCTCCCAGCATAACATGATCCCTCCTGAATTAGACATAGGTAGCTAGGCTATGTATAATTTAGGAACAATGATGTGATGTTCGGTTTAGTCATTATAATTCTCAGTGTTTAAATAGATTCAACCCATGCCGTTTACAAAATGGCAATTTAAGGAAAGATGTTATGATTGATAACAAATTTGTTGATAATATGGAAATCAGAAAGGAATAGAAAGTACAATAGGTGGGGAATTATCACAGCAAGTTGTTTATAGAACAGAAAGTAGTCTTAAAAATCCGGATACTAGGGATGTCATAGACTTAGTACCACATAATACCTAAGGGAATAGGACTGCTAAATTCTAAACTTCATCAGTCCGTCGCGTTTTTGAGGTCCTGGTGAGCTTCTCTTTCCTCCAACATATATGCTCTCCCGCGAGCACCTTCGACTTTTTGCCTACGGTTCTGAGGGCATTCGTTCCTGTAGTGTCCACGCTCCCCACAGCCAAAACAAGTCACTACTCGCTGTAAGTCGTCCCCAGCAACGGGGCCTCTATCCTTGCAATTCTTGGTCTGATGGCCTATTCTGTGGCAGCTTCCACACTTAACAGTGCAAGGCCCTGAGTGATGCCAATTGCACTGATCGCATAGTGGGTGATTCCCAGCATAAACTCTGCCTTCTGTTGGTGCAACCATATAAGCCCTTGCGACTTTTTGCTCTCTGTTTTGTTAGTGGTGGTGGTTGTTGTTGTTGTTGTGATGAGTGTTGTTGTTGTGATGCGAGCTGTTGTTGTGATTGCCTCTACGATCATCAAATTTTCTTTTGTGATCGTTGCTTCCTTGAGCCTGATTACGCCTGATTTCCCTTTCCAGTAATTTCTGAGTAGTCTCCATGGCTTCCTCCAGTGTTTGTGGTTTGGACACCGTGACATCTCCTTCTATGCTTCTGGGTAATCCTTCAACATACCTTTCCAGTGTTTTCTCGAAATCCGGCACCTTGGTTGGGCATAGTATGGAGAGCTCTTGGAATCTCCTATCATAAGCCCTAAGATCATATCCTTTTACCACCAAGTGGTCAAACTCATCTTCCTTCTTTCGAATTTTGGTGCGAGGACAATACTTCTTCAACATCTTCTGTTTAAACTCAGCCCAAGGAAGTTGGTAAGCTCTATCATTACCCATTTTATGAGCAGTGGCGTTCCACCACGACAGTGCATTATCTGTTAGAGTGCCAGTAGCAAAGGCGACTTTGTCGTTTTCGGCACAACCACTTCTTGTAAAGACAGTCTCTGAACGCTCAAACCATCGAGCTAACTCTGTCACTCCTTCAGTACCTTTAAAGGTTGGCGGTTTGCAACTCATGAACTCCTTGTACGTGCACTTGCGGGTTGCAACTGGCTCGCTCTCGGCAGTGGGCCTTGTTGCACTGCCGGTAGGAGTCGTGGCTGCAGCTTGAGCTATTAATGCAGCGGTCACGCTTTCCGTGATCAATCAGCGGATCTCCTCCGGAGTCATGATCGATCCGGCGACTGCTTCTGTAGTTCTGTTGCGGGTATCCATGTTCTAACAATGACACAAGAACATATATTTAGGTTTTACGGTTAATATAATCAAGTGAGGTGTCATAATTGTCCTCATAATAGTAGTATACAACATCCTCATAAACAAAATCATCATAATTAATCATCACGACATGTCTGAATACAATCACAACACACATGGAATAATATGGTGACGTATAAAAGAAAATCACAACACATAAATGAAGAAAGCAACCATAACATAGATCAATATTGGTACATAGTAATCATAACTAACCATGAGTTTTAATAATTTGATACATTGTTTCCAAAAGAATAATACAATACAGATTATTAATGCCACGCAGGGCAAGTTAAGATGTCACTACTACAACAATACGTGGCTAATCTATGAAGTGCCGGGTGCATCTCCAGGTCCGTGCTGTAAACCTCTAACTATCTCAGCCAAGTCATCCATCTCTATAAAACGCCTTTGGAAATCCTGGTTTATACTCAACTGTGCTGCCAACATAGCCTCTAAAGCGGTAATCCTCTGACTCTGGGTTCTCTCAGTATCCCTGGCTGCTCGTAGGGCTCTCTCAACATCTCCTACCCTACACTGTAATCCCTGGACTGTCTTCTAGGCTACCGTCCGCGCATGCTCAACGGCATCAACTCTGAAACTCACATCAGAGATCTCTTGTCTTCTGATGTTCATCCTCCTGAACAATATACGGAGGTCTTGGTCGTATGACTCAAACTGATCAGTTGGTAGCTCATCGAGGTGCTCGGAGTGAAGCTCTACTCTTCTAGTCAGCGAGTCCAACTGGTTCTGCATCTGAGCAACAACGCTCATCTCTGTGTCCTCTAGTTGTGTCCCAGGGTATGGAGTGTCCGAAGACTCGAATGATGATAAATGAGACATATAGTCCCAGGTCTCCATGGTGGCAATGCGATCGTCTATACATGGTATATCTCTCCACACCATGTCATCCTCTATCTCCATTTGAGTTCTCCTGGAACTCTGGTCAACCTCGAATGTACTGGGCACTCCCTCCAACATCTCGTTATTTTGAGGCATGACGGCTCTCCCTGACGGTGGTAAGTGGATAAGTGAGTGTGGGAGTAAGGGAAAGAATAATGTCGAATCGGGTAACGTGGATGTGGACTCCGTTAGCACATAAGAATCGTCTGAGTTTGGTATGAGTTGGATAACTGAGGAAGTGCGAATAGTACGGGGAATGATTTCGGTAGAGTAAAGTGAATTAAAAGCCATGGTACTGTAATATCCCGATAATAACAAGTGTAAGTTAGCTAATAATAACATGCATTAGTTGTAATAACGTTCGTAGGTGATAAAACTAATTCGTCATGCATAATCTGCCAAGCAAATCTCGATGCTATTTTCTATAGTGATAAAATTCGTTTGTCATGCATAATCTGCCAAGCAAATCTAAATGCAAAAGTGTAGCAAAGTGTTGGCACGGAGGGCATAGGGTGATAAGGTTTAAAATGGTCCTTTTAGAAATCACGGTTATAGTCCAATGTTTTTGAAAAAGCAATTGGTTCTCTATAACCTTGGCTCTGATGCCAATCTGTAACACCCCGAAAATCGTAATGAAACAGCGGAAGACTTAAACGGGGTATTACCAACTAGATCACAGTCATAAGTATAGATTTTTGATAAAAAAAAAAAGGGAAATTTTATATCATTCAATGAAAACTCAATATTCAGAGATTACATATTTGTTATCAAAAGGGGTAGTAGTTCACAAAAGTGATGATGAGTTTGAAAAGAATGATATAGTTATTTGGAACAAGGTGGGTCTTTTCTCCATGCCCGTGCCAACTCCGTGCTTGAGATTTCTTTAATTTCCTGAGATAAACATGCTTAAAATGTCAACACAAAGGTTGAGTGAATTCACAGTGTTTTATTTGTAATAGATTGAACACAAGTCAGATAGTAGTAAAAAAAAAATGATATTGTAGTGTAATATATATTGCCCTAAGCCTCATGACACGCAAACCTTAACATCGGGTGTAATAATAAATGATATAAATAGCCCACATCATAGCAATGATGTAGGTGATAATGCCCTCGTCGTAGGAGTTTGCCAAACTCTTGATAATTCGAATAAAGTGCATTTGGTTACCATTTCAGGCTAACTTCAAATGGGTCGTCAACTTCCAATAGATCTATTCACTGAATTCGCGTTCACTCGCAAGTGATTAATGGTTCATGATATGAGGGACTTTTTGGCAGGGTGGTAACTTAGGCAATATTAACTTAGCAATATCAATCAGGATAGCATACAAAAATATTTGTGTTCAGATTTATAGCATGTATCTCCCCACGGGATTTGAAAACATAGTAAAAGTGGGACTATGAACTCACCTCAGTAGTAGTAGTAATCGGGGATGTAATAGTATCAATTGGTGTGTAGTAACTCCAACGCGTGACCTAGATTAGTATGGCATAATTTAGTTAACAGACTAAGTTCAAGACTACACGAATTTAATTCACAAGTTTGATGTTGTCATTGCTGGTGTGGCAGCATTTAAGTTTAAAAATAGTTTTCTAAGTATTGTAAGTATTGGCTCATGGAAGTGGGTATGTAAGGATCGCGAGCAAATAGCAAGACGAATAAGTATTTTGATTTGGCGATGACCGAAGGACTAAGTATGGGAAATAATTACATTCATATATTAAAATTGAGTTATAAAGGTGTCAAAAAAAAAAAAAAAAAAAAAAAAAAAAATATATATATATATATATATATATATATATATATATATATATATATATATATATATATATATATATATATATATATATATTGAACAAAAGTATATAGTTTAGTTAACATTAGTAAGTATTCATGTTTTAATTTTTCTCACAACGCACATGCACCTATCGCTTGAAATAACTTCTTTTTCGCAGTATTCTTATTTTACAAGATCGCGTCGTTTTAATATTTTTATTCCGAAAACATATAATAATTGTTAAACTTTAGTTGCGCCAAGTTTCTTTGTCGAGTTAATATTATGCAAGTGACGCATACATATTTTTATGGAAATTGTCGAGTAAATTTTATGTGATTTTTCTATATGACGAGGAGGGGGGTTGGGCTGCGGCCCACAGACACACAACAATTTTTGGGCTGTCTATTTTACAAGAGCCGCATGGGCTTTGGCCCACTGTGGCTTTGTGGCTGCGGCGTATTTACATGAGCACAAAAGAAAAGGTTTTGGGTTTGGCCCATTTAGTAACAAAGGAATTATAAGAGTAGTAGCAGCAGCGAGAAAGGGTGAGACACAAAACAAAGAAAGTTAATAGAATCCATGATTTGGAAATGGACAGTGGTCCAATACACTTATTTGTAATCAAAATACAAGCACAATATTTTCTCTCCTGGATTTCACTTGTTCGAATGGAACAGGGAACTCGGCTCTTGTATTCGACTAATGATGTTACCAAATTCGAGTATCCTTTGAGGGACTTCTTTGGCCGAGTAATATAAACACTCATTCGGGGTGGTATTGACCAACAATGTCGCAAATCTAATGATCTCTTGTGGGACCTTTCGAGGTGGGGATGACCAACTGGTCGAACCAAATAAGGGACAGTACGAACAATGCTCGAGTTGGGCTCGAATGGCCACTACTTATGGCCTCTCGGATCTTAGTACAACTAAGACACAAGCCGTCCACGGGGTGTTACACCCACAACTCGAGACGCACTACGTAACCTTTAGCAAGTTTTGACCACTAGTCCTAACGCAACACAATCCAAGTGTAACTTATAAACCATTTTCTGAATATACAAACGCGAGTGCACTTATTGAAGTCGAACACAATAACTAACACGACAAGGCCTACGACTTACCAATCTTCACTATATTCGAGCATCAATTTTTATTCTGAAGGTTCATACTTCTTTTTAGACATATTTACAAACACCTTGCGTGCATATTCTAAGACCGAGATTTTCGACTAGTGAAACTCTACACCATTCGAATAACTAGAACCACATTCATAATCATGAGCCAATATTAGTTTCAAAAATCATTTTCAATGTTTATTCCTACCACACCAATGTTAGCATAAATTTTGCAACACAAATACCAGTCGATGCATAACAAAATGAAATACAAAAATTTATTTTTAACAATAAAATCCAGTTCGAATGAAGAAAAAGAAAATATTAAAATCTTACAAACAACACTGATGACTAACGAGGAGATCGAAAATAACCCGAATCTGAAAGCTCCAAAACCCACTTCCTTCTCCAATTCGAATCACACTTTAACCTTGATCTTGAGAACCTCTCAGATGTTGGTGTGTTTGTAGTGTTGGTGTGATTCGAATGGTGTCCAGGAGAGGTGAATTTAAGGTTGAAAATGGAGTTAGGCTCCATATAGCTTTCAGTTTGTGGGACAACTAACATCCCAAATCGGTGTCTTCTCCTTATACTTATGGCCCTAATCCTTATGAAGTCTTATGACTAGGAAAGGGGACAAAGCTTCATGGTCAACTCTAATTAATTGGTGATGGAGATGGTTCGGTTTCTAGGTTTTTGGCGAAAACAGCCATAGCGACAACACAAGAAGGGTGGTGCTTTTGAGGATGGTGGTTTTGCCGAAAATGAAGGGGATGAAAAGGTGGGAGTAGAAAGGTGATGGTGTTTTTGGATGGAATAAGGGTTTCGACAAGAACAAGGAAGAAAAGAGGAAAAGTAGCTATACATTTTAGTGGAGTAGGTTTTAATTATTTTAGAGGTAGTGTGAAATTTTGATTTAGTAGTGTGTTTTAAGATTTGGTAGGGTACACTTTGTGTTTTAAATACCCGAGTCTCGTTAGACGGTGTCGACTCTGGTCTTGTTTAAAATGTCTCTAACTCGAGAGTTCATATTTTTAGTGTTGTCGTATATTATTTGAGCTTGTTTCCGAGTTTGTAATGATTTTCATGATTTTTCTGAATATTCTTCGTTTAGATTTCATTTGACTTATGCCATACTATCACGGTGTCGGTACGCGTGCGGTTCCAGTGAAAATGGAACGTGAGTTGTGCCACATTGTTCGTTTTAGAATGGTTGGCACACGAGTGAGCCATTCGAATCGCGTCACAGTATAAATATCAAAGATTGATTGGTGTTGTGGTTCAATAGATTTATAAAAAATAAAAATAAAAAAATAATAAAAAAAAAATAATAAAACCTTCAACCTGTAAAAAAGGCTAATCGCATAAAATTAAAATTTGTTGATGATTTAATACTAATAAATGACATGGGAATTTACGAGGTATTACATGATGGTGGTTGTCAGAGGTGATGGTGGTTCCCAGTTGTGATGTTCTTTGTGAGATATGACGGAGATGGAAATGGTGGCTGATTTAGAGGATGAAGATGATGAATAACGTTATCTATAAAAGAGTAAAAATTTTCTCATAATCACAAATAAAAAATAAAAAATGATAAATAAGCAAGAATTTACGGGTTTGGCTGGTAGCCACATCAGTAAACGTATGATATCGACACAAAAACCAAAAAGTTTGTAGGGTATTGTAATAATATTTCGGTTTCATGTTTGATATTTGAAAATTTGAAAAAATACGTTATTATTAAATGAATGGTTTAATGTCATACAATAGAAATGTACTATTTGAAACTTTCCATCTTAGTAATTAAACTATTTTTTATCCACTTTAGTTATTATACTTATATGTACGTTGTGGTCACAATAGTTATTATCTTCTTGAATTTTCAACCAACACTCAACTTCACCTTGAAAAATGGCTGGCATGTCATAAGTTATACTCAAAAGTTGACATGTTTCTACGTTTTTAAAAGATTTGTTAAAGGAACAGGGCAAAAATAAGAATATATGATAATTGGAGATTCTTCCGTTTTATATATATAACACGTCAACATATTAGTGTACGACCTAGGTTACGTTAGAGATTTTCACAAGTTATATAGATAATTTATTCAAAAATCGAAAAAATAATTACCATTATGACTTACGCATACAAGCATAATAACCAAAGTAAATAATTTGAAAAAAATGTATAAAAACAAAATGAACAATTATAACAATTACGTTTCTATTTAATCTGTGACATTAACCCTTAATGAATTTAACCCTTTTTTGTACTTTACAAAGTTTATTATTTATATAGCTTATGTGTTCAGGGGGAGTTAAAATAAAAAGATAATTTTTGGTTAAAAGAATAAAAAGGATTTTGTACCTTTTGAATTAAAATCGATAGATAAGATTAAACTATAAACTTAATTAAGGCTGAAAGGGCAAAAACATCATTTAATAAAAAAAAAATACAAAAAAACACATTTAAAATATATTATCATCTTTCTCTCTCATAAAATTCGATCATTTTTACACCTCACTTTCTCTCTCCTTCAACCACTTCTCTCTCATAAAATCCGATCATCTAAAATCCGATCATCAAATCATCACTTTCATAAAATTGTCTACAAATCAAAGATGAAAACAATGATCTGATTTTGCCTCCAACTACAAGTCTACTCGAAGTTGATTTTGCCTCCAACTACAAATCAAAGATAATAAGCGGAGGAAGATATTCCACGATCGTCCCTCAAAAACTCCAAAATCTATAGGTATTGATATAAGTAAGTGTAAGATTTTGCTAACCAATGCCCACCGGGCAGAGGTTAAGGTGTAGTTAATGAACACAAACTTTCTTAATTAACTAAAAAATACATTAAATACACTTTAAATGAACTTGTAAATTACTATATTTGAACATGATTTTCACTTAAATGAATTAAAATATTCCTTTTATAAACAAATTAACCCATACCCACTGGGCAGAGGTTAGCAAAACCCTTGATACAATTAAGTGTAAAATTGCTTTGTTAATAACAATTTTGTTTGAAAAAAATGTGTATCAGATTTGATTGTTTTGTGCATTAATAAGGATAAGAAGGAGATTTGATTGAACATGTTTTGTGCATTAGTTAAGGGCTAAATGTGCATCAATTTTCTAGGAAGATAGTAAAAGTGTAATACGATCGGATAATCGTAAGTTGTGTGGAATTCACTGTTTTGTGCATTAAAATGGTCTAAATAAGCATTAATTTTTGTAGGAAATTAGTAAAATGTGAAACGATTGGATAATTGTGAGTTGTGTGGAATAACACTATTTTGTGCATTAAAAAGTGGTCTAAATGTGTATTAATTTTGTAGGAGATTAGTAAAAGAGTGATATGTTAGGATAATCCGCTAAACGTGTGTTAGTTTTCATAAGATGCTAGTAAAAGTGACGTGCTTCGGCAATCTGTGCGCTATGTTTGGAATAACACCGTTTTGTACATTGAAAATGGTCTAATTGTGCATTCGTTTTTCAAACGAAGTTAGTAAAGGTGACATGCTTTGGCAATCGGCACTTGTGTGAATTAACACTAATTTGTGCATTAAAATGGTCTAAGTGTGCATTCGTTTTCATACGAAGTTAGTAAAGGTGACATGCTTTGGCAATCGGCACTTGTGTGAATTAACATTAATTTGTGCATTAAAATGGTCTTATTGTGCATCTTTTTTCATAGGAATTTAGAAAATGTGACATGCTTAGGAAATCAAACAATCTTATTCAGTTCTTATGCATTCTGTAACGTTGCAAACCAAAAAAAGCCCACATATCAAACCCTCCCAAAACCTTCTGTAACAACTAAACCTCTGTTATGTGTCACAGTGTTTTTTGAGTTCCAACCAAAACTACATGAAGTTCACATTTTGGCAACTGTTATATATAGACAGAGTGTATCGAAAAGCGTCCGTTTTTCCTAGAAAAATGTTGTTGTCACAGTGGGTTAACAGGTCAAAACTGTTGTCTGAAAGTATATCAAAGTGTCAATCTATATAAAGATATAATTTCGTCATGATGGTATATTTTTTTGGTTTAACGATTAACAGTTTAAAATATATTAATATTTAGAAAAAGGGATGAAAATGTGTTTTTTAAATTGTTTGGTTTAATTTTATCGATTAGATCAAATGAAGATGAAGGTCTGGGAATGTTCTCGTGATATCTAAATAAAGTTTGATATGTAAATGATAGTTATATGTATTATTCAAAACCAAATGCCCAAACTAGTTAAACAAAAAAACTTATAAGGATATGAAATATCTAGTTATGTGTAACAAAATACATCTCTCCAAAATGTTCATAAACACCATCCAAGGGGAGCAAAGCCCCTTTTTTCCTCCCTAACCCGCCCAAATCTTTTATGAAATATATGATTTATTATTTTAAACCAGTACATTATGCACAAAATATTGTACTAAACAATATACATTACGATCTTACAGTTAAACATCGTTCCCTTTATTTCCTATAAATATCTAACCATATATACACATACATGCAAAACCCTAAACGAAATTAAAATCTCACTCTACTATTTTCTTCAAGAAACCAAAAGCAATCAACCATGGAAAATAATGTTGGCAATGCTGATTGTCATGATCAAAAGTTAGCGAATGAAGGAGTTCTTTTTGCTGCTAGCAAACGCGAGAACGATGTTAATGAAGGTGAACTTCATAGGGAAAAGATTGAAAATAACGCGATCGAAAAGAAGATTAACGTATATGAAAAGGGTGGGTTGAAACATAAAGAGCGTTTGTCAATGAATGAAGTTGACAACAAGAAGAAGGGAAAGATGGTAGTTGATAGCAACGAGGCGATCACACAGTTAAAGGAGTTTATATCGAGTGATAAGATCAATGGTTCAGATATAAAGTTAGTGATTCAAAAAACTTTGTATGCAAGTGATTTGAAACGATACCAAAATAGGTTAAACATGCCGTTTAAGCAAGTCGCGACTCATGATTTCCTGACGCCTAAAGAGAAACAAGTTCTTGATATTAAATCTGAGATCGAGGTTCAAATTGTGGGGCCAAATTTGCAAATGCACGAGAAACCATTGTCGTTAAAGATTTGGAGTATGTCGCATAACAAGAACTATGTGTTGACGACCAACTGGTGGGATTTTGTGGAGGCGAACAAGAATGTTTTGAAGGAAAAAACAACTATTCAAGTTTGGTCGTTTAGAAAAGGCGAGCAGTTATGTTTTGCTGTTGTATGTGTGGACAAACCCGTAGTGAAAACGACATTACCTGAGGATGCATCATCTGCTGGTTCATCATTGATACGACCTGATCTACTACTTCTGGAAAATTAATCCATATGAATTTGATGTACTGTACTATTTTAGGGTATATTTTGTATGAGGTGAAAGATGAGTTTATGGAATTCTTTTAATACATTCAGGAGTTCGAGTGTTTCGATCGATTCTTTGTAATCTTGAAATATCAGTGATTTTGTGTATATCAGAATGTGTCTTTCATAGTTCATAAATGTGCTAGTTTTGATTTATTTGATTAAACAAATTGATTAGGGTATATATTTTAGCTATAGATTAATTAATGGTAAATTGCTTTGTTCAAAAAATCAAATTATTGCTGAAATCCTGTACTTTTTAAGTAATAATATATTATTCTTCATATTTTTAGAAACTGGATAGAAAGAATAGGTGCGAAAATTGCAAAATGAAATTCATTGAGTTGCTGGAAGTGGAACAGATGAGGCTCTAATGAGGTTTTGTTTAATGATAAAAAGATTAGGCAAGATAGTGTTGAGGGCATAATCGTTGGTTCGTTCTGATATCTATATATTCTAATATACAGCAGTTGAAAAAGACGCTCATTTCCCCTTTAAAAAGTTAATGCTGAAATTCTAGAGTGTCTAACTTGGTCATTTCACATAAATATTTTAAAAAGTTAATAAAGGAAATTATCAAACTAATAAAGGAAAATATCAAAAGTAATAAATCGATTTTGCAAAACTTATGGGAGAAGCTCCCCTGTTTTCGCCCCACACCGGTTCTAACCCAACCAACACCCAATAATTCTTCATTAACCAAAACCCTATACACCAATTCATGTATTCCTCAGCCATCATAATCCAGGGACCCATTCTGCACGATCTTCATCTTTCTTTTTTTTCATAGGTTTGTATTGCTAAGAATAAGTTATTATCTTGAATATCATATTGATTTTTAATTTGTGTTATTATGTTATTTGATTTGCAGGGAATTTTGAATAATCTTTTCGACTTTTATTGGCGTTTGCTCCTGATTTTCATCAACAGGATTGGATTAAAAAGCAGGTAACTTTAACTTAATCCATATGTTGTTGAAGGCATGTGCGAATATGACTTAGAGGTTGTTCGGATAAGCTTTTTGAAATAGCTTATGCTTTTCTAGAAAAAAAAGACTCATTAGCTTATAGTCGTGTCAAAACACAATATAACATATATTGGCTTATAATTGTAAAAATGTAATAAATAGAATCATCCTTACTTTGCAACTTTTCTCAAGAAGCCACACCGAAAGAGGTTCTCAAAAATAGGTTTAATAAGCCCATAAGTTGCAACTTTGTGCGACTCAAATGCTTTTTGGTTCTTTGAATTAGAAACTAAACATGGGGTTTGGTAGAGTTGTAAATCATTTACTTTTTCTCATTCTGCAAGACGTAAGCTGATATGTCATATTCATCTTCATTTTCACAGGTTTGTATCTCTAAGAGTAAGTAATTATTTTCAATATCATATCGATTTATAATTTGTGTTATTATGTCATTTGATTTGCAGGGAACTTAGAATAAGCTTTTCCACTTTTTAGGCATGTTTGTTGCAATGAGGTATTTTTTTAGTTCATATGTGTAATTTTTTGACAACGATGTTATATTCCTCTGTTTTTGGTGGTCATGGTTCACTTACAGAAACCTCCGGAGGTGTTATCCGAAAACATGCCTAGAGGTTAGTAGCCACATGTGCAAAATCAAGTAGTCGTACACTCATAGTGTGCATATCAGTAAGCAAGTGCTAGAAACACATTTCCATTAGACCGGGTGTATTTGGCTTACTTTAGCATGCCTATAGTTTTGTTGAAATTTGGATTAAACAATACATGCCAGTGCCAAAAAGCACATCCTTTCTTCCTATTTTTTTGATTGGAGACTGTCAACTATACATCTTCAACTTCACACACCTTTGTATGTATTGTGGTGTTCATTTTGTATCCATTGTAACGAGTTTAATTAACATGCCAACCTTTCTTAGCCGTTACTAGGGATATCTATTATAAGTGATTCTAATATGTGAGGATCTAGTGTATACACGGTTAAGGTGGTTAAACCTTGTGTCTTTGTGTATGAGATATATTGACTTAATATGATTAAGCACGCGGAATTTACTTAACCACACTTAGAAGGTTATGAATGTTATGGAAATGGAAGAATTATGTTTGTTACTTAACAATGAACAAAGAAAGTATTTCACTAAACGATTCAATATTATTCCAAATAATACGAGTGATCTTGAGTTTTTCACTAGGGTTACAAAACCTTGAATCTTATGTTTTAGACTTGTGATATTGTTTTTGTTCTTGTTCTAACAGTTATGCATGTGCATGTGTGTTCTATTGTGTCTACTTTTTAATATCTAAGTCTAAGATCTCTTTTATAGTTGCAAGAGATCTTTACAAATTTGCTAAAAGTCTTGACCTACTTACTTGGTTAACTTATTCATATTGGTGTCAGTACATAAGATACAACATGTATCTATGTATACAACTTGTTAACTAAGCACATGGAGTAAGATATTATCTACCGTATATGTTTGACCAAAATACAATAAATATCTTTTCGATCTTATCCTATGAGTCACTGATCAGCAGTACTTTGATGAAGCAGCAGTACTTTGATCATGAACTAGCAGTACCTTGATGTACTAGCAGTACTTTGATGTACGAGCAGTACCTTGACTTAGAGTAATTTCTAATACTCTAATCTTCAGAATATTTAATTCCCAACAATCCTCCCCTAAACATGTGAATTAATTCAAACATGTTTTTCTGAATTAAATGAGGACTTGTGAAGATCTTTCAAACACTTCTTGAATCTGAACATTCTTCTATTCTGAACTCATCTGCTTTGTTCTTCTTTGACTTCAGCAAATATCAAAACATTGTACCAAAAGATGGTGCAATTTCCTTGGATGGAGGAATTGTAAGAGGCAATGATGCTGTGTATCTTGGATGCTTGTTTCAACAAGTGAAATCATCTAACCAGCATGTCTTTAAAGTGAAATTGAAACTTTTCTTTGTTTGATCTAGATAGAACTTTCTCCTTTAGGAATGCTTCATCCCTTCTAGATATTTGATCTGTTCTAATCATTTTCAACCTCTACATCATCTTGTATGCTCTTGTCTTCTCCTTCCATATATTGGTTTTATTCTTCCTTTTCTGGGCAATTATTTCCTCCCCTGAAGCAAATAACTTTTGTTTCCTCCCCTTGTTTGGAAGATCTCACTGTGTACTAAAGAACTTCTCTTCATATCACCTGATCTATCAGTTTGAACTTGTTTTCAGACAATATTGTACATGAAGCCATCAATTCCTTAAGAGTTTAAGTTGCTGTCCTCATCACTTCTAGGTGTGTTAA
The DNA here is from genome assembly GCA_021014915.2 of Artemisia tridentata subsp. tridentata. Taxonomy (NCBI): domain Eukaryota; kingdom Viridiplantae; phylum Streptophyta; class Magnoliopsida; order Asterales; family Asteraceae; genus Artemisia; species Artemisia tridentata. Next base: position 132,475,233 of record CP139509.1, on the reverse strand, counting down.
CTCCTATGAGAGGTGAATCAGTGGACATTTTGATTCATAATCCATTAATGAATGGTTTTTCTGAATCCTTGAAAAATCCTTTTAAGAAATCATTTAGCTTAGTAGTATGTTTATGATTTTGGAATTTAAAAAATCATACTACATTCAACCATTTTGAAAGAATCAAGTGTGTAACAGACACCTAATCAAAATTTCGGTTTAAAAATAACCTCTGGTTGTGTGAGAACCAATGTATTTCAGTTATCACTAACTGCCTGTGAAAAGATAAATCTATTCAAAAGATTTTCTTGACAGGGTTTCCAGCTCATAGTAATTGTTACCTCCAACACAAGTGTTAGATTCACTTTTACTAGCTGTTATTTCTATCAGATGTCCTTAGACTAACTCATTATACTTGAAAGTATAAAATGATAGAAAGTGAGTTGTATCAGTTACTATCTGATCAACTAAGTCATCAATTCAATGTGAAATATCATAACTAGATTTCAAGAAAGAAGTTTTAAGGAGGTTTAATTCCTAAACTCAGTCCATCATAAATCTACTATGGTCAGCAATTTGATAGGCATTCTGCTGTTCCCATTTCACTTGAAATATCCTTTGTGTTTACATATTCATACCTGAAATAGTTAGTCTAAAACCAAAAGAACAATGTACAAAGTACTTGTCTTGCATTAGATTAATCATAAAACCAACTGTATGAATAACACAATTCAAATTTTGATATAGCAGTACCTTATAAATCCAGCAGTACTTTCAAAAATTTATGTACAAAAACACATCATATTGAAAATTAAAGATTAAGCATTCCAATACTTGCTATTAAGTACTGAAACCTTGAAACATCAAAAGCTTTTGTTAACAGATCTGCAAAATTATGCTCTGAAGCAATTTTAAGAACTTGAATTAATCTTTTCTCATTGCAATCTCTTATAAAGTGATGCCTAATTTCAATGTGTTTTGTTTTAGAGTGTTGTACCGGATTTTTAATAATACAAATTGTACTACTATTATCAATATAAATAACAGTGTTTAAGAAATTGTACCCATAATCAAGAAGTTGGTTTTGAAGCCATAGAACTTGACTAGAGCAACTTGCAGCAGCTATATATTCAGCTTCAGTTGTTGAATTTGCCACACTTGTTTGCTTCTTACACTGCCATGAGACAAGTCTACATCCAAGGAATTGACATCCTCCAGTTGTTGACTTTCTGTCTAAGCTAGCACCAGCATAATCACTATCCGAATATGCTACCAAATCAAAAGGAGATTCTCTAGAATACCATATACCCAACTTTGGTTGACCTTTGAGATATCTAAAAATTCTCTTGACTGCAGTTAAATGAGAAACCTTTGGAGTAACTTGAAATCTTGCACAGACACAAACAGGAAACATGATATCAGGTCTAGATGATGTAAGATACATCAAAGAGCCTATCATAGATCTGTAATTGTGTACATCTACATTTTCTCCATCTTCATCTTTCAGAAGGTGCTTCTCTGAGTCCATTGGTGTGCTTGCTATTTTTGAATCAGCAAATTGAAATTTTCTAAGTATCTCTGCAACATATTTGTCTTGACTAATAAATATGCCTTCAGATGATTGCTTAACTTGCAAACCCAAAAAGAATGTAAGTTCTCCCATAGAACTCATTTGAAACTTATCTTTCATAAGCTTCTCAAATTCTAAACACATTTCCTTCCTTGTAGATCCAAAGATAATGTCATCCACATACACCTGCACTAACAGAAGATCCTTCTTGTGCTGTTTGATGAAAAGTGTCTGATCAATCTTCCCTCTTTGAAATCCATTTTCTAATAAATAGGAAGCAAGTGTTGCATACCAAGCTCTTGGTGCCTGATGAAGGCCATAGAGAGCTTTCACTACTCTGTACACTTTGTTTGGATGTAATGGATCAATGAAGCCAGGAGGTTGTGAAACATACACCTCTCTTTCAATTTCACCATATAAAAATGCGCTTTTGACATCCATTTGGTAGACTGTGAAGCCTAAAAATGAAGCATAAGCTAGAAACAGCCTAATTGCCTCAATCCTTGCTACTGGAGCATAAACTTCATCATAATCTATTCCTTCTTCTTGTGTGTACCCTTGTGCTACTAGTCTAGCCTTATTCTTGATCACAATTCCTCTGTCATCCCTTTTGTTCTTAAAAACCCATCTAGTGCCAATTAGCTTCTCACCTGTAGGTAAATCAGCTAGCACCCAAACCTTTTGAATCTTGAACTGAAGAAGCTCTTCTTGCATAGCCTCTACCCAGCTTGAATCATCTAGGGCTGTAAGAATATTCTTTGGTTCCTTTTGAGAGAGAAAACATACAAATAAACATGAGTTTGAAAGTTCATGTTGTTTTGAAGCATAAAGGGCATCAAGAATCCCTTGTTGGTCTGAAGAGACTAGTTGTCTTCTTGTCTTCACACCAGATTGTACATCTCCAATCACATTATCTAGGGAATGAACTTTGTGAATTCTTGTGTGTGGAGTAGTGGGAACATGATAAGATGGTGTAAGATTAGTCACATCCACTTCATCTTCTTGGAACTCTGCATCTTTTGAGTGTGAAGGACCAGCAGTACCTTCAACTGAACTAACAGTTCCTTCAAATGAACCACCAGTACCTTGAGAAGTACTCACAGTACCTTGCTCTGTCTCAGCAGTACTTTCAATATTCAACATATTGAGTTGTTCCTCTGTTCCAACATCTTTTCTTTGAGCCTCAACATCCTCTTTTGCTTTACCAGAAGAAGATTCATCATTGTTTGAAGCTAAATCCACACTGGTACTTGACCACAATGGCATAATGACATCAGATTGATCTTTATCTAACTCCACCTCATTTGTTGCTTGTGAACCTGAAAAATTATTAGTTTCTGCAACAACAGGTAAATAATTCATAGAGTTTGTTAGATAATCAAGATCAAATATCCATTTTGGTCCTTGACCTACTACATTGGATTTGTTTTCCTGAAACTCCACATGTAGTTCTTCTTGAACTTTCTCAGTTCTTAAGTTGTAAACTCTAAAAGCTTTGCTAACAAGAGAATATCCAACTAAGAAACCTTCATCTGCTTTACCATCAAATTTTCCTAAATGGTCTAAGGTATTGAGAATTGTCACATGACATCCAAAAGGTCTAAGAAATCCTATTGCAGGAGTTCTACCATTAAAGAGTTCATATGATGTCTTATTGTGAGGCTGCACAACTAAAACTCTATTTTGAACATAGCAAGCAGTGTTAATTGCCTCTGCCCAAAAGATTATTGGTAGCTTAGAATCAGCTAACATTGTTCTAGCAGCTTCAATTAGTGTTCTATTCTTTCTTTCAACCACTCCATTCTGTTGTGGTGTTCTAGCAACACTATATTCTCTCCTAATACCTTTTTCTTTGCAGAAATCATCCATAACTCTATTTCTAAACTCTGTCCCATTATCACTCCTAATGACTTTGACTTTCTTGCTTACTTGGTTTTCTATCAGTGTAATGAATTCCTTAAGGATGCTTGATGTCTCATCCTTAGTGGCTAAAAAGAAAACCCATGTAAATCTGCTATAGTCATCAGTTATAACAAGACAATATTTTTTATGTTGTATACTCCTTACTGAAACTGGTCCAAATAAGTCCATATGCAGCATAAACAATGACTGATTGATAGAGTTAAAAATTTTGGGCTTACAAGTGGCTTTGTGTTGTTTGCCTTTTAGACAAGCAATGCATGTTTGATCATTTTCAAATCTTTTGTGAGGTAAACCTCTTACCAAACCATTCTTAACAATTTTATTTATGGTTTTGAAGTTAATATGACCAAGCCTTCTATGCCATAACATTGATTCATCCAATGTGGCCTTTGATACAAGACAAGTTAAATCCTTTTTAGGAATGATGTTCTTCATATCAACACTATACATGTTGGCCTTTCTAGGAATTCTAAGAAGTACTTGATTTTCATCAGGCATCTTAAAATCCTTAGATAGAACAAGACATTCAGTGTCAGTAAAAAGGACATTATTCTTTTTGTCACACATTTGTGAAACACTAAAAAGATTATACTTTAACTCTTGTACATAGTACACATTTTCAAAATCTAAATTTCCGGTTTTAATAGTACCTTTACCAGAAATTTTGCCACGAAAACCACCTCCAAAGGTAACATATCCTCCATTGAATTCTTGAAAATCTGAAAGATAAGACATGTTGCCTGTCATGTGATTGGAACATCCACTATCTGAGTATCCTTGATCTTGATGATCAATAGAATGTCCCTGCACACAAATAAGAAAGTTAGTTTTTCTTTGGGGATCCAAGCCATTACTGACTTGAATCTGCCTCTTGCATCAATATAGTTTAATCTTTTAAGGACTGTTGATGCAACATTGGATTTTTGAATCCAACATGCTGAGGCCTTAACAGCATTTGCCCTATTACCCTTAGCAGCAGAGTGAGTAACATGTTCAGCAGAGTCTGCTAACCTTGAAATCACACCCTTTGGTTTCCAAATTTGTTTGTGAACCACTGCTTTTGTTTGAATGGGCCTTAGAACAGTGTTAGATGCATGTTTGAAAGTTGTTTTTGCATCCTTAGCTGTTGATTTTGGGTTAACAGTCATCAAAGGTCTAACAGTACTTTTAGATTTACCAGTACTTTGAGTTTGAACTGGCAGTACTTTGTTAACAGGACCTTTTTGTCTATCAGGACCTTTGAGTCCAGACTTGTTTGAGACTGTTCTGGGTTTAGATCTATGAGTATTAGAGTGAAAAAGAGTTTGAGGAGTTTGCCTTTTGTAATTCACCCTATTGTATTCATACCCAGTTACCCTTTGGTTGCAGAAAGCTGCAAGATGGTCAAAACTACCACATGTATAACAAGCTTTATTATAAAATGCAAAGTCATCACCTAATTGGTTAGACTTGAGGTTGTTCCAATTCCTTTGGTTACCTCTGGGCTTGTTTGTAGTTCTATATTGTTCACAATATCTAACTGGTTTCCTAACAGTACCTTTACCAATTGACTTAGGCCTGTTAGTGTTGTGATTGACTATCTTAGGAAGACTTGTTCCTACTTTCTTAACCAATACAGGTTTAGACATAACCTGTTCTTCTTCATCACTATCACTATCAGTTGTACAATCTTCAACAACTATAGTATCTCCTTTCTTAATAAAGGACACCTTGTCCTGATAAGATAAAGTTTTATCTAAACTTTTTACTTACTTTTTCTATCTTTGGAGATTTAGTGACCTTAGAACCATATTCCATGATTGGTTCTTGAAACTCAGGTAACCCTGTGTGTGCTAAATCAATACCTGGAGGTGAATGAACACCTCTGTATGGTGGGGGTACAGACTTAAATCCAACACCAGAATTAACTTTATCAATAACTTGGGCTTCCCAAAGCTTATTGAATCCTTCTGAGGAATGTGCTAATACATCCACAGAAACCTTTACATTTTCTCTTTCATTCTTATGTTTAGCTAATGATTCATTCAACTCAACAATACACTCATCTCTGATCTTAATGTCATTTTTTAGTATATTGATGTCATCAGCAAAATGAATTTCATTATTTTTAAAATGTAAGACTTGTTTTTCCAAAACACCTAGACCTCTTTTGTGATTAGCCAAATTAAACAAAGAATCAAGCAGCTCTTGTTTATGAGCTTCAAATCTCTTATTAAGGTCTTCATAAGCTTTAAGATTAGGACATGATTCAGTACAAGATGTAATATTGTTTACCTCTGAATCAGAATGAGCCATTAGAGCAAATTCATTGGCCAAAAGAGCAGCATTAGGTGGTGCATCCTCTTCAATAGCCATAGAGCTCCAATCATAACCAATACCATCAATAGCCAACATAGCCTTTGGCTCTTCAACAGTAACTTCCTTTTTCCTATCTTGCTTATACCATGTGTTTCTGTTCTCCTGCTTTCTTGGGCTTCTACACTCCTTAGCAAAGTGTCCTAACCTATGACAGTTGAAACACTCCACTTTCTTCTTATCAAACCCAGCAGTATCATTACCATTTATGGTAATCTGCTTCCCAGTTCTTTGCCAATACTTCTTAGCCCTCATGCTAAGCAAAGCAACCTGCCATTTAATATCCATAGCTTCCAAATCATCACCATCTACCTGCTCAAGGTCTTCATGGTTGAGAGGAGAGCCATTAGATTGACTGGTAATAAAAGCATAGAATGTTGAATCTCCAAGACCAGCAACATCCTTGTGAGAACTTGTGGAAGGAGCACTTTCACCTTCATCTACCTCTTCATTCTTACTAATACTAGGAACTGACAAGAGTGCCACGTTTCCAGAACTAGTACCATAATGACCAGATTTCTTTAGACTTTGTTCAACAATTTTGAAGTTGTTGTACAAATCATTGAGCTTCATGGTTTCAATGTCTGGTTTGTTCATCCAGACAATAACATGAGTATGGAACTCATCAGGTAGACTTCTTAAAAACTTCATGTTGAGATCTTCCTTCTCTGTCTCAACACCCAACACAGCTAACTGACTGACAAGCTTATGTAATCTTGAGAATAGCTTATCAAGAGACTCATTACTAAAAGCAGTAAAGTTTTCAAATTGTTGCTTTAGTAGTGTCTTCTGTGTCTTTTTGGTAGTTTCATTACCACCAAAATATGCACAAATCTCTTCAAAAAGAGTTTTTGCATCAAGATACTTGTTAAATGATAGCATCTGCTCACTAGGAATGGTCATAAGCAATAAATTTCTTGCTTTCTGATCATTTCTCTTCAGTATCTTTTCTTCATTTGACACTGGTCCAGTATTTCTTTTTCTACTTGTTTTACCTTCTAGGACAACCTCTGAGTAGCTTGGTGTAAAGGAATCACCATATATAATTATATCCCAAAGAGTATAATCTTGGACCATGAAATATTGCTCAATTCTCATCCTCCATAACTCAAACTCATTGGGTTTGATTATGGGCAACTTTGCAGCAACATTTGTTTGAACATCATGTGGATCCATTTCTGTTTCTTCTAATTCAAATATATCAACCCTAAGCTCTGATACCAACTGTGAGGATCTAGTGTATACACGGTTAAGGTGGTTAAACCTTGTGTCTTTGTGTATGAGATATATTGACTTAATATGATTAAGCACGCGGAATTTACTTAACCACACTTAGAAGGTTATGAATGTTATGGAAATGGAAGAATTATGTTTGTTACTTAACAATGAACAAAGAAAGTATTTCACTAAACGATTCAATATTATTCCAAATAATACGAGTGATCTTGAGTTTTTCACTAGGGTTACAAAACCTTGAATCTTATGTTTTAGACTTGTGATATTGTTTTTGTTCTTGTTCTAACAGTTATGCATGTGCATGTGTGTTCTATTGTGTCTACTTTTTAATATCTAAGTCTAAGATCTCTTTTATAGTTGCAAGAGATCTTTACAAATTTGCTAAAAGTCTTGACCGACTTACTTGGTTAACTTATTCATATTGGTGTCAGTACATAAGATACAACATGTATCTATGTATACAACTTGTTAACTAAGCACATGGAGTAAGATATTATCTACCGTATATGTTTGACCAAAATACAATAAATATCTTTTCGATCTTATCCTATGAGTCACTGATCAGCAGTACTTTGATGAAGCAGCAGTACTTTGATCATGAACTAGCAGTACCTTGATGTACTAGCAGTACTTTGATGTACGAGCAGTACCTTGACTTAGAGTAATTTCTAATACTCTAATCTTCAGAATATTTAATTCCCAACATAATAGACATGGAATCAAGTCTAGCACTAAGTAATGAAAAATATAACAGGAACAGAAGATCCAAAAGTTTAAGTAACGAAGATAACCAAAACATGATATATCTACCTTTCAGGACACACATCTAGAACAATCAGTATTTCTTAATGCCCGGAAAATTTCTATCATACTTTATTATGCCTTTTATTCTCAATTTGCACAATTTATTACCAAACTGTGCAGGTTGCTGAGCCATTAATAGCCATGGTAATGGGAGCTCCCTTTGAAGATGCTCGACCTCTTGCTCAGTGTTATGATAGAATGTGCCAAGAGGCCGAAGCACACATGTTTATGTGTTACTGTTATTCATCCCGTGCACACTTTTTGGTGATGGAGAGTATTGAGAATATGATTGGTGAAGTTTCAATAGTTATGGATTTCAACCGATTGCTGCTGCTTTTTGATCCCACACTCTCGGTTTTGGTATCGGTATTTGAAGGAATTCAATTAAAGAATATGGTTTGAAAAGTTGATTCTTTTTTTGATTTTGTTTTTATTTTCACTTGCATTTTTATAAGATAACGCAATATAAGGGGCCTTGGTGCATGGCGGATAATTCTGGTCAATGTAACGGGTTGTTAAACATGAATTCATTATATTTGGTATATGCGTATTATCACAAAAATGACTTGGTTTTCAAATTTTTATCATCCCAGTGCTCTCCAAGAGTTTGCAAGTCAGAGTTTGGTGGACTTTATCAAGTTTTTAGATGTTATAGCTCCTTCTGGGATCATTATCTAAATCGTGTAATCTGGTAACACTCTCTTCCATGTAAAAATTTTAGAAACTATAATCTTATTCTTGATTAGTAATAGAACTAATGCAATATGGGCTCGGCATTCATAAACATGCCTAATCCTCATCAGATTGTGCAACAATTATGGTTTTTCTTTTTAGATATTACCCACCAAAATGTGTGAAACATCTATAACTAAAATAAGGGTGATAATAGAACATATTCTTTCATTGCAGGCAAAAAATTGGAGAGGGTTATCACTGTATATATATTGGTTGTGTATAAATATTGTTTCTTGAAATTGTATGTTGTGAAGGTTTTCGATAATATTATGTACCTCTAGAACTAACCATTGGAGATGGTCGCTCAATTCTATGGATTTAATGATGGATGCTTTTGGAAGTGAGTTGAACTTTAATGTTACAGTTTATGTGTTATTTTACTTTCACTTCCTGAAAGTAATACAATATGACTCATTTGTAATAAAACATGGAAATGTACCTTATAATTCTCTATGGCTGCACTTTTTTGGTTGACAAGTAGTTTAAAATAACAAATCCAAACACCCTTGTGTGCATCTGTGCAAGCGTCCAAGTCTAATGACAATATTTTTTTTCCTCTTGTGTAGAGTGACTGTATATTAATGCTAAGTTTTGGTTTATAATAAATATGATTAAATCGTTGGAAGCTATAGTTTTGAGGGTGTGCAAGAATGTAGTTTCGCACAAGTAGTAAAGCATGTGTAGGTGTATACTTTCTTTAATATATATATATATATATATATATATATATATATATATATATATATATATATATATATATAATATATATATATATATATATATATAAAATATTAGTTATTGTGTTTGGACATATATGATCTAAAATGAAGCTACTCATATTATTATTGACAACGGTGCAGGTTGTGCAAGTTGGATAACGAGTAATGGTCACAATGCATAAGATCTGGTGCAGTTCAAAAGAGTCGGGTTTGTTCTGAACTACCGATAGTTCTTATCTTTCCTTCAATTCTATAACGGTTAGTGCCTTAAATTTCATAAAAAGGCTATACTTTATAGTGACCAAGTGAGATGCGAAAGATTTAGCAGATTTAGATTGTGAATACACTTTGGGTGACTTAAACCCATTTGTTCTATATAGGTCCAACACCCTTAAAGTAGAGGTGGTTATATTGACCCGTTTGTCTAAACTTAAACTTTTAATGGTCTTATAGTGACCCGTTTGTCAGCAAACAAGTCACATCTATATTATTGGAGAAACTTAAACTTTTAATGGTCTTATAATCTCGATTAATTTATCTAAAGTCGAACTGAATTAAGGTCGGGCGTGTGCAACCACTTTCACCATTTCATCTTAAATGGCTTGAATGGCTGCAGCTAATTGATCATAAGTTTCAGACCATGCACCCTTTATCTCTTTACACCATGTTTCCCTTGCTCTCTTCTCCACTGTTCTCAAAAATCACCTGATCACATTAATTTTCCATTTCACATTAAATAAAAACATAACAAATGGCGAACACTTGATAAGCCTCTATATAGTACTAACTTAACAAGATATAAAGTCATGTCTGTTTTTACGGAATTAAATTGAGCCTTCATCTAGATAAGTGGCATTAGTGATTTGTGTTGATTCTTTGTAGTCCATTTCTTGAGTTAGTTATAACTACTTAGGTGTTTTTTACAACTTTTTGGCTATCTGTCTGTAACTATTATTGATGGAAGCATCTTTATATCAGCGCCATAAACTTATCATTATATCACCTCATTCATCATTAGTTACAAACTTATATATCTACGCGCTACTACATAAATAAAAAGATGCCTTTTCTTCTAATTGAAAGTGAAGTAGGAATGATATACTATTTAGGAAAAAAGTTGATTTAGTTTTATTTCATTAAAAATAATCTTACCTTAGTCACACTCCAGGTGCATGAAGGATGGGTTCATGATTTACAATAAAGACCACATTCTCATTCGGGTTAATTTCACGAGTCCAAAAATTGTTTACTTTTCAAAGAGGCCTAAAAAAGTTCAAATAAGAAGACGAGACCAGGTGATGACAAAAAAATTGGCTTTGGTGGTTGGAGGGATATATGATATTGGGCAACAAAGAATTTCGAAGGTATTCATACTTATTAATGTCAGTGTCATTCTTAATTAGATATATTGGTTTGGCTTATCGATTTATTATAATCATGTGCTAGGTAAAACATGTGCGTTTAATCCATCTAACTTCACCTTTGTGGCATACAGACTATCATTTTCGTCTAAAACTCGTAAGTTAAAACTAATTCATTTTTAAAGCAGATAAATACTATAAAGTATGCAATCCAAACACCCCTTTAAAGTTACAAAATTTTGTTTAAGGATAAATAGAAATAACTGGAAAGTAAAACACAAATAGGGTCATTAAGCATGAGGTCGTGAATTCGAAAACCAGCTGTAGTAAACTTATGTGAGTTAGTTAAAGTTTGTATTGTTTTTAACAACGTGTGATTTTTTGTTTTCATATGTTCAATTGCTAAGAGGTTTAGCAAGAACAAGTAATGCCTTAGACCTTTTAACCCGCGGGTGTGGATGACATCTATTGAAAGGCTACGAGTTAGTTTATTACTACACCATTTTTAGCTAATCTTTTTAGTTTTCCAATTTGACCCATGATGACATCAAATAATACTGATATCTTAGTGTCAATTTCCCCCTAATATGCTCATTATTTGTATTGTTTTATACGGATATATGCTTTGATTTCTTTATATTTCGTTTCCAGGTTATAAATGAGCATAGGAGCAAAAGAGACGCGGAATTGGGAAAGTACTTACGATGATACACACTTTAGTATGCTGACTTTGAAGAAGTTACGGCGTAGTTCCACTCTCCACTTACGCCGTAACTAAGGATTTACACACGAAGACCAAGTCAACGCAAATCAAGAATTACGGCGTAATTACCACAGAGATTACGCCGTAATATTTTAGAAACTTAGATGAATTACGTGACCATGAAGGTTATGCCGTAACCAATGCATGAGGTTACGGCGTAAAAATTACACAGAATGGGAAGAGATTACGGCGTAACCAGGCCTATAGGTTACGCCGTAACTATCAAACTTGGGCACCAAGGAGTTAAAGTCCAGGGACTAAAAGTAAAAATAACAAGTACGATGGAGGACTAAAGCTGGGCGAATCATATGAAGAATTAATTATCACAAGGGTTAACCATGTTTGTAAAACCATTATTACTAAAGAGTATACATTTGAATAATAAGATTCAGAAGGTTATTTATGCATTGGAACAGGACTTTGAATAGTAAGAATTATAACTTCTTTTGTGGGATATAAAATATAAATTTATACTTGAATTATTGATTGGGTCTGTGCAACTAAAAAAAGATTGGAAGATATGCTTTAGCCACTAGCAATAGCTAGGATTAAAAATTAAAGACCTTACTAAAGTCTTCATTTTGTTAAGTTGATATGCATCATACATGAGATGTTTATCAGATAAGGTGGTCTTATCTTTTAAATAGTAGCATTGTTGCAGTTGGCTTTACTGTATTTCTTGCACCTTGATACGGACAAACATTATTGTGTTAAGGTGAACCAATTTTCAGGCTTTCTTGATTAAAAATTAAAGACTCAAAATTAGCATTATATTGAATGGTCACTCTTATCGCTCATGTGGTTTTCCATTTAATCCCGTGAATTCACGGGTCAATAAACTGAGAAGAATTTGAATTAAGTTGTTCCCTATAAGTGACTTACCGTGAAACCTGATGAAATGGAAAGCCGTTCTCGGTCTTTGAAACTGAAAAAGTTATCGGTCTTTCAAACTGTTAATTTGTTGTAGATCTACGAGATTGTTGGTACTACAATCGAGACTTGATGAATTTGAATTAAGTTGTTGCTATAAGTGACTTACTACGTGATTTTGATGTTTAGAAAGATTGCTAAAATAGAATAATTTTAGTCACTCGACAAGGTATAAGAGAAATATATATTTGAAGGTTGTGATGGATAAATGTTTTTTGGATACTCCGAGAGTATATGCTACATTTTACATCATTTAACTGTAAGCACTTATACAATACATAATGTTCGACCATGTAGCAAACATGTCAAGAGTATGTTACAATTTTTTATAAAATGCCATGAAATGTTATTTGTGTTTGTTGTTACATATTTTATTTATTTTGTTGTTACCTTATTTTTTCTCTTTCTCTACGAGAAATGTTTTCAAACTTAATTAGCAAAAAACATTAGATGACCTTTATATCGTTTATAGATTTATTTTTATTTTTATTTTTATGTAGCATAAATATTTTCTATTCATACGTCTAACTAACGTATCATCTATCTATTCACATAATATCAAAAATCGTTCTCTTCTATAAATGTATTTCTTTCCATAACATATTAAAAACTACTATTCTACGGTTCTTCATTTAATCCCGTGAATTTCACGGGTTAATAACCTAGTTGTGTATGAATAAAAGAGAAAAAAAATAAAAGTAAAGTAACTCCCAATACCGTCCTCCACGGTGTATGGGGGAGGTTGAGACGTAGACAGCCTTAAGCCTACCTATGGTAGAGAGGTTGCTTCCGATTCTACCAAAGGTAGAAAAGGACCTCCGGCCTTGCAAGAGGTGAGGATCGAACCCTTTGACCTCTGTCTCCAGAGGCAAGGGTGTTAACCGCTTGATCCAAACCTTGCTCTTGTTTGTATGAATAAAAGATACTTGTGTCAAAATTAGTTCTTTTTAGGAATTAATTCCTATAACATCCCGCTATTAAACTCATGTTTGCACTGGCTAACTAAATCCGGTGACGGTTGCCAGAAAGTAAGCTGGTGGCAGTTGGGAAGAACACCAAGTAATTGATCAGGTGAGTTCAACGGTGACATGTCCAAATATTCAACGACCCCTTTTGACCCGTTTGGTGTTTAACTTAGAAAATCAGCTGACCCGTTGAACCCATGCTACTTTTGCATCTCCCAATTCATCCCCCGGAGATCAAGAAATCGACCAATAAAGACACAATTCTGCTTAATAGGGTCACATTAACCTGGTCCAGTAAAAGGAAACAGTTGGAGTCTTTGGTTTTGACAGTTCCTGATATTTTTCGTTTCTTCCTATCTCAATAGATAATTGTGCATACAACAATTGCAGTATCAAACTTCATAATTTGAAGTCGAAGAAAGCTACTTATGTAGTTATGAAGTGTTATACTTCTTTTTACTCATTGTATTTACTGAGTTCATGTTAGTACAAACACATTAGCCTGACCAACTATAACCAAAGAAATCCGGTAATTGTAATAGATAGTACTACTCTAACTGTTCAACAAAGCATGGATCCATGCTGTCATAAAGTCGCAAGCCATGCTTTTATATGAAGGCAGACTTGCTAATACTAGTTTGACAATTTTCTTACGACATTGACATCTTACTCTTTTTTATTCTATATCATAAGAGGCAAATTAACTACAAATCAAGTAATATAGATTTGCATCTAATTCAAATCGATGCATATCAAATATATATCTGTCATCCTTCTCATTTTAAGTTTTCTTTTCACTAAATCCCTACCTCATGTTTCAATGACAATATTAAAATAACGGCTTTTAAACAACTAGACATGGGCCACATTTTATATGTGTTACTTTTGTTAATTTTCTGACACGATTATCTAATTGGGTCACGGTCGTGTGCGGGTTTGGTTGTACGAACTTCCTAAGCTTTAGTTTAATCATTTCCAAACCAAATGTGTTTGGTATAGGGGTATGACACTGTTGGGTTAGAATCATTTCTAAAATTATTTGTTTGGTTTGTTCTTTAGAAATTGTGTGAGGGAATCAAAAATTAAACTCATACCACTCTCTTTTGGTACCTTTTCTGACCAACCTATGAGTTTCTTCTGACAAATGAATTTGAGCCACATAATTTTCTTTTTGAGATAAGCTCAGCCACAAATACTTATATATAATAATATAAAAATTAATAAATTATATATAATAATATATTTTCTCTCTCTTACTTTTTTCTCAAATCTTTCCCACATCTTTTAAACCTTTCCCAAATCTGAATCCAATTCCAATCCCACTTACGAACCAAACGCACCCTAAGCTTTAATTTAATCATTTCCAAACCAAATCAGTACCCAAGCTTTGAAATTTGCAAAAGACTACCACAACTGACTCTATTTAGGGTGAAAACGAGCCGAGCCTGAGTCCGTCAAAGCTCGATTTAACCTTTTTAAGTTATATAGAGCTCGAGCTCGGCTCGTGGTATATTATACATACTCGAGCTCGTATCGTTTTTATGTTGCGTCAATGAAAATTTAAAGCTCGCCTCGAGCTCGGTTCATAGTATATCTATTTTGAACTTGTTAATAAGCTTGTAATTAAGCTCGTTAATAAGCTCACCTATAATGCAAATGTTTAATATATTATATATGTTTCATATTTAAAATATCCAAGTATCGTTTAGGCTCACAAGCCCAATCGAGCTTTAATTTGTATATAAAGCTCGGGCTCGAGCTCAATTAATAAATGAGTCGCAACTTAGGTTCGAGCTCGTTTAATTTAGGCTTAGCTCGTTTAAGCTTTTCAGCGATCCAATCCCAACTTTTCACAAATGACCCGGCTGATTTCCATCCCTAACTCTATTCCTAAATCAATTGCAACTTCTATAATTATATCAATCACCAAGAATCATCTTCTCAGACTTATAGATGGAGTTAGAGTTTCAAAAATGATCAAGATAAATTAATCCATATAAAATAGTACACTTAAATGAACCTGTTTTTTTAAACTTTAAAGTATCATACCATAATTTGTCTACCAAATTTGGTTCCTTATTGCATTTGTAATGTGTCCGTTAAATTGTGGACTTAATTATAAAAAAATTAAACAAAGAACACTTTGTTTTATGTATTTTACAAAATTTATTGTGTATATATACCGTATCTATTTGAGCAGAGTTATTTTACATACTAAACTTTTTTCACATATCTAGGGAGTCAACTCCACCATCCATTTAAAAAGAAATCAATAGCCGATATTAAAACCATTTTAATATTTCACATATTTTTTATAATTTAAATATCTCATAAACTGTTAATCGTTAGACAAAATAAATTATACCGTCACGAACAGTATTTAAGTATTTTCTTATAGATGGACACTTTGATATACTTTCGACAAACTTTTTTTTAATCATTTTATCAATTTTTTTTTTTTTTTTTTTTTACGTTGTTCAAACTTGCATGAGAAATCACATGTTATGAAACACAAATTTGAATATTCTAATAAAATCACATGTGATATTAGTATTAAATCACATATGATATGTAATAAAATCATATGTGACTTAACACCAATATTACATGTGATTTTATTAGTATATTCAAATTAGTGTTTAATCACAAGTGATTTCTTAATGCAAGTTATGTAAAAAAAAAAAAAAAAATAATAAAAAAATAAATAAATAAATTATCGAAAGTATATCAAAATGCCCATCTATATAAAGATATAATTAAATGTTCGTCGTGATGTATAATTTTTTCTCTTAACGATTAACAGTTTAAAATATATTAATATTTGGAAAAAGGGATGAAAATGTGTTTTTTAAATTGTTTGGTTTAATTTTATCCATTAGATCAAATGGAGATGAAGGTCGGGGATTGTTCTCTTGATATCTAAATAAAGTTTGATATGTAAATGATAGTTATATGTATTATTCAAAACCAAATGCCCAAACTAGTTAAACAAAAAAACTTATAAGGTTATGAAATTTATGTTTTATTATTTTAAACAAGTACATTATGCACAAAATATTGTACTAAACAATATACATTACGATCTTACAGTTAAACAACCTTCCCTTTATTTCCTATAAATATCTAACCATATATACACATACATGCAAAACCCTAAACGAAATTAAAATCTCACTCTACTATTTTCTTCAAGAAACCAAAAGCAATCAACCATGGAAAATAATGTTGGCAATGCTGATCGTCATGATCAAAAGTTAGCGAATGAAGGAGTTCTTTTTGCTGCTAGCAAACGTGAGAACGATGTTAATGAAGGTGAACTTCATAGGGAAAACATTGAAAATAACGCAATTGAAAAGAAGATTAACATGTATGAAAAGGGTGGGTCGAAACGTAGAGAGGGTTTCTCGATGACGTATAGTCCGCATTCGGGTCACGAACCCGACCAATGGACGCTACTAACACTCAAGTCCATCACGAATGGGCTCAAGCCCATCACGAATGGGCTATCACGATAATGGTTTGGGCTTACGAAGGCCCAAACCCGAAGTTATTTATGGTCTTGATATAGGATATCTCCTATTTATGGGATATGTATCAAACGACCGACTTACGCGGGATACGCCGAAGAGTGAGGAACACGAAACCAACAAGGATTTCGTGTATATATAGAGGGCATCTCGGCTCTCATTGAGGTACGATCTAATAACCCTAACTCTTCAACTAAACCCTAAAACCGATTACTTACTCTCACGCCGGAGGATAATCGTGGAGACAATCCCACGATAAGCCTAACGGTGTCTTTTTGTTCTCTTAGTGCGCAGGTCTTAAGCATTAAGATCTAATTGATACGGGAACAGGAATCCAAACAAGGAACGCCCAACTTTTGTATCAACAAGTGGCGCCATCCGTGGGACCATACACTAAGAACTTTACTAAGAACTAGAATGACAAAGCACGGAAACCCAAACCTGCGGACTCCGCAGGCGAAGAAAACGCATGGTGACCTACGGGGGGATAAGCAGCAAACTGATTCAGCCACTAAACAGGCCTCTGGAATAACCAGTGCGCCCAAAAACCGAGGATCATACTCAGATCTCGTCTTTACTGCAGTAGAACCGCCCACAAGGATTACCCATGCTACTACAACAACCACTAGCGCGGAAGACCTACAGCGCACTCCTCTCACCATGCCAGAATTAGACCTTACTAAACCACCAAATGCGCCTATCCGAAACAAGGGTCCTGATTCGGAAACAGACATCCTCGCGCTAGAAGGAGTCACGCCTGAACTAGCGCCAAGTGATTTCGTATCTCAAAACTATGAAACCTTGGCTGCGCTTATGCGAGAGGAAGCAAAAAAGAGGTCAAGCCAGAGCCTGCAAGCCCGGCTCAACTTCGACCCTGAGCGTGAAGCATCCCCACCGCGCTACCGAAAGGAAAGGCGCGAGAAGGATGGCCGCCGACACCCAGTGTTTACTAGGATCGGAAGGAAAGTTGTGGAGGATGAAGCAGCCGACTTTCAGTATCTGGGGGAACATGATGACGATGGACGGCGCACCAATGTCCACACTAGGTTTGGTAGTCGCAGGATTCACGATAGACTTGGGCGACGGGTCTCCCCAAGCGAAAGCCCTTCAAGCTCGAATTCCGAGGATAGTCGGCGCAAGCGCCGCAAAAGAGTAAGCTCATCCTCAAGTGACTCCTCGGACAACGAGGACGAAGAAACAGGACACTGGAAGTCCAGGAGAAGATCCCGCGACCGGGAAGACGAAGATATGTCTCGTCCCTGGCGCCGCCAAAAGGTTGACGCATTCACTCGGCACATCAGTGATTTTTCAGAAGATAAGAGAAGGCGCATGCCCGCTAATGTTAAAACTTATGATGGGACAGGTGATCCTGATGACCACCTAAAAATTTTCGAATCAGCAGCAACCATCGAAAATTGGCCACAACCTGTGTGGTGCCACATGTTTAATTCTACATTAGTAGGGAATGCGCGAAACTAGTTCAGTAAGCTTCCACGTAGAAGCATCGATGGGTTTGAAGAGTTGCGGAAGGCGTTTCGTTTGAACTTTACTCAGAGGAAGAAGTGCGCCAAGAACCCTGTGGAACTCGCTAGGGTAAAACAGCGCCAAGGGGAATCCACAAGCGCTTTTATGGAGCGCTATAAGGACGAATGCATACATGTCAAAGCATGCCCCGAAATACTAAAGATCTCAGGGTTTATGAACGGAATCAATAACCCAGAACTTATCAAAAAGTTAAATGATAGGGTTCCCCAAACCTTTGACGAACTTATGAAGCGCACGAGGTCCTTCATCCAAGGAGAAGCCGCCGCTGTAGATAGCAAGAAAGCCTACCCAAACTATAGGTCACAAGAACAGCCAATGAGACAATCCAATGACCAGAGTAGCAATCGCAACAAAAGCTACCGCAGTCAGGGGGCGGACGAGAGAATGACAAGTATACCCCACTAACGAAGACTCCAAAGGAGATATTTGCGACGAAAGGCGCGAACTTTCCGAGACCCCCACCGATGCGCACCCCAGAAGATCGGCGCGTAGGGAACGGATACTGCGAGTATCATGGACAGAAGGGCCACACAACCAATGAGTGTGTCCAATTACGCCAATTAATCGAGAAGCTAGTAAAAAAAGGCAGATTGGACCATCTAGTTAAGAACATTAAAGATGGGAAAGACAAACAGAAAACCGGGGGCAAGAAAGAAGCGCCTAAGGACAAGGCTGACACAATCTACATGATACAATCATGGCAGCGGAAGACTAGGCAAAAGGTCAGCCAGAAATTTTCTCATGGAAGCGAAATCTCTTTTCCCACCTTGGCTGCGGACAACGCAGTGGCGGAACCGCTCACCATCGAGATAAATGCGGGGGGTCACGATATCCACCGCATGTATGTTGATGGAGGGGCATCAGCAGACATAATGTATGAGCATTGTTTCAAGAAATTGCAACCTGAGATACAAAGACAGTTAAGCCCAGCCACGACTTCGTTGACTGGCTTCACAGGAGAAAAGATATGGCCCATGGGGCAACTACGACTACTAGTTGTTGTTGGTAATAAGGAACACTCCACTACAGCCTGGATGAATTTTATGGTGATCAGATCTCCTTCGCCATACAATGGCATTATCGGAAGACCAAGAATTTCGGCAATACGCGCAGTACCGTCCACGGCACATGGGATGCTCAAATTCCCGGTAGAAGGCGGCATTGTCACCATCTACAATAACACTGCGCCACCAAGAGAGTGTAACACGATTACATGTGAGGTGACGCACACCCCAGAACAGAGCGCAGCTAAAGTACCAAATCTGAAGGTCGCAATTCATCCTGATTACCCGGAACAAGAAGTATCGATCGGGGGATCGCTGTCTGATAAAGGCAGAGCTGCCGTTTGCGCACTCTTGCAAAAGAATCTGGATATCTTTGCATGGGAACCAAAGCACATGACTGGTGTGCCACGCTCGATTGCAGAACACAAGTTGAAAATCCGACAAGGATACTCCCCAGTACGGCAGAAAAAGCGCGGCCAGGCTCCAGAGCGCGCAAAATCCATTCTAGAGGAAGTACACAAACTTGTTGACGCAGGTATCATGCGAGAGGTCTATTACCATGACTGGCTCTCCAATCCAGTGATGGTCAAGAAGAGTGATGGTAGTTGGCGGATGTGCGTGGATTTCACCGATCTCAACAAAGCATGTCCACAAGACTGCTACCCACTACCAGAAATAGACTGGAAGGTAGAATCTTTATGTGGATACCCCTTTAAATGTTTTTTAGACGCATACAAAGGGTACCACCAAATCCAAATGGCTAAAGAGGACGAGGAAAAAACAGCCTTCCACACAAGCCAAGGTGTCTACTGTTATACAAAGATGCCTTTTGGCCTAAAGAATGCGGGCACCACCTACCAGCGATTGGTGGATAATGCATTTGAAAAGCAAGTGGGCCGCAACCTAGAGGTCTATGTTGATGACCTTGTCATAAAAAGCCATACCGAAGGCGAGTTGGTCCGCGACATTGAAGAAACATTTAGAACACTGCGAAGGATCAACATGAAGTTAAATCCTAAGAAATGCACTTTTGGCGCTACAGAAGGCATGTTCCTAGGATACTTGATCGAACCTGATGGCATTAAACCATGCCCAGAAAAAACAGAGGCTGTCATCCAACTCCCTTCACCACGCACGTTGAAAGAAGTCCAGTCTCTAAATGGAAAACTAGCCGGGTTGAACAGATTCCTGTCCAAATCAGCAGATAAGTCACTCCCCCTCTTTAAAACACTCAAGAAGTGTACAAAAAAGGGAGACTTTCGTTGGACTACAGAAGCGGAAGAAGCTTTTACACAGCTTAAGCAACATATAGCAGCGCTTCCTAAGCTAGTCGCACCCCGACCAGGGGAGGAGTTAATTGTTTACTTGTCTGCGACTCATGGAGCAGTCAACGCGGTGCTACTGACAGATAGGAATTCTGTACAAACACCGGTATACTTTGTAAGTAAAGCACTCAAGAAGACAGAGATTAACTATAGCCCAATGGAAAAGTTGGTCTTGGCATTAGTATTCGCCGCCAAAAGATTGCGCAGATACTTTCAAGCACACCCAATAGCGGTGATCACGGACCAACCAATCAAGCAAGTTATCTCCAAACCCGACGCATCGGGGCGATTACAAAAGTGGAGTGTATTGCTAGGCGAGTATAACATCTCTTACAGACCACGCACTGCGATTAAGGGGCAAATACTAGCAGACTTCATCATCGAAAAACCAGACACAGATGATGCACCTCCACTGAGCGAGGTAGAACTACAAGAGCCATGGGTCCTGTTCACGGATGGATCTTCATGCGTGGATGGGTCGGGCGCAGGCCTTATCCTCACCAATCCAGAAGGAATGGAATTCACTTACGCACTGCGCTTTGAATTCACAGCTACGAATAACGAGGCAGAGTATGAAGCCCTAATCGCTGGATTACGCATTGCAACTCGAATGGGTGTACGTAACCTAGAAGCAAATGTGGACTCCCGATTAGTAGCCAACTATGTGTTGGGCGAATATGTGGCTAAAGAGGATAACATGGTTCAATACCTCGACAAGACCAAGTCACTAATCCAAGGTTTTGACAGGTTTACCATTAAACAAGTTCCTAGAGGTGAAAACAAAAAAGCGGATGCGCTAAGCAAGATCGCATCTACAAGCTTTGCGCACCTGTCAAAACAAGTGTTGGTGGAGATCCTAAAAAATAAATCCATCTCGGAGATGGAGATATCCACGGTAATAGAAGAGGAGAATCCTACGTGGATGACCCCTATTGTCAAATTTATAAGCAAAGGCATATTGCCCCATGAGCAGAAGGACGCTCGACGGATACGGCGCACAACGCAGAGGTTCGAAATTCGAGATGGTATCCTATATCGGCGCTCATTTCTACAACCATGGCTTCGGTGCGTTGGACCTCTTCAGGCAGATTACGTACTCCGAGAGATCCACGCCGGTTCATGCAGTATGCATTCAGGACCACGGTCCGTCGTAGCACGAGCCTTGCGGTCAGGATACTACTGGCCCACTATACATCGCGATGCGTGTGATGTGATAAAAAAATGTAGAGACTGCCAAGTTCATAGACCCATCCCGCGCAGACCGCAACAAGAGCTAACGCCTATCACTTCTCCATGGCCATTCTATAAGTGGGGTATCGACATTGTGGGTCCCTTCCCTGTTGCAGCGGGGGACTGAAATTTCTTATTGTGGCAATAGACTACTTCACTAAGTGGATTGAGGCAAAAGCAGTGGCGACAATCACAGGTAATCAAGTAAAACGATTCGTTTGGGAAAATATTGTATGCCGCTTGGGATTACCTGGGGAAATCGTTTCGGACAACGGAAAACAATTCCGCGATAACCCGTTCAAAGACTGGTGCGCAGAACTAAATATTACACAACACTTCGCGTCGGTTAAACACCCACAAACCAATGGTCTGGTTGAGCGCGCAAATCGTAGTTTGGGCGAAGGAATTAAAGCGCGCCTGGACAAACACAAAGGAAGATGGGTGGATGAATTGTCGCATGTTTTATGGGCGCACCGCACGACAATCAAAGTTAGCAATGGAGACACTCCTTTTTCTCTTGTCTATGGGACAGAAGCTGTCATACCAGCTGAAATTGGGATGCCAACTATTCGAACCGCGGAAGATAATGTCGCAACCAATGACGACGAACGACGTATCGACTTGGACCTATTGGAAGAAAGGCGTGAACGCGCAGCTATACGCGAAGCAAAAGCCAAGTCAAAAATGAAGGGATACTACGATGCTAAAGTTCGAAGCACCTCATTCAGACCAGGCGACTTTGTATATCGCGCTAATGATGCAAGCCACGCAGAAGATACAGGTAAACTTGGACCAAAGTGGGAAGGACCCTATGAGGTCGTTGAAGCACTAGGAAAAGGCGCGTACAAGCTGCGTGACATGGATGGCCGCGAGCTACAACGCACATGGAATATTTGCAATCTCAAGAGATGCTATCTTTAGGAAAGGTTACGACCTCACACACGGACACCTCCGCACTTTAGTAAGTGCTCAATAAATATCCGTGTATTTACATTTTGTTTCATTTAGGCAAATGTTTTTCTTTTTACAAAAACTTGCAAGTATTAATTCAATGTCGCGGTTTCTAGCTAATTTCGCGACACATTTTACTTTATTGTTTACATGTTATTTATGTCTCAATATTGTTGTTACTTTACTTTCTGCCTACATGGCGTGCATGCACTTATTAAAACCCACGATGGTAAAAGGATGAGTAAACCTACTAAAAAACTCGTTGAGTAAGAGGGTTGCAAACCCATCAACACCGGATCACGCATCCTTGTTAAACACCTTACTCTCAAGACGTTGGAGTAAGTTCAATGTGTATCCCACGACGGATACACAACAATGCACACTGTGCACGTTTAACAAATTAGGAGTTAAGACACTTAACTCCTTGATATGATATTTGCAGTACGCTGCATATCAATCTATACACTTGTAAATTTTATGAACTTCATACACGATTATGGATTCTTATAAATTTTCTTAAGTATGTACACAACAGTTTGCTTCTTAGACACAACATAGACGTCTTTTACGCAAAGACAAAATAACTAAGTACAAACATTATAACCACAATCACATTTGATACAATATGCGTACAATCGTATTTTTCAAAATCAACATTTTATTATGGACTACGAGTTCATATAAAATATAGATTCAACATGCACATGTGCAACAAAAAGTGAACCTATTACAAAACATCACTACATCTAAGCAGCCTATATACTATGTGTGCGTTTAAGCCCCGAACTGCCCACTTGGCACGCCGCACTACCAGCCTCTTCAAGCTTCTTCAACAGGTCAACATCCTTGGGTGACACCGTTGGCACGCTAACGGGCACTCCATCAGACCTCGGAATATGGGCCGCACCAAGACCACAAAGGATGGCTTTCCCCTTCACACCCTTCTTCTTCGCAAGTCTCATCTCATGGGCCTCTAGGGACTCCTTCAGAGGAATTTCCTTCTCAAGAGCGAAAGGATTCAGGATATCACACGGACAAGCAAAGAGGGGTACCTGCAGCTGCGACACATCGGGCTTCAAAAAATAATCAGGCTGTGCCTCAGCGTCATATGCTGTGTGCCTAGCCAAAGTTAATCCCTCCATAATTACACCTATGGGATAATCCTGGTCGCGCTCCAGTTGAGCAATATGAGGAAGCTCCAAAAGTTTCAACTTCTCCATAGCAGCAACAAGATCATCATAAGTGTTCTTGTTGTAACCCGGTACTTGGGCGGCGGGCACAGTCAAGATCTTGTTCGCACACAGCACCTCTACAGCCTCTGCCTTACCACGTGCCAGCGCACACTGAACGACATCCCCAAAGGCGTCCTTCACCTCTTGAGACTCCAGAGTTTTCAAGGCAGCAAGGCGCAAGTCATGGCTGATAAGCCACCTGCGCTCAGCAATGGTTGACACCAGGTGAGGGTACAACTCTTCATCGTATTCGATGCTGAGCTTGCGCAGCTTGCTCTCCTGTTTCTCCAGCAAACCCTCTACAGACTTGCGGAACTCCCCAACCTAGAGAAGTGCTCATCCTTCCCATTCTCCAAATATTTCAAAACCCAAAGACAAGAAGCCTTGTATTCTTTGAAGCTAGCACGCTATTGGCTCACTTGGGCAAACAATGATAGCCTCTCATCAGCAAGCTTCTGAGCATACACAGTGGTTGACTCTGCTTCAGCCTGAGCATCAGCTAACTGCGCCTTCAGTAGCGCAATTTCCCCATCCCTCTGCGCACTGCTGCTACCTTCACCAGCATGCCTAGCTTTGAGTTGTGCAACCAATGAGGCTTGATGCGCAGCAGCCAAGCATAACTCCTCAATCAACTGGTCCGTAGGCACATCTTCAGAAGCCTTTGTCCCAGACCCTTGGCTCTCCTGCGCAAGATGATCAGTAGGCAAGGGACTCGCCTTGGATGGCGATTTCCCAGCGCAAGCAGCATCCCCAGCAGCTTCAACACTGCATGAAAATGACGAGGGCCCAAGGTTATTATTGTAATCTCAGCGCAAAATATAAACCAAAATGTTGACGAAACAAGCCTAATTACTTACTTGAGGGGAGGAGTTTCAGTTGTATCCTTCTGCGACGCATTCTCCTCTGATGATGATTGCTCACCAGAGATAAGATGGCGCCTTCTTTTGGACGTACCAGCGCCATCATCCCCAGCAGCTTTCTTGCGCTTCACCCCTTGGCCAGTGCCTTCTTGCTCACTTTCAGACACATCGATCCCCACACTCTCTGACGAGTCTGTGTGCGATGGCTCCACCACGGGGACTTGTACAGCAGGATTTGGAAAGCTGCGAATAGGAGTTGGCTCTAAAATAGCTAGGGGAGTCTCTTCTTGCTCCTCCTGCACGATCTCCATCGTGCGCCCCGCGGTAGCCTGTAGAACTGGCTCCTCGCCATCTCTCAAAGGGCGCACCCCTACGGTCACCTGCGTGGGCCTCGCCAAGCGAACAACACCGAATAGATCCATCTTTGCGCAACAAACAACAAACAAACACAAAACGAGTTAGATAAGCTACAAAGGGAAGAGCGCTTACAACTAATAAGCGAAGAGGAAGGAAGGACAAGCACCCACCCCGGCTATTCTCGTCCAAAAAAGTTGGCACTTCCTCCGGACTACCGAAGTAATTGCGACTGATGCCCATGTGCATCAAAAACTCCTCTGGATACGCTTTGATCGGTATACGATTGGTATTTATCGTATCCGCATCAGCTACGTTATACACTCTGGGGTCTGGGCGCTCATCCTTCGGTAATGATCCTTGGGTATAGAATTCGAAGTCCCAGGGGAACAACGCATCATCAACCCAGAAGAATTTCTCCCTCCAATTCCTCAGTGAGTCTAACTTTTCCGTATAGCACTGCAGCCTCCCTGTACGCTTGGAAAAGGATACCCACCCATTTGACCACGACGAATGATAAAACGCGCGGAACAAATGGATGGTAGGGTTAATCGCCAACAAGCGACAATTTACCTCAAAATTGGTTATTTTTACTGCGCCAATACAGTGCAGTTGGGAAATATGGAGGCAATAGTAGTTTAAAATATCGCACAGGAATAAAGAAATGGGCACACGTTGATTCGCGAATTCGAAAAAACGTGTGTATACCCCTACTTTCCCCTCAGGGAAATCCGCTATAGACGCATCCGCCTTCAGAACTACCGGGTGCAGTGTGAGCGGGATATAATAATCCGAGGTGAACATGCAGAGTTCGTCCTCGGTTATATCAGAAGTACAGTCGGATAATTGAAGAACCATGGTTAAACTTCAATGAGTCTTGCAGCGCACGCGCTATTACCTTAGATTTCGTTGATTTTTTGATTGCTGTTTGAAGGTTTAACAATGGTGGAAAATGACAGTTTTTACTGTGATAGCCACAGTGAAAAGACGGCTCAACTTTATATAGGGTTACACATATTCGTGGATGGATGACACGTGTACCCCACTTGCTCTAATCGTGTGGCTGGGAGATCAAGAGGCGAAACACTTTTTCACCCACCCCTCACGATTTACGAGGGATACTCGGATTTACTTGGACAAGATTCATTGTATGACTTTTAGGCGGGAAACATTTGAAACTTCCCCGCTACGCATTGAGGAATATTTTTGCTTCAGTTGTTAGTCTAGCATCTATGGGTTCCACCTTGCGCATACTAGACTGGGGGGGACATGATGACGTATAGTCCGCATTCGGGTCACGAACCCGACCAATGGACGCTACTAACACTCAAGTCCATCACGAATGGGCTCAAGCCCATCACGAATGGGCTATCACGATAACGGTTTGGGCTTACGAAGGCCCAAACCCGAAGTTATTTATGGTCTTGATATAGGATATCTCCTATTTATGGGATATGTATCAAACGACCGACTTACGCGGGATACGCCGAAGAGTGAGGAACACGAAACCAACAAGGATTTCGTGTATATATAGAGGGCATCTCGGCTCTCATTGAGGTACGATCTAATAACCCTAACTCTTCAACTAAACCCTAAAACCGATTACTTACTCTCACGCCGGAGGATAATCGTGGGAGACAATCCCACGATAAGCCTAACGGTGTCTTTTTGTTCTCTTAGTGCGCAGGTCTTAAGCATTAAGATCTAATTGATACGGGAACAGGAATCCAAACAAGGAACGCCCAACTTTTGTATCAACAAGTGGCGCCATCCGTGGGACCATACACTAAGAACTTTACTAAGAACTAGAATGACAAAGCACGGAAACCCACACCTGCGGACTCCGCAGGCGAAGAAAACGCATGGTGACCTACAGGGGGATAAGCAGCAAACTGATTCAGCCACTAAACAGGCCTCTGGAATAACCAGTGCGCCCAAAAACCGAGGATCATACTCAGATCTCGTCTTTACTGCAGTAGAACCGCCCACAAGGATTACCCATGCTACTACAACAACCACTAGCGCGGAAGACCTACAGCGCACTCCTCTCACCATGCCAGAATTAGACCTTACTAAACCGCCAAATGCGCCTATCCGAAACAAGGGTCCTGATTCGGAAACAGACATCCTCGCGCTAGAAGGAATCACGCCTGAACTAGCGCCAAGTGATTTCGTATCTCAAAACTATGAAACCTTGGCTGCGCTTATGCGAGAGGAAGCAAAAAAGAGGTCAAGCCAGAGCCTGCAAGCCCGGCTCAACTTCGACCCTGAGCGTGAAGCATCCCCACCGCGCTACCGAAAGGAAAGGCGCGAGAAGGATGGCCGCCGACACCCAGTGTTTACTAGGATCGGAAGGAAAGTTGTGGAGGATGAAGCAGCCGACTTTCAGTATCTGGAGGAACATGATGACGATGGACGGCGCACCAATGTCCACACTAGGTTTGGTAGTCGCAGGATTCACGATAGACTTGGGCGACGGGTCTCCCCAAGCGAAAGCCCTTCAAGCTCGAATTCCGAGGATAGTCGGCGCAAGCGCCGCAAAAGAGTAAGCTCATCCTCAAGTGACTCCTCGGACAACGAGGACGAAGAAACAGGACACTGGAAGTCCAGGAGAAGATCCCGCGACCGGGAAGACGAAGATATGTCTCGTCCCTGGCGCCGCCAAAAGGTTGACGCATTCACTCGGCCAAAAGGTTGACGCATTCACTCGGCACATCTGGTGACGGTTGCCAGAAAGTAAGCTGGTGTCAGTTGGGAAGAACACCAAGTAATTGATCAGGTGAGTTCAGTGGTGACATGTCCAAATATTCAACGACCCATTTTGACCCGTTTGGTGTTTAACTTAGAAAATCAGCTGACCCGTTGAACCCATGCTACTTTTGCATCTCCCAATTCATCCCCCAGAGATCAAGAAATCGACCAAGAAAGACACAATTCTGCTTAATAGGGTCACATTAACCTGGTCCAGTAAAGGAAACAGTTGGGGTCTTTGGTTTTGACAGTTCCTGATATTTTTCGTTTCTTCCAATCTCAATAGATAATTGTGACAACAATTGCAGTATCAAACTTCATAATTTGAAGTCGAAGAAAGCTACTTATTTAGTTATGAAGTGTTATACTTCTTTTTACTCATTGTATTTACTGAGTTCATGTTAGTACAAACACATTAGCCTGACAAACTATAACCAAAGAAATCCATTAGGCTGAACACAGTCAACCGAAAAGAATCGGTCGGTCGGTTCCAAATTCACAAACCGACCGATAGTTTTGTCGGTCGCATGGGTTGGCAAGGATCGGTCGGTTCTTGTGGTTTGTGAATATCGATCGCTTAATCGACCGAGTATTTATCTAATTTGTATGCTTTTGTGTGTAAAAAAAAAAATATATAAAAAAAAAAAAAAAAAAAAAAAAAAAAAAAACTTATTCGACTGTGGCACTTTGGTCTCTTCTGATCACTGGAGAGAGAAAGCTGACGTGGCAGCCGGTGACCCAGGTCGCTTGGGTCAACGACTATGTCCAGCCTTAATTGTAAAATTGTAATAGATAGTACTATTCTAACTGTTCAAGCAAGCATGGATCAATGTTGTCTTAAATCCGTAAGCCATGCTTTTATATGAAGGCAGACTTGCTATTAGTTTGACAGTTTTCTTACGGCATTGACATCTTACTCTTTTTTATTGTATATCATAAGAGGCAAATCAGCTCTAAATCAAGTAATATAGAATGTCTTTTGAATTACCACGTCGACACATTTTTTGTTTAAACTTGCCAAAGATACTTCTGATGATAACAACAAGCTCGGATACTAATAAATGACAGCAAAGGTGACTGTTAATTTAGTGATAATAAGCCTTTAATACCCCTGAAAACACGACCTGTACATACTAACAGATGAAAGCAAAGACAATTTTGTTTGGTGATCTAATTTGTCTTTTCATCAAGCTCAATGCAAACAACTAATCCAATAATCATGAAGAGAATCAGACAGATTTAACACCAGCAAGGCAGCAAATGAGTACTAAACCAAATCCACACAGCAAGGTTAAATGACATATACTGCATCAAGAAATGTTTTTCTAAGAACTTAAACGACAAAGATACTTCTGATAACGGGCCTTAGGTACTAATAAACAAAAGCGAAGACAAATTGTTTGGCGAATCACATATCAAGCCCATGAAGAGTATCAGATATAATTAGCAATAGTAAAACCAATGACACTAACTGAAAACATGAACGAACCAGAATACATACAACCCACTTTCGTACTTGCTCGAGATCTTCTTTTGTCAGGTTAGGAAATGTTACACGTAACACACCTTCCTTCATTGTTGCCTTAACATCTGTTTGCGTATACATCTTCTTTGGTAAACTCATCCAGCCAATGTAGGTCCCCGTCCCAGCACAAAACTGTGTCATTGGTACAATACCTTTGGGTTCTGTATACTTCTTGTTCGGTGGTAAATCATCAAATTCAGGAAGGTATAATGCCGGTTTCCCATCTGGCCTTGTGCCTTTACAAAGCAAAGTGTTGTCTTCAACACAAACACTCACATGGGGCTATCCATACCAGGCATGTGCATGTCTAAACAAAGGCCGTCTTCATCACTATGGAATAATCGAGGCAATCGCATGGAAAATACAACTTCCTGATTTGTTTTTCTTTCGTAATGTTCTACCATCAAGAATTCAAGATTCTTAAAATCTGTTACAAAAATCATCGTAAAACATCGCAATTTAAGGTTCAAATTTCTTAAATATTCAAAAGCCTTAATCAAACAGTAGCCATGAAATATACTTTGTAAGGATATTTCCATAATACTCGTAATGGTTACCATTTTTAACAAAGCCCCTAATTAAACAGAAACAATTAATTAAGCTAATGAACTAATGTTTCCCATACCACTCTTTATCAAAATTAGCTTAAACAAAATTAAATGAAAATATAAATTAATTGTCATAAATTAAAACTTCAAGTATGTTTAGTCGGTGAAAAATAGGCATTAAAATTTTTAGCAAAAGTTTTTTAAAACTAAGTTCACTTTTCAACATTTCCCTTCCACTTTTTAACACATCTCTTGCACTTTTATAAGAAAAAAATATCATCTAAACACATTTTCTTAATTTTCAACACTTTTTTGGTGATAAAAACCAATTCCTTTTTCTAAAAAATCAAGATAGAAAACTGAAGAATATTTTTCTACAACTAAACACACTCTTGCTTTTTGTTGCTTTTGCAAAACTAAAATCAGTAATAACATATTTTGCTGACCAATATTTTTGCACTGAGGAAGTAATAAAGTCCAACAAATATATTTTTCTGAGCAAAAAGTCAACAAATTTATGTATTACGGAGTATATGTATACACAACAATACTTTATCCCAATCACAAAATTACACAAACAACAACATAAAATAAATATATATAAAAAATGAGTTCAAAATTTTACTAGAATCATGGTCGGAGACTTGAACATGAAATTCCCTTTTGTCGATAAAACGTGAAAGCGATGCGCCAACTGCCGTGGGTGAGCGGTGCGGAAGAATGGACCTGGTGAGCTGTTTGGTTGTACGGAATGATGACGTGGCAACCGTACGAAGGTGAAAGGTAGTGAAGGATGGTGAGGTGATAAGCTTTTTGAAAAGATGTGAAGAAGCCATTTTTTTATTTTTCTCCGGTGATCGGTAAGAAGAAAGAAGATGACAGACGAGGGCTTCGCTTTTTTGCTTTTGTAATGAAATTGTGTCCGTTTTGTTATCCGGGTCTTTTAAATATATGGATTTTGTCATTTTGTGGCTAAATTTTCAGTTTTTAAATTGCATTTCAAATTTAGAGAAGGACCGCCAAGTTCACTCGGTTCTCGAGTATTCATGGAAAATAATAGAAAATTGAAAATAAATGTAAAAGTAAACTACAAAATACATCCCTGTGGTTTGGCCAATTTCACACGATACATCCCTTTCGAAAAAGTTGCGCAATACACATCCCTCCGTTAGTAAAAGTCAAACACAATACATCCACGAGGACGAACGGTGCAAATTTTGTGTCGTTAACTTGGACACGTGGCGGTTAAGTAAGTTAAGTAAGGGTAATTCTGTCATTTTATTACCCTCTTCTTCTTCTACAAATCCATATCCAGACACAAACACAAACACAAACGCAAATCCAAATCCACAAACCCACAAACACAAATCCAAATCCACAAATCCAAAAACACAAACATCAATACCCAGAAACATGTTTCCATCATCGAATCATACCCAGAAACATCAATTGATTGTTTTTTTGATTTAGTGTTTATGCTTTCGAATTAGGGATTTTTGATTGATCGTATTTGTGGTTGATTAAGTGCTTTGGTTTGTTTATAACATGTATTAGAACATATGTAAGTGCTTTAATCAAACCAGAAATATGTTGTGATTGAGAATCAAAGGTTTAGGGTTTTGCGACACTAGCAGTTTTGATTTTTCATGAAGAAATGGTCGACCTCTAGAATCTTTGGACACAACAACAAAATCCATTCGAGACTAAAACAACCAATTACAACACAAAGTTTCTCCCTACAATCACTCGACCTCTAGAATCTTTGGACACATTTTTCTTCGGCATCGTACCTACACGTTCTACAATCGAAAAAGAAAAAAACTCACAGTTTTTTAATATCCGAAAAAGAAAGAAAAGAACAAAAATAATTGTGTTTCCTCATTTCTTCACTTCGGTTTGACATAAACTGAAAACATCAAAAACCTTACCCGTAACCCATCATACGATCTTGAAGCCAGTCTTGTGGGGTTAATTTTTGTTTATGCGTTTGGTTTGAAATTAAGGAGGAACAGACAAGGGGCTGCGTATGAAAAGGTCTTAGAGGTATTGAGGTGTTCGGATTAAAACAAGAGGGAGAAGATAAGTTTTGTGTGGCTGCATTTTTTGGTTAAAGGTTTTGTTAGATCAAGTGGTGATTTGATCAGTTTGATTGGGGAAGAAAGGTTAGGTGAAAGGATTTTTTTTTTGGTCTGTGCTTATTTAGAGATTAGGGTTAAAAGAGTGGTTAGAGATTTGGTCTGTGCTTATTTAGATCAAGTGGTGATTTGATCAGTTTGATTGTGTTTGTGTTTTTGAAAAAGAGAGAGTGTTTGTGTTTTTTATTTTGATTTGGGTTTTTGATCTTGGATCTGGATTTGTGTTTGTGTTTATGATAAAAGGACTAAAATACCTTTGCTTAAAAAGAGTTAACTGCCACGTGTTCAACTTAACGAGACAATCTTTGCACCGTTCGTCCTCTTGGATGTATTGTGTTTGACTTTTACTAACGGAGAGATGTGTATGGCGCAACTTTTTTGGGAGGGATGTATCGGGTGAAATTGACCAAACCACAGGGATGTATTTTGTAGTTTACTCAAATGTAAAAGAAAAGAAAGTTTTAGTTGATATGTTGTTAAGATAGAGTAAAGGAAAAGGAAAATAATAATAAATCATGCTCTTGAGTGAGAGGAAAAGAAAAATATCTTATTCAAATTACATATATGTCTTTTAGTTCTTAATGTCAAATTTTTTAAAAAGATATATTAGTCTTTACATAACATATGTTTTCCTTTCCTCCTAAAAATGGGAGGAAGATTTTCTTAACAAAACTTCGTCCCATTTTCTTTTCTAACTTCCATTTCCTCTCTTAAAAGAAACTCAAGAACACAAAACCTTTTCATTTCCTTTCTTTTCCTCTATTTTAACTCGAGAACCGATTAGAGAAAGATACCTTAGGCGAATAAATTAAGATTTTATCACATATTGTTATGGATTTTAAACTGGATTTATAATCCGATTTTCTCTTGCATGGATTTTTTGTAATTTTTTCATCTAGCTTCTGCCAAACATATTGTTATGATTTTCGCCCTTCAAGTATATATCAACCCAACACAAGTCTCCCCACTTAATATTTGCGACAACTTCTAGCCATCTCACTGATCTCATACACATGAAAATGATGAAGTTTTATTTTCGAACAAAAGAATTGGAAAACAATATGGAGATCGATCAACTAAAGCGGTCTAGATGGTTCACACATACGCTCATACAGTGATTTAATATCATCTTCTGTGACATTAGTAAAAGTTACATGTAACGCCCCGTCCTTCATTTTCGCTTCAACATCACTAGGCGTATACTTCTTCTCTGGTACCTGAATCTGACAATCGCAGTTTTCCGCATCCCTACTGATATCTAACTTAAGGATGACGTTTGTATACGGCTTATTTGGTAATTCAATTTTTTTAAGTAGGTTGGCCTTATTTCACTTGGAGCCAATTTTCCTTCATAATACACGGTATCGTAGTTAAAATAAACTTGTACGTGCTTATACTCTTCATTCCAGGCATGTCTATGTACGCACACAGGCCTTCATCATAATGGATTATTTTAGGTAGTCGAATTGCGTCCTCCGAATTTAACATATCACTAATGCTTTTCGTCACCGTACCTGGTACACTCCAAGAGGATGAAATAATAACCAAATTGATGAGTTCGAATAAATATAATTATGAACAGATAAAATGGACATTTTATGAAAACATTAAATTGTAAAAGTAAAAAGAATGTTATATGAAGAATACTACATTTTTAAATTTATATCTAATAATATGAAAACACTAAAATGTAATAATATGAAAACACAACAGATCTAGTGTAGCACCGAAACGGGAACGGCAAAGGGATACGGGAACGGCAAAGGGAATGGGGAACGGCAAAAATAAAAAATTCAAGATACGGGAACGGCGTAGATACGGCAATAAAAAATATAAAAAAAATAAAAATATATTAAAGAAAATTCAAAATAGATGTATGTTGATGTAAATTGTAAACTCCAAAAGTACTACATGTTCCAAATATAATTAATTATCAACAATCAAATCATTTTCAAATTCCGGTTCATCTAGTGAGAGATCGGCAAACTCCAAAAACCCTACATCTTCCATTGAATCAAAAGCATCTCCACCCACATCCCACATCTTTTCATCATCAGTCGGATTCCTTGACAAAAGTCGGAGATTATTATGGATGTAAACCAAGTCTTGAGCACGGCTTGTAGTCAACTTGTTCCTCCTTAGCGAGTGAATAAATGCATAAGTACTCCAATTACGCTCAGCACAAGAAGACGAACTAAGTTGTCCAAGTAATCTAAAAGCCAAAGTCTGGAGAAAAGGAGTTTGAGCACCAAAGTTAACCCACCAACTCTTGGGTTCCATAGTACCCATCATTGAAATGCTTGTTAAATCAGAAAAACATCCACTCTTCGTTGATAACATTGCATACTCATCAAGGACTCTCCTGGGCTCTCCTATGCTCTTCAAGAGGTCCTGAATTACCTTTTCTTTTCTTAAGTGTTATCTAACATCAGCTTCACATGGCAACGCGACTTCTTTCGCTTTTGACTCGGCTTTCTTCGCTTCATACGCTTCTTCTAACTGTTTCATCTCTAATTTGACACCAGTTGTTGCGGACTTGCAAAGAGAAATCCCAAAACCTATATAAATATGTGTAGTTTATTATAACTTGCATTAACAACAATACTTTTCAATATAAAATTGTGATAACACAATCAAGTTTAATGAGCATTATGATAAAACTATCTACATGATATTACGCAAGAATATATACTGAATATTGCATGAACATTGAATCTATTAAATATTTGTCATGCAACTCAGACTTTATTTGATTTGGATCTATTAAATATTTGTCATGCAACTCAGACTGTGTTAACTTTACATATTACTTTATAACTTTTCATGTTCATCAAAGTGACTCAATTCAAGTAATATATTAAGGGTGAGTTCCATTGAGATCACGAAAAATTATTCATACTTGTCAAGAACATCATATGACTCCAATCTACATGATCATCAAATCAAGAAAAATAAATACATTCACTAGTCCTATAAATCAAAACACATCAATATCTAAAACAACATATAAAAAACAGTTACAACTTACAAGTTACAACAATAATAATACTGTAATACACATGAAAACGGAAACAACTACAATCTATTCAACAACAAAGATTACCTTTTATACCAAGTAAATGTGCTCTAACCCTTGAATACGATCCTTTTCTAGTTTCACTACATAGGTTGCAAGTAAATTTCCAGCAGCCTCCTGATGCACCTTGCTTTTCGAGTTTAGTCACATATCCCCACAATGGAGGTTGATCTGTATCTGTACTTGATGATCCTTGTGTTCCTTGTTGTGTTTCTTGAGAAGCCATAACTTGTTGTGTTTGATGAATGATGATGATTGATGAGATGATCCTTGTGTAACACCCCAACCCGGCAAGGGTAGAAGTGTCACGAAATGGTGACATATCAAAGGCAAGCATAACATACGACTTACATAATACAAATGGTTTACAATATTACAAAGGAAAATATACCAAATCTACGTAGTCATACATAAATGAATACTAAAACTAAGGTATCGTCTTCAAAAGCTAATCTCTCATCCCAAAGCAAACCCAAGCTCCTGGCTTCCTACTAAAACCTGCCGCAGGAAAAGAAATGCGGCTGAGCTTAAAAAGCCCAGTGAACAGATATATAGTGAACGGAAACAAAAGCAAATGAAAATGAACAGATGTATCATTATAAATGAGATATAGGAAAAAGAAATAAAGAGTAAGGTTTAGGACAGTAATCCACCACGAGCCCAAACAAATCAAATCATATCATATCGTAACCATAATCTTCAAATCATATAGAGGGGAGACCTCTCAGATAATCAGATAATATGAGGGGTGTCCTCATTCTTCAAATGGAGTAGCTAGCTCCCAAATTTTGTGAAAGACGTGGATTGCACCCATCATCAGTCACCAAATCAAATCATATCATATCACATCATATACAGAACAAATCTAGGATGCATCCATACGCCCCCCAAACAAATCATATTGGCCATAAACAAATCATAGTGAGCTCATATCATATCATAATGGGACGGTGTACAACATCACTCGAGTACACTAGAGTCATGCCACTGGTGCATCAATGACATGGCCATGTTACCTTCATGGCTAGGAAACATATTTGGCTCGGGTATCAAACTGGGGTCACAGGTCAAAGGTTCATATCAAAGCAAAAGGTTCATATAGTCATAGTCCAAATATCAAAGTTCATATCAAGATTCATATGTCAAAGGTTCAAATGCCAAAGGTTCAAATCATAGGTTCAAACCATAAATCAAGAGGTCGAAGGCACCTTATTATAAGGGCAGAATATCTGTACCTTATGAAAGACAAACGGATAAAAGTTGGATCACACAGAACGGAAGGTCACCCCTTCTTCACCGAACCTATACAATTTAATAATCACGTATTATTTATAAGTCCATTTTAAATCAGATTTCATAATTTATGTTTCTTTTATTTATTATTATTATTTTTTTTTTTTTACCTGTCATGTTTAGGTCACGTATAACAATTGAATAACCTTAAGCTATTATGTGGTCAATATAATAGTTTATGTTTTAATATGACAGTATTGTAGTGGTGCATGACTTCTTGCAATTCTCTAATTCAAAATATTATCACAGTTCCTTCCATCTATTATCACGCATGCATCTTGTTAAATCCATACACCTCCATTTTATTATTGTTACGCTAACAGGAAAGACAGGAACAAACCCGAAACTCACTCGAAAATGGACGTGAATATGATGAGGTCTGATCGGGACGAACTCAAAAATGAAGTGACGAGTTCGAACACGTATACGATTCCCACACAACATACCCACACACATCACGCTTACGCATATTTATATGGTTCATTTTAGCCTTTCTCATCTCTGCTTTGGGTCGACAACAAGACAACAATACCGATGCTGAGAATAACTAAACATGCTCGACATCAGAATAATACATACATACGTTCGAACCCGAACCTACACCCGTCGGTATTAAACCTCACCGAGACTTAAACAAACCAACAGCCATTCTTGTGGTTAATGAAATTCGAGACATCTTTATATGTGAGAAGGCATTTGAGATTTCAAAACCCGTTTCACCCTCGCGAGACCTGATCTTAACGAGACACAATATGCGACACCAAACTTAAACCACAAAACATGCGACATGTCATATAGGTATATTAATCGATTACAGCATGTATTATTCGTAAAAAGGTGGCAACAAATATGTTTGGATTAGTGCTTATATGTGTGATATTAATTATATGAAAGTTAGTGTATCAAATGCATGACAAAGGTGAGGGTTGATAGGTACCTTGAGGCTGAACTCATGAGGGTGTCTACAAGGAAAATAGGTCGATCATAAGGGCTGCTACAATCCCGAAATTGCTACGAATCAGAACACAAGAGCTACACTTCACCACACACGTGATCACCCAACAAACTGCTACCAACCTTCGCCTCTTGATCTTTGCAGCAACAATGAATATGTTTTAGTTTGTTCTTCTGTGGTTCGGTGTAGAGAAAAGGCTAACGAGATATGTGGAAGTTGTTATATGGTTTTTGGAAGAAAAGAAAGCATGTGAAAATGAGGATAAAAGGAAAAGCGTGTTTGTTATATGGGCAATAAGGTTGGAACGTATATTCTAAAGGTGGCATGATTTGGAATCATCCCAAAAAATCGTGTGGAGTAGAGAATAAGGAGGAAAGCATGCATGATTTTAGGGATTGACTTTATTTAAAATTAATGTAGGATGGGTATATGACCCATGCAAGAAACGTATAATAGCTTGGGAAAGTAGATACTAAATGTTGAATTGATTAATGAGTGTGTTGTACCCTACCAAAGCCTTTAAATGGTTGATGGGAGTTATAGTTTTGAATTACTGTTATGGCATATGGCAAGTAAATTGCCTTTCACTAAATGTAGTCACAAATTCACAAAAACACTCCTTTGAATAAATTGCAGAATATTATATCATACAGTTTTGGTAATAAGGAGAGATACTTTATTTAAATTTCGAAGTTACAGAGTATCTTCAATTTATATAGAATTATACACCTTTTTATTTTGTTCTTATCTTGTGAATTTTATCCAATGTATAATGTGTATCTGGGGAGAGGATGCCGAGATTTAGGGGTTATGGGTTGAATTATTCTATTTCAATATTTCAATATAACTTAGGTTTAGGATTCGTGTTTTGTAATTCTTGTATAAATTTATTTAGTTCTTGTCAACTTTAAAATAGGAGGGTAAATTAGGAATTACAAATGTTGAGAAAATGAGGGTTTTACACCTTGTTTGTGTCGTTTATGTATATATGAAGCGACTGAAGCCCTAATGTATATCAGTATATGTCGTTTGAGTTCCAGAAACCGTTTTGGGATATAAAAAGGCCCATTAAAACCCAAGAAACCCAAGATACGGCTTGGATACTTCGTTGACATCCAGATACGGTCAAGATTCTTCACCAGAAACGTTTCTCAAAAACAGGATACTCCATGGAAACGTTTCCCAGCCGTTTCGAAGCCGTATCCGCTCCCAACACGTTCCCAAACGGGAACGCAAGCCAAAATGGAGTATCCGTGCATCAGTGCTAAAATGTAATAATATGAAAACACAACAGATCCATTGCTCTGTTCCGACCACCCTCCATTTTCATATCTAATAATATGAAAATACTAAAATGTAAAAGTAGAAAGAATGTTATATGAAGAATACTACATTCTTAATTTTATTCCATCAATAGTGTTGGTTTTTTTTCAAAAAAAGTTTCAGAATTTCATGTTTATATATTTCAGGTGGTCATGAATCCTTATATCCATACATAATTAGAAAAAGTTAATCAAGCTGCAATAAAGTTTTTCAAGAAATTTATACGTAAATGACCAACAACTTTGTTCTTCATGTTTATTTAATATATCTGCAGCAACACGAGGGTAAACGTCCATCAATAAAAGCTACTCGCCTGAAAATTCAGCTCTTTATAACCACTGCATCATGTGTTGTTATTTGTTGTAATCCGATAGAAATCCGAAGTCGTGTGAGTACACTTTCAGATCAATAAAATGGAGTGGATACCAATTTATGATCGGATAAAATCGAATTTTGATTCAAGATTGTGTATGTGAGTATGTTTGCAGAATTTCGTGATCAAAAGATTTTTTATCAGAAAGTTCTTCAATTCTCGAAATTGAGAAGAGATCTACAAAAACGGATTATGGGGCCTAATATATCCAAAAACGGTTTATGGGGCATAATAACTGTATTACAGTTATGTGTTTTATGCCACCCCATGGACCCCGCTTCTCTCGGGGGCACTACCCCCGAATCGCCGTTAGTCCCGTTAATATCCAAATAAGCGTCGACTCTTATTTGCATATTAAACGCAATCTATTTTACACTAAAATACCAACATCATGCGCAAATTATGGCTAACCGACAAAGCTGTGTTGGTGCTAAACTGAATGCCTGATCCGGTAAGAAGATTAAAAGCTTTTGGATAACAGAATGTGATATCGGATCTAGTAAGGAGATTATGGATCGTTTTTAGAATAAGGGAGGA
This sequence comes from Artemisia tridentata subsp. tridentata, assembly GCA_021014915.2. Lineage (NCBI taxonomy): Eukaryota > Viridiplantae > Streptophyta > Magnoliopsida > Asterales > Asteraceae > Artemisia > Artemisia tridentata. Next base: position 132,435,349 of record CP139509.1, on the reverse strand, counting down.
AGCCATTACGTAGGTACATAAGACTTAAGAAGTATGAGTTCAATGTCTAAACAAAAAAATGTCCCTTAACTTTAAATAGGAAGTTGGATACATTTTGGTAGCCAGTCCACAATATGAGGCATTAAAAATTGGCATCTCTATCGGGATTTCTATAAATGGATATATTTTCATTTAAAATATGACTCTTAACAAGTTCAACAACAACAATACCCAACCTCTTCTGAGCTAAGTATGAGGATGTGTAATGTAGCTGGATCATACCTCTGTCTTAGGGTAAAACCAAAAGTATGGAGACCGCTTACATGCATACCTCCGACAAGTGTCAGTGTAAAGGTGAATGCGCTCAAATACGTGATTGTGTAAAATTGCATGAATAGATGTAAAAATAGAGTGGATATACTCATCAGAAAGGAATAAGTTAAATGTTAATGATTAAAAAAACGATTAAATAAAATCGCATCTATTTAACTACTTTAAAAAAGGTTTCAACAAGATTATTAAACTTTTGTTTCGCTATATTTTACTGCTCATAAAAGTGGTTGTAAAATGTGTTGCAGCAAAAGACACCTTTTTGTTGTATTTGATGAAGATATGACTATAAATTGTGGGTTTTTTTTTATTTTTTATTTTTTTTTTTTTTTTATTTTTTTTTTTTTTCAAGAATTTGGAAAATTTAATTGTGTTTTGCATAATATGAAATGGGTATTAGATTTTTACAAAAAATATGAAAGTGGGTTAGTATGTGACTTTCAAAAAGGAGATAAAAAATGTTTGAAGATGAATATATATAAAAGATGATTTGGAAGGTGTTTTGATATCAATACTAGAATTTGTTTAGTTGGTGGTGTCAAGTCATAACCGTTAAAGGACTACTTTATCCACATTTTTTGATTTAAAAAGATGGAAATACCTTTACATGGGGTGATTTAACGAGCGTTAGTGATGGTTATTAGAGGGAAAGACTAACACTGAATAACGTTTGGCAGTTAGTGACAAACGACACATTTTTCCTGTCAAGGGACAAAAGGTTGTTTTCAACGCAATCCACAAGGACAAACGGTATAATTTACTATTTGCTTAATTTAGTAACTTTTTATTAATAGTAGTTTCAACAGATTCATTATTTGCTAGACATGTTGCACCTCTAACATGTTATGGACTACGTCTTATGTTGATTAACGATATCACACAACTAAACACCTCATATAAATACTTTATTTAGAGTGTTCAAAGGCTGTCAACTCAAGCTCGCACAAACACTCTACACAAGATGAGGATCATGATGAACAAGAGAATGCACATGTGTCACAAGATGTAATAGAGTTAGATATTTAAGTATTAGTTAAATTAGTTACATATTTTGTAGTGTAAGCTTTGTAGTATTTATACTGACTTGATATCCATTTGCATGTAACAATTTCATAATTTACAAATCATTTGAATAAAATATGTTCTAAATTATCTCTCTGGTTTTTCAATATGGTATCAGAGCCAACGACCACAACAAACCGTAGTGTTCATAACTGATTCAGGTGACATGTCTAATTTGGCCACCACAATCAACCATAACCAAGATCTTCCTAATTGTTTAAACACACAGTTCAATTCACATTTAACACACATTGACTGTCAAAACTCAAAAATTAATCAAACCACCAAATTTCGCACAACAATCACCATTTTTTGAATCAAATTCAGTTAGAGAGTTTGTTACAAAAAAAAAAGCTTCAAACAACAACTCAAACACATCAAATGAGTCAATTCTCCAATTAACTCATTTCTTGAACAACAATGGTACAAGAAGGATTTGGATCACAAAACACATTTACATCATTATCTCCAAATGATGATGTTAACTCACCACATCTTCCACTATTCTTTCACCAAAATGACCACCCTGGTGTGGTTCTTAGCTCAAGAAAGTAGACTGGATCAAAAAAACAATAGAAACTAGGAAAGATCCATGCTAATTTCCCTAAGTGCTAAAAACAAGTTGAAATTGATCAATGCGATTATGAGGAGCCACCTTCACCATCACACCTCAGAACACATTGGGAATTAAGAGCAAATGACATGCTCATTTCGTGGATCCTAAACACTGTCTTTGAACATAGGGATAACAACCTCACATTCATCAATTCTACATTTGCATTATAGAATGAACTATTTGATCATTATTAATAATTAGATGGCCATAGAATCTATCAACATGCAAAAGAAATTGTTGACCTTAAGTAGTCAAATTGTACTATAGAGGTGTATTATCACAAATCAAAGGACTTTGGATGAGCTCAATGCAATTGAGGCACCTTATGCATGTACTTGTAAATGTGTATGTGAGAATAGGAAAGAAAATGTAGAAAGAGAGCAAACGAAGAGATTAATTCAGTTTTTAATGGGTTTCGATGGCCACTACACTAGCATCAGAGGTCAAATTCTATTGATGCAACTTTTGCCTATAATCTCCAAAGCATACAGTATCTTAAGAGTTAAGACAAAACGAAAAACAAAGGAAAGCACCCAAACAAAACCGAACCATTTCCAATGCAATTAATACATACTCTACAAGCTTACTAAAAGGAATTTTATAAAAGGATTTTTTGTGCTTACCACAAGAAAGAGGGACATCCTAAATAAGAGTACTACAAGCTACTTGGTTATCCATTTGGTCATCCTCTATGCAACAAATATCAACGACCTTTACAAAGAACTCCTCAAGTAAGCAGAAGCACTAGATATGTCAATATGGTTGCAAGTGAATCATTACCACAAATGGACTGCTCTTCACCTGTTCTGACTCCACTAGATCAACCTACTTCATCTACTTCCACAGATTGTTATGTCAATGCAAGAATAGACCAACTACAAAATCAATTAAACAAAGTGCTACTCATGATGCAGAGCACCTGACACTTCTGTCAACTCTGTAACACCTCATGTGGTAGGTATACTCTCATTATCACAAACTGTCAATGTTCCTTTAAAACTTACTGGTATGCATTCATTTAAATGATTTCAAGTATACACTTATTCATTGCTTCAAATGTTACATAACCATCACTTCACAGATGGATTATTGACACTGGGGCCAAATATCACATTTACATATCACTAACACTCATGTATAATACTGTCAAACTCACAATACCAATCATTGTATTCTATCAAATGGACAAACCACCAAGGTATATGTGACAAGATCTGTCAAACTTAATTCTTCCCTAACACTCCATGATGTCTTATAGATCCCATCATTTACCTATAACCTCATTTCTATAAGTAAGCTACATCACAAAACACTTTTCTATGTCACATTTACTCATGATAATTAAGTTTATCTTTCATGGCCATGATAGAAGCAATACTCATGGTACCCTTCATGGTGGACTATATCTCCTCCCTACAACTTTTACTTCAATCACTCAACAACGTGTCATTCTATTAAGTTCAAGCAACTCACACATACATTCATAGGCGGAACTTATAAGGGGCAGGGGAGGGTCCCGCCCCCGCCCCCCCCCCCCCCCCCCCCCCCCAAAAGTTGAGGCTATTAATGTAAATAACTTAACTTTCAATGGTATTTGCATATGAAAACTGAAAAGTCTAACCTTATTCTCAGCAAGCACACTGCCCTATGATGTATATCCAATTGTATTTGCATGAATATCGGTTCTAATGAGTTATATGAGTATTAAGATAAATCGTTAAATAAAAAGTATATTGATTTTTATTCATAAAACCTGCTTATCTAAGGGTATGTTTGGGTATGTTTGGCAAAAGTAATTGTTGCTGGAACTGGTGATGGTGCTAGAGATGGTGCTTGAGATGTAGATTATAAAAATAGATTATTTTTATAAGCTACATGAAGTAACATTTGATTTTCAGAGATTATTGAAGATTATTTTTTTTATAATCTCTTATAAGTTTAGTCTGGCAAACAATGATTATTTTTTAAGTAGCTTAATTTTTGAAAAAATAAGCATAATCTCTCAATAATCTATATGCCAAACATACCCTAATCTATGTCTTGTTCCACAAATAAGCTTGCTTCTGATTGTTCATATATTTGATTTTCAAAATTCAGATCGTAAATATTATGTCCGGTTTTCAAATGCAAGTTCGAGACATCAAGCATGCTTGTAATATTCTTGCATTATCGTGATCATTTATCTCTATTGTATATATAATATATATGACTATGCGAAGGCTCAAAATATTTTTCTGTACAAAAGAAATTCTAAACATATGTAGTGATTTCGGCCCTCCGAAAAAAACGCTCAAGTTCCGCCACTGCATACATTTCAAGCTAACTTCCCAAAATATCTCTGGGTTACAGTCTTCTTGCACCCACATACCTCATAAAGAGAAGTCCATCAAGAGTCCTCTAATACAAAAGTCCATCCCAACTCCTATATGTCAAACCACCTTCACTTGACCACTTGAGAATCATTGGCTCTCCAGCAACATTTTATTACGTTAAATATTAATCAGTTTTAATAAAAAGAGCCAAAGTAATATAGATTTTATTTAAACTTTCATATTTCTAAAAAAACTCCTAACGACACAGGATGAATTGAACTAATTATTTAATGAGTCATTCTGTATCCCAAAGTTCACATTAGACAAACATCATTCATAGTTAAACATATAAACATCTAAGAATTACCGTCGGAAACATCAGCATAAAAGGCCCTTTTGTTAATCAAACGGGAAATCGATGCCGCCTGATAACTGTTCAGAACGACCGATCTTGTGAGCACATTTTGAGCAACGAGCTAGCTTCTTGAGAACAAACAAGGAAGCCATTGACAATGATCACCAACGTCATAAGTAACGTTGCATGGTATGCAACTGTGAGATGATAAAAAGCTGGAACAACCACTAAAATATAAAACAGACAAATTTAAGCAAAAAGAAGTATCATACAAACGTATCAACCGACATGCAAATCACAAAATTTGAAAATCCTAACTTTGTAAAAGAAAAACAAGCCTCAATAACAAAAAGCCTTTCCCCATCATAGTCAATATCTAAACACCACATATTCCCATTGCGATTTAAACCTTTTCCTCGTTAATGAAGGGTACAAACACTTTGAGCAAGCCATTCTTTGATTCTGCCTTCAAATTTTCCTTATCATACTTGTCGGATGTTGGAATCCAGATCTGCTTGTTACATTTTAGAGGCTTTCCCATCAGATCAGTTGTTTCACCTTGTACTACTAATAAACCATTGATTATATCAATTTTGAGATCTATCTGTACGTTCAAACCCAGAAGTATAAACTTGAACCGTTAAGCCATCCGAACCAATTTTAAAATCACCCTCGCGCTTCACCCCCTCCTTTATAACTTGTGATGCTCCCTTGTTCAGTAGTAACTGGGTGTACCAGTTCAATATCTCTGTCGACGAAAAACAAAAACAAAATTTATATTTTTTTGTTAATTAATAGAAAACAGGCCAAAAGATTAACTATTACAATTAACCACACCTTTAGGAAAGAGAACATCTGGAAGCATATTCTGCAACTGATCAGATTGGGAAAAGTTATCTTTTGAATCATTCGCAAGTGGAACTTCTGAAGCAAATAATAAGATCAGATAAAAGAAAGTTAGTTATGACTTATTGATTTGCAAAAATAAGAAAGTAAATAAAGTATGTCAATTTATCAAATCTCCTAACCAGCCAACGGTGCGACAGTGAAAAGCCTCGATTTTTTATTAGTGGCTGCTGCGGTAGCTTTCTGATCACCCGCTGCTGTTCCAGTGAGACTCGTTTTGGAAATAGTACTCAACATACGCGATCCATAAGTCGAGAGCACCGGAACTGATCGATGTATGGTTTTGGTAATGCTCGATGCCATTATGTAATACTTAAAAAAAATGAAAATATGTTCAATTAATTACTATCGCTTATATATTGAAAGACTTTGATTACAAAAGTATTGAAAGACTTTGATAGTTTTATTGATCAATCGGTGGTTGTATATATTGCCATACAAAGACAGAGATTAGCAACCTTTACTAAATATATAACTACTACCACAAAATAAGGAAACAAACGTAAGTCAAATACACTAAATCAAACTAGTGGACTAGTACTCCTGCTAAGTAGGAACTTATTCAGAAGATTACTAAATCAAACTAGTGGATTACTCCTGCTAAGAAGTGAAAGAATACATTGAATGAAATATCATTTTCTAAAAAAAAAATAAAAAAATGACAAATGTGTATGTAGTTTTGTTTCAAATTATTTGTTCAGCTTTTTTTTTTTCCCCTGATGTAGGTGAAAGTATGTGAGATAGACATAAGCGAATGAATTGTAACCGATTGTATTGCCTTGATATTGCCCACTAAGGGCTAGGGATAATTACAAGACTATTATGGGTAAATCCCATAAATTAAGGACTACATTAATTAGGAGATATGACAAATCACAAAATATTATACAACTTGATTTGATCTTATCATTATACACGTCTAACACTCCCCCGTAGTCGAAGCAGGGGGACACCGAACGCTGAGACTGGAGCGAAATTCCTCAAACAGAGCAGATGGAAGTCCTTTTGTGAATATGTCTGCATACTGATATCGTGAAGGAACATGGAGAACGCGAACCTGACCAGTGGCAACCAAGTCACGAACGAAGTGAATATCTATCTCAATGTGCTTCGTACGCTGATGCTGAACCGGATTGCAAGACAAGTAGACAGCACTGACATTATCACAGTATACAAGTGTAGCGGAAGATAATGGGGTGTGTAACTCACGAAGAAGGTTCCGTAGCCAACACGTTTCGGCAACGGCATTGGCAACACCTCGATATTCTGCCTCTGCACTCGAACGAGAGAGCGTTGGCTGTCGCTTAGAGGACCAGGAAAGTAAGTTGTTGCCAAGAAAAACACAATAACCTGACGTAGACCTCCGTGTAGTTGGGCAACCAGCCCAATCAGCATCAGAATATGCAACCAAATTTGTAGTAGAGGAGAATAACTGTAGTCCATAATCTAGAGTACCCTGAACATACCTCAGGATCCTTTTAAGAGCTGAAAGATGGGGCTCCCGAGGATCATGCATGTGGAGACAAATCTGCTGAACTGCATAAGATATATCAGGTCTGGTAAATGTGAGATACTGTAGAGAACCTGCAAGACTCTTGTAACACCCTCGTTTTTGAAATACGCAGCGGAATATAAGCTTGGGGTGTTACTTCATGGTTCACAGTCATGAGAATAGAAAACGACTCAAAAAGAGACGTTTTAAATAAAATTGTTATCATTCATTTATTTAAATCAGAGTACATAATATAGATCCCAGAGGGAGGTTCGGAAAATATATTATAAAAGATACATTATTCATTGAATGATAACAAAGTGGACACTCTTAAAAAGATAGTCCACAGCCACTCCGTGCCGATAGCCATACTCCTAGTTACCTGAGATAAACATGCTTAAAAAGTCAACACAAAGGTTGAGTGAATCTATAGTGTTTAAAGTAACAATCATTTTTGAACACAAGATAAATAGTAAAGAAATCAGTTCAATCATAATTCGGAATATTGCACTAAACCTCATGACACGCAATGCGTTGACAGTTTCCAGTCTCACTAACATAATTAAATGGTAGTGGTTTGCCCCCAAGTTTAAGAAATCAAATATAATGCATCTGCATAACCGGCTACCCCTAAGGATATCCATCCGGCTAATACAAATGGGTCGTCAGGCCAATAGATCTATTCACTATATTCGCGCTCACCCTGCGGGTGACTAATGGTGCATGATATGAGGGTCTTTCAATAAATACAATCACAATAATAAGGGACAGTTAGCCTAGTGCAATAACAATCAGAAAAATACTTGTGTTCGGTTTGATAGCATGTATCTCCCCACATATTTGGAAAAACGTATAAATAAGAAAAGTGGGACTATAAACTCACCTGAAAGTCTGGATGGAAAACAAAGTTTAAATAAAGTTGATAAACGTCTCTGGGTTGGTTATGTCAAGTTTTCAGTAACTGTTTCTGAACATATAAGTTTTATTATTCGTTTCGTTCGTTCGTTAAATAGGTAATTCGTTCGTTCGTTATCGTATTTTAATTCTTATTAATAATAATAATAATAATAATAATAATAATAATAATAATAATAATAATAATAATAATAATAATAAATTATCCTATATATATAATTAGCGTGTAAAACGCCGCCGTTTTTTCCCCTATTTTCCCGCCAAAAAAAATGGCCCATCCCATTAGCCTGTTTTCTTCCCGTGGGCCTGTTTTGTTGGGCCCTCTTGCCCTGTTTTGTTTATTTTGTAGACTGCTGGATTAAACTTATTATTACTATATATATAATGCACTCCTTCCACAACCTTCGACTCCCTTCCACAACTTTCGACACACACAAAGACGATGATAGGAAGCAACTCTTGAATGACAGTGGTATAGTCATCTTTTTTTTTTATCCGACCTTAAAGAAAATTGACTGGGTTTATTGACTTTTTACATTTTGATTATGTGTTTAAAGAATTTTTTTTATGACTAATCTATCTATGGTTTGATGCTTTTCTTATAATTTTCAGGTTTGCAAAATTTTCGATACTCCGGTGAAAGAGAAAGAGAGATGGAGGGTGACGACGTAGACATGGCGGTAACAGACACTGTTGCTGTAATTACACTTCCTCTTAATAATCATCTAATTAATATATTTTATATCCTAATTGATATCTGATCTATGATGAATTAAAAACAGGATTTAGATGATATGAAAAGGAGATTAAAAGAGATGGAAGAAGCTGCTGCTGCTTTGCGTGAGATGCGACCTAAAGTTGTAAAAGAAATGAGCACCACTGCTTCTCTAGGTTCATTAAATTACCTTTTTTTTTTTTTTTTTTTTTAAATATTGTTTAGTTGAATGTATACATAATTTATGTCCCTTTTTTAGGGCTGATTAGGGTGTTTGGGTTAAGTAATTAGCTTAGTTCTTTATTTAATTAACCTCTTAATTATGTTATATCATATGTCACTTAATGCCTATGCATAAGCACATAATTATATCATTGTATGCTGATACACATTTTTTACCATTGTGGCTGCAGTCAAATCCAGTTCTTGAAGCATTTGGCAATGCTGAAACTGTTACAAATAACAATTCCAGGTGACCAGCTTATTCTCATATACTTAAATATCTTAGTTGCATTAATATCATGGGGACATTTGGCACTTTGTCGTTGTGTTCTGAGAGTTAATATGTGATTATTGCTTTTCCAAGTAGCAACCTTTTGAATGTTATTGTTGGATATTAGATATTAGCTAAGTACATTGTCATGCACAAATGCGAAAATGGCACACTTTATTTGTTATGAGAATTTTATGCTTGGTAATAAAATTTTGTTCCAATTAGAGGATTTGAAAAAGGCTGAGGTAATGTTATGTGCAAGCCTTATTCGGGATTCCAGCGCATTGGCCTTACGTGATTTTGCAGCGTATTTGTGTTCCAGGTAATTTTGATACTGAATTTTTGTATTATGCTTCTTTTAGGTCAACTTCTAATTAATAATTTGCTTACGCAGTTCTGCACCGCTTGATTTTATGCAAAAGGATATTTGCCACCAGAATAGTAAAATAAGAGGCTGTGACCGGCCTATGGAGCGGCTCATCGTTACCGTATACAGGGTAGCTTGCGTCATATGATCAGATCAACCAAATAATATTAGTAAAAGGTATGATGAACAATGGCTTGGGGACACATGTGACTGTCAGTTTCGCAGCAGGCTTTGTAGCTCCAGTTGTGTCGATTCCAACGAATGTGACCCGGTTATATTTGGTTTATCCTCACCAGTATTGGTAAGATTCAATACTTATTTCACATATATACTTTTTAGATCATTTTTAGTTTTTCACTTCTCATGAGAGGATAAAAGCCGCTGGTATTTTTTAGTCTCTTACAGTGTACTATCTGACTAGAGTGACAAACTAATTACAAGTAGGATTTCATGTGTACGAGTCGAGATTGTGTCCCTTTAGTAACGAGTTATGGAGTTGTTTGCTAAGGTTTCTGTGGGCGTTTGGTTGTGTGTCAGGTCTCGGACATTGGAGCCTTGAACCATGGAAAATGAAAGAAGAGTGATGAAATTGGAGCCTTGAAGCATTCTACAATATTGTAACCAACTGTACAGCTCAGGAACACTACCACAAAGCTCCAACGCCTTATTTTAACCGACTGTCAGCTGATAATATTGTACATGCACATGGACAAAGAACGAACGGTTGTTCCTGTTGACATTCAGATGAGCACAGGCAACCAGACAAGGTCATTTGATTATTGATTTGTCACACATTATGAGTAATATGTTGCAATTACATTTATTGACTATCATGTCCTTTTAGATTGTATTGCTACATTCGAATCCCTTATACTAATTTACTGATAGCTACTAGCATTGTAGGTGCACATAACGAATGCTGACTTATTCGAGCTCAGATCAGAATACTCGCCACACGTATTGAATCATACAAGGTTATGCAACTACAGGTATCTTCCTTTCCCTTATACAATGTTTCATAGTTAATTTTTGGTTTTCTTCCGACTATTAATTCAATATATGATGAACTTAGGTTTACAGCCGATGCGATGTTGGTGGAACTGTGCAGGGTATTAACGTTTATGCCATTATTCTTCTTGGGCTGACAGAAGAAAGAATGAGCAGACTCTTCACAAGGTAAAAAAGTTTATTCTAAAAATACCTCCATATATTGTGTTGGCTTTCGATCAGTTAGAGACGCAAAGCAAGAATAGTATTTTGATTTAGTTATATTGTTAGAATGTATGTTGATATCATAAGTCGTTATATAAGTCCAGTTTTTTTAGGTACGTGGTAAAATATATTCTACACTGTGCAATCCCCATTTTTTAAAAGTATATCATCAATTCACCCATTTTAATTTACTTTTTTAATATCGGTAAGTTGCCTTAACAGCTTATGATATGAAGATATTGTAAGTTTCTAGACTGAAGTATACTAGGAATGCACTTAATATGTATATCAAGTTGGTCTAGAATAAATAGGTCTTAGGATCAGGCAACTATAAAGTTAAGAATAACGTGTGTTGGTTGAATGGTGAAACCAGTTGAAAGTATCCCAAATTACAGATTTCCTGTATACATCTTCCTAATCAATATATGGAATATCAGCTGTTGCTAAGAGATATCATGCCTGGTATTAGGATGCCATCAAATAGGCCAACCAAACATGTTTCTGCACTATATAATCTGTCTATTGTCTTTTACATGCTTCAAAAGTCAACAATGGATAAGCTAACTCAAAATGGTTCTTTGCAGGAGTTTTGCAGCGAGCCAACAAACGCAGAAATCTGCTGCAAGATCACCGCCCCGCCGCAACGCGGCGGGTCGCAGCCATCCTCGTTTAATATTAATTATAGTTTGAACATTTTCATTTCTTCCCTAAAGTTCTACATATTGTCAACTTTTACCCTTGAACTTTCATAAAATGACAAGTTTTACCCCTCAACTTTTACAAAATTATAATTTTTACCCCTCAACTTTGGTTAAATGGCAACATTTACCCCTATAGTTTCAAAAATGACATTATCTACCCCTAGGGTTTAAGTCGACAGCATGCATAGTCCTTTTTATAAATTTAGTTTGAATTGTGGCAAGAAATACCCTTGAGACGTCTAGTGCGTTACACACGATGTCCCTAGTTCATTTAGATTCGTTATTTCTTACGATTTATGACAAAACCTTTTACGACTCTTTTGTAAATCTGTTTATTAGTTCTTAAACTTATTTTCTTCAAAAACTTAGCTCGTGAATCGAATCCACGAACTCGAAATCATTTTATTTAGGGTGCGTTTGGCAGTTTGTCGAGACAGAAACCACCCGACAAACAAATGGCCATATCTAGCTCGTTTCTAAATGAAATTACTTCGTTCTTTTTCCAGAATTTAGCTATCTTAATGGTCTAAGTGTGTGCAAAAACCTAGGATTTTAGAGGCTTGTTTAGTGGTCAAATTTTATGTTCAAAACTCCATGTCTGCTGTTGGTTGCGACAGCAAACAAAAAGAAAAAAAAAATTGTTTTCGATTTTTAGACTTATTAACTAGAAAACTTAAGTTATTTATAGTTTATTAAACATATTTAGACCCTTTCTAAGTATCCTCAAGTGTCCTAGGGTTTATAGATAAATATTTTAAGAGTGTGTTTGTTTGTGTTACTCGACAAGACCAAAAAGAAAGAAAAGAAATAATTCTTCTATTTTTAGGTCACAATTAATTTTAGTGATCATTTGTAAGTATTGTTATGAGTATTCTAATATAGAAAACGAATTGAAAAGGGCTTGGAACTTACCTTAGCAAAATATGGGTCGAATAGGGTTTTTATGGAACTTAGGGTTTCGAAATGTATCACCAATGCTCCTAACTTACTTCTTGGCTTCCTATGAGTGCTCTTGATCTTGTTTTAAGGCTGTGGTGATAGAATTTTAGGTGTATATAGGCTGTGAGTTTTGGTTCGATGGTGTAAAGATGATGGAGTAGGGTTTTGAGTGCTTTCTATTTATAGAGGATGGTGTAGGATTTCTAAAGTCTTCTAGTGGTGCTATTGGAGAGTGTGTGGTGAGGTGTGAGGTGGGATTGGGTGCCACATGAGTAGGAGGGGAAAAGGTTGGTGTGGAAGCCTACTAACCATACACATGTGCCTTTCTAGAAGGAGGGGGTTGTGGCACACTAGGGTTCATCCAAATGTGCCTTGGGGTTTAAGATTTTTAGGGTCTTGGTTGGGTTCTAGTGTATTTCGAACTAGACTAGGGATTTTTGGAGAATTTTAGTTCGAAACAAGCTTTAGGGGTTTGTACCTTGGGCTTAGTTGGGTAGTACTCTAGGGTTTAAGGTGTAATTAGGGTTTTCTAGGGTTGTAGGATTTTTAGAAATAAATTTTAGAGTTTTGTGAAACAATACTACATATACCGATTTCTATATATGTGTAGAAAAATTATTTTGTGCATTGGGATGTTGTACTCTAGGCTTAGGAGGATTGTACTATAGTTTAGAAAATAGGAAAAATATAATTTTAATAATTTCCTAATTTTATATAATTTTTTGTATAATTTTTATTAATGTTTTAAGATAATTAAATGGATTTTTAGGTTTTGTGCATTAGAGGGTTGTACCATGGGTTTATGGATTTGTACATTTGTTAAATAAATCATTAAATTATTTTTAGAAATTAATGTGTAGAAATATTACAAAGTATGTCTTTTAAATAATTATTTTTAAGGTTTTTATAAGGTTTTTATTTTAAATTAGTTTTTATGCTTTAAAGACTTGTACTTTAGTTTATAATACTTGTACTTATATATTTTATAAAAATATAAATTAGGGTTTGTGAATTTTATTACATATAATAATAGTTTTGTGAAATTAGGGTTTTATCGGGAGTTATAGTGGAATTAGGGTTTCTGTGCTTTAGTGACTTGTACATTACTTAGATAAATTGTATTTTAGTATTTCTAGGGTTTTGTTATTCATAAATGTTGTTACAGTAGTTTAGGGTTTCATAAAACTCTTATCTATTAAGAAATGTTCAGTTTTAAATGTGCGTTAACGAAATAACGTAAAGTGGTAAATGGGATCTCATAAGGTTTTAGGTCAAGTATGTTTATATAGTTTAATGCTAAATCAGTTAGGGTTGAGTTGCGAGCACGTTTATAGAGGATGTGATCTACATAAAAAAAATTACACGTATAAAAGGATAAGTTTTTCTATAAGTTTGTTTATTGTAAAGTGAAATTTTCACAGTGGTTACAGTCACCCTCCGTTGAGGGAATCTCGTCCCGAGATTCAGTCTACGTTGGTTGAGAAATTTGGGAATAGTGAGGTATAGGAAATAGTCAGGCCTAGTTTTCTAACCTAGATAGGGAATATGAGAATAGGAAATCGTACAACGGTTTCATTTATGATGATAGTTTGATATGCTTAAAATGCCTCAAGTTAAAATAATATTATAAATAATATTATCTTATTCTTATGTCCTATGTCTCCAATAATATCATCTTACTACTAGTTCCTCAATTATAGTTTTAACCTAAAAGCGTCGCCTAGGAATTTCCATTTGGTACCTAAGGGAACGTATCTTGGTCAGTTTTATTCCTAATAGATGAACTAAATTTGAATGTTTTGCCACCTAATAAATCTAAAGGCTGTGAACAGTAACTACAACGGTCAGATTCCAACGTTTGATGAACATCTAACGGTGAGATACTGGATCTACATAAAAAAAATTACACGTATAAAAGGATAAGTTTTCTATAAGTTAGTTTATTGTAAAGTGAAATTTTCACAGTGGTTACAACTCTGATATAAAGTCGGGTCAGATACTGGATCACCATCATCCCCAGTTTGGATTCAGTGTCAACAGGAGTCCGACAAGGGTTACAATTGATCATATTTGCTTTCTGTAAAATCTCTATAGCATATTTCTTCTGAGATAAAAATAACCCTTAAGAGTCTCGAGTAACTAAAATGCCCAGAAAGTAATTAAGTGGTCCGAGATCTGTCATGGAAAACTCCTGGTTCAAAGAACGTATAATCTGCTGTAACAAATGCTCAGAATAAGCAGTTAGCACAATATCATCAACTTATAGCAATAAGTAAGCAGTATCCGCCCCCTTGCGGAATATAAATAATGATGAGTCACAGCGGCTAGAAGAAAACCCAACTCGAGTGATATAGGATGCAAATCGTTGGAACCATGCTCGAGGGGACTGCTTGAGCCCATACAGAGACCGTTGCAGCAAACATACATGATCTGGATATATAGGATCCTTAAACCCTGGAGGTTGATGCATATAAACTGTCTCAGATAAGTCAACATGCAAGAAAGCATTTTTGACATCTAGCTGATGAATCGGCCAATGTCGAGAAATAGCTAAACTCAGAACAGTCCGAATAGTTCCTGGTTTAACCACTGGACTAAATGTCTCATCTACATCGACTCCCTCCAATTGATTACTACCATTGGCTACCAGACGAGCCTTGTAACGACTAAGGGTGCCGTCAGCCAAATACATGTGACGAAACAACCACATGCAGCGAATAATGTTGGTATCGGTGGGCCGTGGCACTAGAGTCCAAGTTTTGTTCTTAATGAGTGCAGTGTATTCATCACGCATAGCATTCTGCCAATTTGGATCATTAAACGCACCGCGATAAGATTTTGGTAATGGTGAGACCGAAGACACATGCATGTTAAGACGCTGAGTGGGACGGTTAGTCCCGACACGATAGCGTGTGACCATGGAGTGACTCGATACAGGGTTTGGGTTTTGAGGATTATCTGGGATAATATGTGTGTTTTGGTCCGTGACTGGAATTGGTGTTGGTGGTTGAGTTGGTGATGATGGTTCATGGGCTGCTTCCTGTGGGAGGGTGGGAGGAGTTATGGGTGTGGTTGGTTCATTAGTGGGTTGAAGTACAGGGTGTTGAACAATGGTGGTGGGTGGAATGAATGGGGGGTTTATATCGGGTGAATCTTCCAAAAAGGTGTAATTAGGTGCTGCTGTCGGTTTTGAAGTGCCATATGGGAAAACGGTTTCATCAAAAGTTACGTGACGAGATATAATGATTTTATTGGTGGTTAAGTCAAAGCAGCGGTATCCACGGTGATTTAAAGCTTGACCCAAATAAATGGAGTGGCGCGCGGTTCAAGTTTGTGATTGGGGTATAGGTGAGGGTAACAAAGGCACCCAAAAGTTCGTAAGAGACTATAATCTGGGTTTTGGCCAAATAGACGGGTGTAGGGGATTTCATTTGCAACAGCGGTTGAGGGTAGAATATTGAGTAAGTGAATAGCCATATTTAGAGCTTCAACCCAAAATGTAGGCGGGAGATTGGCTTGAAAAAGTAGGGTACGGATGAGATTGTTAATGGTGCGGATCATACGTTCGGACTTGCCGTTTTGTTGTGATGTTTTAGGGCATGAGAAGCGAAATTGTATTCCATTGTCGGCAAAAAGTTTGTGGAGGTCGCGGTTATCGAATTCACCGCCATGATCACACTGAAGAGACCTGATTTCACACTTAAACTGAGTGTGAACATAGTTACGGAATAACACAAATTTAGATAGCACATCAGACTTATTAATTAAAGGATACACCCAAACAAAATGTGAATAATGATCCAAGAATAAGACATAATATTTAAAACCTGACATGCTCGGAATTGGTGACGTCCAAATATCCGAGTGAATAATGTCAAAACAAGCATTAACAACAGTATCGGAACTAACAAATGGAAGTCTAACATGTTTGCCAAGCTGGCAAGCATGGCAAAGCACAGGAGGCTTCTCCTTATTACATGAAATAAAATTATTTGAGACAAGACGACGTAACACTTCGCTTCCTGGATGTCCAAGACGCTGATGCCACGTATGTTGACTGACGAGGAGAGCTTGAGGAATGGGAGACGGGGCTGTGACTGGGTAAAGATCACCCGTGCTATCACATCGGAGCAGCACCCGTCGAGTCATGAAATCCTTAACAGAAAAACCAAACGCATCAAATTCAACAGTGCAATTATTATCTCGAACAAATTGACGAACAGATATTAAATTTTTGACAATATGAGGGGTAATAAGGACATTATTTAGAAGAAGTGGTCGGAATGGAGTTGGCAAAATGCTACGACCCGTATTGGTGACAGGAATAGAGTGCCCATCACCAACCGAAACGGATGGATACATACACCTATTAAAAACAAGACTAAGACTATTAATTGAAGCATTTAAATGTGAGCTCGCACCTGTATCCATGTTCCAGGCACCGGTAGTGGGGTCGTGTAGAGTCCCGGTGGTGAAAGCATGAGGCAAAATAGTTTCCTGTCCCGGAGGTGTCGTGGGTCCCATCGGAGGAGCTGTAGGGGCTGTATTGGTTGGTGTTTGTGTGACAATAGGTGTAACTGAGTTGGGCGTGGGTGGGCTGTTAACAGGCTGTTGGGCTTGGTAATGTTGAGGGTGGTATATTGGACTGGTGTATGATATATTGGAAGTGGCATAGGCTGGTATAAAACCAAACCCAGGTGGGGGTCCAGTAGGGCGGATATGAGGGGTACTAAGAGTGTAGTTTGGTGGGCTTATACTTGGGTTGTGGGTAGAGTAATACGCCTGGGGTCCAACAGACGAGGGAGTGTTGTGATGTTGTGTACCAGTTATAACACCCATATTTCCATGCAACCCCAAACGACTAAGCAGTTTCATTACAACTTCCTCAGTATCATTTTTTGGTTTAAACTCAAGATTATTGGTGGTTGTTTTAACATGATTATCATGCACAAATTTACACCCAACGCCATAGCGACATGACCCTTTAGCAAAATTTATACAAGGCCTCCACGATTTCACTTGGGGATTAGTTGGAGTTCGAGGTATACCTTTTTCGGCCATTAGTACTAATGGGGAGGAGGATGAAGAATCAACCGCTATAGCAGGCGATTTGGACTTCAGCCTCATTTCCTCGATGATGAGCATGGAGCGCGCGGTCTTGAGATCGGGAAACGTCTCTTTGTAGTGCATATACCTACAGACTTGGTTGTACTGTTCTAGGAGACCATCAATGGGCATAATGGACCACATCTTCATCACTAACGGGCGAATCAAGGCTAGCGAGAATTGTCATAATGGATTCAATTTTCTGAAAATACGCCTCCATGCTTAGGGTTCCAAGTTTGATTGACCGTAATTTCGTCTTCAA
The DNA here is from genome assembly GCA_021014915.2 of Artemisia tridentata subsp. tridentata. Lineage (NCBI taxonomy): Eukaryota > Viridiplantae > Streptophyta > Magnoliopsida > Asterales > Asteraceae > Artemisia > Artemisia tridentata. The sequence goes on along the minus strand of CP139509.1, from coordinate 132,417,587 downwards.
CGCCGAAGTTCGTGACCGCTTGTTGTCTTTCACAAGGTCACTAATAAATTCCCAGGCCGCCTGTGCGGATTTAGGTCGAGCATTGACCAACCGTTTTTGTAGTGAATCCGAGAGAGTCGCGAATATCCAAGAGAGGATGATCTTGTCGACTTTTTGCTCTTCCGGTGTGAGAGGAGTGGTAGTACTAGAGGTCACCCCATTGGTGGTGCCATGAATGAACTTAGAGACATCATAGCTTTCACATAATTGTTCAAAGAAAAACTGCCAAGATCCATAGTTCCAATCGTCAAACTCAAGTTTGACGGGGACCCGGGTGATGAGGTGATGATGAGTAACAGCCGACAACTTGTCCGAGAGAGAAATAACGGGAGTTTCTGTTGAGCCGGTCATGATAAAGGGTGGTTAAGCTTTTGGAGAATCGTTGTAGGGTATGTATGGGGTATATTAATTTGGTACGTGGGAACAGTGGGATGTTTGAGGTTTGTATGAATGTTGGAGCAGGTTATGATAGAGCAAGAATTAAAATAACAAACACAAAGATTCGTGACCTAGCACGAATAAAAGATAATTGTATTTGAGTGTGGATTTGTGACCTTAGCACAAATCACCAACACTATGAAGAAGGTAGGCAGATTTTAGAGTTAGGGTTTGTTTTTGGATTGGTTTAGAAGGTGGCTCTTGATACCATGAAAGTATGTGAGATAGACATAAACGAATGAATTGTAACTGATTGTATTGCCTTGATATTGCCCACTAAGGGCTACAATATAAAGGGATAATTACAAGACTATTATGGGTAAATCCCATAAATTAAGAACTACATTAATTAGGAGATATGACAAATCACAAAATATTATACAACTTGATTTGATCTTATCATTATACACGTCTATGTAGGAAACGATATTTCATTCAATGCATGTATTCTTTCATGTATGATTTTTTACGATTGAAAAATGTGTGGTTGGCTTAATCATATTGACATAATAACTTAGTTAGTTACGACTTATCAGCAGATGTTTGAAAGAAGAATAATGTTGTGTAATTGTTTTAAACTTTTTGTATCTGTCTAAATGGTGGACACATATATGCATTTTTATTTTTTCATATATAAGCAATTTGGATTTACATACAGTTACACACAAACGAGCAACAAGTTGAGCCGCTAACCCTTTTTGGATTGCAAAACTAATTCTTTTGAAAATAACATTTTTTTATTTAGGTGTCATAACATTACTATGCATAACTCGTTACACCTTAAAAAATAATGTATGCATTGTATTATATTATTGTTATGCTAGTTATATGTGAACCTTAAATAATGTTTCGTAGAAATTATTTTCTCAACGCAAACTCACTCACTCATTCTACATCTATAATTGCATTGATCCATTGCTACAACTAATTTGATTATTAGTGACTGTGGTTCTAATTACACAAAAAAATTTAATTAAATTTAACTTTTTAGTGACATTTTTCAAAAAGTATGAGCAGAAGGTCAATTTTTTTATATTTAATGACACTTTTTATGAAAAATGGGTGTCATAAAAGGCTAGAAATTATACTTATAAATTTTTCTTGTCACTATAATTAGACTTTTAATTACTTCACATTTACATGTGCCATGTTTGACACATAATATTATGACAAAGATTTGTTGTGGAATACCAATTTTAGTTGAATGACAATTTGGTGATCTCCTATCTAACTTAAACACAAAACCCTAGTTATGATTTAAGGATGAACTTTTCTTACTCGCTAAATTGTTCAGTGGACAAGTTCAATTCGAGAAGCAAGTGCTCTTGAATGTGTGTCACATTAATTGCAAGAGATGTATTTACTCCTTTACAAACATTCTCATTTATAGTAGAGAGTTAAGGTTTACAAACTGATCTAATTAGCACATGTTGAGCGTATAATGGGTGAGTGAGATTGCATTAAATGTTGTTATACTTGGTAATGGGATAAACTATTTTTTATGGAATAATTTTGACAAATGTTGTACCTTTTTACCAACTCTGGGAGGTGTGAATTTCTAAAAAGACTAGTTTTATCCCTTTTTGTTAAAGTAGATTTTCGCGCCTTTGTCCTTATAAATACGTGAGATTCTTTACTCAGTATCTTTGTGAACGAGGAGATCAAATATCTTTCTGTGAGGCATTGTCATACTCACTAAACTAGACTTATTCTTTGGAACTTGTACTTTAGTAGCTGAACCGTAACACACCACTGAAGTGAAGACTCGTTGTCTTCAAGAACTAAGAAGGAGTTATGTTGAATAATTCTCAACGACTAAGTTATACTTATACTATTTTATGCTCAAATCTATTTTAGAGACTATTGGACAAAGGAATGACCCAACATGTATGATTTTGTGTTAAAATTTTAAGAAGTACAAATTTTGATTTTGATATTACAAATACTTTAAGCCAACACATTAAAGTTACAATAAGTAACAAGGAGAATTATTGTTATTTTTACTATAAAGAATAAATGTTACAAACTTAAATATCCACATTGTTATCATTTACTACAATTAATAAATTCTTCTTTGATGTTTTGCAATGATAATTAAGTTTCGTTTATAATTTACAGACTCATTAATTACTAGGATGTTAGTTGAAATTTCTTAAGTATAAAAATATCATTAAGAGGGGATCAAATCATTCGATGATGATGAATACATAATTTGCTAATATTGTAAGAAATTATCATATTGGAGTCGAGTTGGTAACTCATAATCGTTTTATAACAACTGACTACATTGTAGCAATTACGAGTGATGTTAAGAATGTTTAGATGGTGGTCACATTGTTTGATTATAGTAGTTTGGCAACAATCAGTGGGTTTTCTGTTATTGGTTTGAAGAAAAAAAGGTATCCCTTTAGCAATATCATCAGTAAAGTTATTCTCATGAAAAAAATTACCTAAAAATTTAATATAGGTACCTACCATCGCAATACGTGGGTAACAAACTATTGGCTACAAGGAGTGGGCAGCGGGCTGGGCTGGGCGGGCTTGCGGGTTTGCGGGCACACCGGTGCCGGTTCAGCGGGCTAGGCCTGCGGGTTGATTTAGCGAGTTCAAAGCTCGCTGCGAGCTGGCAGAATCAAACGGTAATATTACCGTTGAAGAGCGCGTTTTGAAAATAAAAAAGGGACCGTTTGAGGAGCGTGCAAAAGAGAAAAAAAAAAAAAAAAAAAAAAAAAAAAAAAAAAAAAAAAAAAAACTTTTTTAACCCTTCTTCCTTATAAATAATCCGAACAAACCAACCATTTTTCACAATCAAAAAATAAAACAAACCTCCTTCCACCCTTAAACATATGGATCAAAGAAATAAAAAAATTGGTACAACATCTTCGTCGAGGGGTCTAGGCACTCGATCTAAATCCGGTCGACCTATAGCAACACAATCGGCTCCTCGACCCACACAACCATTTTCGGCTCCTCGTCAACAACCACATTCGACTTCGCAACAAAACTATTATCGTCCCCAACCACCGAGTCCTCCACGACAAAACTTTAACTACCCACCAATGAATCCAAACGATTACTACGTATACGAAACGTCTAACTTTAACCCGTTCGAAACTTACCGAGAACAACCGGAGGGGAGCGAGGACGAGTTTCTCGAGGTACCCGAAACGCAATTGAATTTCGGTATGTTTTTTATTTATTTATACGTTTTAATTTTTTATACGTTTTAATTATTTATACGTTTTAATTATTTGTAGACGATGACGATAACGATGATGTTCAAGAAGTTCAAGAACAAGAAGTTCAAAAGAAAACATTTGCGAAAAGGGCCGAAAAAAAAGGTTGGACATCGGAGGAGGAGGAGGCTTTGGCGAAAGCTTGGGTTCACATCTCAACATGTAGAACGGTCGGGATGGAACAAGGAAGAGATTGTTTTTGGAAGCGAATTTTGGCGCATTTCGCCACTGATGCGTGATTTTGCGACCTTACAACAGGTTTTACCTCTCGAGGGATCTCGAGAGGCTTGCAATCCCCACCAGACAGTGTACCTGACCGATGTAGTATAGTGAAGTGGCAAGTACCGGGGGATTGATCGTTCTCTAGGGGAATAGTGTCGTTAGGATTGAAAAACTACTCTAATAGGTCTAAGGGTGAGGGAAGATTCTTTTTGTATTTTTATATTTTTATGAAAGCAAGTAAAATCTCGGGTTTGAAAGAGTGGGCGGAATTAGTTGCTAGTCAACTAACCCAAATAACTACAAATGCAAATAAAATAAAATAACTGAAAATGAAAAGGTCGTGGAACTTATATGAAGAGAAATGTGTTTACTTAGATTTCCTTACTCCCTAACTATCTTTTACCGGTTGATTAGTGTGTATTAATTGCGTGGATGACGGGTGTATTCCTTAATACCAATCGTGGGGTGGCGTACGTACTTCCCCAACACTACAAGCTCCTACTTCACTCCTATGTCGAGCCGGCTAAGAAGCTCCTAACATGGGATCACTAGAATTCGCTCATGCATTAAATACAACCATAATAACCTTAGTACGCATTGGTTCATGTTTCTTAAGACGTTCAAGCAAGTTACCGTATAGGAAGTTAGCCAGTTTTCTTAAGCCTAACATCGATAAACAATCATCCAATACAATTAATAACACACTAACAACTTATAATCAATAGTTAGGTTTCATTAGATCTAAGCAAACACAAGATAAATCTAGCCTAGCATGTTAATCAAAAGACAAGAACAAGATATAATCAAACAATACATAGACATATTGATTGATTAAGTGATTACTTATCTTCAATTAAACATGGGAGATCCAAGGGTATGAAAACCCTTAAAAATGGCAGAAATTCGTCTTAGGGTTTCTCCTTACAAAGTTGCACACTAATGACAAAAAATTGCAAAACTATATATAGAACTTAGTGGCTGACGGCGTCACGTTATAGATCTTGACGCCGTCACCTCGCCGTGGCTAGGGTTCCCGGATGGTCTTCCTGACGCCGTCCCTCTTTAATCCTCCAAAATCATCCCTGGCTTATCAAAGCTTGACGACCTTCTTGACGCCGTCCCCCTTTAATCGTCCAAAATTTCTCTGGCTTATCAAGGGCTGACGGCGTCACAATAGAGCTTGACGCCGTCACATGTACTTTCCAGCATATTTTTGAGACTTTGTCGTTTTCTTCACTTTTATGCTCCAAAAACGTCCAAAATGCTTCCTTTTCCAGATTTCTTCTCCAAAGTACCTAAAATGACAAAAGGAACGATTTAGGGCAATATTTGATCAAATAAATACGATTTAGGGCTTAAATGACCCCCTAAAAGCGGTACACTTTTCGCTTCATCAAATACCCTTACACTTGAGATTTGCTTGTCCTCAAGCAAATGCGCTTTTATTCTAATCAAAATACAAGTTAGGGGTCATTTAATGCTAATATAAAAGTAATTACAACAAATAGTCGTTCCACTTTAATCATAACGAGGCTTCATACAACCCGTGCGATGCACAGGCTTGCGTAATGTTTGAGTAAATTGCTGAGTTGTTAACGTGATGATGAGGCTAATATATTCAACAATGTATAACTTGGGCTGCCTCGGTAGGATTTTGTTAATTTTTAAGTATATTTACCATTTTTTTTTAGTTTATTGCGTTGCACACAGTTGGATTTGTTTGTTCGTCGACTGATTTTTTTGGATATATTTAAGTGAAGAACACGCACAAACATTACGTACGATCTTTATATTTAAGTATTGAGTCTAATAATGCTATAGCTTGGCCAAAGAGGGAAGAGGAGAGTTATCCAATCATCAGACTAAATAATCAACACTTGCGAAATGTATGCACACTCGTACACAACCAAACTTATGCCTACTTGATATACCATGCTAACCCTTTTAACAAACCATCTTAACTTGTGATAATCATACATGTGTTATAGTTCACTGTTACAAACAATATATAAGTTCCATGTTATTCAAATGTATATTAAGGAATGTTCAATGTTGTTTTAATAATAGGGTTAGAGAATGCAAATCATAGCCTCCGAATGTGATGAATAAGACAATATTATTTGTCACAACATATATATCGACACTTATTCACAATCTTCCAAACTTCTATGTGTGTCATGTGTAAAAAAAAAATACAGAATTGATAAGTGATTTTCCTTTATTTTTCTTGTGTAAATGATACTTTGTTGACAATAGATATGTGTTTAGCTTATAGTAGAAAATATTGATATTAATCATTCTTACATTTGAATGAAATCGTTAGTGTTCGAGTTTTTTCTGAAAGAACCCAGTTGCTATATCCTCAACAAATCCTTGTGCTATTACGTACAAATAATCTTCTTCTCTTTCGGAAGCCATATTTGTAAGATGTACTATAGCTTCGTTGTAACAAACGTTGCCCGTCTTGAACGACCTTTTTGACCATTAGTTGTAGCCCGTCTTGAACAACCTTTTTTACCAACTCGTCGTGCCCTATGTCTCTTTATCATCTTTTAATGTATTATTCCTTGTAAGTATAATTTAATGTCTTTGTATACTAAGCGCTAGCTAATATACTGTAATTATTACATTGTCAACCAATAAAATGTATGTTTCAACCTCTTATAAGCTTTTTTCTTATTGATGAAAATCGAAAAAAAAACACTTATTTTTCCGAGTACATATATATTAGGCAAAATTAAGAGCATCATTACACATATTTTTCCAATGCATATATTAGGCAAAATCGAATAGTATATATATATATTAGGCAAAATCGAATATGACAATGCATATATAGAAGTCACCATCACACATGTTGTGTTTATAGATATACATTTACAACTTTCTTCACTCTCTATCCATTTCTCTACCTGCACACACACACACACACACATACACACACAAAAAAAAAAAAAAAAAAAAAAAAAAAATCACATTAGCTTATCATATATAAACATTAATAACTAAAATCATTTATCAACTAAATGACCTAATGTATATAAATTGCTTGATTTTAGATCGATTTATAAATACTAATATTGTTGAAGGGTGTTTATTACATATGTCATGTACCTCACCAGTGGTTCCCATCACAAAAGGCATTCCACTTTTGCAATATAACTTGGCATTCTGTGCAGATTTATAACAATAGTAAAACGCATTAAACTAATATGGTATTATAGATTGTACTACATCATAAAAATCACAAAATTGCATGTTTACCATTGACAGCATTAAGTACTGTGAAGTCCGGCCACTACAATAAGATTTGGAGATTGTGTATTCGCTTGTGTGATTCAACAAACATTAGTGAAAATATATTATGATTGCAAATATATTATGATTGTGAAGATTCTTATCATAATACCTTTTTTTTATGGCGTTTAACATTGACGATATCTGATCTCATGTGAAGAAGAATAGCTATCAGATTACCAAAAAAAGGTAATCTTAAAGTTCGTTAATCATTCATTCATTTTCTAAACATGAACATGTATATAGCAATTAAAATAAATCAATGTGATGTGATATAGTACAAAAAATCAGAAACTACACTAACACTAAAACTGAAATAAAAAGACATAATAATAATACCAGTTATATATCTTCTCTTCATTCGTAAAATCAAAAGACTTTGCAACCTCGGGAGAAGTAAACACTCCATTATCCGATGCAGCAGCTGAAACCCAACAACATTAATGTCTAAATCTTTTTCAACATATAAATAAAATAATTTGAGTAATATTTACCTGATGTTACAAATCTTGGTTTCATAATACGAAGATGGAATCTTGATAAAACGACAGTACGGTGACGACGATGAGAAGAAAATATAAGTGATTGAAAACCATGGAAAAATGATACCGGTTGCACTTTAGTTGGAGAAGACATGCAAGCAAATGAGATTTAATCCAACTACAATGAGAGCAAAACCAATCAAAAACAATGGGCGCACCAAAAGCTTCATTGTTGTGCCTTTTTATAGTTGCATGAGCATGAATAGAGATTGTTTGTATACCTGCAATTAATCGTGTGAGTTTCAACCATGATTACATGAACACCAAACACTTCATCTTCACTTGCATTATTACACTATAATAAAGGCTCCTATACACACATTCAATTACACGAAGTTTGTAGTTATTTTTGTATGCATACTCATGTTTGTACTGTACTTTTGGTTAGAATAAAAAGACATAAAATAAAAAGTGAATGCATCATTGTATCAACACCCGTATCTTCCTTTATTGTTATCTAATATTTAGATTTTTTTTCACTTTCCAATATTCCCTTTATAAAAGAGAATGAAAGGAATCGTATCAAGTAGAAGTAAATATAAAACTAAACGGATAACTACATATCGAAAATTAATATATAACTATAGAACAACACTCATGATTTCTTACTGCATATATACTTATCGAAAGAAAACCGGGTAGAATATTATACTCTTTCATCTTCTTAAAATTACATTTTATTGGTGTGGAGCCGAAGAGCAACTAATACAAAGCTTATTTATACATTGTACTTTTGTACCCAGTAAGAAAATAAGGCCCAATTCTTAAAGCTACAAACTTCACACATAAATACCCACTTAACCCTAATTCACCCTAAATATTAGCAGGCACCACTACTAGAAAAAGGGCCTTTAATGACATGCTTTTTATGACACACACACTATAATGACACGCAAAGTTGTAAGTCATAAAAAAACTGTCATAAATTGTAAAATCTGAAGGCTAGACAACAGGCATTTTTGTGTGTCATAAAATTTGTGTCATATCTCAAATTTTTTAAAAAGCACGGACCACAAAAGCTGATTCCACCATTCGACTCTCACCCAACTCATTTCATTTTCACTCTCTAAAACACACACACACACACACAATAACTCTCTCTCCCTAAAAAACACAATCCGACAGCACCACCACCATCCGACGCCATCCGACGCACCACCACCGGACTCCACCTCCACCGACACCACCGAAACTCTCCACCCTAAAGTTTTGAGGTATTATTTTTGTAGATCTATAATATTTTTGAACATTATTTTTTTTGTTCTTTTTTTGTAGATGTATAGATTTTTTTGTCGATCTATAATTTTTTTTTATAGATCTATTCATTTTATTTGTAGATCCATTGATTTTATTTATAGATCTATATGTTTTCAGTTAGTGCAAGGGTTGGATTTCGGTTAGTAACGATTCTGAACTAATAAAGTTTTTATGTTATTGTTTAAATAATTACAACTGACTATTGTTACTTTGTAACACATGTAGGATAATGGTTTGGTGGTCACGGGTTCGACCCGTGGCCCTTGTGGTTCATTTTATTATTTTTGCTCTTTTCTTGATTTTCTGGTTTGTGGATTTCTTGGCTCCTTTGAATTTTATATGAATATATTAAGAGCCCTTAATGAGAAAATATAGAGTTAGTAAGCATTGTTGAAGAAAATAGTAGCATATATAGTTGACGATGATGGCAAATAAGAACTATAGGTAAAAATAAATAAAGTAGAATGTGATAGAAAATTGTATAGTTTTTTGTTGTAACTAGCTAGTAATACTTTGAAGGTGTGTTTGATATTGTATTTTGAAAGTCACTATGTGATAATATGGAATAATCAAAAACAGATATGTAACTAGACCAAGGGGCAAGGGTACTGTTGAAGCTGCGATTGTTAGATTACGAGTTATATCAGCATTTGGCAAATATTTATTATCTAAATATGAGATACTATTCTGTTAATGATTGCATAAAGAGTGAGAAAATTGGGCAAATGTGGGAGGAAATGGGTTGGATGAGTTGAGTCGGTTGAAACGTTTATAAATCATTTTTACTTTAGTTATTCTTCATCCGAGTTAGTTAGTAGTTGGTTGTTAACAATGGCGTTAAGGAAAAGTAAAATGACCCTATATAATCAGTTAAAAAATCAAATTCTGTTTTAGCTACTTCTGTATATGTTTATCTGAAACCTGGTTGTGCCTTTTGTATATTTTAAAGATGCTTTTATATTTTCTTGTAGAGATACTTTGGTGCCGCAATTGGAAAAGGCAGGCAGGCTGCTAAAACGTAAGTAAATTCAGGTTTTTTACATATTTGTATGTGTGCACACGTCTGTGGATGTGTGGATAACTTGTATGATATCTGATCATGTATGGTGGCTGTGTAATAAGTTTAACGATGTTGGCTTCTTAGTTGTGGTTAAATTAGAACGCTGTTTGATTTCTTCTCAGGCAGAGAAAGATGCTAAAAGGAAAGCAAGAGCGAAAGAGAAAAGAAGCTGAAGAAAGCTAGAGAAAAGAAGGCTGAGGTGTTTATTCCTTTTTCCATATCAAATTGCACCGAGATAACATTTAATTAAAATTCTTGATTGCATTTTAAACTGTTATGCGTACTTGAAATGTTAACAAAGTCATCATATATTGAGTTAGGCAGTGACAATATATTGATCTATAATGCGTATCAGACCATTAGTTGCATTATTTCTTTCACATCTTTGCAACTGCTATACTGATTTGGATTTGTATAGCCGTTATGTTTTCTTACTCTTGTCATTTTTGTGTGAAAACGCAAGCGGAGGCTGCTCAGTTACAGAAAGCTGCAGCAGCTCAATCGCAATCCAGCAGACCACAGATGACTAAAGAGGTACCATTCTGCTATTTGATTTTCGTTAGTAAGAACTCAGTTTTGTATTTCACTCAGTGTCTTCATTTGCTTGAAAGTTAAAATATAAAGCTTGCTTCTCATATTCTTGGAGTCCGAATCCACTAAACTAATTACGTAGATAAATAGATGTCAGGAGTAATTCGTCCTATTTGGTCCACATTTTTTCACCATGATATACAAATTTCATGAATAGGTTACTGAAATGTGGCCACAAGTGAATGGCCGCTCACCCCCACGCCGTAGTGTGTCACCACCCCGCAGGAGCAACTATAACAGCAGGTCACCCCCGTACCGTGGACGGGAGGAGGTACCATATACAAACGGGTGAAGTTCCTTCATTTTTGTTCTGTTTATTTATTTATTTATTTTCACAAGTCTTGTAAAATTTTCAATTAGGTATTTACAAAACAACTCTTATCCACACATGCTGGTGTAAAGTTTTCGTAGATCATGACTTCAAAACAGCATATTTGGTTTATCAAGCTTGTAATTACATTTGCTTAACTATATCTGGTTGGTTGTTCTTTTCAGAAATGGGCGCCGTCGTAGCAGGAGCTGATCATTAGGAGATGAAATTTTCAAGTGTCTACACATTTACCTGTATATCACCCATATATGTTTCTACAATTTTAGAATTTGAAAATAACTTGTAGTTGTATGAAACGCATTTTTTGATATATATGAAATGCGCTTTTTTGCTATTTGTGTATTTATTTGTATTATGAGATTATCTGTTATTTAATGTGGGGATATTATTAATTTTATAAAAAATATATTTTTTTTTTTAAATTTGAACCATGACACGCAAAAAAGGGGTCATAAAATAGTGTCATAAAAGTTTGTCGTAAAAGGGTGTCATAAAAGCGTGTCATAAATTCATGACGCGCGAAATGCGTGTCATAAAGCTTTATGACGGGTCGATCAATGACGCCAAAATGCGCGTCATCTGACCCCTTTTATGACACGCAATGCTCGTCATTAAAGGCCTTTTTTCTAGTAGTGCACTATTCTTCCTCTCAACAACATAACGCAGAAACCTAAATTTACTCTCACATACAAAAACATTGATATTGTTTCTTTCTTCTTCAATCCACACGAAACCTTCTTGTCTTCTCACAAATGCTTCAAGATCTTATAAGGTCTCGGGTAGGTTTGTATTTTTGTCTTGGTATTTTGTTGATCGAAAGAAAGAAAGGATATTAACAGCCATGTTCTTGTTCTTTCTTTTATAACTTTCGAATAATAAACAGGAGTTAAGCTTCTAATACTGGATTTGAACAAAAGCTGAGACCTGCCTTTATATTTCGATTCTTTGTTGTTGTTTTAAGAGTGGTTGTTGATAGTGTACGGAGATAGATTAGGACAATGGGGTTGTGGTTGTCAATTGTTGTATCATTTAGGAAATGTCTAGACGGTGGGTTATGGTTGATCTTGAAGTTATGTTGTTGCCTGTTGGTAATTTGCTGTCGAGAAAACTGAGGTATGGTTGTTATTTATAGGCTCGTGACCAATTAATAAGCAAATGTAGACAATAATTAAAGAGTCTTTTTATTTTCTTTAAAACTTAACATCATTAATTGAAAAGTTTTTTGATTACCTATGAAAGATCAAGTGTCATGGGTGTAACTCCATCAAAGTTGTAACTCCAGGAATATGAAATTACATGCATATTCATCCTGGACATTCATGATGAGGCTGCTCATCTTCTTTGTATTGAATTCGCAGCATTAATACTCCAAACTCAGAAAGTGTTATTCGGATCATTAATACTCGAAACTAATGACTTGTTTGTAGTTATTTTGGTATGCATACTAAGGTTTGTACCGTACTTATGTTTGTGCACAACCCCCTTGCACATTGAATTAAGGTACTCAACATTTAGGTATAATAGATAAGCACGGAGATTACAAACTAGCACCTCACAAGTAGTGTTTAGATACTCACATCTCTCAGGTGTCATCAAAGTATATCTCATAAATGAAAACGGATAATATCTCTCACTACCTGTCATAGCAAATAGATTACCATAGGCTTGGGAAAGGATCAAAAACCTTCTCCACTAGGCGTAAGCACCTAAGATAAACTATCAAAGAGGGCTTTTAAACGGGTTATAACGTTAGGTGTAGGGATATGATAAACACGGATTTGTTGGATAAGGGATATTTTACTGGTGGCGAGTTAAAGATCTTGATTAATTACATGTACAATATGGCGTTGCTAAGCCAAGACTAGACTCGACTTAAGCTAAAAACAAAATAACAAAAACATAAAATAAACATAAAATGAAACGGGATGGTAGTCCGTATGTTCTTTCTACTTTTCTTTTTCTCATTTTTTCTTTTTTTTTTTAGAATTTTTTTTTTTTTTTTCATACACTCTTGCCCTACCATCCAAAATAATACATCATAGGGGCGTTGCATTCCCCTTACACTTGAACTTTTACATAACTTTACAATTACTATTCTAATGACTCGAATTAAGATAATCGAAACACTTGGAATACTTTTAAAATATTTAGCACATATAGGGGTAATAATGTTGTTCTTCCCCATTACTCCATTACACTAGTACTTTACCCATGAGTCCCAATCGTCCCAAAACAATATGTACAAGGATATGACTCGACTTAGCAACCATGTAATCAATTAGATAATTAACTTGGGGTTTAAACAAATGTTGTCACAATAATGCACTAAAAATGAGTGCATACAAGGTAGGCTAAGGCGATTTGGGTGTACATTTAAGTGGGGTGTAACAAATTCTTCCTTTAAGTAAAATGCTTAAAGGTCGAAACGAAAAGATAGGCTCTGAGGGGTGTACTAGGGGTATCGTGTACTAAAAATGAGTACAACGCAAGGGGTGTGGGAGAATTACTTGACCAATGTAGCCAATGTAATTATAACAAAAACACAGGTGTAAAACAATGGGTTAATCCTAATGCCTCTTATCATGTAGTAAATCTAACTACACGAATGTAGTCTCACTTGTGGCCTCGGAATGGTCCTAACGCAAGTTCTAGAATCTAAGTGCTACCGGTATACACATCATAGCATAAATATTTTTCCTACCAATTCTAGGGGCGAACCTCACATATTTGGGGGTGGAAAAAAAAATTTAGTGGTAAGGTTTTGTGCTAGTCATATAACTCCTATCCGTGAGACGCTCATTAAGACCAAAGTTTCACTCCTATATGTTGTAAAAAAATTTAAATTTGGCACTAAAATTGCCCTAACAGGTATTTATCTCAGTTTTATTACACATCTACCATCAAACAAACAAAAATCAAGCGTAATAGCATTCTCTAAAGTATCGTACTTTACCCCCCCTTACACTTAAGATGAACATTGTCCCCAATGTTCAAATAACAAGATGTAAAAGTAAATAAGGTAAAAGAATGAAATCAAATACTCCCCTGATTCGTTTGGTGGATAAAGAGGTAACATGGTTAGATCTTCTTCCAAGAGAATGTAGAGGCTTCAAGACTAAAGCATCGCCATAAGCTTGATTCCACAAACATCTCCTTGTCCAAAATAACCTGTTAAACCTGAGAAAACAAACACGAAAACCTGCATAACATCGGCGGGATAAATTCTATATAAGGATATAATGCTTGTGGAATGATAATTTTGCAGATTCCTGGAGTTTATAAGTTAGAGATTTAATAAAAACTTTTTATGAAAACAAAACTTTCAAAAATTTCAGAAAATTAAAACCTGACGCCGTCAGGTTGTAAGTCCTGACGCCGTCAGAAATGATCTGACAGAATTCTCATGTTAAGTTTCCGGAAAATTTCTGGAACAACCGATACCTTACTTCCTGGAAATCCTGCAAAACATCATTATGACTTGATACAAGCATTTGACTCAAACTATACTAATATGTATGTTAATTTATTATTGTTATGATTCATGTTCATTTGTTCTAACAAACCGATTTGGATTTCCCTTACACTTATCTTTTGCAAAATACCTTTATATGTAGTTAAGACGAAGTTAAAAACAAGATAAAGCATTTTCACAATTTAGTTTTGAACATGAATCAATAATAATAAAAATTAAACACACATACGGAAGCAAATAAAATCAAACAAACAAATAAATAAACACACAAAGAAAATAAAGCTTGGGTTGCCTCCCAAGAAGCGCTTTTCTTTATTAACGAGTCTTGTAGCTAGACTCAAAGTCCTTCTACCCTATGTAAGTGAGTTCGTCATCGAGGACGCCTTTAGGGTTAAGCTTGGATTGAAGTTTCCTATTGGTCCGCTTAGTACAATATATCTTTTCAAACTTCTCTCCATCCGGGTCATACAATGTCATCTTAATATGCCATGACCCATCTCCATCTTTGGGTGGTTTGTCCCAATCCCACTTATGATCATCGTCCTCACAAGTCCACTTATTCATCCCTAGGTTAATTGACAAAACTCCTAGGAAATCAATCATCTTCCTAAAAACTAGAGGGTCTTCAAATGGATCCAATTCGGTGTCCCTAGCCAAGAGTTGTTCTACCACATGTGTTCGGTTCATAAAGTCCTCTTCTAGGTAAAATGGGCGTTGGGGTCCTATGAAGTCTCTATCGATCCAAGGTCCATATCTAGATGGTCTCCTATTTAATTCTAACCAATGAGGTGTTGGTCCCTCACTAGTATCATAGGCATGTTTCTTCACATCATAGACTGACCAAGTATCACCTTCTCCTACCGCTATCTTAGATTCCTTACAATCAATCATAGCACTAGCGGTCGCCAAAAATCCTCTACATATCAACAAGGGACATGTAGGGTCGCTAACCACATCAAGGATGTGGAAATCGGCTAAAATGGTTAGTTTTCCAATGTGTACTAACACGTCTTTGACTACTCCAATCGGGTAAGCAACACTTCCATCCGCTAAGCCTATTATTACCTCGGTTTCTTCAAGTTTTCCTAGTTTTAGAGAGGTGTAGAGAGGTAACGGAAGTAGGTTAAGGCTTGATCCAAGATCGGCTAATGTGTCATAAGCCTCCGAATTACCGATCTTGCAAGGTAGAACAAATAAGCCCGGATCATCTAACTTCTTAGGTAGCTTGTTTTGAACGAAGGCGGTCCCTTTTTCGCCTAACTTGAGCTTCTTCTCATCCAACACATCAATAACCGGACTTTCAAGGTGGAGCTCCTTGAATTCTTCGTCAAGGTTTTGAGTGGGAGGTGTTTCAACTATGTTGTTGACCAATTTGGATATCATAACTTCTTGGTCATTTTGAACGACTTGGGTTTGTTTGAAACACGAGCTCATGGAATTGACCGAATAATATTGTGGACACGAACTAGGAGACGAAACCGACGAGATGGCGTTGACGTTTAGTTTTGGGTTCTTGACTGTGTTGCTAGGGAGTGCTCCCATTTCTCGGTCATTGAGGGCTTTCAACAAAGTGTCGATCTTATTGGTCATCTCGCTTTGTTTTTGTTTGAAATCGGCTTCAAACTTGGCCAAACGAGCTTCTTGAGATGCCATAAATTGGGACATCAATCCTTCAAAGTTATTGGTACTACCATTGCTGGAAGGATTGTTGTTGAAAGTACGGTTCGAGTTGGAACCGCTTGATTGGAAACGATTAGGTGGGTTGGAAGAATTGGTTTGTTGTGCGTTTTGGTTTTGTTTCCACCTAAGGTTTGGGTGATTTTTCCACGAGGGGTTGTATGAATCACCGTAGGGGTTTGGCTCGGGTTTGAAAGTGTACCACTTGTCTCCCGCTCCGTCGGTACGCGAGGATGCGTAATCCGCAAAAGCTTGTTCGGGGAGTTCCACGCAATCACGAGTGTCGTGGGGACCACTACATAATTCACATGAAAAAGTGATTTTGTTCACTTGGCTTGAAGGTTTAGGAGCCTCGTAGGATTTCATAAGAAACTTGACTTGGTCTTCAAGTTCTATGATCCTACGGTCGGAAGTGCTTGAATTTTTCGAAGGCAAAGATATTGCCTTGACCGTTTTATTCAAATCACGGGGATCACTCCAACTTTCGTTGTCATAAAGAGCAAGATCTTCTAGAAGAGCCCATGATTGTTCCGCACTTAGATCACGTAGCTTACCACCGGCCGATTGGTCAATGGTTTGCCTCGTGGAGAGATTGATATGGTCATAGAAGATTTGGACTTGGAGCCAAAGTTCTATGCCATGGTGAGGGACTTTTTGGAGTAAGTCCTTGAATCGAGTCCATGCCTCGTAGAGGGTTTCGCCTTGATGTTGTTGGAACATCAAGATATCATTCCTTAGCTTGGTAGTTCTTCCTGGTGGGAAAAACTGAGCAAGAAAACGAGTGGTGAGATCATCCCAAGAGGTGATGGATCCTGCGGGTAGACGCTCTAGCCATTGACTAGCTTAGTCCCGCAGAGAGAATTGAAAGAGACGCAGTCGGGTCGTCTCTCGAGTGGCAACATCAAGGTCTATAGAATCAACGATTTTGAGAAAGTCCTTGAGATGTTGATTAGGATCTTCGGAACGAAGTCCATGGAATGCGCATCCGCTTTGCACCAACCGGATGGTGTCAGATCGCAAGGGAGTGACATTGGCTCCTTGAGTGAGCTCAATGGTGTTTTGATAGCCATGGTGGCTAGGACGAGAGTAGTCTCCTAAGGTACGGGCTCTAGGAGGTGGGTGTTGTTGTGGTGGTGGGTTGTTGGGATCGAGGATATTACCACCTTCCATGATGTCGGATGGTATTGGTTACGAACAAAGAAACGAAGAAAAAGATAGACTAAATAAATCCTAGAAAAGTACAATAAAAATCTCACTAGAAAGGAATCTAGTGAGTAGACCTAATAAAATAAAAATTCAACCTAAACAATAACTATTCCCCGGCAGCGGCGCCAAAAACTTGATGCGTGGTTTTGCGACCTTACAACAGGTTTTACCTCTCGAGGGATCTCGAGAGGCTTGCAATCCCCACCAGGCAGTGTACCTGACCGATGTAGTATAGTGAAGTGGCAAGTACCGAGGGATTGATCGTTCTCTAGGGGAATAGTGTCGTTAGGATTGAAAAACTACTCTAATAGGTCTAAGGGTGAGGGAAGATTCTTTTTGTATTTTTATATTTTTATGAAAGCAAGTAAAATCTCGGGTTTAAAAGAGTGGGCGGAATTAGTTGCTAGTCAACTAACCCAAATAACTACAAATGCAAATAAAATAAAATAACTGAAAATGAAAAGGTCGTGGAACTTATATGAAGAGAAATGTGTTTACTTAGATTTCCTTACTCCCTAACTATCTTTTACCGGTTGATTAGTGTGTATTAATTGCGTGGATGACGGGTGTATTCCTTAATACCAATCGTGGGGTGGCGTACGTACTTCCCCAACTCTACAAGCTCCTACTTCACTCCTATGTCGAGCCGGCTAAGAAGCTCCTAACATGGGATCACTAGAATTCGCTCATGCATTAAATACAACCATAATAACCTTAGTACGCATTGGTTCATGTTTCTTAAGACGTTCAAGCAAGTTACTGTATAGGAAGTTAGCCAGTTTTCTTAAGCCTAACATCGATAAACAATCATCCAATACAATTAATAACACACCAACAACTAATAATCAATAGTTAGGTTTCATTAGATCTAAGCAAACACAAGATAAATCTAGCCTAGCATGTTAATCAAAAGACAAGAACAAGATATAATCAAACAACACATAGACATATTGATTGATTAAGTGATTACTTATCTTCAATTAAACATGGAAGATCCAAGGGTATGAAAACCCTTAAAAATGGCAGAAATTCGTCTTAGGGTTTCTCCTCACAAAGTTGCACACTAATGACAAAAAATTGAAAAACTATATATAGAACTTAGTAGCTGACGGCGTCACGTTATAGATCTTGACGCCGTCACCTCGCCGTGTCTAGGGTTCCCGGATGGTCTTCCTGACGCCGTCCCTCTTTAATCCTCCAAAATCATCCCTGGCTTATCAAAGCTTGACTACCTTCTTGACGCCGTCCCCCTTTAATCGTCCAAAATTTCTCTGGCTTATCAAGGGCTGACGGCGTCACAATAGAGCTTGACGCCGTCACATGTACTTTCCAGCATATTTTTGAGACTTTGTCGTTTTCTTCACTTTTATGCTCCAAAAACGTCCAAAATGCTTCCTTTTCCAGATTTCTTCTCCAAAGTACCTAAAATGACAAAAGGAACGATTTAGGGCAATATTTGATCAAATAAATACGATTTAGGGCTTAAATGACCCCCTAAAAGCGGTACACTTTTGGCGCCATTCGCCACGAATGTGAAAGACACTACTCGAAGTCATCATTCACTTAACACAAAGTGGAGGGAAATGAACGCGCTAATAAGTGTGTTCAACGGTTTATACCACCAATCGGTAAATTATATACGTTTTTTTTTTATTTATTTTTTTTTATTTTTTTTAATTTTATATATATACGTTTTAAGAAAAAACAAGGCAAACCATTTACACATCTACGAGCTTGGGAAGTTGTCAAAGGCCAAGCCAAATGGTTGGAACAAAAGTGTGTCCAAGATGAGGAAACCTCCCATTCCGATAAGCGAAGAAAGTCCTCGGAATCGGGTCAATATGAGTCGGCTAGTAACGAATTTGATACCGTTTTGCCAAATCTCAATGAAGACCCAGCGCCACCCCTAGATAACCGTGCAAGAAAAGGAAAATCAAAGGTTGCTAGTGAAGCCTCGTCGAAGGTTAGTGTTGCCGAGTTTGTCAAAGATTACACGTCGACGAAAAGAAGTTTGTTGGAGGATAACGCAAAGAAACAAAAAGAACTCTTGGACGCACATCTCCAAGAGCAGGAACAAATGGCAAAATATCTTGCGGAAAAGACCTTATATCAAGATCACAAGTTCTACAACAAATCGCACAACCACATCACCGATCTAGGAATGCTAAAGTGGACGCTTGATAAGAAGCGTGAGATAGCGGCGAAATATAACTGGCCTTGGATGTGGGGCGATTTGTAGTTTTTTATTCGTATGATTTGTAGTTTTTTATTTTTAGGAATTGTAGTTTTTAATTTTTAGGAATTGTAGTTTTTAATTTTTAGGAATTGTATTTTTATTTTTAATCAAGTGTTTGTTTTTTTTTTATATAATTGTTTAGTATTGGAAGGGTTAATGTTGCAAATTTATAATTTTGAAGGACAAATTATGAATATTTAAAAAAAGATTTGGGAGGGTTGAGAGTGATGGGCGCCAGTAAAAAAGGTTGGATTGAGGGTTGGAGGGTTGAAATGAGGTGGAGGGATTTGATTGGTTAAAGTTTGGGAGGGTTGAAGGGTTGGAAGCATGACTCCTTCCACCCCAATATGCGGGTAACAAACTATTGAGTATTATTTATTAATGAATGAACAATTAATTTGTGAGAATTAAAAGGAAATGTAAACAATTAATTAGTGATGAAGGAAGTACGTTATTTTAATTGTACTAGACGAGTACCCGTGCATAGCAACGGGATTTTATAGCGGTAGATAGTTTTAGTGATAAAAAAGTTTATAGGTTATAAACGAAAAATAATAAAAGTTTGAGGATTTAGGGATTAAACATAATGTTTTGAAACCTGCTTCGACCCGGTTGGTTTAACCGGTTGAACCATTCAAGTCGAAAAACGGGTCAATTTAAACCGGGTCAACCCGACGGGTTGGGTCGAAAAAACAAGTCAAATTAAACCGGGTCAACCCGCCGGATTTGAAGCATCCCGGGTCAACCCGTTTTTCGATGTGTATTAATAGTTTCTTTTTAAAAAATATGTTTTCAACATTTCCTTTTTTAGTTTCAACATTTCTTTTTTAATTTTTTAACATTTCACTTTTTTGACTTTTCACTTTTCACTTTGACCATTTTTATTTTATAGATAATGTCAATTCTCTCTATTTCTATTTTCTTGCCTAACCAATTGGTTCCTACCGCACTTTCTTATTGGTACGAACCTATCTCATACTAGGCTCGTATCGATGTTCATAAGTCCAAGTGTAGAACTCACTCAAAAAGCTAGTTTGTAAGAAGAGGGGACACCTAGACTTTATAAACCATCAACAAATCCCATACTTGGTCGATGTGGGATCTTAACAATACCAAACCCCTTGAAGAACCAACGTCCTCGTTGGTCACGACTATGTTGGTCACGGTTGGCACCCCTCTTTGGGTCCAAGCCACTACTCCATAGGCCACCACTCTGAGCTCGTTGGTCACGGCTGTGTTGGTCACGGTTGGCACCCTTCTTTCGGGTCCAAGCCACCACTCCACAGGCCACTACTCCGAGTGTTGGAACCTCGAAAGGTAAGGCTAGCTCTGATACCAATTGATACAAACCTATCCCATACTAGGCTCGTATCGATGTTCATACGTCCAAGTGTAGAACTCACTCAAAAAGCTAGCTTGTAAGATGAGGGGACACCTAGACTTTATAAACCATCAACCAATCTCATACTTGGCCGATGTGGGATCATAACACTTTAGTATTATTTATACTTATGAAGCAACAAATTCTCCACCCACTTAAGTAAGATCTTAGGGTTTTGGCATTTGGGGTGTAAAAAACAAATTGTACGTGAGCTTTAAGAGAGAATTTAGGAGAGGGTTGACTATAATTGAGAGAAATTAGGGTGGATCAGTTTTGGCTCTAATAACATCCCTTTACCACTAATTATAAAAGTACGAATATGATACAACAGAATGATCTAAAAATCACTCAATGGGTTAAGCCCATAATACATAATGATGGGTTGATGACAATATCTACTAACACCGTTAAGGTCATCGGCAGCAATAGGTGTGTCGATTTCACGTTTTTATCGACATAAAGGGGTTTCATGCTCATATCTCCAACCATGATTCTGGTAACTTTTTGGACTTGCTCATTGTAACCTTCAAATAGTTAAATTAATCAACTTAATCTATGCAATGTTACGTTCGGGAAAAGGACTACATGGCTTATTCATCTACTAAAAAATTTGTCCAATTTTGCTAGAATGGCTTTTATATTATGTTGTAAAACTCGCTAGGCAGTAATCGAATGGTTGGCTACCTCATAGCGCCTAGGTGGGAGAGTAATCGGCCTAGGCAGAGTACTTAGATATGGGTTATTATATTAAATTTTCGAAATTATGTTTATGACATGTCCATAGCCCATAGGACCCTAAAAATATGTTTAGAAACGGTGTTTGATTGCCACTTAATAGGATGGGGCAGCATTGAGTGATGAATCGGGCAGAACACAGTGTGTTTGATTAGGAGATTTTGTCATCTCTGAATGAATGACCTGACGCTGACCGATTTTGCCAAAATATGGTCCCAAACCATTCAGCGATTAAAATATTCTCCTCTTCACGTCTCTTTTTATAACTTATTTTATTACTCGTACTATGTTCTTTACTTCATTTGGTCAATATTGTCGTGTTCCTCTTTAAATAATACTCCCTCCGTCCCATATTAAGTGTCCACAATGGAATCCTGGGATGTCCCAAATTAAGTCTGCATATTGCATTCCAACCAATGAGATGAGACTTTAGTGGATAATAATAATATTTGATTGGTGGAGAGTGCAATTAGTGGAATTTTCTAAAACTTTGTGCATTTTGAAAGTGGACACTTAATATCAGACAGAGGGAGTAGTTCATTGTTGAGTGGCTGACACTAGATGACAACATTGGTTATGATAAGAATTGGTTGACATACATCACTATTTGGTTCTTGTAATTGTTGAATATTTTAATTAATTATTTATTTTTTCCAAAGGCATTTTGATTCTTGTTATTGTTAAAGTGAAAATAAAAAATGTTTCTATACCCATATAATAATCATAAAACGATTGTTATGATAAAAATAAAAATAGTAATTTTAGATTCAGAATGTTGATTGAGACTAGCTATCAAACAGGTGAAACCAAATCTTAGAGAGCTTCTAAATCATTTAAAGAACAAAATCATTCGGCGCTAAATCATTTTATTTTATCAAACAGCCCCTTAAATTCGACTTAGTTTTGACCAAGATATACGCATTACAAATACGAATTGTGAAACACTTGCATATTAGCTTGAATATTTCATTATTGACTTAACCAAAAGGAAACAAACACGAACCCTAAACAAGTTTTAAACAAGGAGTATATTGTGTGATCCAATATAGGTTAGCTAGGGCAAGAATGAATGCACAAAAAATATAAATATGACTATTGGAAAAACTGGTCATAATGATGGATTTGAATGACAATTGATGGCCATCAAATGCACTAATGGGTATTAACACAAAAGTTAATGTGTAGTCATATGTAACGATTGATTCGTTATATTTAAGTTTCCAAAGGAAAAGGCAACGTATGCGTTTTCCCCGGGTCGTGTCCCAACGAAGGTCGAATATCGAGTTTTTGTGACGTTGTCGAATACGTGTGGTGAATGAGTGTGAAAAAGAGTGATTGATTGGTGATTTTATACTACGAGCAATGAAATAATAAAAGAAAACAACTAATTAAGCTAAAAGTACAATTACACTAAGCATGTAAACCTAAAAATGAAAATTGAAATTTAAAAACGTTACGCGACGAATTATAAAACGTAAATAAAATGATTTTCTAAAATTTAAAACCTAAAAATATAAAAATAATTTTCCTATATTAAATCTGATAAAAGAAAATTTTTGGAAAAAGAAAAATATTTTTTTTGACTTTTTAATAATTTTTTATGAATTAAAAACTAATTAAAACTATTTAAATGATTTAAAAATAGTAAAACTGTTTGGAAAATTCTGAAAATTTCTGAATAAAACCAAAATTGAATAAGTAATCTGAGAAAAATAAACTCAGACCCAGAATAAGCACAGATAAGCAAAACAGCCCAATAAGCAGTTGTGAAATAAGCTCAAATTAAGCAATAGTTATCCAAAAATAACAAGAAGCTCAGATATGATGCAACAGACTTATATAAGCTCAGAAAAATTGAAATTTACCAAATAAGCACAAGCTTTAAGCAGAAAAGCACTTAAACAGTTGCTGTGGTTAGACAGAAATGGGGCTGAAACAGTGTAACACCCCAACCCGGCAAGGGTAAAGATGTCACGTTAATGGTTTCATATCAGATCAAACAAAGCAGACTTCAATTGTAATACAATAAAATGTCAAAGGTTACAAATGAAATACTAACATTATAAGGTTAAGAATGAAACAAAACTAAATACTAAGTCTGCAAATGCAATCCTTCTAATGACTTCTACTTCAGAATAACTATCAAGGCCTTCTAAGTCCAAAAGTCTCTTCACTCATACCCAAACCCGTCGTCCTGCTTATAACCTGCCGCACACGAAAAGAAAACGTGCGGCTGAGCTTAAAAAGCCCAGTGAACAGATATAACGGAAATAAAGCAGTAGTAACGGAATAATAAAGTAAAAGAAATAATACCAGGAGTAACAAGAGTCAGGAAAAGGAATACAAGAGTTATGCAGACATACCAGGAACTAAGAATGGTTACAAAGGTAGGTGCAATGAAACCAGAACCCACCACCAGCCCAAGTCGAAATCAAGTCAAGTCCAGTATCAAGTCACAGGGTAACATAACCAGAAATCCACCACAAACCCAAGTCAAATCAAGTCAGGTCAAATGTCAGGTCATAAGGTTACAAGGTTTCAGGAAAACAGTAATCCACTACGAGCCCAAAACTCAAAATCAATCTCAAAGTCAAACCATATCAAGTCACATATCAGGGTGTATGGAGGGGTGACCTCAGCATACCAAGTACAGGGTGAGGGGATACCTCCAGGGGTGGAGTAGCTAGCTCCCAGGGGTGTGAAAGGCGTGTATCGCACACACTCGCCAGTCACCAAGTAATACAAGTAACAAGAACAAGACAAGTCTAGGATGCATCCATACGCCCCCGCAGGCCACAGGGTTCTTCCTCTACGTAATAAATCAAGTCAAGATCGGGGACGGCGTAACCAAATCACTAGGGCTACACACTAGTCATGCCGGCGGTGCATCACCGACATGGACATGAAACCCTCATGCCTAGTAGATGGCTCGTAGTCTCAAACTGTGGGTCAAGTTCAAGTATCAAGTCTCGGGTATCAGGTGTCAAGTCTCAAGTATCAAATGTCAAGAATCATATCAGGGTTCATATCAGGGTTCAAGACAGGAGATAAATGCAGGGGTTCATTATCAGGAGGTCCATATCAGGGAGGTCAAATATTAGAAAGTCAATACTAGAAGGTTCATAATAGTTTATTAAAAGAAATCCTTTTTACATGGTTTTAATAAAAATGATCGGTAGAACAGTTTTCATAATAAAAGTCTTTTAAGGAAATGTTCAAAACCTCTTCATATTTAACTAAAAAGTAGTTATAAAATCCTATGAACCTTCAAGTGCCCAAGGTCTTAATTATCCAGGTTATCAGGGGTGAATAAGTCATGTCAAGAGTCATAGCAGGGTTCAAGTCAAAGGTTCAAGTCAAATGGTTCATAACAAGTGTATCAAGGTTCAAGTTCAGGTTCATGACAAGGTTCAAGACAAAGGTTAAAGCAAGGTCCAAATCTATGGTTCACAATACAAGGAGAAACATAACAATGAAACAGGAATCAGAAATGAGACGAAGGCTCTTTACAAGAAGAGCAGATATCTGTACCTTATGCAAAAGACAATGAGTGAAATAACCAAGAAGCACACGAAACGGAAGCTACTCCCTCTTCGCGGAACCTATATAATTAATCATCATGTATTACTTATAAGCTCATTTTAATCAGATTTCATAATTTAGGTTTCCTTCTATTTTTAGAAACTTTTCATTTTTTTTAGTAAGTTTTTCCGACTCAATAACTCTTAGGTTTATCAATAATAGTTTAGTAAACTTAAAGGCTTCATATTACCAACATTATATTTTGCGGGTTGATATGACAACTTTTAATAGTTTAGGGTCTAAAGTGTAAATTATATAATTATACTAACAATTCTTATATTTTGTATATTTTAGCACTTCATTAATATTTCATGTAATTAAACTCTAATTCATGCACTTGACCTTACTGTCCTTTTCTTTGCCCACATTTAACCACGTTCCTAGATACTAAAATATACACACTCACGCCTCTATTACTCATACCTCATGCAAGAACAAAACCGCCATAGACCTCATTCTTTATTTCTATAACCCGTATTTCAAACTTAGTATATTACGTGCATGTAAAACTTAGTATATATATCACGTAGCCCATATAATTAATGAATATATTACTAGCTCATTTCAATGACCCATTTGACTCACCAATATTTACATGCAAACACACCCTAATCAATTACTTTAGACATGTTAATGAGACCCAACACAATTGAACTCATCGTTTAACCAATTCAATAACACACTTAATACCCTTTTCAAAACAGTATACACACTCCTTTTTATACCAAACATGTCGAACCATTTATATGTAAAATAATGAGGCCCACAACAACCCACACTTGACTATATCCAAGTCTGATCACACGCAACCTATTATACACCATTTACTTTAGTTTATTTCACAGTAACCATGCATGAGATGACACCAGTTTCCATGTTCACATATACATGCGTATAACACCAGGTTCTAGCTACCCTCTTAGACACCATATCGACACACACAACACACTTATTTTTCATGTGACCAAAGACCAGATTTTAGTGTTTATAATGGTGAACATGTGTTAAGTTACCAGGTCATTAGTTCTTATATTAACTGATTTAAGTGTGAAAGTGGTTTTAGAATTACCTCCATACAAAAGATAGTTCGAGATCAAGACGAACACAAGTCGTATGAAACAGACCAGAACAAGGGCACGAACACAATGGTACAAACAAACATGATCGAACCTACAACCGACACGAACAACTTCCCGTTGTATCAATCGCGAACCATAATCTCAAGCTATGAAACCGAATATCACCCAACCACCTTTAAGTATCCGCGAACGTGTGTCATCATCACACCTTGGCTGCCAAACCACGATCGATCACCCAACCTGCTGCTATTTTCGTCCTCTGATCTTGGTTGCAACGAATGAGAGTATAGATTTCTTGTTTGTTGTTTTTGGTTCGGTGAAAAAGAGAGAACACAAGAATGATCTTATACGGTTTTTAAGAAGATATGGTATAGCGTGTTTATTGATAAACTAGGATCTTCCAAGAAAAGAAGGAAAGTTGTTCAATACGTGTGCATGAGAAGGCAAAGTCGCGTTTTTTTTTTTTTGGAGGTAGGCAAAAAGATAGGACCGTATCTTGAAAGGATGATCTTGTGTTAATGGTCCACCATTTGATCTCCCATTTTTCATATTATTATTGTTGATTTTGTCGCATGCGAAGGTCAGCATGTGGGATTGGAGTCTATCTCTCATTTACTTGCTTCACTTTTAAATTCACTCAAAATACGAATATGAGAATATTTTAATATTTATAAAGCCGTGAATTATGGAATTATGGATAGGTGTGATTGCCGAGATTCATGGAAGTGATTAGGGAGGATGATTGCAACTTCTAAAATCGTCAAAATTCATACTTATCCTTTATAATGATGTAGTGTATAAGTTTTAATTATTTTCGGTCTATAAATGACATATGAGATGTGCGATACTTTTGGTTATAAGGTTCTCGTATCATTTCGTATTTTACATTGTGTTACAAGTTCATATCGTATGGTGTTGAGTCATAACATGTTATATAACTCAAGTTTTAATTTATAGCGTATTTTATAAGTTCTTAAAATTTCAAAATTAGAGGTTATTTTGGTCATTTCAGATTGTGGAAATTTTAGGGTTTTACAAACAGCCAACTAGTAACCCCCAATAAGCAATTCTAATAAGCAGTGGGATGGACCTAAATCAATATTATGGGGGCAAAAGTAACTCAGAACTACTGGCAACCCAAAAATGCTTTAAAATCCAATTTTCAACTTCATTTGCTTATTGAAATCTACCCTTGAAAAAGTGCTTTTTGGACTGAAAATGGGACAAGCACAGACAAGTCTGACTGGATGAATTTGCAAGCTCAAAATAAGCTTCCAAATAAGTTCAAAAGCAGAATCCCAGATATCACACCTATAGCTTATTATACTAACTCACTACAAACCAAATTTCAAGGCAAGAGCTTAATTAAATAAGCTACAAAGTAGCTCAGATCAGCAGTCAAAAACCCCTAGGTCTGCACATAGATTCTGATTCAGCAGGCAGAGAAAAATGGCGCAAAACCTATTAAAACTTCAATGATACAACTCCTACTCTTGAAAACTAACTTAAACCTACCAAAGTGACTTAAAAGTTTCAAATCAGTGGTCCCAATAAGCTCAGCTTATGCTGAGCTTGTTGTGGACAGAACTTGCTTCAAAATTTGACTAGAAAGCCAAATTCCTATTGTGAGCTAAAAATCCTTAAACACCTACTGAAATGAACCTATTTAACCTTACTTTAGCTCAATCAAACCTCAGTAACTTGCAACTAAACAGTACAAGCTAATATAACCTCCTTAGATCAAAAACCAAACACTCCCTTAAAACTGCTATAGATATTTTAATACTAGAAACTGAAACAAAAAGCTAAGGAACTGAAATTCTAATGCATAACTAACTTAACCAATCACAGATAAGCAAAATTCAAATTCTAAAGTAGAACTATAAAGCAGTTTGACCTAACAAGCTATGAATGAGACCAATAATGAACTTACAAGTGAATTCTAAGTGGACACAGATCTGAACCAACAATCTATACCCAGGCTATTCAATAAGCCACAAAATAACCCAATAAGCTACTCAGAATCAGCTTATCCTTCCAGAGGAGCTTATTTGACCAGCTTGTTGACTTTGTTTGACTTTTTGGAATTTGTGAGGTTAAAACAGTTTTGAACACAATAAAAGCTCACAATAACTAAACAGCTAATATGAGCTTATAAAATGGATAAAAACAGCTTATTGAAGCTGAGCTTTTAGATTATTTTTGGAATTTTTTTTACTTTTTGGAATTATTTTTGGATTTTCAAAAGAGTTTAACAAAGATTGAAATGGTAAATAGAATTAAACTAGAAATGATTTGAACTGAACTAATAACAACTTTAATAAACTAAATTCAGACAAACAACTCAATTAAAAAACAGAATCAAAGGAAAATTAAAATTACAATTTCATTAATAAAATCTTAAAAGTTTACAAAAGAAATTTAAAATTACAAGACATAAAGTAAATTTGGCAGAGTAACTCTACACTAAAAACTAACTCCAAAACATGAAGATTAAGCCTCTATTTATAGCTGAGGGGAGAACCTTCTAGCCTCTGATTCCAGGTCATCAATCCGAGGGATAGTGTGTTTCTTTGATTCTTTTCCAACCCTTGATCATTCCTTGCCCTCCAATCTTCAATTCCAAGCCGTAGGATCAAATTCGATGAGGTGTCTTGACCAATAGAAAGCTGCCATGTGTCCAAGCGTGTGTTTCTTGCCCTCATCTGACACCCCTGACACCTAATGATTAGACAATTATACCCTTAATTGGGTAAATTTAAGGTTTGGGGATTTAGGGTTCTACCTACAGTGATTTCTCTGGGTTAATTGGGAGTAAAAAGGCGGGGTTGATTTGGGGTATTTTTTATATTTATTTGACCGGGGTTAATGTGTTGACCGGGTTTAGGTGTCGGGTTGGGTCGGGTATGGTTTGGACTGGGCTGAGTAATGTTTAAGGTGAGTGTGGGCTGGGTTATGCGTTTGAGTGGGCTGAGTGGAGTATAAGAATGGGTTGGGTTGTTGTGAAACCGGGTAAAAGGATAAAAAGGGATTTAAGGTTTTTTTACGAATTTTGATCTTAGGGACCCTTTATGTATTTTCTGGATTCTCCAAGGACTGATTTTTCCAATATTCAAAAGTTGGTCTAAGGGTGTTTTCTGTCATTTGATGAAACTTCAAGGGTTGACTTTGACTTTTTGCATCCGGCATTGGCTATAATAACACTTCCATATCTCGTGCTCATTTTCTCGGTTTATCTTGATTTTTTGTCCTTTTCTTTGATATCCGTGCCTACACATGTAAAAACACAAAAAAACAATATATTTGGCATTTTGGTCAGGTTTTTGGTTTATTTGGGTCCAGTTTTAGTCGAGAAATGGTATGTGTTTAAGCACATACTAGTGATCATATGTAATGACTGAATTAATTTTGCTTTCATGAGTCATTAGTATGATTGATTAGTTGACTGTTTTTCTTGACATCCTTTCACTATAAGTTGAGAGCTCTCCTCTCATTTCCATATACCAAGAAACATCGAAAAAACACACAACTCTTCACTCCTCTCCTTTTTGTGTTACCATTCATATTTCTTGTGTATCCGGTTCGTAATAGAGGGAAGGCACGGTTTTGGTTCGCCTTGACAACCCATTTGTGCTAATGAAGTTGAGAGGATGTACGATACACTATTGAGGATGTTAGTCCTTTTGTACTAGTGTATGTGATACTTTGAGTGAATATGATTAAGTATGTGGAATCTACTTAACCACACTTAGAAGGATATTGGTTATTTGAAATGGAACAGTGGTGATTGTTGAATTTGATAATGAACAATGAATGTTAACACCAAACGATTCAATATTATTTGAGAATAATACGAGTGATCTTCACTATCACTAGGGTTACAAACCTTGAATCTCTATTACAAAGAAAACTATTTTCTGTTATGAACAACACAATGTATGTTTTCTTAGTATTCAACTAGTCACAAATTCAGCACTTAGACACATTTATAACTAAGATAAGATCTTCCCTTTTATACAACAAAGGAGATCTTTACAATAAATGATAAGTCTTGTCGAACTACTTGCTTGCTTGAGTGTGTCAGTCCCTAAGATACAACTTGTATCTGTGTACACAACTTGTTGACTGAACATCTATCAAAGATATTATCTACCGTATATCTTTGACTTTTATACACAAAATAACTTTGTATACTTATCCATCCAGCAGTAGAATACGCGACACTTATCTCTTCAACAGCAGAATCTGATGCACTAGCAGTAGTATCCTTGCGGCAACAGAATCTCTAACACTAGCAATAGAATGAAATGCACTAGCAGTAGAATGACACTTAGTGTATTTTCTTGAGCAGAACTGACCTTGTGAACGTTTAATTCCCGATGCTAATCTTCATAACATTTAATTCCCAACATAACGGAGCTATCCGTTGTTGTTGTATCCTGAGAGATAGACGTTCACGATTCTCAAGCACCGTGGAGAGGACGAATCTGTCTTAAGGAAACTATGAGCATCACAGGCCTCAACATTCCCTTGTGTTTTTGACCTCCAATCTTGTTGGGTGTGTAGAAAATCACAGAAGGGAACCTATAAACAAAAATTTAGAACACGTCATACATCAATAAAAGGTTACAATACAGTGTAGTAAATTAAAGCTTCAAGCACCTACCTGCTATGCATTTTGGAATTTAATCCAATCTTGATACGGGTATGGATTTTGTTTTCACATGCTTCTCTGATCCAGGAACTAATATCACATCCCATACTCTCTCAAACCTATACAAAGAAAAAAACAACAATCAATTCATAGACCAAAATATAACGATACACTCTTTGTCCAAAATTAATAAACATAATATAGCAAACTTTACTCGAGGAATAGATATTAAGATTACCCATACTCTTACAGGAACCATGCAACATCAATAGTATAAAATCGGTCTCTACCAGCTATGTATACACGTATTCATGTCATGTGTGTAGCTTTCAGCCATCAACTATTAATGATATTTTAGTACCTAGCTTTCAGCCATGCAAATTATACCATAAAGACTACAGGTTTTGAATCTTATGATGGAGCTTATTGATGTGCGTCATGTCCTTTAGCAACAATCCATGGAGACCTGCAGACCGTCATGTTAGATTAGACAGTTATCAAATTATTGTAATAATATAGACTGTGTAACAATATGTAATACGTTAATGATGTAACCCACACAAATTTTGAGCCGTTCCACCAATTTTGACCCAAACTATATTTACCTACCTTCATTTGTGCTTCTGCTTTTGCAGTGCGTTCTGGAACATGCCAGTTTTCTTTTAGATGCTGCATTTCACCCTGAAATAATCCCAAAAAAAAGATAAGACTTATTGGACAACAATAATAGCCTCAAGATACTAATTAAACCAAATTATGCAACATGCTATCCTTATGGGCAGGCGTTACTCTGTTGTCGGTAACTTTCTTCAAGCCATTGCCTTACAGGCACTACTTTGTTGTTGGTAACTTTCCAGTCATTAGGCTATAGTAAAGATACATAATGAGGTGCCATTAGGCTATAGTTACCATGATTAAATTCTTGTAAATGTTATGTTTATATAATAACAGGCGGGAAATTCTCCATCTAGTGAGGCTATAATGAAAACATAATAACAGGCGGGAAAATAACTTAGAACCCATGATTAGGTAACTTTACAATGATCATTAATCAAACTAAAATCACATAAAATTAATGTATCAAACATGATTTACAAATAATATATTGTTGATGAATATTGTTCATGAACATACCTTTTCATGGTATGAAATTTGAATAATCACATGAAGCCATGTAAACTTGGAATGAATATGTAGGTCATTACCAAGGTCATTTGAACAACAGCTAACCGAGCAGCAAATGTTTCAAGAGTGGCAGCGGTTAAAGCAACTTAAAACCAAATTCATCATCATGATGACATTAGTGGCTATAAATTTCCGTCATTTGATTCTTATAAATACAGTGTTTGGAAGATATGGATAAAGGTGTGATAATAAACCGTTACATACTTTAATGAGCTTTATCATGAACAATTATATATGTTCTGCATATAAATGACGTAACACAAACGCGACGGAGCTTGAATATACCTTGGCCTACCGTTGGTGAGGTTTGCTCCATAAAGTGTACACGTTCAGTACCCGTAACTGACTTAGTACATTTGGTTTTGTACTTTCAGAAACGCCTACAACAATTAAGATTAATACAGGTTGTAGCATTATTTAAAAAACTGGGGTCGCTATATTAACACGTATAGAAATTGGCAATGCAAAGTACCTTGGGATGTCAAGCGTTGCTCAAAACCTTGCACTACAGAAATCATTCATCATTTTTCAGTGAACTTTAGAAACATATTTGCATTGTATACGTGATCAAGAAGTTAAGAAGCCAATGGCTCCTCATTCTGAATCTGTTGTACCCAAAAAAAAAGGCGGTATGTTAAATCAAACATGGAATGTATGCCTTTAAATCCTGTCACGACGCACAAAAAATAAATTAAGTCCCTCGCTAAAAAACCTCAATAATCAAATTAAGAACTATACCATTCCAAACTGAAAACTTATATGAATTAAAAAAACACATTATATAATACTGTAAAACCCAAAAGTCTGAAAACATGTAAAAGACCAAAATGCCCTTACAACTTAAAACTTTGATTTATGACTATGTAAAGTACCGAATTAATTCCAAACTTTGGAGACGAACAAAATATGCAACAATATAATTTTAGTTCTACATTTTAACATTTAATGAAGTACAAAAAAAATGTGAAAACACACACAAAATACTTGGGTCGATTTATTTTAAGCACATTTGTATTATAAACTTTATTTATCTAAATTAAAATGTGTTAAAGAATGGATAAGTACAAAGCAAATAAGGAAAACATGTCAAATATGCAAATTCTGATTTGGTCATTTAATAGGCCGAAATTTTGGCCATCTTCCCTCCCCATGAATCGGTATCCTTTCATTCCATATATTTATTCCATATTTTCTCCCTTATTTCCAAACCGTATAAACCCTAAACACCAAAATAATTCTCCCTTGTGCAATCCGATTTTCTAGAGCTTGTTCATCATTTTTATGGAGTTCATTAAGGAGTAGAGAAACCAAGAAAAATAGAGTTTTGATTTATAGAGGCCTGGTTTAGGAGGTGTCGAATTTTTCTTCTTTTAATCCAAACGTAAGGTAAATTCCATATTAATTCGTACGACCCTTGTAAAATTCTTTTTCTATTTTTCCTGAGTTCCTTACATCATATATGATCTGTGAAAATTGATTCCAAGGTTTTTAGAGTCGCGTTTGTGCTCTTGGGAATTTTTGGTTCGATTTAAGCCAAACCGAGTGGTATTATTTCCTATTTTCCATCCGATCATTCTAAGTCTCATCTGGTATTTTTCTCATGATCTCTACATCATATAAGACCCATATAAAATGATAAAACTGAACCATGCATGATCTATAATTTATTTGTGAATTAAACCTTAAAAATGTGATAAAACCCTAAATAATTGAATACGAATTTTCATGGCTTGAAATCTATTTTATTTGGACTCTATATAATGCATATGATCTGGGAAAAATGTTAATTCGAATTGTGGAGGTCCATATGAGTCGTGGTTAATTTAACTTAAAACCGGATTTTATAAAATAAAAGCAAGGAAATAAAATAAAAGAGAAGGAAATTAGGGTTAGGGTTTTGGTGTATGATTCTGGTCATTAATGATTGTTTAAGGTTGCAAATAATGATGACATAATGATTGGGATTATTAGGGTTTGATTTTGATTATATTTTGTATTTACCGATTGGTTAATAATATTAAAGGGGGCGTTTTGTAATTTTTAAAAGTCGTGGACCATTTTTGTAATACTCTATATATCAAGGGTAATTTGAATAAAATATAACTTGAGGGTGCTATTTGTAAAATATGGAAGTTTTGGAATTAAAATGTAAATTGTTAATTATGTGTATTCGAATTGGAATTTAAATAAAATGAGGGACTAAAAATGTAATTTCTGGAAAATTAAGGTTGATTTGAGTAATAAATTATATTCAGGGGGTAATGTGTAATTTTGGTAATTAAATAGCTTAATATGTAATTATTAATAATTAAAGGTTGAAATTGTAAATTTAAAGGACTTAATATGTAACTTTGATAACTTGAGGGACTTGTTGTGTAAATTATGAATAATTGAAGGGGTGTTCGTACAACATATTAAAATAAGTGTATATTGTGTAAAATTGGACACTTGAGGGTTTAATGTGTAATATATAATTCGATTTGCATTTTAATAAGTATAAGGACTAAATATGTAATTACCGAAACTTGAAGGGCTGTTGTAACATGATTAATATTAAAGGTTATTTTCTGTAAATTAATGAAATAAAAAGGGCTTGATGTGGAATGTAAATATGATAAAGATTAAATTGTAACTTATATAATTATAAGGTTTAATTTGTAAATAAATTACTTAAAGGGGTGTAAATTATAAATTATGAAACTAGAAGGGTAAAAGAGTAATTCTGAAAAACATAAGTGTTTGAATGGTATAATGATAATATTTCTAATGTGAACCTTGAACTTTGGTAAATTTTCACTTAGGCCCCGTTTGGTTCGCGAAATATTTTTGATGAAATTGGAATCTGTCAATGGAATTGGAATGTGAAGGAATTGGAATGTTAAATAATTGGAATGTGGAGGATTTGGAATCTTAAGGAATAGGAATTTGCAAAAACTAACGCGTGTTTGGTTGAATGAAAATGAAATTAGAAAAAATAAATAATTATAATAAATAATAATAATAATAATAATAATAATAATAATAATAATAATAATAATAATAATAATAATAATAATAATAATAATAATAAAATTTATTATATTATATTTAATGAAATTTATTATAATAATAATAATAATAATAATAATAATAATAATAATAATAATAATAATAATAATAATAATAATAATAATAATAATAATAATAATAATAATAATAATAATAATAATAATTGATTTTTGATGATAAAAATAATGAATTCCATGGAATTGTAAACATTCCTCCCATTTTGCTATGGAATGTTGAATTCCGCAGAATTGGGATTTTAAAGGATTTCCATTCCGTTTCATTTGCAACCAAACACATTAAGGAATGGAATTCAGATTCTGAATTCCTTGAATCTGCCAACCAAACACGTTATGGAATGGAATTAGATTCCAATTCCATCAAAATCCTTAAGATTCCGTGAACCAAACGGGGCCTTATAACCCTAAACTATGAAAACTTGTCATGTTTGATCTTAAATCTGTATAACTTGTTAAAATGAATGTTATCTCCATAATAAGCTAATAAATGACTTAACTTAATTCATATCATTTGAATATTGCTAAATATGGAAACTTACTAATTCGAGAAACCTGCTAAAAATAGAAAGATTACTAAATCTGGAAAGTTTCATAAAATGAATAGATAATTGGAAATGGAAATCTGAACTTGAACCCTCTAGTGATTCTGTGTTCTTCTTCTCCTTTAGGTGTAAAGAGGGAGAGGTCCTGATCTGTCTCAGTGCTTTCTGCTTTTTTGTGCTTGCATTTGAATAAGGTACAGATACTCTGCCCTTTCTCAGTAAGGGCGTCTTAATCCCTTGATATGATTTCTGATTTCTGATTCGTTTAAGTTTCCCAAGCCATTGCTATGTCCCCTTTTTGTTGTGAACCTTTGATATGATTCGTTGCTTTGTAAACCTTGATCTGTTAGACTCTGATTTGGCCTTTGGCATATTATATCTGATACATCTGATCTGAACTGTCTGTTATGAACTATCTATTTTGGACCTTTGGATATGACCTTCTGATTTGATTTGACACCTGACTCTTAGTTTGATACCCGAGCCAAAATTTGTGACCCTAGCCATGAAGGTAACATGGTCGTGTCTGTGATGCACCACTGGCATGACTAGTGTGTAGCCCTAGTGATTTGGTTACACCGTCCCTTTGATTTGGTCTGCATGTGATTGGGTAGGGGCGTATGGATGCATCCTAGATCTGTTCTGTTTAGTGGATTTAACTGTATATGATATGATATGATTTGTCTGGTGATTGGTACTGTGTGCAATACATGCCCTTCACATATCTGAGAGGTCGCTCCTCTATGGTTACTGTATATGATATGATCTGATATGTTTCTGGGCTCGTGGTGGATTACTATCCTATATTATTCTTTCCCTTTTATTGACTGTACCTTATGATACTTCCCATTGCACCATATATTATATTTGTTTCGTTATCATTTAACTTTGCCATGATTCGTACTTCGTTATCTTTGCTTTGTATATGTATCTGTTCACTGAGCTTTTTAAGCTCAGCCGCACGTTTTTCTTTTCGTGTGCGGCAGGTATCTAAGCTAGGAGCTGGGGCTTTTGCTTTAGGATGAGAGTTAGAGTTTCATTGGAGCTGTTACCTTAGATGACCACCCTTATATTATGACATTTGTTTCGGGATTCTGTTTCTTTTGTTTATTCCATTGGTTTATCTTATCTTTTGAACTCATGTAATTTGGTTTAAGCCGTGTTGGCTTGATTTTCTTATTGATTTTGGTTTATGGCTTCCGCTGTGCATTATTTATGCTCTGATTTGTCACCGTGATGTGACACCTTTACCCTTGTCGGGTTGGGGTGTTACAAAACACATTATATAATACACAGAAAAGTAAGTTTTTACCTTCATTTAGTCATGTGCAATCTCCTAAACACCTTCATATTAGCGAATTGATAACCATGATTTGGTAATCAAAAGCCTAAACGGGAAGACGGTGTCTTGCTTCAACCATCAGTCTTGCAAATCAAAGAAACATATAAACATCCAGATTTTTTCAAGCAATATTATGAACCATTGTAACATCACCAATCAGATTCTCAATACCTTCAATAATGTAATAAAACTCAAATTGATCTAATTAATAATTTAGGACTTACATGATGATGAGGTGCTACTGTGAATAACCATATTCAAAAAGCATGGGCAACTTTTAGGAAGTAGACAGCTTACTCAGTTTTTAAAAATTGATAAACATAAGAAGTTGTGATAAAGAAAACACACAGAAATCCGTAAACCGATCATTAGAAGAGATTGCGAGGAAAAAAGGATATTACGGTTTTTGAGAAAAAATATATTATGAATGAAAACAAATATTTTTTTTAAGTATATGTTTGATTAGGGTTACCTAAGTTGTAGGGATTATCCTGCTTATCTCATATAATTGGTTGGATATGTTTATAGATTTGGGCTTGCAAGATATAATAAAAAAATGTGTTGGTCTAGTAGTTATTATGTTTGTTTATGGTCTAACACACCCAGGTTTGTGAAGCCCAAATTTTTAAATTTAATTATACGGAATTTTTATCCATCCAAAGTGTGCTTATGTGGAATTATGAGGTGTCATTTAAAGCCGCTTACTGGGCATTGATGATGTCATACACATTATGTTATATATATATTGTAGATATATAATGACACACATAGCCGCCAGCACATCGCCATAATAATACCCCACAGTCGCGGCCAACCACCTTCGAGCACGTCGCCAAACAGCTAGATCTGAAATTAATTGATTGTTTGTGAAAAAGTTTTGCTAGTTTTCAATAATATGTTGATGGGTTGTATTTTATGTTTTTCCAATTGGGTTTTGCTTTTTTTTTTTTGTTATCAATTAGTGTCGTGTATTTTTAAGGTTTGAATTTGAGTTGAATATGGTCATATGTATATCAAGGTTTTTTTTTTTTAAGGTAAAAAATATATATTAGCTCAATACCAATGTACATGAAAAGCATCCAAACAGGGCTAATGACAAGCCATAACATCTGCTTGGAGCTAACTCAAAACAAAACCAGACAACATACAAACCATGAAACTCAAACTACTATACTGACAACAGCACAGTCCAGACCTCCAATTTCTCTACTATATTCATTATACGAAGTTCCATTAAGTAACAGAAATCTCTATCTCATATAGGGCATTCTTTTTTCCATTTTACTTCCCAGTTTTTCTTGTAGTACAGAAGATGTTTTTTACTTTTAAACCACAGTTTTGATTCTTCAATATTAGGAATCCTCTTATCATCCACAAGCTTATCAATAAATTCCACCTCCTTCTCCACTTGTAACCTTATATCTGTATCTTCCATTCTCTTATCTTTCTTCAAAATCTCATTTTCTCTGACACTATTCTCTACCATTCTTGATGTCATCCCATTCTTTCCACTGCAAACATCTTCCACTGTTGTTCCATCAGTAACACCATTAACCATTTTATCATTTTGGTTTTGTGAAATAGGGAAGGCAGGGAATTCATCATCATAGCTTTTTGGTTTTGTATTTTCAACTATTCCTTCATTCAGAGTTTCATATCTATTAGAGTTTACATTTACATTCACAAACTTTCCATTATTAGCCTTTGAAGTTGATGCTGTTTCAATTTCCTGAACAATACCTTTACACTTATCATTCCCTCCATTCTTCTTCCTATATTCCTGTCTTTGGTTGTTGTTGTAGTTACTTCTATATTGCCAATTCCTGTTTTGCTGCTGCACATTTCTCTTCCTATTCTGCACTGGAGCAAATTCATCTTGCAACTTTGGCTTATTAGCTTCCTGTACTTTATTCTCAGCTTCTCTTTTGTCTTGGATTTATTCCTCACTCCTTGGCCTAACATTACACTGATCAAACACATGCCCAAACACCTTACAATGAGAGCAGCATTCAGGTTTCCAATTGATATTGGTTAAATACATCACAAGTCAAACCTTTCACGAAGAAAAGTCAACGTGCAACAATTAACGCAAAATCGATTATAATAAACCGGATAAGTGAATACCCGGGTCGTAGTCCCAACGAGGCGTGCAATTGAGGATATCGTATGAGGTTTGGTATTAAAATGCTTGAAATAACGATGAACACTTTTGGTTACGAGTCTAGGAAAACAAAAATTAAATTAAAGAAAACGCGAATTAAAATCGGGAAACAAGTCTAAACGTAACAAACTATTAAAATTAACCCTACGGATGCAAATTTAATTTTCCTAAGTCCTAATCAATAAAATAAAATTTTAGAAAAAAGAATTTTATTTTTTTGACTTTTATTTAATTAGTTATGAATTAAAAACTGATTTAAAGAAAGTAAATGATTAAAAATATTAACTGAAGATGGAAAATTATGAAAAAATTTAGAAAAGTGCTAAATGTAATACTGGTCC
The DNA here is from genome assembly GCA_021014915.2 of Artemisia tridentata subsp. tridentata. Lineage (NCBI taxonomy): Eukaryota > Viridiplantae > Streptophyta > Magnoliopsida > Asterales > Asteraceae > Artemisia > Artemisia tridentata. The sequence continues at coordinate 132,377,916 of CP139509.1, read as the reverse complement.
TAGGAAAAATAAAATGGGGGTGCAAGCTTATACAGATAAGCTGTAATAAGCTGCTAAAGGGAAATAAGCAAATAGGACTGAAAATGGGTTAAATAAAAAACTGGGTAAAGATAAACCAGACAAAGACCCAAGGGCATTTGGTTATCTGTGCGTGTGTTTGAGGCTTTGGAAGCTGGGAGACCAGGGTTCGAACCTGGTGCCTGGCTTTTTGCTAAAATTTTTACTTTTTTTTTTTAATTTAAAACTAATTAAGCACTGATAAAAAAATATATATACAACTACAACTATTTATAAATACCACAAATAAGCAGAGAATTAAGGGATCAGATCAATAGGTACAAGAAACTAACAAAGCAAAAGAACAGCCAAACTAGACACCAAAAGCTAATAAGCTAATAACTAGGATTACTCAAATAAGCTAAAAAGCTAAGGGAAACAGGCGTAGGCTCAAATAATCTAAAAGAACACTTCTAATAAGCACAAGAAAGCAGAAAATAAGCTATAAGATCAGAACTTGCTTAAAAACTATACTAATCAACTCAAAATTCTTGAAACCTTCAAATCAGTTAAAAACAAGCTACAAACAGCTAATCTAAGTAAATTAGAGCAAGATCAAACTTATCCTAATGACCAATGAACAGTATTTCATCAGATTGACCCATTTTAGATACTGACCCAAACACCCTTTTAAAAAGACTGTTTTGGCTTTTGAACTAGAGTGGACCACATAAAGCGTGAATTCTGAAGACAGGGGAATTACCAACTATGTTAAGACCTTAAAAGCACTAAACAACTCTAATTAAACACTGAATTAAGCAATAAGCAGATTGTTGACTTAAGTTGACTTTTTTGACTATTTTGGATTAAAGCAGTTTAAAGGAGAAAGGAGACTTACAATAAGCTAGAAGGCATTTGAGTAAGCTAAATTGAACATAACAAGTGACTTTTAAGGATCAAACAACTTTTAATTTGAATATTTGACTTCACTGGAAACTTTAAAACTTGATTAAACTTTGAACTAGAACAATTATAACACCCCAACCCGATAAGGGTAGAAGTATTACGTTATGGCGACATATCAAAGCAAACATAAGCATATGACTAAATAATACAAAATGAATTTCAAAGGTTACAAAGGAAGAATTTTGAAAATACAAGGTTACAAAGGGAACAATAATAAATTCTAAGTTCTACAATTTGTAAAAGTTCTAGTCATCTCTAATCCAGAATAGCTAGTAAGGTCTTCTAAGTCCAAAGTACTCTCCACTCATAACCCAGCTTCCAACTAAAACCTGCCGCAGGAAAGGAAATGCGGCTGAGCTTAAAAAGCCCAGTGAACAGATATATATATAAGAATACAAAAAATAAAGGTAAATAAGCTTAAGCAACGAAGGAAAATGAGAAATACAAACGAAAAGCATAATCATGAAAGAGAACAAAATCAAGAGTGCATGAGAACTGAATAGATAATGAATCAAGAATGAAATGAAAACAAGGAGGGTTCATATAAGGATGTGCCATAAGAACTCCATACATAATCTAACAAATCATACAAACACATTACAAGTATACGAAGAGGGGAGACCTCAAAGTAAATAAAATAAAAATGTGAGAAGGAGTGCAAGGCACACACCACCTGGTCACCATAATCACATAAACAATAAAACCTAGGATGCATCCATACGCTCCCTAACATAAGTATGTATGTTAGCTCAAGACTAAGCACACATAAGGTTGGCCAATAATAAACGCGTTATAATACATATACATAAGGGGGGAACGCCGCAGATCTATCACACCTCTACGGGGGTGTCATGCCTAAGGTGCCATCAAAGACATGGTTCTAGTACCTCTAGAACTAGTTAAGCTCATGCACGGAATATCATATCATACAAAATCAAAACTAGCATAGCAAGAGAAACGAGAAAATAACTCAATTAAGCATGGCAAACAAATAAGCATAGCATGGCAGAGACATTTAAAATAAATGTCAGAAGGGATCAAATAGAATGACCATCATACAATGAAAGTCATGAGTCAAATAAAGGGAAACATATCAGGCATAGGATCAACGGAAATATCCCTACTGAGAAGGGAAAGAATATCTGTACCTTAACAAAATACGCAAGCAAAAGCAATGAAATGAAAGTAAGCAGGAGATCACTCCTTCTTCACCCGATCTACAAATAATCATAATTGTACTTATAAGTTTCGTAGTCATAAAGGTTTCATTTTAATTGTCTTTCCATTTTAGGTAACTTTCCAAAAATAGCAAGTTTCCATATTTAGTAACTCTAGTTATTAACATTCCCGTTTATCAACTTAAGGTATTAAAGATGACCGTATTAGTAGCTTAAGGTTCATAATATCATTTACATAAGTTTAGGGTTCATATGGTAGTTTTCATAATTTTAGGGTTTATTATGCAATTATAACAAGTTTAAGGGTTATAGTGTCATTATGATAAGATTAGGGTATAAAATGTAAATATTATCAAGTTACAGGTTTTTACAAGTTAAGTCCTTTAGTATTAGAAAAATGACAATTTAAACCCTTTAGTTTTGGAAAATAAACACATAACACCTTTTTAATATCTTTTTAACTCTTAACAGTTTTTAAACATGACCTGGATTTTATTAAACACAAAGAACCAATACATCACTGATAACAAGAGATTAGACATACCTAATCTCTATCTCAAAAACAACATAGAATACAAAAGAATCTCATGCTAACTTCTAACACAGAACTATATCAAGACTTCAAAGCAGTCATAATGTTCAGCATTCTACAGGCAAACTGATCAAACTGATCCAGTTTGAATTGATCCTGCAACTTCCTCATTCACCTTTAATGCACCAAGAATCATCTAGCTACATTTCCTTCTCATCTTCCCATCAAAGCCATTCAAACTGCCACCACAATAACAGTTTTTAAACATGAACTGGACCTGTTTTAAATAATTTATGAATCATATTAGAACTTCGAAATAAAATCTACAAAAATTCATAGATATGCCTCAATGTCCTAAGTATTTTACCTAATTTTTCCAGATTTTAATAGCTAGTATAAGTACGAATGAAAAATCCATTTCCACAACATGTTCCTGAATCAAATCTGATGAAACACACCGACATTTTATATTTCTTTTCCCTATCTAGAAAATTTATAAAAATCTACAAAAATTCCAGTAATTATTAGGCATCCTAAAGATTACTCAGTTAAAAGGGCATCTTCTAATTCGACATGGTTTTCAAATTAAAATTCATAAACACGGACTGTTTTTCCAGACATACGAATCCGTTTTGACATCTAAATTTCCAAAAATCAAAAAGTTGCCTTCCTGACCTCTAAAATTTACAAGTTTAATTTCTCCAGAAATCTGTTTTACTGAATTTAGTGCTAGACTCCAAAAACTCCCAAAAACACATCCACATCATTTTTATACACTCGATTAAAGTCGGATTAATTTCCAGATCAGTAGCAGTTTTATGATTTTATGCAAGTATTTAGGGTTTTCATAATCTCATGATCAATTCTTGATACAAGGCACTTATACATTCATCAATATAGATATAGGTCGATTCATAGGAGGTCTTAACATATTCATAACAATTAAATTCAGATCCATATACAAATCGATTCATATTAGGGTTTTATAGATTCATTATTTCATGTTATCAACTTAACATTTTATGTAACATTTTCTATTATCATATGTGTATTTTAATGACCATAGCATCGAGAAAACAAGAACAAGAATCAACAAGGAGGATGGTATGTGCTAAAACACATACCATTTCTAGACCAAAACCGGACCCAAAAAGACCAAAAACCCGTCCAAAATGCCAAATATATTGTGTTTTTGTGTTTTTACATGTGCAGGCACGGATATCAAGGAAAAATGACAAAAGACACAAGAAAACCGGGAAAACGAGCACGAGATTGGAAGAGTGTTCGAAAGCCGAGGCCGGGGAAGTCAAACAGTCAAAGTACGCTCAAATGGTCAAGATTAGCCCTCCAATTATCTAAGATTGTCAAAAGTATCCCTTGGGAAATATTATTGGAAGATGGCAGAATTAGTCCTCATGGTTTCAGAAAATACAAATTTAGTCCTTGTGATTGTTATCTAAATCCTAAAACACTTTAACTATCCGGACATTTAAAAGCCCAAAACACTAACCCAAAATAAATCCATCAACCCACTACCGACCCAATCCCTATCCCGGGCCCAACCTTCCCATCTAAATCCTAAACCCGACCCAACCTATACTCGGTCAACAAGAAATAAACTAACTCCCACTCGGTCAACAAGAGATAAAAATAAAACAAACACACACCCCACACTCACACACAACCCGATCCCCAATATTCACCCCTCTCCCCCAGATTTTACTGTACCGATGAACCCTAGTTTATCCCATCCAAAATTTACGGCAATTAAGGGTAAGATCGTCATTGCACGGACTTCTAGGAAGCTACTGACACCAAGAATGACGCGTGGCAGCTAATGATTGGTCCGAACACCTCATCGATTTTAATCCAAGGGTTGTGAACGATTTGATGACAAGGAGATGAAATGGAAGGCTACGATTAGAAGATAATGGCTATATATTCGAGACCTCACTCACAATTCGGAGGGTTAGCGAGGTGTAGGAGTAGGAGTAGATTAGTGGTAGTTTAATGGTTTTTAGTTTAATCTTAGCATTTTGTACTTCTGATTTCGAAGTTGTATTCAGTTTTAAATTTTTAATAAAAGTTTCATTTTAAATTTCTTGCAATTTATTTTCCAGCAATTTAACTTTCCAAATCTGTTCAGCTTTTATTTAATGTTTTTAAGCTCATCTAAGCTCAACAATAGCTTATGGTGAATGTTTGTTAGTTCATTTACTGCTTAGAATTGTGCAATAATCCATGGTCAACTAAAGTCAACGATCAGAACTTGGTGATGATGGTGGAATCTGGTGTTTTCAGTGGTGGTTAAGGGTAGTTTTAGAGTGGATAGAGCCTATCAAAGATAGGCTTGGGTTGTGAATTTTCCCTATGTCAGTTAGGGTCAGACTTGTGTAAGTTTGCTCTTTAAGTTTTTAAATCTGCATCGTTCTAATCGCTTATGTAGCTTAAATCTGCTTGTTTAGTTTGATTATTCTGCTTATTTGTTTGTTTCATATGCTTGTCTGATCAGTTGTAGTTGTCTAGTAGCTTGCCTTAGCTTACTTCATGTTTTTGTTCCATTACTGTTTCATTCAGTCGATTTGCTCTTCTGTGTTTTGCTTATTAATGTTGGATTATTTGTTGATTGATTTTGCTGCTACTACTGAATTTACATGAGATGGATAAGTTCTAGTTCTAGTCTGTTTCTAAGTAGTGCAGCTAGTAGCAATTAGAATGTTTGGATCTGTTTGTTTAATGCTGCTATAGTTGTTGTTTTGTGGTTATCTCTGCATAATTCAGTCACTTAGAGTAATATTAGAGTAAAATAGCATAAAAGTTAGTAGTTACTTCATTAAATAGTCAAAGTTAGCTTTTAAATCTTATTGCTCTAAGGTTCATCAGTAGTTAGTTTGGTGCTTGAATTTTATTGATCTGAGGTTGATTGATTGATCACTGTAATGCATTGTGTGATTGTGAGAGTGAAAAAGTCTACTGTCTTGTTAATAAGCTGTTTTTCCAGCTTATTTGAGCCTGTTTGAGTGTCTTCTTTTCATAAAAATTAGTATTAGTTAGTTGTGGTTTGATTTGCAAAAGAAGAAAAAGAAAAAAAAAATAGTTTAAAACATTTGTAGTTACCCAGGATTCGAACCTGGGTGGTTGTTTCTAGTTTAAAATCGTTTTTAATTTTCAGTATTTGCCAAGTAGTCCCTGGATTTCAGTTTAGTCAAAATCGGTCCTTCTCTTTCTTTTAAAACTATTTAGTCTTATAAAAGTTTCAAATAAGTACAAATTAGTCCCTGTCTTTTATAAGTTTAATAACAGTTTCAGTTTTTTACAACTTTAGTCCCTCAGCTTTTATAAACTTTTATTTTCTTAATTTTCTTTTATAATTTAGTTTATTTTAATTTCATTTTCAGTCCCTTGAGTTTTTAGCTTTGCATTTTAGGTTTATTTCTTCACTATTAGTTTTGAAAATCTCGGGATTAGCCCGGGATTTGCGTTATTTGATTTCTTTTTGTTTGCATTTATTTTGATAACATAGATTGTTTTTTTAATTTTCCATATTTTAGTGTAATCAACACCAAAATATTCACTTTCAATTATTCACTTCACATTGTCACGACACCGAATCGACTTAAAACGCCGTCAAACCTTCGTTGGGAGAACGACCCGGGGAAATTGTATTCGTTACGATTTCTTTGGAAATAAAAACAAATATAAAAACAAACATCAGAGGATGATACAATACCCTCGATGACCAAATGAAGAAAATAAGCACACCAAAGATCAAGTCACCACGGTTTCCTTCCTTCTTCTTCAATGGTACGATTGGCAGAAAACAAAAAGGACAAGAACACAAGGTCGATTAGGGTTTGTTATCAATTCGTATGGATAACTTTTGACAAGAACAAGATTACCTTGATATGGATTGACAAGAACACCAACGAAATCTTCCCTTGGCTGCTGCTGATCGAATGTGATAGTACACAAGAGATGGCAGCCGTGTTTTTTGATGGTAGGAGGGATTAGGGTTTGAGAATTTTCGGTTATAGAAGATTGGTGAAACCGTGTGTTATGATTAGCACAATTAAGGAGTGATTGGATCTTCATAATGGGCTAAATAAATCTTAATTATCTCTTCTTGTTTCTAATTCTTTTGGGCCGAATTTTCTGTTGCATGGAATACACAAATCGACTAGCTTAGCTAGTTGTAGAGATTTTATTTTGTAATTTGTAAATTCATAAGGTATAGTTTATTTAGTAGCTTAATTTATTTAAATAACTTAGGACATAGCTTATTTTAGGTTACGATACAAATGGTGTTACTTATATGATTTTCATAAGTTCTCAAAATTTTAAATTTGAGGGCATTTTTGACATTTCAGATTGTTTTAATTTTGGGGTTTTACAACAATAGTGATAACATAAAGTACAAATAAGCTTACAAGAACTTGAATTACAATTTTGGAACTGAAAGTGAAACTAAAAAAACTACTAAGCCACTAAACGACTACTTAAATTAATCTACTCCTAGTTACCCCTTTTCTGTGAGCTGAGGAGAGGTTTTTATATCACTCAAAAGTTTACATGGGTCTCTCTGAACAAATCCCAACCGTTGGTTTGGCTTCAAACAATCTCAATCGTCAGATTTGATTTTGGCGGGAAAATTGAAAATGTGGGTTAGTGGGATTCCAGCGTGGATTGGTATCTCGTGAAGCTTGTACTAGCTAAGTGATAGGAGGGGGGAGGTTGAGTGTGGCAGAAAAGGTATGGGGGAACATGGGGAGACATGGGTGTTTCTGGTTTTGTCAGAGGTGGTTTTGGCGGGCATGGTTTTAGGAAGAAGGGTTTGACCCTGAGGTTTAACTAAATAAAAGGGTAAAGGGTTTGGGATTGGGCTTATGTTTTTAATTGGGCTGGGGTTGTTGGGTTTTATTTGTTGGGTGGGTTTTTAGGATTTAGGTTAAAAGGGTTAAATGGGATAAGGTTAGTTGTAGTTTAGGATTAGATTTTGGAATTTACTTTAAGTTTAAGGACCAATGTTGCCAATTCTGAAAATCCAGGGACCATTGATGCCAAATCTGAAATTTATCTCCAAGGACTATTTGTGACACTTTGATATTTTTGGGAGTTGACTTTTGATAACTTGAGCAATATCCTGGTCCAAACTTGTAAATTTCTTCCTCGTCCTCGGCTTTTCACGATTTTCCAATCTTGTGCTCGGTTTTGTCCGTTTTTGCCCCGTTTTCAATCCTTTTGTACCTGAAACACATAAAAACACAAACCAAGAATATTTGCAACATTATTTGATCTATTTGGGTGTTTTTGGTCATTTTTGTGTCTTTTATGGTATAAAATGATGAGTATTTTGCACACTCATCAATCCCCCACACTAAACTATTGCTAGTCCCTAGCAATCCGATCATATGAAGTAATGAAATGATCAAAAGAATACCAAGTATACCCCGTTTCGACTTTTTTATTAAATGCGAGAAATTTAAACTAAAACAAAAATAGATAAAAATGCTTGATTTCCAAAAATGGTATCATGGAACCGGTTTCACACAAAATGGGTGTCTCCAGGGAATTGAAATCGTCATCCTCTTTTTTTATACTCCCAACTAAGCTTAAACTCAATGTGCAAATGTTTTTTTAAAAATGCTAACACTACTTATACTAATAATCTATGTAAGCCGAGACTTAACTTTTCACTCCCATATTTATTCAAGTTAGGTGAATGTGCTTGATTTTCAAAATTTTGATCACAAAAATTAACGTTTTTATAAGATTTTGACTAATACTAGTTGAAAGATAGATTTAAAATTTACAACAAGCAAGTTTCAAAACTTTATTCAACACATAAAAACTTATTGCATTTTGCAATATCATTCAATTTTTTTTTTCTTTTCATTTTTTCATCATTTTTTTTTTTTTTTTTTACTTGTGCAACATAAACTAATGGAGTTTCACGGGAACCAAGACCTTACACCTTTCGGAATAAAGGATCCAAGGGCCGTTACAACGGAGAGTTCCAAGACTCTAAACATTCCTGAAATGAGGATCCAAGGGTGTTAGACCAAGACTTCACACATTCCTGAATTAGAGGTCCAAGGGACGGTGTAAGAGGGTAGCCAAGACCTAAACGCCTTCCGAAAATAAGGATCCAAGGGCCGATCTTGAACCGTAGCTTTTTTAGCATATACATTTATTACTTAACTTTTGCAACTTTCAAGCAACGTATCACTTTCATTTTGCATTATTATGACATATGCTTGTTCCGAAATTTAAATAAAGCTTTGAACTAGTATTTTTCAAAATCGTATAAAAAATGATTTAGTGTGTTCAAATATTTGAAAATAAGCACTTATTAAGTCAGATTAGTTATCTCCTGGGAGGAAAAGCCATAGATTACTTATATAAGCTCTAAAGAAAACCAACTATTCTACGCTTAGCATTTTCATTTGCACATATCGTAAAACCTTAGTCTAATCGTTAAGGAAGCAGCCAGATCAATACTCTGGCAGAGTCGGGATTCCCTTTGTTCTAACCTAATCAAGACTAAACATTTTTTTTTGTGCAAAGCACTTCTTTTTCATGCAATTTCTTATTTAAAAACGAAAAAATTTTAAAATTTTGGCCAAAACGGGGGTACTAGGGCACTAGAAGGTACAAATGTGACAAAATTCGCGAGAATTCCCCCCCACACTTAGAATTGAATATTGCCCTCAATATTCAAAGTACCGGCTATTATGCCATCACTTAGAATGTAAAAAGGTAATACTAATAGCCAAGTGTGTGAAAGAATTCTCTATTTTCACAAACAGGATTAAAAAGATATCCCTAGATAATCGTTAGTAAAAAGATCGGATATTGGGCGGCTGGATTGAAAACAGGCGCATCAATCATCACGATCTAAGGGAAACCTGCAAATAAGAACAAACAATACACAAAACAAAGCACAGTAGAGGAATCCCCCCCCCCCCACACACTTAGTGTCAGAAAATAGAAAGAAGTCAGAAACATGGGTTGTCACCCATGAAATGCTAATGTTTTTGTTAACCGAGTCACTAGCTTGACTCGACCCCGAATTCATTTGTTCTTGGGGAAGCATGTGGAAAAGAAAATCTCAATCGGACTTTCGTTCAAAATGTTTGGATAAACATTGAAGTACATGAAAGTTCCACTCCGATGAGATGCCCTCGGCTCTAAAGAATGATAAATGGAGATGTCGGGGTCAAAAACTTTGTCTTCACTCCCGAACGAGTGAATAAAAGGACAATCTACCGTATAGGAGAAGAAAGGTAGAAAAACTCGAACGACATATGTGAAATCAATATAATGGCGATCCTCAAAGGGCAATGTCACATATGTCGGAGAAAGAATGTCCTTTTGAATCTCGGGATTAAGGATTGAGGTCATATCATCAAGTTTAGGAATAATAGAGTCCTTGACCTCATCGTTCTCTAACTCTTCATCAAAGAGAGGATTTATTTTGCTAGAAAAGTACTCATCATCAAATTCAAAAAGAGAATTCGAATAGACTTTGAGACTTTCATTTTGAACGTCCTCATCAGAAAGTGATTCGTCATCACTAGAGGAAAAATCATCGTTTGATTTGAAAAGAGGGTTAGAGAAAATCCCGGAAGAATCCTCTGAAGTGTCAGGAGGATAATCATATAAAGACCAATCACATTCACTGTCGGATGTATCCTCGGACTCACTTGGGATTGGGAAAAGGTTCTCAACACTAGACTTTATGAATTCGTCCGATTCCTTTTCAGGAATAGTGCCAAGATGCTCATCCCCCATAATGAGAGAGTCCTCGGAGTCCAAAGTCGATAAGATGGATGTGATTGCAATAGACTGAGGGAGTTGAGAAATAATATCACTCAAAGGAATAACACTCTCCTCATCGTCCTCCTCATCATTATTGCTAGCATAAATGGCTTTTATACATTCCATTTGCTCTTCTGCTAGCAATTCTGCAATACTCTTGTCTTCCTGCCTTTTCTGGACAGGTGTGATTGCAGTTGACGAATTCTCATAATATTCCTTCATTTGAATAGTATCCTCATCATCTTCATCGAGAATGGAAGCCTTGAGAAATTTGGCACGCGTTTCCGCTGCTCGTTCTTCGGCTAGCAATTCTGCCATAGATTTTTCATGAGGGTGAATGATGGAATACTGTGGGGGTTGGACATTGTCAAAACCGGGAGTATTGTACCAAGGATTAGGTTCTTGATTCCACGGTTGACATTGATAATCGTCATGAGGACCCCCACAATTTGCACAAGGAATATTCAGAGCATTTTGAAACGATGTATCATTGAAATTTTGATAGCACGGTTCTTGCTCAAATGAATTCTGAGGAAGGTAGCTGAAATCGTTTTGAAAATTTGGATAAGTGAATGTATCTCCGATTTCAGAAGTGTAACATGTACAAAGTCCGTGAGTAAACCCACATTCCTTGCAAAAACATCGTTCACAAAGTGAATCATCACCCAACGGCTCTCCACAATTAAAGCAATTTTGCTGATTGAATGGAGATGGATGGGGTTGTGGAGGGTGGTCGGAAAAACCTTGAGAATTATTTGGATTTGGATTAATAAATGTTTTGCACCATTTACAAAATCCGTCTCTAATAATACTTCCACACGCTCACATGAACACTTGTAACAACGATGATCATCACCCACTATACTTTTACAATGAAAACAGTGATAGTCGGGTGATGACATAAGAATTAAACGGATAAAGGGGATGAGAAGATTATTTTTGGGTTTTTATAATTTAAAAACATTTTGAGAAACACAAAGGAAAAAGGAAAAATAAATTTTGAAAAGAAAATCTTTTTGGGTTTTTTATAAGAAAATATTTACGAAGAAAACGATAACTTCACGAGGAAGGGTCTTCAAGTCACTAATCGTCAAACCGTAACGATATTGTCGCAACACACCTCCCCGGCAGCGGCGCCATTTTGATATTGGTTAAATACATCACAAGTCAAACCTTTCACGAAGAAAAGTCAACGTGCAACAATTAACGCAAAATCGATTATAATAAACCGGATAAGTGAATACCCGGGTCGTAGTCCCAACGAGGCGTGCAATTGAGGATATCGTATGAGGTTTGGTATTAAAATGCTTGAAATAACGATGAACACTTTTGGTTACGAGTCTAGGAAAACAAAAATTAAATTAAAGAAAACGCGAATTAAAATCGGGAAACAAGTCTAAACGTAACAATCTATTAAAATTAACCCTACGGATGTAAATTTAATTTTCCTAAGTCCTAATCAATAAAAGAAAATTTTAGAAAAAAGAATTTTATTTTTTTGACTTTTATTTAATTAGTTATGAATTAAAAACTGATTTAAAGAAAGTAAATGATTAAAAATATTAACTGAAGATGGAAAATTATGAAAAAATTCAGAAAAGTGCTAAATGTAATACTGGTCCTAGGAAAAATAAAATGGGGGTGCAAGCTTATACAGATAAGCTGTAATAAGCTGCTAAAGGGAAATAAGCAAAGAGGACTGAAAATGGGTTAAATAAAAAACTGGGTAAAGATAAACCAGACAAAGACCCAAGGGCATTTGGTTATCTGTGCGTGTGTTTGAGGCTTTGGAAGCTGGGAGACCAGGGTTCGAACCTGGTGCCTGGCTTTTTGCTAAAATTTTTACTTTTTTTTTTTTTTTTTTTTTCTCTTTAAAACTAATTAAGCACTGATAAAAAAACAATATATACAACTACAACTATTTATAAATACCACAAATAAGCAGAGAATTAATGATCAGATCAATAGGTACAAGAAACTAACAAAGCAAAAGAACAGCCAAACTAGACACCAAAAGCTAATAAGCTAACAACTAGGATTACTCAAATAAGCTAAAAAGCTAAGGGAAACAGGCGTAGGCTCAAATAATCTAAAAGAACACTTCTAATAAGCACAAGAAAGCAGAAAATAAGCTATAAGATCAGAACTTGCTTAAAAACTATACTAATCAACTCAAAATTCTTGAAACCTTCAAATCAGTTAAAAACAAGCTACAAACAGCTAATCTAAGTAAATTAGAGCAAGATCAAACTTATCCTAATGACCAATGAACAGTATTTCATCAGATTGACCCATTTTAGATACTGACCCAAACACCCTTTTAAAAAGACTGTTTTGGCTTTTGAACTAGAGTGGACCACATAAAGCATGAATTCTGAAGACAGGGGAATTACCAACTATGTTAAGACCTTAAAAGCACTAAACAACTCTAATTAAACACTGAATTAAGCAATAAGCAGATTGTTGACTTAAGTTGACTTTTTTGACTATTTTGGATTAAAGCAGTTTAAAGGAGAAAGGAGACTTACAATAAGCTAGAAGGCATTTGAGTAAGCTAAATTGAACATAACAAGGGACTTTTAAGGATCAAACAACTTTTAATTTGAATATTTGACTTCACTGGAAACTTTAAAACTTGATTAAACTTTGAACTAGAACAATAGTGATAACATAAAGTACAAATAAGCTTACAAGAACTTGAATTAATTTTGGAACTGAAAGTGAAACTAAAAAAACTACTAAACTACTAAACGACTACTTAAATTAATCTACTCCTAGTTACCCCTCTTCTGTGAGCTGAGGAGAGGCTTTTATATCACTCAAAAGTTTCCATGGGTCTCTCTGAACAAATCCCAACCGTTGGTTTGGCTTCAAACAATCTCAATCGTCAGATTTGATTTTGGCGGGAAAATGGAAAATGTGGGTTAGTGGGATTCCAGCGTGGATTGGTATCTCGTGAAGCTTGTACTAGCTAAGTGATAGGAGGGGGGAGGTTGAGTGTGGCAGAAAAGGTATGGGGGAACATGGGGAGACATGGGTGTTTCTGGTTTTTTCAGAGGTGGTTTTGGCGGGCATGGTTTTAGGAAGAAGGGTTTGACCCTTGTATTGACCCTGAGGTTTAACTAAATAAAAGGGTAAAGGGTTTGGGATTGGGCTTATGTTTTTAATTGGGCTGGGGTTGTTGGGTGGGTTTTTAGGATTTAGGTTAAAAGGGTTAAATGGGATAAGGTTAGTTGTAGTTTAGGATTAGATTTTGGAATTTACTTTAAGTTTAAGGACCAATGTTGCCAATTCTGAAAATCCAGGGACCATTGATGCCAAATCTGAAATTTATCTCCAAGGACTATTTGTGACACTTTGATATTTTTGGGAGTTGACTTTTGATAACTTGAGCAATATCCTGGTCCAAACTTGTAAATTTCTTCCCGTCCTCGGCTTTTCACGATTTTCTAATCTTGTGCTCGGTTTTGTCCGTTTTTGCCCCGTTTTCAATCCTTTTGTACCTGAAACACATAAAACACAAACCAAGAATATTTGCAACATTATTTGATCTATTTGGGTGTTTTTGGTCATTTTTGTGTCTTTTATGGGTATAAAATGATGAGTATTTACACACTCATCACCAATCATACTCAACTTTCACCACTTTTTTCCCTTTTAAACACTTATTCATATCAGTATACTCAATTTTGATTTCAGACTTCATTTGTTTTTCAGCTTCAACTTCCACCAACACTCTTGCATAATCTGCCCTTCCTACTCCAAACTGACACATATGAGATGTAACAGAATCCATCACCAATGGTTTGCCTAGACTGCTAGCCATAGCTCTAATGCCTTCCACACTCCAAGCTTCCATTGGAATGTTTACCATTTCAATCCATAATGGCAGTTTGGTTGGTTCCACTTTCAGTAGCCCTATCTCAGGGTTCCATTTTTGTACAAACAATGGCCTATTGTTAACCATCCATGGACCTTGATTTAAGACATTATTCATTCCATTTTCATTTTGAAACTTAAACAAATTCACACCACTTACATTAACAATCACCTCTTTTAATCCAAATCTACTCCACATTCTCCTAATATGATACCTTAGTTCATGAATCATCATATTTTGGCCCACAAAATAGCCACAGATAGTAAATTGCCATTTTACACTACCTTTTTTCACAATATCCTCATCAAATAAAACTGTTTCCTCACCTTCCTCATTTACCTTAGGTGCAATAAACATCAGATTTTTAGTCACATTTATAGCATCCTTGGTTACCATTTTAGCATAAGAGTTTTCAGTTTTACCCTGAGTTTCTTTATTCATATCACTATCATTAGTTCCTTCAATCTCAGTATCAATATCAATAACATCTTTAGCAGGACTGTTAGAATTACTTACCACATCATCCTGCTTAAGCGATTCAATACTCTGATCCATACATTTGCTACAGCTAGTCTCATCGTTCATCTCCATTACACCTTCACCATTCTTTTTCAATTCACTGTCACTTACTACATCTCCTTCCTTATTCACATCAGTAACCTCAACAAATTCCTTTTCCCCCACATACTGAGCCCTATTTCCTGCCTCTGTTTCATCATTACTTCCTTCATTACGTTTTTGACTCAACTCGCCCAAAACATGATCATTGTATCTCGTTGGAACCCTAATTTGTCTTTTATTTGATTTCTTTTTATTCGTCATGCTTAACTATAGACAGACATTTCAAAGACTGTGAATATCAGCAATTCAATTGAAAATGAAAGAAATCATCATTTGGCGCCAAAATCACTAAATTCAATTACACAGTAAAAATTAGGGAAAAGTATACCAAAGTGTGTAGAATTGAATTTAGAATCGAATGATCGGTTTGGATTATTGAATTACGTATAGAATGAAGCTAGATCTAAAGAAAACAGAGTATTTTAATGGAGGAATTTGGCGGGGGAATTAATTGGAGGAGAGAGAAAAGACACAGGTGGCAGTTACTATATATATAAGGGTTTGGTTTTGCATGTGTGGGTATGTCTTTTGAGTTTGTGTGATCTTAAAAATCATGTGTTTGAAAATGATGAGTTCAAGGTCGACCCATGAAATAAAGAAGATTATGACTAGTTACGAGAAATTTGAATTCAGTTAACAAGGGTTGTTTTTTTTCTTCATAAATCTAGATTTTGGTTTAAATAGGATCAACATGATGAATTTAATATAAAAGAAAATCAAAGACGTGGAAGACAAGGGTATTTCAAGCATTTCAATTTAACCAAAGACGAAATCTAACCTAAGGTTCCCCACAAGGAGGCCGCCTGAACTTTTTGAACTATACGGACAAAACATGCAATTTGACCAAATACAAGGACGATTTTTGCAATTTACTCAAAGAAAAAGGCTGGTGCTGTAAATGTAAAATAAAAAAAAGAAGAAGAAAAGATGAGTTAAACCCTACTAAAAACACAACACAACCCGCCTCTCTCTTGTCTTCCGACACTAAAACACCATCTTCAAGATTTCTGATATTTTTGCTCTTCTAGAAAAAATGGTTGTTAAAGGAGGAGGAAAAAAGACACTGCAGAAGAAAAAAGATGAATTTGTTTCCAAGAAAAAGAATACAAAAAAGAATGATATTCTAAGCAGCAGCAGCAGCAGTGATGATGATGATGAGTCTGATATTGAGGAACAGCAAATTGAGAGTGGGTCTGATGATGATATGTCAGATGTAGAAGAAGTTGATGATGATTTTGCTAATGATGTTTTACAAGGCTCTGATGATGATGATGATAATAATCAAGGTACATTACTTGTTTCATATTTATTTTATACCATTATTTGTAACAGTTCATTAGAGTATAAGGTTAAGGGCTACTATAAATTAACTTATTGAATGGGATTATTGGCTTATTGAGATATAGGAAAGCAGATAAGCTCACTTTGTTGCCTTATTAGCTTATTTACTTAATCTTATGAGCTTATTTAAGCGATAAGCTTAAATGGGTAAGCCCAAAAAGTAGGCTTATTGGATTTCCTAAATCTCAATAGCCCACAAAATTGGTTAGCTCAAACGGCCCGAGCAGAATAAGCTTAGAAAAACACCCCCATAATGTTTGAGTTAATGGCTGTTTTAGCCATTTGCGGTCAAATTAAATGGAAGAAATTGATATGGGTTAGGTAGTGTTGTATAATCAATTAAAAGTGCAAGGAAACATGGTTAAAAGCAATGTTATATATTGCTAATAATATGTTATTCTAAATAGTGCAAATTATAGTTTGTATGTAGTAAAAAAGTTGTTATGCTTGTGCTCTTCGGGTTTATGATTTGTTGTGTTTGTTTACAGAATTGGGATCAGGGTCACAATCGGATTTGGACTCTGATGATGATTCTGATGCCGAGCGCAAATCGAGGGCCATTGATGACGGCAGAGCAAGAGAATTACAAGAGGCCGAAGATGAACTACAACTTAACATTAAAGAACAACCGGATGAATTTCGGTTGCCGACACAAGAGGTTTGGTGCTATCTTTTTTCAATCATTATATCTACTTTGCGTAGTGTGGAGCATCTACTTAAGTACTTTTACATCTGTAGGAACTTGAAGAAGAGGCTCGTGGACCACCTGATCTCACTGGTCTCCAACAAAGAATAAAAGAGGGTACGTCTTATCTTTTGTTGTAAAACTCAATTTTAACAGTGTCTTTTTTAACAATTTTCAGTTTACCTTTTGCAGTTGTTCGGGTCCTCTCAAATTTTAGTACTTTGAGGCAAGAGGGAGCTACACGAAAGGAATATGTAGAGCAACTTAAGCTTGATTTAGGCTCATATTATGGCTACAATGATTTCCTTATTTCTTCATTTGTTGAGGTAATGATACTTATTTTAACATGCTAATTATATTTATACACTCTTAAGGTCCAATTGTTGTTTTCTTATATAACATGTTCTGTAGATGTTTCCACCTGTTGAACTTATGGAACTAATTGAAGCTTTTGAAAAGCCACGACCTATTACCCTTCGTACCAACACTTTAAAGGTGATGCACTTATTTCTTTTTATGATTCTCTTTTTATTTGCCCTCATACTTATCATGGTCAACCTTTTCCATTGATATAGACACGGAGACGAGACTTGGCTGGTGTCTTGTTGAATAGAGGTATCAACTTGGATCCGTTAAGCAAGTGGTCAAAGGTAACGAACATGCATTGCCTTCATTTAGTTAAATTATTTTTCTTTCATGTTGCTTTAATTTATTTTCGTTTACAATACACAGGTTGGATTGGTTGTTTATGATCATCAAGTGCCATATGGTGCAACACCAGAATATATGGCCGGTCATTACATGGTATTGTTATCTTAATTTTAGCTGTTGTATTTTTTTGTTAATAGTATCTGCTTATTCTCTTCTTTAACTTTCTGTTTCTCGTCTATTTTTATATATGCTCTCTACAGGTGCAAAGTGCAAGCTCTTTTTTACCTGTAATGGCTCTCGCCCCTCAGGAACAAGAACGGATCGTTGACATGGCGTAAGTATTTGTTACTTTGTTATCTCTCAGTAAGCTTCAGTCTATATCTGATATACATTTCCACATTTTTAAAGAATGGGTTTT
Source organism: Artemisia tridentata subsp. tridentata (assembly GCA_021014915.2). Classification (NCBI taxonomy): domain Eukaryota; kingdom Viridiplantae; phylum Streptophyta; class Magnoliopsida; order Asterales; family Asteraceae; genus Artemisia; species Artemisia tridentata. The sequence goes on along the minus strand of CP139509.1, from coordinate 132,359,829 downwards.
TACTTCTTTTAGGGCCTCGCCTGGTGGTAAAACGACTTACATTGCAGCATTGATGAAAAATACTGGTATGATGTTTTTATACATTTACACAATTTCTTGACGTTGTCACATGTTTACTACTACTTCGTAATGTTTGGGGTACACATATTTTGTATGAGTTATATCACCCTATGCCTGTCATACTTTTGACTTCTTTTTTAACACAAAATCTATTCGTGATAGGTATAATATATGCGAATGAAATGAAGGAGCAGAGGCTAAGTAAGCTCACATCAAATTTACAGCGATTGGGTGTTACAAACACTGTAGTATGCAGCTACGATGGACGGGAGGTTAGTTTTTAACTTGGCGTACATTCGAATCAGGCTTTTTTTGTCAGTATTATCAATGTCTTGACACTGGTTTTGGAAGTCTGCTGTTTGAAAAAACTCCCTGTCAGTAGTTAGATTGTTTATTTTATAGTTCAACATGTACTTTTTTTATATTCACTTTTCTTCTTCTCCAATTCAACTTCAGCTGCCCAAAGTTTTGGGACACAACACAGCAGATAGGATTTTGTTGGATGCTCCTTGCAGTGGAACAGGGGTAAGCATCAAGCTTTATTTGTGTATATTCTTGTCTTCTTCTTCTGTTCCAATTGAAAATGTAATCTATTTATACTTATAATTTAACAGGTTATATCTAAAGACGAGTCTGTCAAAACCTCAAAAAGTGCTGTAGATGTACAGAACTGTTCACGTCTACAGAAGGTACTCAAAGTCTTTCTTTAAATTATATTTTCTTAGATTCGTGTGAGCATGCGACCTAGTAATGCTGTACTGAACATTTCACATGCTCTCAAGAAAAGATTCACTTTCATCTGTTTTTCTATCTTAATTTTTTGTTACCATCATTGGATATTATAGAAAATTGTTACTTCAGGTGTATGGATAAGGTTAGTATTGGTAAGATGGAAGTGGATGACTTTAAAGGTCTTTATTTTTATATGACAAAAGCAATTGTAGTATGACCGTAAGACTTGTTAGCAACATTATTAAAAACTGACATTCTTAGAAGAATGGCTAGATATGGCAATAATCGCTAGTGATAGCAATTTCACCCATAATTATGCGTACATGGATCAATTCAGGTTGTATCTTATGAATAACAGGTTAAAGAGATAAAATAGAATAAGATAACAGAAAGTTGGGTGAATTCGACTTGACCCTCACCTGAAATTTACTACTTTTGGTCTAGACTTACTCCCCCTCTGTTTCACCGGGATGGGTATTGCTTTTGTTGTTGTTTTTGTGGTCTAGACTTACTCTGACCAGTTACTCAACATCATGGTCCACTCATTTTGCAACATGTTGGCATGTTGCATTTGCTTACATGTGGTCATTGTAGCCTTGTTTTAAGTTTTACACACTTTTATCAACCGAGTGTTTCGTAGCTGTCTGGTTACATGATAGGAGAATGAGATGAGATGTTATAATATGGTAAAAGGAGCTTCTTGTTGCTTACATCAATATTTCACTCTTACTTATTTGGGATAGGGAAATGATTCTCATGCCTAATAAACATGTCTAAAAGTATGTCTATTAATAAGATTGTGACAAATGGCAAGATCAAGGATGAAAATATGAGAAAGAAAAGTAGCAAGTCGTGTGTCGAGTAATGAGTTGATTAGGCATGTATTTGGGATATGTGTTTGTGGGTTATGAGAATGTCTTCGTATAGGAGCCTCATTTTTATTGTTCAATGGCAGGAGCTGTTACTTGCAGCAATTGACATGGTTGACGCAAATTCAAAAACAGGGGGTTACGTAGTCTACTCCACATGCTCCATGCTGGTTATTGAGGTATCGAATCTATCTTGTATCTCGACTCCATGCCAGATATCTTGCAGCTATTTATTTATTTTTTATTATTTATTTTTTTTTTGGTTTTTGCAGAATGAAGAAGCTATAGACTATGCACTCAAGAAGAGAGATGTGAAACTTGTGCCATGCGGATTAGACTTTGGTCGCCCAGGGTACTCTTATTTATGCCATGTTTTTTGAGAGTTCGCGAATTGTATCAGATATACTGTTGTCTAAAGTATCAGTTTTCTTTGTAGGTTTGTTCGCTTTAGAGAACGCCGATTTCATCCTTCATTAGAAAAGACTAGACGTTTCTATCCTCATGTCCATAACATGGATGGTTTTTTTGTTGCAAAGGTATGCCATTATTAGCTACAAATCTGAACGTCCATAGTTTTTACACTTCTTTTGCGTTTTGACTGTTGTATATGTAATGTGATCATTTGATCATTATTTCAGCTGAAGAAAATGAGTAATTCGAAAGGAGCTCCAGCATCAGCTTCTGAACTAGATGAAGCAGTGGAAGAAGGTTCTGAGATCGAACCAGCGGAAGCAAAGACATCCAGAAGTAGTAATCCCTCGGCCCCAAAAGAAGAAGATATTGGAAAAGGATAACAAGAGTGCAACAAATAATAATGGTTCTCTTAAGAGAAAGAAAGAAGAAACACCTGTAACCACTGAAAAGAGGAAGAAGTATAAACCTCCTCCAAGAGAAGAAATCTCTAAAGCCAGGTACCTTCTCTTTTCATCACCATGCCTCCGCCTAACGTATCGTTTGTATACTAAACAAGCGGGGCTTGCTCGTTGTTTGTTTTGCTCTTACAACCCTTTTAACAAGGGGTTACAAATGATATTTACGTTTTTTTTAATATTAATAATAACGGTGTCTTTCTTTTTTGGGTTATGCAGGGAAGAAAAGAGACAAGCTTTGAGAGAAGCCAAAAAGAACGCTACCAAGGAAAGAAAACCTGGGAGCAAGAAGGAAAGAAAACCTGGGAGCAAGAAATCTGGACCTGGGTTTTGATTGGTTTTGACACTTACATGATCATGTTTAAGGGTATGAAACAAGATTTACAGGCTTTTTTGTATTGCTCTGATGGAGTTGTTGGCAGTCTTGAAGCATGGACTAACTGGCAAATCACTTTATTGGTATTATTAGTTGCAAAAACAACATATATTTTGTTTTTTTTTATTTATTTATTTGGTTTGGCAATTATGTCAGAGAAATTTTGTTTTTCTTTTTATCGATTTGAAAATATCTGCTACTTTAATCCTAGTATTTGCCCACAACTGTTAAGGGGTGGTGAGTTAAGGTTTGAAATATCTAAAAGAAGGTTGTTAACAAAGGCTAAGTTACTGAATTTGCATTCATGATTGAAATATAACAAGTAAAGCCCGAGTATTTTAGGTTTTATGTTGAGTTGGAGGTCCTGTATGTAATTAAGGGATTGGAAACAATGGTTTGAGAACTATACTATTCTCGACTGAAGCAGGAAAAAAACAAGTGAATAATAAATGTTCAACAGACTGGTGAAATACTAGACTTGTCTGAAGAGAAAATGTTGATTGCCTTTTTTGGATGTCCTCTACTGCTGGTTTTCTTGACCGGTATGTGACAGCAGTGCAGGGCCGTTATCTCTGGGGGAAGAAAAAGAAGGGGGAAGAAAAAGTAGTCGCCGTGGTAGTAATGTCCCGGAGCCCGGCTACCGACCCGAGGCGCCGATCGGGAAGAAAAAGAAGGGGTTTAGTTCTGACTGAGGAAATCTGAATTAACGAGCTTGCAGTTTTTGTAGATAGGCTGGTATCATAAGCTGTCAAGTTTGAGCCTCGTCTCTAAATCTTGAAAAGATGAATAAGAGGACAACCACCACTATGCTAAATCAGGTAGGTAATAAGATAAAGGTAACCTACAAAATTCGTCCTTTGTGTACAATGCATAATGTACAATGTTTTTAATGCATGTTTGGGTATATATGAAATTTACAACTAAAAGGAGCGAAATATGAAATTGCAAAAAAAAAAAAAATGTTTCATACATAAAGTTTGACAAAAAAAATTGGCCAAGACCATCCGAGTCTGCTCGGAAACAGTTGATTCCTGAGCCATTCGGAGTAAGAAGTCCCCAATTCACGGAGCTCGCAACGAGTGGTTTAGGTTCTGGATTCCATCTCTAGTTGGGGCTTCGGTTCGATGGTTATAAAATGTGGTGCGGGTTCATCTCTCTCGACCAGGGTCCAAACCTACCTTCCTAATAAGAAGAAAGGGCAAGCCAAAACCTAGTCCTAACAAGTTGAGTTCTGTAATTCGTTTCTCTTTCTGAATAGTTGCGCGAGGGACTATCCTTTCTATCGATTGCCCTTTCTTTTCACTCTCAAGACAAGGCTCTCTCTCTTTTATAAAAAGCGAAGCAAAGCGCATGGCGCTGAAAGCTCAATAAACACAGACGAAAACGATGCTGCCAGAGGAAAAATAGTAGGGATGACAGGATTGGAACCCGTGAGATTTTTGACCCCTCTTGAGGATTGATTTTTGTTAGAGATTGTTTCTGTCTGAGAATGGTTCGGGCTAAAACACACAAACAACATGGCTAGTTTTTTGCAGTTTACTCACAAGACAATATTTTGACCATAAAGTATGGCAGAGCATGATGGACGCAAAACCAGCCAATTTGCTTTGTTGGACCGAACCGGCACGACTGAATCAGACTGAACACATTTCGGTCATGTCCTCGGTCTAGTGTTTTGGCCATACCGGTTTTTGGATCGTTATCAACCCTATAACATAAAGTAGCAAAACATCACTTATATAATATCTCATTACAAAAAGGTCACTAATCTCATACTTTACACTTACAACTAACAAGAATTCGGATGTTACTAAGGCTATTTGTGAAACAAAGAATGCGTCAAATAACTTTAAAGAAAACAAAAAACAATGACCATAGAGCGAAGTGAGGCATGATGAACCTTGCTTGAACTCAAGTGCCCCACCTGCCACAACACATGATGCAATATCCTAACCTTGCACCCGGTTTCACTAAATGAGCAAGCGAGACACATTAGTTAGCTTGTCAACACGGTTCATATTGAAACAGTGATTTTGTTTTGGTCACAACTCACTAAGTCACTAGCATGCCAAGTTTGTCAGATATTGAGGCGGTGACTTGCATATCGTTCCATATGAGTTTCATTAGTTTTCAAAGTAGGATATGCTTGTTGATACTAATTTTTAAACCCATTTCTAACATGTAGTCATCAAATTAGCTGGTGTCATTTATCTTCTTATGTTTCTCTAATAAGCAACTTTTTTTAAGTGGCTGTTCAAATATGTTTACCAGATAAACTGATGTAGTCGCATTCAGCACTAGAAAGATAAACAATTAAATCATCCATGGAAATTCACATGTAATTCAGTAAATTCTTTCACCTATCCACTTTCGGTTAAAAATGGAAGGAAAAAAAAATGTATGTTTCTTTAAGTAATGGGAGGTTTATAGCTAAAAAGAAAGGTAGCCATAAAGGAGAAATAACATCAACAAAACACAATGAGTCCACCATACATACCATGTTAAATGATACATCTATCTAATAAAGAATTTGGCCTCTTTTGCTGAATGCAACCCTCTACAGGTAGGCCATTCTCGATTAAGTGCGACTTTTTGTGCTACAATCATTGTGTACCAGGACTTTGAAGAAGTAAACCTTCATCCTTAATTCTCACAGTAACGGCAACAGGTGTCTATTGATTAATCACAGCCGGCCAGCTGCCAAATCATCAGGACCAACTATGGACCTGGGATTAGACATCAACTTGTAAAGTGAAAAAAATCAAACAGAACAAAACAAGGTACAAAATGAACACAACACAACACATTGAGCAGACCAAGTTGGACACTCAGATTCTACTTGCAAGAGCGAAAGGAGTTTATACTGATTTAAAAACCAGTATCAAACATGTACACATCACCATTTAAATTCTGAAAGATATTCGATTTAACTCATGTGATGAAAACATAACACTTGTCCGTGAGCTAAATTCTTATGAAAACCGATAACTTAAAATCATTTGGCATAATTTAAGCCTCTGAAATATGGTCCTAAACTCCTAATCAACTACTATATCTGAATTGATTTCTGATTCAGCGAAAATGCTTGTAGAAGCAGACCCAGTTTAATTTAATATGGATATACAAAGAAAAGCTCTAGAAATATATACCTGTTGGGAGAACACTGATCTGTACTCTTAACTTCCGCCTGCCTGATCATTGCTTCCTTTAGAGGCAGAAGACATACCTTGCTCAATACACTAGACAAAAACCACGAAGTTCGAGATATTAAGAAGATAAATTAGGTTTTTTTATAAAGCATGAGGATTTTATAAGAATAAATGAACGAAACAAACACTGGCACCTCAAAGTAGGTGGTCCAGCATAGACTGAAATACCAATATACCTGAAGCAGATGATTATGTAACCAATCAAGAGTTTGCGGGAATGTCGTAGCAGATATATTAGCAACTGTTAATCCCTGTTCACATATTTGATAAATTAGAATCCTCCATGACATGATCCAAAGTACCAGTAACCAAGAGAAGATAAAGTGACGTGATTGTACCTGTGACTTGAACGAGCACAGATAGTCTTGAATGGTTTTCAAGTTGCTAATCAATTTATCTTTTTCCTGAAAAATCATATAGACAAGAAAAGGTCAATATAATTTTTCCTACTACGACAACGTATAAGTGTCAACTAATTAACTATACAAAGCTTAATAGATATTGATACCTGGATCGGATACTTATCACTGAATTTTCGGCTAGATATCCACTCCTCTAGTAGTGCCTGCGAATGATAAGAACAACGTACTTGATTATTTTATACTAAATAACTACTGAAATTGTTTATCAATGTAACTATGCTTAAGCTTTGCTCAAAAACACCGCACGTCAAACCAGAAAAAGACCTATACTATTAGAGAACAAAATAAACCCTTCTCTCCTTAGACACACAAACAGACATCTTCAATGTGCTAGCTTAGAAAAGTATGAATGTGACAAAAAAATCCAGTTACCTTATGATCAAATTCCGCCATCTTTAGGACTATAGGAATTATTACTGGTTCAGTGACCCCTGATTTCTCTCTTGTAAGAGTAGGCTTCTTATCCGATGCTTGATCTTTTTTATTGTCGTCTAAATGGCCAAAAAAACAGTTAGAAAGATTGGGATATAGTCAGAGTATTCATTTTGATGCTAGCTAAAAGGATGTTAATATAAATTGGGTAGCAACAGACACAAAACCTATGAAGAACAATATAAATTAATGGAGAGGTTAGATTAAAAGCTACCTTTACTACCAGCAGCATGATCAACAATATCAACAGACTTGAGACCATCTGAAATTTTATCAGAATCTTCGGGAACTATTGCTTCTGTCCTGGAATTCTCCGCACCCTGATGGCTATTCTCACTATGAGAGCTAAGAGCAGAAGCATTATTTTCCTTGTCTTTTATGTCATTTTTGTCCGTTTTTGAAGACTTTGATGCTTCTGCATTCACTGATACATTATGTGGTGACTTGTTCTCTTCGTCCATTAGGTATATACTAGGATCCACATGCATTCCCTGCAAGGCAAACTCAGAAATAGTGTCATCATGTGCTTCTCTTTTTGGAGTAGACTAACTACGTGGAGAACAGGCCTAGTATATAGAATTTTTACCTCAATGATGATTGGTTTCCCATCTTTCATTGCTTTCTTTAAATCACCAGCCAAACCTATGACAACAAAAGATCCACATGATTAAAATAAAATCCCTAGATGTTTGTTTCCAACTACAAACTGGTTTAACCAGAAGTTGTATATTACCTTTTCTAACAATTCTGCATTCTCTGCAAAATTCAGTAATTAGCTCCTCTGATGAGCTGAAGTCTCGCGCCCATATAGGTGAAGATGTCAAGGGTGCACTGGGTAGGTTAAAAGAGTATTAGCTTCCAATATACATTAACTCTCATTTGATTTGTTTCCTACTTTTCTATTATTTCTGAAGATACAGCCAACACATTATGAAAATAAGAGCCAAAGGTCTGGAAATGTCACATACTCTGTTGACGTCCTTAGCAATTCATAGACCATATCCGTCTGTAAATCAAGAAGAATGAATGTCAAGGAAGTTCATGCGAAGCACAAATTTAGTTGACTATGTGTTTAGGTACTCACAAAATAAAGAGATGGGAGCAATATAAACATTGAACTAGAAAACAGATTCACACATGAAAACCATTTGGCAAGTTTAGCCTTTGTGCAAGTTGGGTAGCAATCGTAGACTTTCCAACACACGCTGTGCCACATACAAGAATAACCAACGGTACTCTTTGATGGTGAAATCTACAAATGAGATTAACACAAGAAGCATGATAATCAAAAAGGAAGAGACCCTAAGCCATTAAATAAAATGGAGTGTGAATGAGTACTACCATAAGCAAATAAATGAAGAGTTTATTAGAAAAAATGTTTTTCTTCCCATAAACAGTGGTCGGAAAAGTACTTACTCCCACGGAAAAATTGGCCATTAATATTGGCTTAACATCTCTAGTTTATTTAAACTTTTATATTAAAATAATAATGCACCATATATCTAAAAGATTTTTATTTTATTTCTGTAATAGGCATGGTCATTGTATCGCCTTAATACCCCCCACCTTACAGAAAGTGAAACCCATTCCAACAAAATTTGAACATGTCGTCAAACTTACAATAAAATGGGGAATTGGGACATACCTGGTCATCATCTTGTAACGATTTATGTACTCTTGCCCGTAGCCCCGCCGTTCCATGAGCTGCAAGCAAATTGCAACAGCAAAACATCGTGAGTAAGTTTAACAAACTCTAGATAACCTGCATAACTGTACACCGAAAAAGCTATCAAAGAGTGTATGATGACACTATGAGGATATTATACCTCTTTTATTTAATCATGCTAAAGGAACAGCATGCAAAATAAAAATGGACATATATACCTTAAACAAATTAGCTTCCAGATCAGACTGAGATCTGCAAAAAAGTAATACATGAGATGTTAAAGACATATAGAGATATTAGTGAAAGAATAGCTGCTGAAGAGCATGATATGATGACATACACGTCCAAAAGACTATTATCTATGAGCAGCTTCTTGAGTTCAAGGGCAATTTTTAATGCCACGTGATTAGGAATCTGAAACAAAAACAGTGTGATGTTTAACCTTTAAGAGATGATGTCATGCTAGCATAAAAAATAATAAATGAAGAAATAACGAAAACAGGTGAGAATAATGAAATGAAAAAACAAATGACTATTACATAAAGACAAGTTATCTGCTAAAGGATGCTTCAAAGTTTTAGGGGTAATCAACACTGAAACTTTTGGCAGCATGCAGTATGTATGAGGTCTAAAATATTTGTTTGATCAATCTAAGACACGCTCAGTAGCCTGTTAGGGGTACAACCTATCTACCAAGTACTGTATCTGCTAAAACAATTATTCACTTGATTCATAACTATTAATGAAAAGTTAAAATTTTAGCATAGGAAAAAACAATATATCTCTTGATCCAATATAATCAGATTAGCCTAAATGACTTTTGCTTATTTCAACAAACAATATGGTCATATCTAAAGACAAATTATATTTGTACACTATTGCGTCTACTTTCCCTGCCAGCCAATTTCAAATGGATGCAATAGAAAATAAACTATCATTTATATAACCTTTTCTCCCATAAATATCTTATCATAACTTTCTTTTCTTTGCAAATCTTGATAAAAAAGCTTTCTTTTGTTATAAACGGCAAAGACACTCACACAACCATATACACCTCACATGTGTCTCACATGAGACTTGAACTACAACCTTTACACCGTGTTCTTTAGTTAAAATTTGAGGGGAAAGGAAAGAAAATGGAATGTTTTTGTGTTCTTGACCTTTTTTTAAGAAAGGAAAAGGAAGTGGAGAGGACGATGAGAGTAATTTTTGTTAAAAAATCTTCATCCCATTTTTGGGAGGAAAGTTTAAATATATTATGTGTAAAGACTAATATGCCCCTTTTAAAAGTTTTGTCACTAACAATTAAAGGGCATACATGTAATTTGAACAAGTATTTTCCTTTTCCTCCAACTTAAGAACAAGATTTATAGTTAGTTTCCTTTTCCTTTCTTCTATCTCAAGAAAATATAAACCAACCATTCCTTTACTTTCCTTTTCTTTTTCCTTTCCTTTCCTATTCTTTTCATTTTCCCTTTATTTAAAACTTGAGAAAAGGGTGTTAGGTTGATGAGCCACTCACATACCGCTAGGCCAAAGGCCCTTTGGTGATAATTAGGCTCATTTATCATATGCACTCATTATAAGACACGATTTTATATAATATGTAAATATGATTTTAGAATTTTGCAGTGAAATAAAGAGCACGTCTCCACAAATAATATACTAACCTGATTTTTGCCTCAAACAACAGAGATGACAGATCTCAACTTTTACATTTGGGAGCTCACACATTTTGGAATGGGAACAATATACAACCTTTCACTGTTGAGCAAGTCAGCAATATGACCAACTTAGCTGACGTAAGCTTCAGTGATGCTAATCTATCACCTAATTTTATCTCTAGTTATACAAATCCCAAACTCAGTTCACTTCATTACAACAGTTGAGAATGGCGCGACTCTATCACATAATTGCTTCTAGTTATACAAATTCCATGCTCTGCTCAATTCAGTATAAATGTATAATAGTTAACAATGATGCAATCGTATCACCTAATTGCTTATCTCTAGATATACAAAATCCCATGCTCGATTCACCTCATTTCAATAGTTGCCAGGTCTCATATTTTTACTTTCTCCTACCAGTCCTAGGATAAGAATATTGTAATGTAATAATAATTTTCTTGCCAGATTTCTGGCTTTCAGCTTAGTAAAAGGCAACCTACAATTGAACAAAACACGAGCATGTGATTTCAATCTTAATACTATAAAGGCTCATATTTCATGTGTTACTACGTATAAAGAAAAAAGGAAACTTAAAGATGGGATATCAAGGCCACAAAATAGTGCAACTACAAAAGCCTAAGCCAAACAACTAACCACACACCCCTTTTGTATGCAAAGAATAATCTTGTTTTCCATTTTCGAGATAGGATGAATTTTAAAATCTGCTCTGGCCCCTTGGACACAATAATGACTTTGTTATAGACGTTATTAGGCAGATTATATGGGTATTTGCATGTACAGATTAGATTTACAACTAATTTATCCAACTATTATCATGAGTCAACACAATAAAGCAAACTACTCAATCATCAGAAGGTCAAATAACTAAGTGACTAAACTCGTAAAAAATTTCAAAACAAAACTAAATTCGACATCAAAATCGAAAATTCCAACGATATAAATTGAACTTTGGTGAAAGTCAATGAGAAAGTGGATAGAAGGCAAAACCTTTGTTACAGTTAACATCCTGCTAAGCAAAAATCTAGAGAGGACATAATAATGATCAGCATTATCACCCAACCACACTTTCACCTGAGAAGAGTAAAAATAAATTAATAAACGCTGTAATATACTAGAAAAATAAGCTAATAAGCAATTAGAAACAAGTATGATGAATAAAAAAAGACCTTGACGAAATCGTATTTGGAGGAACCGTTACGAGTACCGGTAGGCAAATGGAAGTCGTTAGTATTATCATTATCATTATCATTATCTTCATGATGAAATGATGATTTGTGTTTTGAATTAGAAGTGCCGCTAGGGTTTGGTATTAATACTGATTTATCCTTCTTCATCTACTTGTTTTATGTGAGTTGATTGTAATCCAAAATGGGGGATGATTTTCTTGAGCAGTGTAGAATCGTGTTAATTTTGTTCAAAAAAAAAAGAATCGTGTTAATCGGAAACAAGTGCTCGTGATGGCGAGGGCTGTTTGGACCATTTTGAAAGAGTAAATTGCAAAAAGCCAAAAATCGTCCTTGTGGTTTGGCCAAATTGAGGGTTATGGTTCATTAAGTTCAAACATCGTCCGGATTTAGCACTGCTACATGGTCTTTCATGTTAATCGGTGTTAAGTGAGATCTGTTAGCAGTTATAAGTTAGCCCTTTTGGCCAACGATAGTTGCAGCGCCCTCCGTTAAACTAACGGCCGTTATAATTTTTTTTTCGATTTTTTTTTGAATTTTTTTTCCTTGTCCGTTTTTTATACGATTTTTTTTTCGTCATGTGATCTTTTTTTTTTTTTTTTTTTTTTTTTTTCTTTTTTTTTTTTTTTCGAAATTTATTGTTTTTGGCAAATGTTCAAATTTTTTCGTCAGTACGTATATATGTTCTAAAAACGTACAAAAAACGTAAAATTTTTTATACGTTTTTATATACTTTTTTTTTAATAAAATGTTTTTTTACATAAAAACGTTTTTTATATAAAAATGTTTTCATATAAAAACGTTTTATATAAAAAGTTTTATGAAAACTTTTTTTTATATAAAAAACTTTTTTCATATATAAAAACTTTGTTATATAAAAACATTTTTTATATAAAAAAGATTTATATAATTTTTTTATATAAATACGTTTTATATAAAAAACATTTTTATATAAAACCTTTTTATAAAATGTTTTATATAAAAAAAATTTATATAAAAACTTTTTTATTTAAAAAACTTTTTTATATAAAAATGTTTTATATAAAAAAAACATTTTATATAAAAAAAATTCACATAACGAAAACAATGTTTCCAAAAAGTAATTTCGAAAAAAAATTCACATGACGAAAAAAACTTTTCCAAAAAAAAAATTCGAAAAAAAAGTAGGGCAAAAAAAATTTTCAAAAGAGAATTTCATAAAAAAATTTAAATTATAACGGCCGTTAGTTTAAAGGATGGGCGCTGCAACGATCGTTAACTGCTAACGGAACCCACTTAACGCCGGTTAACATGAAGGACCAAAAGTGCACGTAACAGTGCTAAATCCGGACGATCTTTGCACTTAATGAAACACAAGGACGAAACGTGCAATTTGGCCAAACCACAAGAACGATTTTTGCAATTTACTCATTTTTTAAATATTTTATTTTATGACAGCAAGAAAGCATAATTTATATTTTGATTGACAGTGTGGACATAGCGATCTAACGAATACCGTCGAACCAAATACATAAACATTGATTTGAAAAAAATACTAGTATTATATTAGCATCAAAAATTGATTACTATATTCCTATATCCCTTGTTCATATTATAGGGGATATCATGCCTACATTCCTTTTGAAAAAAAGGTGGGGATAAGGGAAAAACATTTAACAGAGATTTACTGGAGGGACTAAATTGTACATTTTTTAAAAATTTTAGAAAGAGGATGTAGCTAATTGACTACATTTGGATGTAGGCATGATTTCCCCTTATATTATTTAACTAAAAAATCAATAATCTAAAAATTGAATTACTCTTGATGGGAGCATCAAGAGTGCGACCGCGTTATTAGCCTTGGAGACCACCTTATGGTTTTGGAGACTTGCCTTTTGAAATTTGTGTTTGGTCGTTTTTGGCTCAAATGATGCATATTATGGTTTTACAATGGACATAAGACGTCTTCTAAAATTTCGAAAAAGCTTTCAAATTTAACTGAAATTCTTCAACCACCTAAACAACCTCATTCTCACACGAAAGTACGAAACTCGTATCATACCATTTAATGGAAAACAGATATTTTCACAAGGCTAATAACGCAGTCGTTAAATGTGATAGTAACTTGGTAGTGCCTAGTCATTTTTATTTCGTTAATAAATCCTACAGTACTTTGGAGCTTGGACACTTATTTGAGCCCAAATTAACTGGCATGAACTTGGGCTCGGCTCTATGTAAAACAATGTGATGTGATCCAGTTTGAGTTAAGGCCCAGTTAACTATTTTAGTAAGTGTTTCTCCATTGTGGCATTGTTATTGTAACACTTGCAAGTTTTAAAAATACACAAGTTACAAAATTTATCTTGTTGCATAAGCATAACAAGTGCATGTCAATAGTTCTTCGATGAAATGCCTTAGCAGAACACATTTGTGATTTGGGTTTTATAGCTAAGCTTTGAAATGGTAACTTCTTGTGCAATTTTGTGTAGGAAGATAGGAGATTAACTGGATTGATGTCTTTAACAGTTGTTTCGATATGAAAACTGACATTTTCTTTGTTTATCATAACGAGGGTTCTTGAACTATAAATCGTTTAGACATGCGAACTTTACCATAAAACGAGTTCTTTCTGGTTAAAGGATTTGTTTCTAGTTAGCCATTGAGGAGTCGATGGTTGCTGTGGTGATCTTCTCCAATTATTATGTAAACTCTTCTTGGTGTTTGGATGAACTTTTGGAGATCATAGAATGCCGGAATGTGATGGGACAGAGGTTTTACCTGTGTAATATGATATGGATCCCTTGGATGACCATGGACAGAGGAGAAGTTTTCATAAATTGAACAAGATGAAAGTGAAATTAACTTTAAGGTTGAGAAAGTACAGAGGGGGAGGGAAACTTTGGTGACAGCTGCCAGTTTATCTACCATGTCATCCTTACCAACCTTAAGCTCCCTTGATTTACATGGTTCATTGTTTATGACAAACTGTCCAGATGTATCAAGGATGACAAATCTTAAGCACCTGATTTTGTCATATTGTTCGCATTTGGTCGAGGATTACAAATCGTTGGGCTTCACAACAGAACTAGTTATTGTGACAGCCTTAAGATTATCCCATCATGTATCCCGAATCTATATAATCTATTGATGATATCTATGGTCCAGGGATATTCTCCACATTATTCTCGAATGTAGTACATAACACATATTTTGATAGTACAGTTAACTAAGGTTTGTGTTTCTTGATAGATAAATGTGCTGCTGCCAATCATCAATTAACTATTGCAGTTCCTGGAAGCAAAATTTTCAACTGGTTCAGCAACGAATGATCACGTAGTTGCACTGAATTTACTTCAAATCAGATCATGAATGTGAATGTTCAAAAAAAGATCATGAATGTGATAGTGATGGCAGCTCTTGGGAGTCATCAGCATGTTATCTCCAGTGTACCTTTGATCCGTTGAGCGAGAGTATGCTGTATCTTTGCTCAACCACTGAGTTAAAACCACTGAATAGAAATTCAAATGTGAGGTAAAAATGATAGATAGGCCAGCATGTGCTTCTAAAAGTGCAGATTGCGAGTGGATTAAATTTATACTTCCGTAATGAACAGACTGGATACTACAAACTGTTGGAAGTATGAGACTGAGGTTTGATTTCTCTCATCTATAGTGGAGTAATATTTGTCACTAGCTTGGAGGATGGAGATGACCAAAGTGAGGTACCTAATCATATACTTTTATACCATAACTTCAAACACAGGAAGCGTAAAACCAAAACTGATGCATTTGTTACTTCTACCAATGAAATCGAATCGTAGAAAACTTTAACAACCCATTTTTAGCTGTATACAGATACAATAGTCTGTTGCTAGTATTATATCGTCTGTTGGACAAGTATACTAACTTTTGACCAAATTCTTTACAACAGGCTCTTCTAGACACGTAGATCCGGCAATGTCTACAAACCATGAAAACGCATTCCAAACTATACATAATTATAAAGATGATCAATCATGATTTGAATCCACAACCCACTAATAATCTTAAATTGCATATGGCAATAATATTATATTACCGGCATACATGAATACAAGTTGTGCGCTACATGGCACTGGCACAGTCAAATTAATAAGTGGAAGCTTAAATTACAACAGGCTAAATCACTCCAAATTCCCGGTTCTAAAAGTGTACATAGAATATTACTCCAAATATGAGGCTTGAGTTGCTTCAGGTTGAAGGACTCCAAAGTCCCAGTTTCAAATGTTCAAATTTGAAACTTGTTAAAGAATTTATAGAATAAATAAGCAGAAGTTTAGCTAAACTGCTAGGCGTTCAAATTCTCAGTTTCAAACATTTGAATTTAAAACCTCTTGAAGAATTTACCCCCTCGTTTTCCCATGTCAGAAGACGAGAGTCTTGTTGACAGATCAGACATGTTACCTGGGCACCATTTGAAGTCTTTAAGATCAGAAAATAAGGCAGATAGCATAGGAGTGACTTCGTCGTCCTTTATGTTTTTACAGGATATTACAGTGAGGCTTTCAAGTTCCTTCCATGAAAGCACCACAGTCTCGAGACCTTGTGTTGTTAACCTTGAGCATCCTTCTATAGAGACGAATCTCAGACTCCTGTGATCAAACCAAAAGTTATGAGCAGTTCTTCTGTTTTCAATTAAGTAGGCCCTATAAGGCCATGACTATTTCGTAAATGGGATCCACATTAACATCATTATTAATCCTCTCAACATATAAGATAAATGAAAATGCCTAAATGTCGAATTGAACAATACAGATGCTGACCTAGAAGATAACATTTTTCACAGGTGTTTTACATAGTGCTAACTGTTAAGTGTTAACCTGAGCTAAGCAAAACAAACTGCCTAAGCGGGATTAAGCGGAAGCGTAGTTGGGCTATCTAAATATTACATAAGAGTTACTTTCAAATAAAGGTTTCATATTGACCCATTTACTCTTGAATGTTCAAATCAGAAAGTCGAACGGGTTAAAAGTCACACAACTTGATTATGAATGTTTACAACCTCCTAAACTGTTTTTATTCAGAGATTAGATGATTGCCCTAATACGACTTTTTTTTTTGTAATCATAAGTAATACATTAGTCATTTACAGAGAATGGAGAAAAAGGGGTTTGCACGAACCAAGCCAAACTGAACTGGCCCAGTTTGACTTGAACTAAGACATGGTGCGTTTCAATCTGAACCTGTTTTGACCCGTTATTAAACTCACCTGACCCTCCCAGCCCGCGTTTTCTCACCTCAACTTTTAGATTATGAAGCACATGCAATTAAGAACTTTCAAGCACAACCGCAAATTTCATATTTTCTGCAGGGCTAAGACTAAGATGATACAGTCTTATACGTACAATTTAATGTGTTATCTATGAGCTGGAGAAAATTAATATACCTATGGATAGTTGCTAAATTTCTAATATGGTTGTTCAAATGGCAAATTGCACGCTCAGGCTCAGTTTGACAAAAACTCCCAACCTAAAAGTAGACTGTGAACATTCTGCAATGAAACACTTAAAAAGAAAATAACTATATACCTGCACAAACTTGCATTAAAGAACACAGCATCATTTAATCCCCAAGAATTCTTGAAAACAACTTCCGTCACATTTTGACATACAACAAACAACCCCCTTATACTTTGCTTATCTCGTAACTGGCACTTCTCCAAATGCAATCTTTCAAGCATCGGACAAACCCCCAAAAGCTCATCAACTTCACAATTCCGATCAATCCCTTTACACGAAACAAACTTCAAAGTCTTCAAATTCTCACAATACGAAATCCCTGAAAACCATCCATCATCCATCCTATGATCACAAAACGTCAACTCTTCAAGCATATGACAACACTCGCCAATCGCCTTAATCCCTTCATACCCACCCTCACACCCTCTGAGCTCAAGCTTAACCAACCTCTTACACCCTTGAGCCAAAATAATTAACCCACGATCACTCACTAACGACTTATAAACCCCATCAACAACCCCAACTATCTTCAATATCTGCAAATTGGAAAACGCCGCTATCCCAATCAACACATTATTATTACACATATGCAAAACCAATTCTTGCATAGTAACACACTCCTCAGCAACACTTAACAACCCGAGCTCACTACAATTCACAACCACGAGCCTCCTCAAATTCGGATACACACTACTCAAAACTTTCAAACCAAAATCAACTTCCTCAACCGGCAACACAACATCACCATCATCACATAAAAACTCATCACCGCTAATTCCAATACAACCCAACTCATTACCAGTATAAACACTCGGGTTTAAACCACTACTAGCACTACTACTAGAAACAACACTAGCACAAAGTAAATCAACATGGGTCAAATTAGGAAACCTTAAAAACATCCGACCAGATATAAGAAAATCCCAATCCAAAACCTTAACCGACCTTACCACCCGTCCTTGCACACACAACCATCTTTTCGAAACTAGACAATTCGCGTCCCGTTGTGACTTTTCAGTATTTTTCGACAGAATGTTGAGCAGGATTTCGTCCGAAATGAAGGAACTAAAATCATTTTTTGGGAAATCTAATTTATGGGTTTTGCTTTCAGGGTTTTTGAGTAATGAACGACGGCGAATGGCGGCTTGAACGATATGATTAATAGATAAATCGTCTTTTAACCATAAGTTAGGGTTTTGGTTTTCAAGTGAGCAATGTGACATTGGATTTTTTTTTTCTTGTTTGGTTATAACTTTTGCAGAATCATTTGAATTTGATGGTTTGATTTTGTGTTTTTGAGGCGAATTTTTGGATTAATTAATTGTTGTGGAGTGATGACTTTTTCAGTTTTTTTGGAGTTTGAAGGCAACGGCCTAAAAAGAGGGGCCCAAAGTTTGAATATACCCTTTTTCATAACGTTGTTTTTTGAGTGTTTTAAAAACTACAAAATACATCCCTGTGGTTTTGTCAATTTCACACGATACATCCCTTTCAAAAAAGTTGCGCCATACACATCCCTCCGTTAGTAAAAGTCAAACACAATACATCCACGAGGACGAACGGTACAAAGATTGTGTCGTTAACTTTGACACGTGGCAGTTATCTATTTTTAAGCAAGGGTAATTAAGTCTTTTTATGTTTCCCACATCTACTCACACCTATTCTTTTAATACTCTTATCAGTGAAACGCAATTCATAAATCAAACAATAAATCCAAAGAACACGAACAGAAATCAAATTCACAAATCAAAAACAATAAATCCACATTTTCAATTTTAGTATCTGCTCCTTATAACTCCATCCTTACAACAAAAAAATAATACCCATCACAAACTCCATGGCTACAAATCTGCTCCTTATAACTCCAAATACATATCAATCACATAAAATACACCCAACCTTATAACTCCATGGCTAAAAACGCAGCAACAAACTTCATCATTCTTATCACTACGAGACAAGTACATGTCACAACCCGTTTCTTCTTAAGTCTCAAAACAAACAAAGAACCGTGGCTCAATCTTTCTTCAAGATCTCTAAGATGAGGTCTCGGGTAGGTTTTTTTTTTTTTTTTTTGTAGGCGGGTAGGTTTTTTTTGGGGGGAAATCGAAGTGTAATTAGCTCCAATTAGGGTTTTGATAAAATTTGGGGGGAAATCGAAATTGAAAGATGAGTTGTGTGTAATAACATGTCATTTGAAATGGGTTTGTTTTAGATTTTGTTAAAACTCATTAATTTGGTTTAATTTTGATTTTTTAGGGTTTGAAATTTGGGATTTTGGGGGTGTTGTTCAATAAATGGGTATCAATTGTATGTGTATCAAATAGTGTCTCTGGACTTTCATTTTCGTATCAAACACCCATGGTGATGAAAACGCGATTCAGGTTGGAAGCCAAATTGGGTTTAGATTAGATTTGATAATATGATATGAATTTTTGTTGGTTTAGATTAGATTTGATAATATGATCTGGATTGAAATTTGTGAGTGTGTTTAGATTAGATTTGATAATATGAACTGGATTGAAATTTTAAGATGTGTTCTTGAAGGAAATGAAATAAACTGGACAAATGATAAATGAAATTTGTGTGGATTGAAAAATGATAAATATTTGCTCAATTCCCTTAACGACAAACTAGAAAAATGATAAATGAAATACTGGAAAAATGAAAAATGATAAATGGGTGTGAGCAGGTGTGGCGTTAAAAGGACTAAAATACTCTTGCTTAAAAAAAGATAACTGACACGTGTCCAACTTAACGAGACAATCTTTGCACCGTTCGTCCTCTTGGATGTATTGTGTTTGACTTTTACTAACGGAAGGATGTGTATGATGCAACTTTTTTGGGAGGGATGTATCGTGTGAAATTGACCAAACCACAGGGATGTATTTTGTAGTTTACTCTTGTTTTTTCTATATCCTGTTGTTTCTTTTTGTAATTACTTGTTTGATAATTTTCTTTTGAGAAGTAGGCCAAAAACAATATCTATATTTAAAAAGGAAGCCAAAAACAATATCTATTTCTCAAATTATGCCAATTATTTCACGCTCGACTGCTCGACCCAATAAACTTGCCGACACGTGTTATTCCTTTATTGACACGTGTCAGTCCTTTATTTTTTTATTAATAAATATTTGGCCCACAATTGATCAATAAATTTGGCAACATTAGCCACTTAACCAAATAAGTGTTTGCAAAGTTAGTCCTTTTACTAATGACTATTTTATTTTAGTCCATTAACCAAACAAGCGTTTGCAAAGTTAGTCCTTTTACTAACGGCCGTTTTATTTTAGTCCATTAACCAAACAAGCGTTTGCAAAGTTAGTCCTTTAACCAACGGACGTTTTATTTTTCATTTTTGGTCCTTGTGATTATTATTATTATTCAAAAAAATTCAAAAAAATTTATAAAAATTCGAAAAAAAACTTATAAAAATTCGAAAAAATTATAAAATTTCGAAAAGTTTCGAAAAAATTTATAAAATATCGAAAAAGATTTAAGAATTCGAAAAAACTTATAAAAATTTCAAAATTTTTTAAAAATTCTTAAAATTTTTAAAAATTAGAAAAAATTTATAAAAATTCGAAATTTTTTTAAAAATTCGAAAAAACTTATAAAAATTCAAAAATTTACAAAAATTAGAAAAAATTTATAAATATTCAGAAAATTCGAAAAAATTTATACAAATTCGAAAATTTTTTAAAAATTCAAAAAATTCAAAAAATCTTTAGAATTCCAAAAAAATTAAAAAAATTAGAAAAATTTATAAAAATTCGAAAACGTTTTAAAAATTCGAAAAAACTTACAAAAATTAGAAAAAACATATAAAAATTCGAAAAATTTATAAATATTCAATTTTTTTTAAAAAATAGGAAAAAATTTATTAAAATTCGAAAAACTCGAAAAAATTTATAAAAATTGGAAAAAATTATAAAAATTCAAAAAAACGTAAAAAAATTCGAAAAAACTTATAAAAATTCAAAAAATTTATAAAAATTCAAAATTTTTTTAAAAATTAGAAAAAATTTATAAAAATTTGAAAAAATCGAAAAAATTAATAAAAATTCGAAAATTTTTTAAAAATTCAAAAATTTTATAAAAATACGAAAAAATTTTAAAAATTCAAAAAGAATTATAAAAATTCGAAATATTTACAAAAATAAATTTTTTTTTTAAATTAGAAAAAATTTATAAAAATTCGAAAAAATCGAAAAAATTTATATAAGTTCAAAAATTATATAAAAATTCGAAAAATCTTTTAAATATTCAAAAAATTCAAAAAGTTTAAAAAAATTTGAAAAGTTTATAAAAATTCAAAAAATTTATAAAAATTCAAATTTTTTTAAAAATTAGAATAAAATTTATAAACATTCGAAAAAAATAAAAAATTTTATAAAAATTCAAAAAATATAAAAATTCAACGACCACCACTGCTCAACTGCTCAACCGCTCGACCACCACTGCTCAACCGCTCGACCACCACTGCTTAATTGCTCAACTGCTCAACCGCTCGACCACCACTGCTCAACTGCTCAACCGCTTGAGCAGTTGAGCAGTTAAGCAGTGGTGGTCGAGAGGTTGAGCAGTGGTGGTCGAAAATTTTATAAATTTTATTCTAATTTTTAAAAAAATTTCGAATTTTTTAAAATTTTTCGAATTTTTTGAATTTTTAAAAAATTATTCGAATTTTTATAAGTTTTTCGAATTTTTAAAATTTTTTCAAATTTTTATAAATTCTTTGAGTTTTATAAGCTTTTTCGTATTTTTATAAAATTTTTGAATTTTTAAAAAATTTTCGAATTTTATATTTTTTTCGAATTTTTTGAACTTTTATAAATTTTAAAATTTTTTTGAATTTTTATAAATTTTTCGAATTTTTATAAGTTTTTTCGAATTTTTAAAAATTTTTCGAATTTTTAAAACTTTTTCGAATTTTTATAAATTTTTCGAATTTTTATAATTTTTTTCGAATTCAAATTTTTTTTTGATTTTTTAAATTTTTTTGAATTTTTTGAATTTTTAAAATTTTTTTGAATTTTTAAAAAAATTTTTGAATTTTTATAAATTTTTCGGATTTTAATAAGTTTTTCCGAATTTTTATAAGTTTTTTCGAATTTTTAATAATTTTTCGAATTTTTATAATTTTTTTTCGAATTCAAAATTTTTTTTGAGTTTTTTTAAGTTTTTCGAATTTTTTGAATTTTTAAAATTTTTTCGAAATTATATAAATTTTTTCGAATTTTTATAAATATTTCGAATTTTTATAAGTTTTTTCGAATTTTTAAAAAAATTTTAAATTTTTATAAATTTTTTCTAATTTTTAAAAATTTTAAGAATTTTTTAAAAATTTTGGAATTTTTTTAAGTTTTTTCGAATTTTTATAAATTTTTAAAAAATTTAAGAATTTTAAAAAAAATTTGCAATTTTTATGAGTTTTTTTGAATTCTTAAATCTTTTTCGATTTTTTATAAATTTTTTCGAAACTTTTCGAAATTTTATAATTTTTTTCGAATTTTTATAAGTTTTTTAAAATTTTTTTGAATAATAATAAAAAGCACAAGGACCAAAAATGAAAAATAAAACGTCCGTTGGTAAATGGACTAACTTTGCAAACGCTTGTTTGGTTAATGGACTAAAATAAAATGGCCGTTAGTAAAAGGACTAACTTTGCAAACACTTATTTGGTTAAGTGGCTAATGTTGCCAAATTTATTGGTCAATTGTGGGCCAAATATTTATTAATAAAAAAATTAATGAATGACACGTGTCGGCAAGTTTATGGGGTCGATCAGTCGAGCAGTCGAGCGTGGAATAATTGGCCTATTTTGGGAAATAGATGTTGTTTTTGGCTTCCTTTTGAAATAAGCCAAAAGTTTTGACCTACTTTGGGAATTTTCTCTTTTCTTTTTTGGGTAACTCCCAGCGTCTTGGGGGGAGGACGCTGGTGAACACCGCCGCCAACCCCCAAGACTCCAGAATCATGGCATTCGGAATCCCAGCCAAGACGCTGCGTTGTGGGGAAGAGACAAAACATTTTTTTGGACCGTTTGGGCTTTTAAGTGTTTTTTTTTAAGCATGATTCCAAATCCTCCAGAATCCTCTCACTGTCAACAGTTTTGTCTTCAGAATCTTACAGAATCCTCCTGCCACATGGCACTCTGTGATTGGTCGGTGGGAATCCTCCCATGATTCCGAGTGTTGGGTTGCCATCACCCTAAGCATGTTTTCCGAACTTTTGGCTGTTTAATCTACGAGTTTTTCAAATTATTAGCGTGCCACTTCAAAGTTGTTTTCATCTAGCAGAAATAGAACTTAAAAGCTCACATTTTATGACGATAGTCACGAACAATTTGACACTAGAATATCTAAATGGTTTTGTTTAATAATATTTGATAAATGATGAGTAAGAGAATCTAGCATGTTTTTCTCATTTGGTGAGACCACAGAGAAGTCTAAACTATACTTTTGGCAAGGCTCGTTTACAAGAAATGTTATGTGCATTTTCGGCTGATAAGTTTATCAAATTGAGTTATGGCATTTTTCAGAAGCTTACAAGTCGAAAATATATAGTGGGCTTATAAACTTTTTCAAATTTACATAATCTCATAAGTGATATATATAAGCTAACAAGTAGGGGGCGCCCACTGCGTTGCACCGGGTATTATTATTATTATTTTTAATCATTTTGTGATAATTTTTGTATATATTTTTTTGCAGCTACAATTTGATGTATAATTGTGTTTGCCGTGTTATTTGAGTTTTTTTTTGTTTTTTTTTTTGATATTTAATTATTTGTGGGCATAATGTATAGAATCTAAAAGTGGTTATATTTATTTGTAAATATCTTTTTTAATATACCATATTGGGGTTTTACAGAACTTCCTATTTCTTTCTCATTGATATCCGTCCAAAGTTGATGAAACTGTGTGACGAAAAAAAAACAATATATATAACTACGCATGCCTATAACAGCAATTGGGCCCAAACTCGCGAAAGAAATCATTAGGCACGGTTGCTCAAAGTTGTGCCCTATATAATATATATAGAGAATAACACAAACAATTACTTATACTAAATTCATTTTTAGCAACTTTAGCGTAAGATTTTTTAAACAAAATATAGAACTTAGTTATATTTTAGTACTTAATACGAAAAGGAAATGGCATGCAGATATTACTAACATAGTTCAAGTCCAAATCAAATGTTCATAGACAGAATTAATTGCCCGGAGTGATTGAACTAAAAACCATACAGATATAAGTTGGTTTGGATTTAGATCCAGTTCAAGCACAAACTAAGAATATAAAGTGTATACAAACTTGAAATTCATAGTTTGGAAAATATAATATAACATTGAAGACATTTAGGGTTCGTTTGGTTTATAAGGCTATGTGTAATGGTAAATTAAGAACATGGGGCATTTTTTGACACGTGTCAGCCCAGTCAGCAAAGGGGCTTGATGGGTTTAGGTGTGTAATGGTGGGTGGGGCAAATTTTGACACGTGTCACCTTTTTTTTTTCTTTTTCTTTTTTTTTAATCAACTAAAGAATTACATTTTTATTTAAAACAATATAATTTAAAAGTAAAACACAATTTCATTAAAATAAAAACCAAACATTACATGATTCTAAAAAAAAAAAAAAAAAAAGATTACATAACTTTATTTTTATAACCCGAAAGCATCACATAAACCCATATTTCTTTGCAATGTCTTGTTTGAGCGATTCGGCAAGTTGACGTTCCACCCCCGTGAGGTGCGAGATGTCCCGCCCATATTCCTCCAAGTCTTTTTTCTTTGTGATCGTTGCAAGCATTTCATAGTGTTTTTCTTTTTGCAAACGACGTCGCGTCGCCTCCGCCGCAATTTCTTTAAGACTAGCCGCTATTGCCTTCTCAGTCTCGTATTCGGTGTCGGCCTTTTGCTTTCCTTTACCACTACGCCTACCCGGGGGCCGTGGCTTTTCGAGCACCACAACCTCTTCGAACTCTTCTTCCACATCATTTAGGTCAAAGTTGCGACCATCGGATGATTGACTTTGGGGTTCGGTAGAAGAGGATGTCTTTGATTTTTTTGAGGGCCTAGTTGTTCGAACCTCAAGCGGTACTTGATGTTCCCACTTTGGATGGCCGTATGGGATGCTCCAAACACTTTCATACCCGAAAACCGCGAACTTCATTGACTTGTACTCGTCTTTCGCGGCAAATAATGGCCAATTGGCATTTTCACCACTTGGAATGTTATTCTTTTTTCGGTTATAAATGTTGTTGAAAGCCAAACATTTGGTGTTGATTACCCACCACTGGGTAATCAATACATTTACACTCCCTAACCGAGCACCATTATTTGAGTGAGGTGAGCCCTTTTGAATACCTTACCCATTCCCCACCCCCTTAACCCCCCCCCCCCCCCCCCCCCCACCCACCATACCAAAAAAAAAAAAAAAAAAAAAAAAAAAACGCTTCTATAAAAAAAACATATATATATATATATATATACGATTCTAAAAAATAATAATAATAATAACGATTCCTAAAAAAAATATATATATATACGATTCTTAAAAAAATAAAAAATAAACAAAATAACGATTACAAAAAAAAAAATAATAATAAAAACAACGATTAAAAAAAAATTACGATGACGGCAATTGTGATAGCAAATTCCAAAGTTGCGCATTTGTGATTTGGTCTTCACCTAAATCGTTATTGCGACGAGGTAGTACGAAACCGGGATTGTAGTTGTGTGGAAGGTTTGGACGGTTAGGAAACATATTTGGTTTTTTTTTTTGTTACTCTTGGAGTTTTGTGTGAAAAAAATAGTATACAACTTTGGTTTATATAGAAAAAATAGGGGGAGCCTAATTTTTTTTTTGGTTTTGAAATAGATCCGTTTGGATTAAACGGTCATAGTTTTTTTGGAATCACAAATGGGCGTGGGGCGTTAATTCATTCACGCCTAGGGTTTTTTTTTTTTTTTGCATTTGGCGCCCCTGTGTAATGGAATTGGGCGCTAATTGGGCAAAATTTGGGTCATTCACGCCCCATTACACATAGCCTAAGTGTGGTTGTATTAGGACTTGGATTTGATATAGGATTTGAATTTGAGGTGGATTTAGGGGAGATAAATTATATTTATTTAAATATATTTTAAATAAAAAAGTTTATTTAAATAATAAAAAGGTAAAGAATATGAAATGATGTAAAGTAGGTCTCACATATAATATAAAGAATATATATATGACACACAAAAATAAATAAAACCAACCAAAACCTGCCTAAGTAGTGTACTATCAATATTTCATTCCCACACCCATTTATCCTACCAAAAGAATAAACCAAACGAATAATTATTGTCTTTTCAATTTAAAACCCATACAAAAATACCATACCAAACGGGCCTTAAAGTTTGGAATATCAAATCATCGGGACAAACCGATATAATTCGGGTTCACTACTAAACCAACTACCTATAATCAAATGTCCATTCAGTTTAAGTTAAACTGGTTGTTCTATCCTACTAGTCTCGATTGAACTATTGCACGCTAATGTCTACAGATTAAAATGTTTAAGAGTATGCTATATCATTCTAAATCATTCTTAAAGATCTTCCTAATGTTAATGTTAGTAGTTCATAAGGGAGAAAACGGTCACTTTATCATATTTTTATCAATTCATAACACATATAGGAACATATAAGTTAGAAAGACATTATTTTCCCATTTTTAAATCTCATTCTTATAAAAGTGGCAAAATTTAAAATTGCCTTTCATTTTCCTCTAGTCAACTCAAAAATTAAAAAGTTGAAATTAAGTTTTTTTTTTTTTTTTTTAGAACGGCACCACACTTGAAATCCAACCCCCGAGTTAAACCATCCAAACGGGCAAGCCTCGGGACCCGAACCACTAGGAGAGACCCGCGAAGGGAAACCCCTAGAACTCCCGGCTTCGTAATAGGAGGAAAACCTAGATTTTTTTGTCTCTTGCGAGACTTGAACCCTGACTAAAACCTCCCCCAAGCTCCAAAAGGAGCTCAGGTGGCCAACTGAGCTAAGTTAGTTGGTTAGTTGAAATTAAGTTTATAAATCAGTCCTCTCGTATACAAATCTATCACGACTAAGGTGAGCAGAATTCAAACTTAAAATCCAATAACCGTAGTAACTGGCCAAAATCGAAAACCCAAACTTTGCGGTTCAACTTTAGTTCTCTTTCAAAAACCAAACGAAAATAACCGATCCAAACTGAATGTAAATACTATAAAAAATTATATCTAATTTATTTTTTCTTTTTATAATAATGGGTTACATTCTTCTTGTTGTGTATTGGGCTAAATGGTCAAAGCCCAAAACACTTAAAGACCCGGAAGAAAAGCCAAGAGTAAACTGAGAAAGAAATCCGAACCTATTAATGACAAAAATATCTATTTTCAGATAAATCACACCAATAATTTGATTTTGTGTTCAATTTTTGCTAAGCATGTACTCATCTGATTTGTGTTCGAGTTTAGCTAAAAACCGGCCAAAAACCGAACCAGATTGATATAAACGCAAATAGAAAAAACAAACTCGTTATAAAACCAAACCTAAATACAAGTTAAAGATACGGGTGATTCAATTTTTACCCAAATGCCAAAACTCAATCACAATGCTAGCCCAAAAAAGATGAAATAAAGGAAACTAAAAAAAAGACTTTTATACCAATTTTCCACCACTTAGAGAAAGAAGAAACAAGAAAATCTATTAACATTTAAACATTAGACTTTTGTGCCTTCTGAGGTTTTCCAGCACCATTAACAACCAGTCTGCCAACATCATCCGGTGATTTCCTCTTGGGCTCGGCTTCTAGCAACATCGACACAACGTCTCTCATAGAGGGTCTGTCTGCCGGGTTTCTACTAGTACATAGCATTGCTATCTTCAACACACATATCATTTCCTCCCTAACTGAGCTACATGAACCACCCGCGTTTTCATCTAGTACATCTTTTGTACCTTCTTTTCTCTTCATTTTTGACCTCACCCAATCCACGATGCTATTTCCTTCCCCAAATTCAGAATCCACTGATCGTTTTCCACTAATGAGTTCCATTAAGAGCACCCCGTAACTGTATATGTCACTTTTCTCATCGACTTGCAAGGTGTAAGCATATTCTGCACAATTCAAATGTACTATTAAAATCAAAGAACTAGTGAACAAAAAGGTCAAAGTGTTCAACTGTCCAACACAAAACTTTAATACATTAATATTCCGGAGTACAAAATATCCACTGTAAAGTATACTTGACATATTAAGTACTGATAAAACTTTAGACAAAGCGTTCCGGTATAATCCAGCCATAGGAATCAACAGTGTTGCTTTATACTTGTTACTTAATCCGCTCGGCCAACTGGCCCTCTAATGCAAATTTAACTATTTCTAAGACCTTGTGATAGTTCTACAATTTGATTAGCTCGACCCAGGACAAGCTTGGGCAAAACCAACTCATGTTACGCAGTCTTGTGAAAGGTTAATATAGTCCAAGTGCATTCAAACGTGACAACTCAAACGAAACTAAAACAGTCAAGCTTAATAGGACCCACAATCACATTCCCTGACTAATGCTAACCCAAGGGATTTAAGACTAGTTTGGCTCAAACTTATTACCGGACATTTTCTAGTTTAAACTTATTGCTGTACGTTTTCTAGCTTAGCGAGTTATCTACTTTAACAATTCATTCAAATAAAAATTAGAAATATCGAAAAAATTGCATATTAATCTCAACTAAACTGCATATTAATCAATCTAAAAGAGCCATACCAGGGGCAATGTAACCATAGGACCCTGCAATCACCGACATTGATTCATCACAATGGATGAGCTTAGCCACGCCAAAATCTGCAACTCTTGCCTCCATCTCACCATCCAACAAAATATTGCTCGGCTTCAAATCACGATGAACAACCACCGGATCACAGTCATGGTGCAAGTAACAAATACCTTGAGCCACCCCTAACGCGATCTTGTACCGTGTGACCCAATCCCCCACCAAATTGTCACATTTGTTCTTCCCATGCAATAGATCATCTAAACTACCATTAGGCATGTACTCATAGAGTAGCATCGTACATTCACTATTGCTGCAGCATCCCAACAGTCTCACGATATTCCTATGCCTCACGTTACCCAACACCTCGACCTCAGCCAATACACCTTTCCTTCGTCGGATCGTCTCCTTATGCTTTCCACGTAGCTTCTTAACCGCTATGATTTCGCCACTTGGCATTTCTGTTTTGTACACTGTCCCAGTTCCACCCGTCCCTATTATCTTACCTGTCATCGATAAACTCTCCGCCACATCATCAGCGGTGAAATTTAACCGCTGGAACGCGGTTAGTTTCCACGGTCCCGTTCCAGTTTCCACCGCCACGTCATACTTTGCACGGAAGCACCGGATTACCGCAACAAGAATAAAAACACTGACACCGAGCGCAGCTGCCAAGATCCACATGATTGTGCCACCTGTCTTCTTCTGCTGACGTGGCTTTACCTCTATTTCATTTTCAGCCCGACATGGTTTATGAATTACTCGACCACACAATCCTTCATTTCCCGTGAATGAAGAAGGATGTAGAGTCGAAAACGCAATCCCAGACGAAGGTACAGGACCCGTGAGCTGATTATACGAAACATTAAATCCTTCCAACGTACGAGAACTCCCAAAACTCGAAGGAATAGTACCCGTTAGAAAATTATGCGATAGATCAACTTCATTTATCGAAGGAATGGACGAAATTTCCCATGGAATAATACCCGAAAGCGAATTATGCCTTAAATTTAACGAAATCAGCTTCGCACAATGACCAATATCCCACGGTATACTCCCATTCAACTCATTCCCATCAACTTCAATTTTGTAGATGTTTTTACAACCCTTAAACTTCGGGATTTCACCCCGAAGTTTACTGTTACTTGCGGAAAATATTTGTAAGCTTCTCGAGCTCCAGATATTTCCCGGTAACACATCATTAAACGAATTTTCGGATACATTTAAGTATTCCAAATTAGGCCCATTCGCTAAATCAACAGGAATCGGTCCTGTAAAACCATTTTTGCTCATATCCATAAAACTTATATTCGGTAAACTTCCGAATCCAACCGGAATAGACCCGTTTATCATGTTGTTGTGGATACGAAACCGATATAACGAAGTGCAATTCGCTAAAGAACTCGGTAGTTCACCCGAAAATCTGTTTGAAAACATAAGGAGCTTGGTTAAATTGCTACCTAGACAAAGATTTGGTGGAATTTGACCCGATAAATTGTTTGAGGACACGTCGAGTCTTTGTAACTTAGAATTTAGCCCCAGTTTTTGTGGCAAGCTTCCGGTGAGCGAGTTGTTCCATAGGAACAGATATCTGAGCACCGGAAGCTCGCCAATACCTTCAGGAATGGTTCCTGATAAGTTATTATTCATTAGACTCAATTCTTTTAAGTTCTTCAGAGACGAGATTTCTTCGGGTATGAAGCCCGAAAACTTGTTATCCGACAAGTCTAGAATCTCGACTTGTTGCAAACTCGCGATATCCGCTGGTATTTCTCCACGAAAACTATTTTTGAAAATTAACAAAGTCTTGAGCATGGTGAGATTCGTGACACTCACAGGAAATTCACCCGAAAGATTCGCGTTAGAAATGTCGAGAAATGTGAGATTTGACAGTGATGCAAACTGAGTTGGAAATGAACCGAAAAATGCTTGGTAACCAATTTCTAAATGCTGGAGCGACGTTACACGGCCTAGTTCAGATGGAATTAGGCCGTGTAGGCCGTTTCCAGCAAGGTACAAGAACTTTAAATTTTGAAATCCACCGTAGATTTTCGGAATTTCGCCTTCAAAGTAGCTTCCACCGAGGTTTAAATGTTCGAGATAGCGTAATCTAATGAACTCGGTTGGTAACGTGCCAGTGAAGCTGTTACTATATGCATCAAAGAATGTCAAGTACTTAAGTTTCGAAATTCCTGGTGGAAACTTTGAACTGAATTGGTTATGGTTGATATCAAGAGATTGAAGAATTGGAAGATCGAAAAGCGCGGTTGGGAGAGATCCCGTGAATAGGTTGTGACTCATGTTCAAATAACGTAAACTCGTTAAGTATTTGATCTCAACCGGAATCATACCAGAAAGATTCCGGTTGGATATGTCTAGTGAGCTAATTTGAAATGTTTTTGGGTCACATTTGACCCCGGACCAGTTGCACCAGACATGTTGTTCAGGTCCTGGTCCGGGCTCAGGTGTGTTCCATTCATGGAATGTGTTTAGAGGGTCATTTAGAGATTTTTTAAGTGCAATAAGAGAAACAAGTTGTGACGGGAGAGTGGCGGTGAGTAATGGAGTGAAACGGAGGGTGAGTAGGAGGATAAGTAGGAAAAACGACGATGGATGACGGTGACTATAGTGGTGGTTCATGGTTAATTTGAAAATGTGCTGTTGATTTTTTGAGTGAGAAAATGAGGTAACAAATTTAAAGGATGTGAGAAAATGATGGAAATTGATTGTTGCTTTTTAGGAGTGGTGATATGAGTGCAGAGGATGTCTCATGATGATTGTTATGTTGAGTGGGGTTTGTTTGTTTGGTGTGAAGAAAAAAAGCACAAGAATAAGCAGAGGAGAGGCCACGCTCTCTTTCACCGGTATATTATGTCTTCTTTTTTGTTTTGCTTATGACTTCGATCTATTCACACCATGCTTTTTGTTCCTAACTTTTTCTTTATGATTTTCATTTTTGTTTTTTGTTTTTTTGTATCATGTGATGTCGAGTGTCGAGCATGTTTGACACTCGTGGGAGCGATGATTCATGCAAAATGTTTCCTTCATGAACCAATACCTTTTAAGGGATGGCTAGTCGGCATGAATAGTTCACAAGAAAAACATTACTTGCAAAATTTGAACTAACATAAGTGTGTTACAAGTTAACAAATTTAATTGTTGAAACTTTAAATACGCAATTAATACTGAATTGTAAAAGTTTATTGATGTATGCTTACAAATTGCTATTATGTTATAATCAAACATTTAAATAGTCTCAAACATGTATCAATTCGAATTTTGTATTTAGTGTCAAGCACATTTGACACTCGTGGGAGCGATGATTCATGCAAAATGTTTCCTTCATGAATCAATACCTTTTAAGGGATGGCTAGTCGGCATGAATAGTTCACAAGAAAAACATTTGACACTCGTGGGAGCGATGGTTCATGCAAAATGTTTCCTTCATGAACCAATACCTTTTAAGGGATGGCTAGTCGGCATGAATAGTTCACAAGAAAAACATTACTTGCAAAATTTGAACTAACATAAGTGTGTTACAAGTTAACAAATTTAATTGTTGAAACTTTAAATACGCAATTAATACTGAATTGTAAAAGTGTATTGATGTATGCTTACAAATTGCTATTATGCTATAATCAAAAGTTTAAATAATCTCAAACATGTATCAATTGGATTTATTATATTTTTTTGTTTATTTTTTTTTTCTTTTTATGAAATACAGACTAAACATCATTATTAAAAAAATAAAAAAAAACATTATTTTTTTAATTAATAAGAAACGTATGCCTCGTTCCGGCGATATTGAGTATTGTTGTTGTTGTAAGAATCCACCTCTCACATGAATCTCGCAAATTTGCATCTTTTTCAATAAAAGCGTGTGCTATGTTACACAGAATGTCACTCACAAGATTAAGAACGCGGTTCTATAACATAAGTGCCACAAATAAATAATTATACATATTAAAATCAAAACAAGAACTTATAATGATCTATCTATTAATGTCTGGTTTTCAATTCACAAATTAATACATACAAAAAATCATGTCCAAAAATAAAATGCTTAGAAAAGATCCATTACACTCTTTTAGATTATCTCAAATAAGGTATGAACATGATTGGTCTAATCAATCTTACGAAGTATATATAGCATTTTATGGAATACATTTTAAATCTATTCAATTATTAACTAATTATCTCATATTAGTTTGTCTAATAATGATGTAAAAATTAAGGTTATAATTGTGTTGTTACTAATAAATGCAAAATAGAGAATCCATGAGATGGATACCGAAAGTTGCATGCAATGGGAAAAGAGAAAATGGAAGTCATGTGGTAATTTGTAACCGTCTTGAAATACATGTGTACTTTTATATTCATTGGATCTTATAAATCTTTGTATTATTTTACTCATAAGCCTTGATCCTAAGAATTTGTCTTTAAGTACCTTAAATTCTGCCATGTCAACCTTTTCCCTCCTTTGCTCCTTTATTTTAATCCTTTTATTTTATAGGTCACATAATTGCATATATATCCCTCCCAAAATGAATAATTGCATATATATCCTTTGTATAAGTTTTTGATGCACATAGTACAATGGTTTTTATGCATGCTTTGGATATATATGCAATTATGCATTTTCGCAAGGATATATATGCAAAAACCCCTTTGCTCCTTTATTTTAATCCTTTTATTTTATAATTCACAGAAAAACATACTGTATGCCTGTATGGTACATATTTGCTTAAAAAAGACATTGGTCAAATTTTCTGTATTCTACTTTTAATATTTTTTTTATTCTATAATTTCTATATTACATTTTTCTAAATAATATATATTTTCTCTTTATTTATATAATGAAAATTGTGAAATATAGTTTTACTGTCCATGAATATTAAAATACATTTCATGAAATGCAAAAGTATCTCTTTAACTTTGCTAAAAATACAAAATAAACTCTTAACCTTTAATGTTTTATATCTTAACACCTCTTAAGTTTAGTAATTTAACCTTTGAGTTTATAAACCCATTAAACTTGAAATGTGTATATCCCTTATTATGAAAGCATATTAAAACTTTATTCAGTAACAACAAAGTATATGTTTTTTCACCGGCTGCAACCCACGCCAACAATATATTGTTACAAGTACTTGGTAACTTTACTTACAGTATACATATCTATATGAGATATTATTTTGTATTGTAAATATGGGCTTATGGGCTATGGGGGCCTATAGGTGATGTCTATTCATCTTTAGGGTTTGTATCCTATAAATACATACTTAATGTATTTCTTGTTTCACCACTTAATAAGAATTCTCTCTCCTCTCATTTCTTGTGTTTATCTTCTTTATTATTGTACTTTATTTATAACACGTTATCAGCACGCTCTAAAGTTAACATGTCAAATTCAAAGCTTTCAAATATTGATTTTGCTGTTCTTGACATCTCTGGAAAAAACTATCTCCGTTGGACTCTTGATGCTGAGATCCATTTAACTGCAAAAGAATTGGGAGAAACGATCCAAACTGGAAATACGGCCTTTGCACAATCACGTGCCAAAGCCATGATATTCCTGCGTCATCATCTTCATGAGGACCTAAAAAAGGAATATCTAACGGTGAAAGATCCATTAATATTATGGCAAAGTTTAAAGGAAAGGTTTGATCATCAAAAACAAGTAATCCTTCCTAAAGCTCGCTATGACTGGATGCACCTCAGGTTGCAAGATTTTAAAAGTGTCAGCGAGTACAATTCCGCAATGTTTAGCATCACATCTAAACTAACATTGTGCGGAGAAAAGATTACTGAAGAAGACATGCTAGAGAAAACTTTCTCTACTTTTCATGCTTCAAATATGCTCTTACAGCAACAATATCGAGAACGTGGCTTCAAAAAATACCACGAACTAATATATGTTCTCCTTGTTGCTGAACAAAATAATGAGCTTTTGATGAAAAATCATCAAGCACGCCCCACTGGTTCTACTGCATTGCCTGAAGTGCATGCAACATCAAATGTGAGGGGTCGGGGTCGTGAACATGGTAATAACCGTGGAAATGAACGAGGTCGTGGCCGTGGACATGGTCGAAATATGGTTTGGCATCGTGATGGTTATAATCCTAAGCCATATGATTTCAAGAAAAAAGATGATAAAGGCAAAAGGATTCAACATCAAGCTCCTAAGAAATCTGGAAATGTGTGCCACAGATGTGGCATGAACACTCATTGGGCAAAACAATGTCACACCTCCAGACACTTTGTTGATCTTTATCAAGCATCACTAAAAAAGAAAGGAAAAGACATTGAAACAAATTTCATTGATAATTTCAATGATGATGAGCCAATTCCCAATGTGCGCTTCGACTCCTCAGATTTCTTTGATGATGTCGACGATGTTGTTGCTTCATTTTCAAACGATGGAAATAATAACTAGCTATCTAGTTGCATTTTTATATTTTCCGCAATAAGTGTTTAAGTTTAAATTTTGTGTTGAATAAGCTAGGTTTGTTCTAGCATTGTTACTCATGTTTTGAATTTTAATTAATGAAGTATTTATGTTTATTTTGAATTGCTTATTTATTTATTTATTTTTTATTCAAGGATATGAAACGCATTTTAGAAAACGGTGAAGACGAGTGTCTAGTAGATAGTGGAACAACAAATACTATTTTGAAAAACAGAAAATACTTTTATGAATTTCGTATAGCAAATGCAAATGTCAACACAATTTGTGGTACTAGCAACTTGATTGAAGGCTCTGGCAAAGCCTGCATTGTGTTACCTAAAGGTACACAATTAATAATAAATGATGCGTTATATTCTAGTAGATCCAGGCGAAATCTACTAAGTTTTAAAGATATAAGACGCAATGGTTATCATCTTGAAACCATGACTCAAAATGAAATTGAGTATCTCCAAATTACATCCATTGAAAATGGAAAAAAGACCATAATGGAAAGAATGAAAGGTCTATCTTCTGGATTGTATTTTACATACATCAATCAGACAGAAATAAATATGGTTTCTACCCGAAAGGATATAGATCCCAAAATATTTACCCTTTGGCATGATCGATTGGGTCATCCGGGTGATATTATGATGAGGAGAATAATTGAGAGCTCAAATGGGCATCCACTAAAGGATCTCAAGATCCTATTATCAAAAGAATTATCATGTGGAGCATGCTCTCTTGGAAAAATGATAACTAGGCCCTCAATCAATAAACTTGAAAAAGAATCTCCTTTGTTTCTAGAAAGAATTCAAGGAGACATTTGTGGGCCAATTACTCCTCCGTGTGGACCATTTCGATACTTTATGGTATTAATTGATGCATCATCCCGATGGTCCCATGTCTGTCTGTTAGCATCAAGAAATGTTGCTTTTGCAAGGCTATTAGCCCAAATAATCCAATTAAGAGCACATTTCCGAGATCATCAAATCAAAAAGATCAGACTTGATAATGCAGGAGAATTTACATCTCAATCATTTAATGATTTTTGTATGTCACTTGGGATTACGGTTGAGCATCCTGTAGCACATGTGCATACACAAAATGGTCTAGCTGAATCTTTAATAAAAAGATTACAACTTATTGCTAGAACACTACTTATGAAATCAAAATTGTCATCCTCTGCATGGGGACATGCTATCTTACATGCTGCTGCTCTTATTAGATTAAGACCAAGCGCATCTCATAAGTATTCTCCACTCCAATTGGTTTCTGGAAGAGAACTGATGCGTGGTTTTGCGACCTTACAACAGGTTTTACCTCTCAAGGGATCTTGAGAAGTTTGCAATCCCCACCAGGCAGTGTACCTGACCGATGTAGTATAGTGAAGTGGCAAGTACCGGGGGATTGATCGTTCAACTCAAAGAATAGTGTTCGTTAGGATTGAAATTTATCTACTAGGTCTAGAGGTGAGGGATGATTCTTTTTGTATTTTTATATTTTATGAAAAGCAAGTAAAATCTCTGGTTTGAAGGAGTGGGCGGAATTAGTTGCTAATCAACTAACCCAAAAGCTACTAATTAAACTAATGTGCAGGAAAGTAAACTAGGGTTCTACAAGGGAAGTGAAGCATGTCTACCTATGATATGTTACTCCTTGCTAGCTATCCAATTCTACCTATTGAATTGTCACACCTTGTTTTAATTGACGGGTTGTATTCCTTAATACCAATCGTGGGGGTGTGTACGATCTTCCCCAACTCTATAAGCTCCTACTTCACTCCTATGTCGAGCCGGCTAAGAAGCTCCTAACATGGGATCACTAGAATTCGCTTATGCATTAAATACAACCAATTAACCTTAGTACACCTTGGTTCATGTTTCTTAAGACGTTCAAGCAAGTTACCGTATAGGAGGTTAGCCAGTTTTCTTAAGCCTAACATCGATATCATCCAATCATACAAGAGACAATAGGAAACAAGAATTATAAGCTAAACCAATTAGATCTATTGAAGTTGTCACGCCCTAATTGATGGAGATGGACACACACATCAACAAGAAATCAATAAGATCTAATTAGTTATACACAAGTTTCACACAATCATAGGTAAACACTAGGTGATTTAGTAAAACATAATCAATGAAGAACAAGCAACAATAATAATGGAAGACATAATTAAGATAGAATCAACACACCATTACAAGATGTTTATGGAGTGATTAAGACCTTCTAAGTTGCTGGAAAAACACCTACCTAAACCCTAGAATCGGACTTAGGGTTTAGGGCTTACAAAAAGTGAAGTTGTGATGTTGTATTTATAGCTGATTTTCTGTCCGCATCGATCTGACGGCGTCAGCCTTTACAAGTGACGGCGTCAGCTCCCCTTTTTCACCAAATTGTAGATCTTTTCGTCCCGATTCCGTGGCCTCTTGAATCACCTAAATCCGAGTTCGTATGAAGATTTTATGGCCAAAACAGTGACAGCTTGTGACGACTTTTCTTCTTGTGCAAGTTGTCATTTTGACGTCGTCACTCTATGGCATCTGACGTCGTCAGGATGAGTCCTGACGCCGTCACCTTCAAAAATCCTCTGGCCCGTCTCTCTTTAACTTAACACTTGACGGCCTACATCCATTAACACGTGACGCCGTCACAAAACCTTCTGGCGCGTCACGTGTAAATTCATATTCATCCTTTTGCCAGTACGTGACGCCGTCACCTACAAAGCGTGACGCCGTCAAGCTCTGTTTCCAGCTTGATTTTTGGAGACTTTGCCGTTTTCTTCACTTTTCGCTCCAAAAACGTCCAAAATGCTTCCTTTTCCAGATTTCTTCTCCAAAGTACCTAAAATGACAAAAGGAACGATTTAGGGCAATATTTGATCAAATAATCACGAATTAGGGCTTAAATGACCCCCTAAAAGCGGTACACTTTTCGTCTCATCAAATATCCCTACACTTGGGATTTGCTTGTCCTCAAGCAAATGAGCTTTTCCACCAATCAAAATACAAGTTAGGGGTCATTTAACATTAATATAAAAGTAATTACAACAAATGATCGTTCCACCTTAGTCAAAACAAGCACGGAAATTATACACTAGCACCTCACATTAAGTGTTTGGATACTCTCATCTCTCGGGTGTTGTAAATTTATATATGAAAATGGAGAAATATCACTCATTACCTGTCATAGCAAA
This sequence comes from Artemisia tridentata subsp. tridentata, assembly GCA_021014915.2. Taxonomy (NCBI): domain Eukaryota; kingdom Viridiplantae; phylum Streptophyta; class Magnoliopsida; order Asterales; family Asteraceae; genus Artemisia; species Artemisia tridentata. Next base: position 132,321,399 of record CP139509.1, on the reverse strand, counting down.
TAGATTACCATAGGCTTGGGAAAGGATCAAAAACCTCCTCCACTAGGCGTAAGCACCTAAGATAAACTATCAAAGAGGGCTTTTAAACGGGTTATAACGTTAGGTGTAGGGATATGATAAACACGGTTTTGTTGGATAAGGGATATTTTACTGGTGGCGAGTTAAAGATCTTGATTAATTACATGTACAATATGGCGTTGCTAAGCCAAGACTAGACTCGACTTAAGCTAAAAACAAAATAACAAAAACATAAAATGAAACGGGATGGTAGTCCGTATGCTTTTTTCTACTTTTCTTTTTCTCATTTTTTTGTATTTTTCTTGATTTTTTCGTTTTTTTTTTTTTTTTTTTTTTTTTTTTTTTTTTTTTTTTGCATACACTCTTGCCCTACCATCCAAAATAATACATCGTAGGGGCCTCGGTTCTCCCCTTACACTTGAACTTTTACATAACTTTACAATTAACTATTCTAATTACTCGAATTAAGATAATCGAAACACTTGGAGTACTTTTAAAATATTTAGCACATATGGGGGTAATAATGTTGTTCTTCCCCATTACTCCATTACACTAGTACTTTACCCATGAGTCCCAATCGTCCCAAAACAATATGTACAAGGATATGACTCGACTTAGCAACCATGTAATCAATTAGATAATTAACTTGGGGTTTAAACAAATGTTGTCACAATAATGCACTAAAAATGAGTGCATACAAGGTAGGCTAAGGCGATTTGGGTGTACATTTAAGTGGGGTGTAAACAAATTCTTCCTTTAAGTAAAATGCTTAAAGTTAGAAACGAAAAGATAGGCTCTGAGGGGTGTACTAGGGGTATCGTGTACTAAAAATGAGTACAACGCAAAGGGTGTGGGAGAATTACTTGACCAATGTAGCCAAAGTAATTATAACAACAACACAGGTGTAAAACAATGGGTTAATCCTAATGCCTCTTATCATGTAGTCAATCCTAACTACACGAATGTAGTCTCACTAGCGGTCTCGGTATGCATCACAAACGCAAGTTCTAGAATCTATAAACTACCGGTACACTCATAAGCACCAACAATGAATGCTTTTTCCTAAAGATCTAAAGGCGAACCTCACATATTTGGGGTGGAAATTTTTGAGTGGTATGGTTTTTTGTGCTAGTCATACAATTCCCTATCCATGAGACGCTTATTAAAATCAAAGTTTCACTCCTATATGTTGTAAAAAATTTTAAATTTGGTGCTAAAATTGCCCTAACCAATATTTCTCTTGGCTTTATTACACATTCACTATTAAACAAAACAAAAATCAAGCGAAGTTGTAGTTTCTAAGGCATCCTAATTTACCCTCCCTACACCTAATCCGAACATTGTCCCCAATGTTCTAGACAAAAGATGTAAAAGTAAAAATAAATGAGAATGGAAGAAACTAATACTCCCCTGATTCGCTCAGTATGGATGATGTGATAATATGGTTAAATCTCCCTCCAAGAGAATGGACATGATAAGCTTCACTCCAGAAATATAATCATCCTCTTGATGTGTTGCTCGTACATCTTCTTATCCAATAATACCTGTAACCAACAAACACAAAAACCAAAGCATCAAACCGAACAAAGAAAAACCACAACTAGATGTATTTCCAGACTTAGAAATAAAAACAAAACAAAGCAATAAAAGGATAGGATACTTGCGGGATGACTTACAAATAGGAACTCATAAATCATGTCCACAAGTATTGACACACAAACAAGATAGAACATATGCTAATCATGAATTGTGAATTTTCCATGTTTGAATTTTTGTTCTTTTTAACAAAATATAAACTTCCCTACACTTATCTTTTTGTAAAATACCTTTATATGCAATTAAGACGAAGTTAAGAACAAAATAAAGCATTTTCACAAATTATTCGAAACATGAAAATTAAACAATTATGATTAAGCATATATGACACAAACAAACAAATAAAATAAAAACATCAAACAATTAAACAAATAAAGCTTGGGTTGCCTCCCAAGAAGCGCTTGTTTTTGTTCGAGTCACGAGCCTGACTCTACCCTTATTTAACAAAAATAGGGGAGGTTTTCCCTCCACTTAGGATTAAGTGCGGGTGAAAGTAGCGATACACACCCTTAGGGTGGAAATATGCCACGTGAGGTGAAGGGGGTGAGTGAATGGCTTCCTTCATCCTAAAACTACCCGGATAATAAGGGTTGATGGGTGGGTCGGTTCCTCTTTTGTCTCCTAGAAATATATCTAAGGATGGAAAGTTGTGTAAAGGTTGAGGTTCCGGTTCATCAACACTAGGAAATTCCCTGGAACTAAGAGTAAGGTTATCACTATAAGTATTCAAACCTATATCCTCTAGTGGTGCTTGGTCCAAGGGTTCTAACTCCATTGGGATTCCTAAAGTTTCTTCTACTTCTTCCGGGTAAGTCACGGGCGGTGTGTGTGCCTCAAGTGATGGTAGGACTTGTGGGGTACTTTGTGGGCTTGGATTATCCACCTCATCCTCCATTTTATCTAGATTACCTATGTGTTTGTTTTGTACTATGATGTTACATGACATCCACTTAGGTATCCCAAAATAGTCATCCCCAGACAAACTTGTTTCATGATCCTTGAAATTTGTGGTCAATTGACTTGTACTAACGTTTGTTGGGTTGTCTACTCTATAATAATATTGGGCACAATCTTCTATGGTATCCCATGCTTCTTCAGCATTTAATTCCCTAAAGTCCCTATCGGCAAAATCGCTAATGCACATTTGGTCATATCGGTCGACACGATCGTAAAAGATTTGGGTTAGGGATGCTAAATCGAAGCTATGATGAGGGACTATTCGGAGTAAGTTTTTAAAACGAGTCCATGCATCATATATGGGTTCATCTCGATATTGGTTGAACATCAAGATGTCATTAGGGGCAAATGGATTTCGTGGTCGGTAGTATGGTGGGTACGCGTACTCCATATTGGTGAACGGAAGAGTCAATGGAAAGGTTTTTACGAACAAAGACACAAAGAAAAGATAGACTACTAGAAAGCTAATAAAAAGAAAATAAAAATCTCACTAGATGGGAATCTAATGAGTAGACCTAATAAAAATAAAATTTCAACCTAAGCAATAACTACTCCCCGGGCTGCGGCGCTGATGTAATATTTTTATATTTTTATTTTTCCAAAGAAATATTTGTGAAAATATTTCCCCAGGTCGTTCTCCCAACGAAGGTTTGACGGCGAATTTGTCGAATCGGAGTCGTGAAAATGTGAAGTGATTAAGTGAACGTGAGAGTTTATTTTTTTTTTAAATTGATTATACTATAATAAGAAAAATTAAAAACAATCTACGCTATTAAAATAAATGCACACGAAGAAAATTCAAATAAATGCAAATCCCGGGCTAATCCCGAGATTTATAAAACTAATAGCGAAATTAAACTTAAAATAAAAATAAAAATAAAATTAAATCTAAAGGACAATGAATTTTATTAAAAATTGATTTTATAAAAAGAAATTTAGGAAAATAAAGTTTTATAAAAAAAACGAGGGACTAAAAAGGCAATTTTGGAAACTTTATTTAAACTAAAACTTTTTAACGAAATGACAAGGACCAAACTGTAATTCTTTGAAACTCTAATAAAACTAACCACGATTTGAAACAAGTACAAGGACCAAATTTGCTAAAAATGAAACCCAAGGACTAAATTGCAATAACTGAAAATTGAAATTTGTTTTACTCTACAAATAAACAACCCAGGTTCGATTCCTGGGCGACTGCAAATTTACTACACTAATTTTTTTAGTTTTTCTACAGAACAAAATTTGACTTATTAGATGCTATCTAATGTTGACCAAACTGAATTACAATCACTGAATCCTATTTAACTAGATGATATTAAGCTATTAAATGATTATCTAATCAATCCTAAGCTGATTACCTAAGAATTAAGGCTAATACAGATTCCAAAACCACATCAGTTATGCAGATTAATCAAATAAAAGAGAACTTTGACTTTACTCTAATAATCCACCCAAATTATTGCACTACTGAGCTATTCTAACCTAGTGTATACTAATTATGCAGAAGAAACAATGAAAATATAACAACAACACAACTAACAGCCTAGATCCAAACACCCTTTTAATAACTATTTAGAGAAATTTATGAAGCAGGTATGAGATTTAAACAACACTTTCACAAGGCAAGCTGATATAATGATCAAACACACTGATATGAACCAGAAACACAGATTATAAACATCAAATAACCACAAGACCACATATAGCAATTATGATCAATAGTGAAACAGTTTTAAAGCAATAATATGTAAGCTACTCATATAAGATGCAAGCTACTCAGATAACTATTTAAACTAATGAATTATACTAAATGAAGCAGTAAACCTTAACAATATCAGATCTAAGCTATATGAAACTAAGAATATGCAGAATTAAACTAGAAATGGAAGAGAAAACTCACAAGTTCAACCTCAGCAAATCAGAGGTATCACTTGAACATAGCCTATCTTTAAGATAGGCAAAGACCTTCCCTCTCTGTCTCAGCTTATCCAATACACCATTGAATAACCTTCTGAATCAAAGCTCAATCCCTCAGTTGACCAGCTTTGACTTTTTTGTGATTTTGAGAAAAATGATTTTTAAAAGTTTTAGAATACTTAACTAATATGCTAAAACTTATAAACAACTGATTTAAACTAATAAAAGTAACTTTAAACAATATTTTTGTGTTTTCTTTATTTTCTGATTTTTTTTTTTTTTTTTTTTTTTTTTTTTTTTTGTATGATTTATGAAAAGAGTGACAAATATGTGTAAACAAGCTTTAGTAAGATCTCATAAGCTTCTATGAAGCTTATGAGAGGTGATTAACAAGAAGGTAAGGAATCAAACTTCAAAATCAAACTTCAAAATTACAGTCGAACCGAATTAACAAATCAAACTTTCAAATGAACTTCAAAATCAAACTTTCATTAAAACTTTTAAAAATTACAATAATCAAACCGAAGTAATAATAACAGAAAATTACAATCGAAATTATAACTAAAATTCTAAATCTACTTTGACAGCATAACGTTGCTAAAAACAAAAATTACATACATAAATGGGAAGAACCCTCCTCTATTTATAAGCCTCAACCGAACCTTCGGGTCTTTGCCACGCTGGCGATCCGCGTGAATATGTGCTTCTTTGAGAGCCCTCCATCACCCTTAGATTACCTTGCTTCTTCAATCCACCTTTGCTAACCGTACGATCAAGGATGATGCGTGTTCGGACCAATGAGAGCCTGCCATGTGTCCCCGTATGTGCTAGTTCGCTCTGACAAGGCCTGACAAGTGTACGAAAGGACCTAATTACCCTTAATTGTGGTAATTTTTAGCTTTGGGTAATTAGGGTTCATGGGAGGGGTGAATTGGGGATCGGGTTATTCTTCGGTGAAAGAGATAAGAGAGAATGGGTGAGTGAGGTGTGAGTTGTGTTGTTATTATTTTCTTTTTTATCTTTTGACCGGTTGTGAAGTGTTGACCGGATGAGATAGTTTGAATGGGTCGGGTTTATTTAGATGGAAGGTGGGCTCGGGTTGAGGATTTAAGTTGGGCTTGTGGGTTAAGTGTATTGTTGGGTGAGGTTTGTGTGTAGAATGGGTTTAGGATTTATTTAGGATGGGATCCGGATTTAATGTTTTAAAAGAGTTAAGGGTTTAAAATGTAGGGACTAAATGTATCAGTTCTTGGATTTTAAAGGGACTTTTGCTGCCATATTTTCAAAGTTGAATCCAAGGGCTAATGTTGACGACTTCAGATAGATGGAGGACTTGGGATGCCTTTTTGACCATTTTCTTTGTTCCCGGTTCCGGTTCTGAGCCTTTTCGCATCTCGTGCTCGTTTTCTTGATTTTCATGTGTCTTTTGTCAATTTTCACGATATCCATCCCTGCACATGCAAAAACACAAAAACACAATATCTTTTGGCGTTTTGGTCGGGTTTTTGGTTATTTTGGTCCGGTTTTGGTCAAGAAAAGGGTATGTGTTTTAGCACATACCAAAATCCCCCAGACTAAGTATTGCAATGTCCTCATGCAATGTTATAAAAACTCCCCGATTTTCTCTTTTTTTTTTTTTTTTTTTTTTTTTTTTATTCTATTTTTGTATTTTCTCATATTATTCACGTGACGGTTTTGTCGACAATCATTATCTAACGATAACTTTTAGGATCACGGAGCAGGAAACACGACTCATAAAGAAGTGACCATACGGATAAAATTCGTCGTTCCTGATTTTTCACGAGTCCCCAAGCTAAGCTTAAAAACGAGATCATTGTCATTTACAAGTTAGATTGCCGACACTACTCATAAAAGCTAATTGTGGACTTCTCGTTCCCAAATTCCTATTTTTCCTCTATTTATTTTATTTTTGGTGAGAAATGAATTTCTTCAAATTCTCGTTTCGATAATTTTTAATCCGATAAAGATACCTAGTTTAGACGCTAAGTAGTTTCCAAACCTTCCCTCGAAAACCGTTGCATACAAAAATGAGGTCCACATCAAGGTCTCTGATTTAACACGATTTTGAGAATATCCCTTTTATTTGCGACCGAAACAACTCATCTACGAGTCCAGAGACAGAAGCCTTTATTAGGATACCTCGGAGTCGAAATTTGACATTTTTAACATTATTAAGCACTTATTATTAATCCTTGGCCCTTTATAAACAATCACAACATCGGCTGCGAACCGGCAAGATGTGATAGTCTATTATGACCTTGGAATTTTTCCTCTGCCTTTATTAGAAGTCTACAACATCGGCTGCGAACCGGCAAGATGCAGAAAACTTTTTATGGCTTTGGATTATTATTATTCATTATTATATATTTTGCCAAATCCCGAGTCCTACGGCTTTTATAACAATCCCAACATCGGTTGTGAGCCGGCAAGATGGAATAGTCTATTACACCGTAACACTGGCAGTACCTTGATGTGTACCCAACTCTTATAAGCAAGGATTCTCTTAAAAAGGATTAAAAACTAAATTTCGCCAAAACTAAAATAGCTTTAATTATTCCTAGATTTTTATTTTTGAGGTGAAACAAGCTAATGGGAACAAAAAGCCACAAGTAACTTCGATGAGCTCTAAAGAGATCCAACTACTCCACGTTTAGCAATCTAACTTATAAACAACTCTATCATTTCTCGTTCTTCGCAAATTTAAAATCTTAAGATCCGCGAATGCTTAGCCTTATAATCAAGCCATGCATATATAAAGTCAAATACGGGAACTTGCAAACTCTTAAAAAGAATTCGCGTTTTCTAGCTCCTTATGTAAAAGACTAGCACGAGCTTAAAGATTATAAACGGTTAAGGGGACAAGCTAGGGCTCAACACGCCCGGTCAAGTCAGAATTTTATTCCTACTCTCACCAGCGGAAGATCAACAAAAATGTCAAAATTTATTATATTTTTGGAAAAAATTTTAAAATTTTTTACATTTTTTGGATTTTTTTTTTTTTCAATTTTGGAGGAAAAACGGGGTTGCATGAGTAAATGACAAAATTTGCAAGGCAAAAATCAAATCGCAAGATTACCCCCCCCCCCCCCCAGACTAGAACGAGACATTGTCCTCAATGTCTTAAAGGTAAGGGTCCTCCTACATAAATCTAAGGCCGTTTATTAATTATGCCAAAAGATAGATGTAAAACGATAAGATTTAGAATATCGATAAGCTGCGAATGATGAAACTCGAGTAGCGTGAAGGAAACTACGAGCACGAGAGTCTTCATCATCGGGCATTCCTGGACACATCACAGAAAACAACGAAACACAAGATATGGAGGAGGATCTCCTCCTCTTTATTAAGAAAATAGAAAGAAGATAGATGGATAAGCATGGGGTGCCTCCCACGAAGCGCTTGTTTTTGGTAACCGAGTCACATGAGCTTGACTCGACCCCGAATTTATTTGTCCATGGGGAAGCAAGTGGAAAAGATAATCTCAATCGGACTTTCGTTCAAGATGTTTGAATAAACATTGAAGCGCACGAAAGTTCCACTCCGATTGAGATACCCACGGCTTTAGAAGAGGAAAGCAGTGATGCCGGGGTCAAAAACTTTGTCTTCGTTTCCGGCTGGAAACGATAGTAAAGTTTCAAGTAGAGATGACTCCGGACAGAATGGGAGTTTTTGAATAGAAAGAGGTAGAGAGGAATCATTTTTCTCCAGAATTAAAAGTTCCTTAGATGAGGCAGGAAACTTTAAATTCGTATCAAGAGTCACTTTCATCAAAGGATGAATTTCACCATCATCGAGTAAGCCTGGCTTAAATACTTTGTCCTCACAAGAAAACTCAGCAGGGTACTCGATGGAGGACTCAATAAAGAAATCATCCTCGGAAGAATAAGGAGCTAAGTCATGAGAGACAATTGAAGCATCCTCGGTTATGGTTTCAATTTTAGGGCCTTTTTCAGTAGGTTTGCCATATAAAAGATTTCTCCATTCGGTTTGATCGGCCCTAAAATCGAAGAGGTCATCATCATCATTAAGCTCGGAGTAAGAATCAGATGATGGAGCATGGTACAAAAGATCTTCAACTTCTTTATAATCAGCATGAACGTCAAAGAGATCATCATCATATGATGGAAATGGATCATCGTGAGCGAGTTCATCGGTGAACTCCTCGTGATAAGAATCATATTTAGACGGATCCTGGTTCATTAAAGATTCCAATTTTCTTAAGTCAGATTCAAAATCAAACTCATCGTCCTCATCCCCCGGTGGGATTGGATCGATGTGAGCGAGTTCATCGGTGAACTCCTCAAGAAGAGAATCAATATAAGAAGTGGTACTGCCACTACTTTGCTCTTCTGATTTTGAATCAACAATTTGAACGGATTTAGGCGGTTTTTCCTTAACATCTTCCAGGGGAAACAATTGTTCATCAAATTTCAAAACATCTTCCCCTGGATTATTATTGGTCTCAACAATTTCCGGCGAAATTGGAGCATTAACAGACAACACCTCGAACTCTTCCCTCGAGATTTCACTTCCCTCAATCGGAGTAGAAGGATGGGAAGAGTCGGAAAGAACAGAATCAATCATCTCTACACGATAAACCGTCTCCGGAGGTGGGACAAGAGGTGTGCTCTTAGAGCTAGCATTTTCCACCTCTTCCGTTGTGGTCTCCGAATCCGATTCATCATCATCAAGAATACTCTTAGTATTTGTAGCACAACACTCAAACCATTTGCTCGATCCAGGATTAATTTTCATGGCCTTGAGTTCAGCACGTTTTTTTGACATACTCTTGACCGTGAATCTTGAAAGGTTTGGATCAACTCTTGTAGGAGCAATTACGGGATCGGACTTTTGATCAACCGTAGCGACATTGCATTTGTCGGTTTGAGGTTTCGAGTTCGGATTGATTTGAAATGTAACTTTTTCATTATCAACTCTCAAGGTAATCTCTTCATTATAAACATCAATCAACGCTCGCCCGGTTCTTAAGAATCCTCTCCCGAGAATGAGAGGAACTCGGGGATCGGCATCAAATTCGACAATCACAAAGTCTGCCGGAAAATGGAATTTTCCCACATTAACGTAGACGTCTTCGGCTATTCCAATTGGTCGAGTAATTGATCGATCAGCGAGCTCGAGAGTCATCCGGGTAGGAGTAAGAGCGGGGAGAGATAATTTTTCCCAGACGGACTTAGGCATTAGGTTAATGCTAGCGCCAAGATCGGCCAAGGCGAAACATTGAACCATCCCCGGAAAATTGCACGGAATAAGGAACTTTCCGGGATCTCCTAGCTTTTCTGGAAGCTTTTTTAGGAGAACCGCGGAACATTGTTCATTCAACGGGGTTGTTTTTGCCATCTCAAACAATTTATCCTTGTTACTCAACAAATTCTTCACCATCGATGCAAACTTCGGCATTAAGAGAGCAGCATCCGCAAAGCTAATTTCGAAACTCATATCTTGAAAGATTTGATAGAATTTCTCCATCTGATGCGTATTCTTATCATGGTGCTTTTGTTCATCAAGTCGTGACGGATACGGAAGTTTTATCTTAACGGGAACCTCTTGTTCAAAATCAACTTTCCCTTTTTCTTTTGACGATTGGACAACCGGAGGTTGGATGTCTTCGGTCCTTCCGTTATTAGTAGGAAGTGCCGTATCCGTTGTCTCCTCGGTTTCACGGGCGACTACCTTGGGAGGAAGAGAAGAAGAGGTAGTCGGAGCCGTAGGTCCTTCATAACAAACACCACTACGTGTTGTGATCGCTTTAACGTCGCCCCTCGGGTTTGCGATCGTGTTGCTGGGTAGAGAAGTAGTTCCCGAACCCGAGGGTTGATCATTTAAACGTTTCTTAATCTCACTCATTTCCTTAGTTAACAACTCTTGAGTTCTCATCAAATTTTGATTTTGAAGCATTAATTGTCGAAGAATCTCATCCGAGGGTGGCGGATTTGGAACAACATTTTGATTTTGATTAAAATTTTGCCCTCGGTTGTTGTTATTGAAACCTTGATTATGAAAATTTCCTTGATTTTGATTCATATTTCCTTGATTAGCATTGAAATTCCCATAAAAATTCCCTTGATTTTGATTTCCTTGAAAACCCCGGTTTTGATTTTGATTAAAACCATTGTTTTGAAAACCATTATTTGCACGATTTTGATTATTGAATCCCGGTGGTGGTCCAAGGTAATTATTCGAACGGTAGCTAAGGAGATTATGGTCTCCTTGGGGTTGGTAACCGTTACCACCCTGATTTGCAGCATACACATTCTCGTGAGGAAAGGCACCGGTGGCCGGACACTCATAATACGGGTGTGGACCACCACATGTTTCACAAATCTGGTTCACAACATTAATTTGTTGAGTAGTTCTTTCCTTCATTAAAAGTCCCATTTGTTTAGTAAGAGTTAAAATAGCCTCATTGGTTTTGCTATTTTGATCAAGAACATGAGCCAAAACTTCGTCATTTGATTTGCTACTAGCACTCGAGACTTGAGTTTTGCTCCTAGAAGTCCTTACTCTAGCTTTATTCTCGATGATCGTAAAAGCTTCTTGCTGGTTCCGGGTCAACAAGTTTCCACCCGCAGCAGAATTGAGTGAATCTTGATCAGCCTGACACAACCCATTATAGAAAGTATCAATCTGATGCAGGAGTGAAAACCCGTGATTTGGACATTTTTCCAACAACTCCTTAAATCTATCCCAAGCTTCGCTGAACGATTCATCGAAAGCTTGTTGGAATCGAAAGATTTGAGTGCGGAGATTAGAAGTTTTAGACGGAGGATAGAAATGATTCACAAACTTAGAAGCTAGATCACCCCAAGTGTAGATGGAATTTGGAGGTTCCTTTTCTAGCCAAGTCCGGGCCGCTCCTTTGAGGGAGAAAGGAAACAATTTCATTTTGATCACATCATACGGCACTTGGTTGATCTTTACTGTTTCAGTGATATCGGTGAAATTTCTGATATGAGAATGAGGATCTTCATTCTCAAATCCGTGAAATGAGATACTCGTGATAAGATTGAGTAACCCGTGATTGATTTCAAATTGATTTGCAAGTATGTCGGGAATCACAATGGCCCTTCGCACACCATTAAATGGTGTTTGAAGTTGTTCCTCCATCGGACGGTGGGCCGGTGTGCTCCTTGATTAGGCTCACCGGAGGGCTTATGTGTTGTTGTTGGCATTCATGTATTGGAAATGAATACGTGTTGGTTGTTGGTCAGAAATGATACCCTTTCGGGATTTGATAATGGAGAAATAAGATTTTGAGAAGATGAGCGGGTGGTCATACACCAAAAAGAAAACAAAAATGAAAATCAAAAATCTTTTTGTATTTTTGGTTAGGAATTATTTTTGGCTTTTTTAATATATTGAAAAACAAAAGATTTTATTTTCTTTTTGGTAACCGTTACGTTAACCGTAACCGTTTCCTTTAAAACTACGCGCAGCGTGGCGGGAAGGCAAAGGTAGCTCCGAAGATGCTTAAAAACCCGCCTTCTTCAGCTCGACAATTTAATGTCAAGCTTCCTTAAACCCCGTGATTAGGTTGTAGTAATAAAGTAATCCGAGAACGATTAATTTCACGATTTGTTTTGTTGTTATTTGGAATGGTTTACAACCGCCCTCCTTCAACGGAAGACGGAGGATGTTTATTAAGATGTATTAATGAAAACACTTTAGGAAAAGTGTTTTATTTATTGTATTTTTGTATTTTTTTTTTTTTTTTTTTATAAAAAACAATAACTTCCAAGGAAGGATCTTCAAGTCACAAAAACAACGGACGAAATCGACGCACTCGTTTCAAGCCTTCCCCGGCAGCGGCGCCATTTTATTGATGTAATATTTTTATATTTTTATTTTTCCAAAGAAATATTTGTGAAAATATTTCCCCGGGTCGTTCTCCCAACGAAGGTTTGACGGCGAATTTGTCGAATCGGAGTCGTGAAAATGTGAAGTGATTAAGTGAACGTGAGAGTTTATTTTTATTTTTTTAAAATTGATTATACTATAATAAGAAAAATTAAAAACAATCTACGCTATTAAAATAAATGCACACGAAGAAAATTCAAATAAATGCAAATCCCGGGCTAATCCCGAGATTTATAAAACTAATAGCGAAATTAAACTTAAAATAAAAATAAAAATAAAATTAAATCTAAAGGACAATGAATTTTATTAAAAATTGATTTTATAAAAAGAAATTTAGGAAAATAAAGTTTTATAAAAAAAACGAGGGACTAAAAAGGCAATTTTGGAAACTTTATTTAAACTAAAACTTTTTAACGAAATGACAAGGACCAAACTGTAATTCTTTGAAACTCTAATAAAACTAACCACGATTTGAAACAAGTACAAGGACCAAATTTGCTAAAAATGAAACCCAAGGACTAAATTGCAATAACTGAAAATTGAAATTTGTTTTACTCTACAAATAAACAGCCTAGGTTCGATTCCTGGGCGACTGCAAATTTACTACACTAATTTTTTTAGTTTTTCTACAGAACAAAATTTGACTTATTAGATGCTATCTAATGTTGACCAAACTGAATTACAATCACTGAATCCTATTTAACTAGATGATATTAAGCTATTAAATGATTATCTAATCAATCCTAAGCTGATTACCTAAGAATTAAGGCTAATACAGATTCCAAAACCACATCAGTTATGTAGATTAATCAAATAAAAGAGAACTTTGACTTTACTCTAATAATCCACCCAAATTATTGCACTACTGAGCTATTCTAACCTAGTGTATACTAATTATGCAGAAGAAACAATGAAAATATAACAACAACACAACTAACAGCCTAGATCCAAACACCCTTTTAATAACTATTTAGAGAAATTTATGAAGCAGGTATGAGATTTAAACAACACTTTCACAAGGCAAGCTGATATAATGATCAAACACACTGATATGAACCAGAAACACAGATTATAAACATCAAATAACCACAAGACCACATATAGCAATTATGATCAATAGTGAAACAGTTTTAAAGCAATAATATGTAAGCTACTCATATAAGATGCAAGCTACTCAGATAACTATTTAAACTAATGAATTATACTAAATGAAGCAGTAAACCTTAACAATATCAGATCTAAGCTATATGAAACTAAGAATATGCAGAATTAAACTAGAAATGGAAGAGAAAACTCACAAGTTCAACCTCAGCAAATCAGAGGTATCACTTGAACATAGCCTATCTTTAAGATAGGCAAAGACCTTCCCTCTCTGTCTCAGCTTATCCAATACACCACTGAATAGCCTTCTGAATCAAAGCTCAATCCCTCAGTTGACCAGCTTTGACTTTTTTGTGATTTTGAGAAAAATGATTTTTAAAAGTTTTAGAATACTTAACTAATATGTTAAAACTTATAAACAACTGATTTAAACTAATAAAAGTAACTTTAAACAATATTTTTGTGTTTTCTTTATTTTCTGATTTTTTTTTTTTTGTATGATTTATGAAAAGAGTAACAAATATGTGTAAACAAGCTTTAGTAAGATCTCATAAGCTTCTGTGAAGCTTATGAGAGGTGATTAACAAGAAGGTAAGGAATCAAACTTCAAAATTACAGTCGAACCGAATTAACAAATCAAACTTTCAAATGAACTTCAAAATCAAACTTTCATTAAAACTTTTAAAAATTACAATAATCAAACCGAAGTAATAATAACAGAAAATTACAATCGAAATTATAACTAAAATTCTAAATCTACTTTGACAGCATAACGTTGCTAAAAACAAATTACATACGCAAATGGGAAGAACCCTCCTCTATTTATAAGCCTCAACCGAACCTTCGGGTCTTTGCCACGCTGGCGATCCGCGTGAATATGTGCTTCTTTGAGAGCCCTCCATCACCCTTAGATTACCTTGCTTCTTCAATCCACCTTTGCTAACCGTACGATCAAGGATGATGCGTGTTCGGACCAATGAGAGCCTGCCATGTGTCCCCGTATGTGCTAGTTCGCTCTGACAAGGCCTGACAAGTGTACGAAAGGACCTAATTACCCTTAATTGTGGTAATTTTTAGCTTTGGGTAATTAGGGTTCATGGGAGGGGTGAATTGGGGATCGGGTTATTCTTCGGTGAAAGAGATAAGAGAGAATGGGTGAGTGAGGTGTGAGTTGTGTTGTTATTATTTTCTTTTTTATCTTTTGACCGGTTGTGAAGTGTTGACCGGATGAGATAGTTTGAATGGGTCGGGTTTATTTAGATGGAAGGTGGGCTCGGGTTGAGGATTTAAGTTGGGCTTGTGGGTTAAGTGTATTGTTGGGTGAGGTTTGTGTGTAGAATGGGTTTAGGATTTATTTAGGATGGGATCCGGATTTAATGTTTTAAAAGAGTTAAGGGTTTAAAATGTAGGGACTAAATGTATCAGTTCTTGGATTTTAAAGGGACTTTTGCTGCCATATTTTCAAAGTTGAATCCAAGGGCTAATGTTGACGACTTCAGATAGATGGAGGACTTGGGATGCCTTTTTGACCATTTTCTTTGTTCCCGGTTCCGGTTCTGAGCCTTTTCGCATCTCGTGCTCGTTTTCTTGATTTTCATGTGTCTTTTGTCAATTTTCACGATATCCATCCCTGCACATGCAAAAACACAAAAACACAATATCTTTTGGCGTTTTGGTCGGGTTTTTGGTTATTTTGGTCCGGTTTTGGTCAAGAAAAGGGTATGTGTTTTAGCACATACCGGGCGCCAAAAACTTGATGCGTGGTTTTGCGACCTTACAACAGGTTTTACCTCTCAAGGGATCTTGAGAAGTTTGCAATCCCCACCAGGCAGTGTACCTGACCGATGTAGTATAGTGAAGTGGCAAGTACCGGGGGATTGATCGTTCAACTCAAAGAATAGTGTTCGTTAGGATTGAAATTTATCTACTAGGTCTAGAGGTGAGGGATGATTCTTTTTGTATTTTTATATTTTATGAAAAGCAAGTAAAATCTCTGGTTTGAAGGAGTGGGCGGAATTAGTTGCTAATCAACTAACCCAAAAGCTACTAATTAAACTAATGTACAGGAAAGTAAACTAGGGTTCTACAAGGGAAGTGAAGCATGTCTACCTATGATATGTTACTCCTTGCTAGCTATCCAATTCTACCTATTGAATTGTCACACCTTGTTTTAATTGACGGGTTGTATTCCTTAATACCAATCGTGGGGGTGTGTACGATCTTCCCCAACTCTATAAGCTCCTACTTCACTCCTATGTCGAGCCGGCTAAGAAGCTCCTAACATGGGATCACTAGAATTCGCTTATGCATTAAATACAACCAATTAACCTTAGTACACCTTGGTTCATGTTTCTTAAGACGTTCAAGCAAGTTACCGTATAGGAGGTTAGCCAGTTTTCTTAAGCCTAACATCGATATCATCCAATCATACAAGAGACAATAGGAAACAAGAATTATAAGCTAAACCAATTAGATCTATTGAAGTTGTCACGCCCTAATTGATGGAGATGGACACACACATCAACAAGAAATCAATAAGATCTAATTAGTTATACACAAGTTTCACACAATCATAGGTAAACACTAGGTGATTTAGTAAAACATAATCAATGAAGAACAAGCAACAATAATAATGGAAGACATAATTAAGATAGAATCAACACACCATTACAAGATGTTTATGGAGTGATTAAGACCTTCTAAGTTGCTGGAAAAACACCTACCTAAACCCTAGAATCGGACTTAGGGTTTAGGGCTTACAAAAAGTGAAGTTGTGATGTTGTATTTATAGCTGATTTTCTGTCCGCATCGATCTGACGGCGTCAGCCTTTACAAGTGACGGCGTCAGCTCCCCTTTTTCACCAAATTGTAGATCTTTTCGTCCCGATTCCGTGGCCTCTTGAATCACCTAAATCCGAGTTCGTATGAAGATTTTATGGCCAAAACAGTGACAGCTTGTGACGACTTTTCTTCTTGTGCAAGTTGTCATTTTGACGTCGTCACTCTATGGCATCTGACGTCGTCAGGATGAGTCCTGACGCCGTCACCTTCAAAAATCCTCTGGCCCGTCTCTCTTTAACTTAACACTTGACGGCCTACATCCATTAACACGTGACGCCGTCACAAAACCTTCTGGCGCGTCACGTGTAAATTCATATTCATCCTTTTGCCAGTACGTGACGCCGTCACCTACAAAGCGTGACGCCGTCAAGCTCTGTTTCCAGCTTGATTTTTGGAGACTTTGCCGTTTTCTTCACTTTTCGCTCCAAAAACGTCCAAAATGCTTCCTTTTCCAGATTTCTTCTCCAAAGTACCTAAAATGACAAAAGGAACGATTTAGGGCAATATTTGATCAAATAATCACGAATTAGGGCTTAAATGACCCCTAAAAGCGGTACACTTTTCGTCTCATCAAGAACCAAGTTTGTCTCATCTAAAAGTCTTTGGTTGTGGTGTCTATGTCCCAATAGCACCACCACAACGAACAAAGATGGGACCTCAAAGAAGATTGGGAATTTATGTTGGTTTTAATTCTCCATCAATCATAAAATATTTGGAACCATTAACTGGAGATGTTTTTATAGCACGCTTTGCTGATTGCCAGTTTGATGAAACAATGTTCCCAATCTTAGGAGGAGAAAATAAAAAGTTGGACAAACAAGATGTAACTTGGAATGCATCACAAATATCTTTTCTTGACCCTCGGAGTGGTCAATGTGAATTGGAGGTTCAAAAGCTCATTCACTTGCAAAGAATAGAAAATGAATTGCCTGATGCATTTACAGATACAAAAAGAGTTACAAAATCATATATCCCAGCTTTAAATGCGCCTTCTCGAATTGATATTCCTGAAACTTTGAATGAGTCAAATGTACGCAGAAAGCGTGGAAGACCAATGGGTTCTAAGGATACAAATCCACGAAAAAAGAAAGAGCAGAATACAACTGGCAAAGTCCAAGAAGTTGTTATCAATAAAATCCCATAAGAGATTAATAATAACACAGAAAATGTGAAAAAATCTCTTGAGAATGGCCATGTACCTAATGAATATGAGATCTCAATAAATTTTGTACAAAATGGTACAACATGGAATCGAAATGAAACATGTGTTAATGAAATCTTTGCATATGCTATAGCAAGTGAAATAATAAATGATGAAGTTTCTGTGCCAAAATCTATTGGAGAATGTCGACAAAGAAAAGATTGGCAAAAATGGCAAGATGCCATACAAGCTGAACTAGATTCACTTGAAAAGCACCAAGTATTTGGCCCTGTGACATTAACCCCAAATAATGTGAAGCCGGTAGGCTATAAATGGGTATTTGCTATAAAAAGAAACGAGAAAAATGAAATTGTGAGATACAAAGCAAGACTTGTAGCACAAGGTTTCTCACAAATACCCGGGGTAGATTATGAAGAAACATATTCACCTGTTGTGGATGCAACGACTCTCAGATTTTTAATTAGTCTTGCAAATGTTGAAAGGCTCCAAATGCGCCTTATGGATGTTGTCACAGCTTACTTGTACGAATCACTTAATAGTGACATTTACATGAAAATCCCTGAAGGATTGAAAATGCCGGAAGCTTGTAAATCTAAGCCTCGTGAAATGTTTTCAATTAAATTGAAAAGATCTTTATACGGTCTAAAACAATCAGGACGAATGTGGTATAATCGCCTGAGTGAATATCTTTCAAAAGAAGGATACAAAAGTAATCAAATAAGTCCGTGTGTTTTTATCAAAAGATCAAAGGGGAGTTTCACAATCATTGCAGTGTATGTTGATGATTTAAATATCATCGGAAATATTGATGAAATTGAACATACTGCAAATTTGTTAAAGAATGAATTTGAAATGAAAGACCTTGGTATGACAATGTTTTGTCTGGGCTTGCAAATTGAGCATTTGTCAAGTGGAATATTTGTCCATCAATCAAACTATACGGAAAAGATATTGAAACGATTCAATATGGATAAAGCTCATCCACTAAGCTCACCAATGGTCGGTCGTTCACTTGATCGGGAACTTGATCCGTTCCGCCCCAAAGAATATGATGAGGACATTCTTGGTCCTAAAATACCATATCTAAGTGCGATAGGGGCTTTGATGTACCTTGCTGGTAATACACGCCCAGATATTGCTTTTTCAGTGAACTTACTAGCAAGATATAGTTCCGAGCCAACACGCCGATATTGGAATGGAATCAAACACATTTTTCGTTATCTTTATGGTACCCGTGATATGGGATTATTTTACCAAAAGAATTCGAAATCAAAGTTGGTTGGATATGCTGATGCTGGTTACTTGTCTGATCCACACAAGGCACGATCCCAAACAGGGTATGTTTTCACATATGGAGACACTGCAATTTCTTGGAGGTCGACAAAGCAATCTTTAACTGCAACATCATCAAATCATGCTGAACTTATTGCACTTTATGAAGCTGGTCGAGAGTGCGTTTGGTTAAGATCGATGATTCAAAACATCCAAGAAGAATGTGGGCTCGAGTCTATTAAAGGAAATCCAACCATGTTATGTGAAGACAACGCGACATGTATAGCTCAAATCAAGGAAGGGTATATCAAATGAGACAAAACAAAACACATTTCTCCGAAATTCTTCTTTACATATGATCTACAAAAGGATGGTGTTATTGATGTTCGTCAAGTTCGATCAAGTGACAATTTGGCAGATTTATTCACAAAGTCTTTGCCAACAAGAGTTTTTGAGCTACTAGTTCGGAAGATCGGCCTTCGACGCTTAAAAGATATGCATTAATTTGAGGAGGAGCATTATGCGTACTGCACTCTTTTCCTTCATCAAGATTTTATCTCATTGGGTTTTTCTTGGTAAGGTTTTTAAGGAGACAGTTTTTATGGCGTGTAATGAACGATGAATATCCAATGAGGAGTATTGTAAATATGGGCTTATGGGCTATGGGCCTATAGGTGATGTCTATTCATCTTTAGGGTTTGTATCCTATAAATACATACTTAATGTATTTCTTGTTTCAGCACTTAATAAGAATTCTCCCTCCTCTCATTTCTTGTGTTCATCTTCTTTATTATTGTACTTTATTTATAACATTTTGAATGATCACGCCAACCTCCTGAAAAAAGAGGGTTTTACTTAGTTTCATTTTATATGACGGTAACTTCAAACCATGTGAATTAGTCGGTTAAATGGTGAAAATAATGATCACCATAAAAAAAGTAAATAAAATAAGAACTTTACTTATAATTTACATGTCTATATGAAATAATTTTCTTGTTAGGAAAAGTGTATTTCTTAAAGATTAAATATATGCTAAGATACATATATAACATTTAAAAATCAAAATCTTTCATTTAAACAAAGTAATTTTTTTTCCTAAGATTCTTTAGCCATCATCATCTATGTTTATCTTAAATATGTAACTAATGAAGTTAATTATTTGATTTAGATAATAAAACGACCAACCAATCTTTTGCGTATATGATAAAAAAAAAAAAAAAAAAAATACATATTTGATAGTTATTTTTTTGCACAAAACGTAGTTCGTGTAAAGCATTAAGATTGCTAATAAAGTCAAACCGGCATAGCAGAATCCTCAATTTTTGCTAAATCAGCAAAATAAAGCATTAAGATTACTAATAAAGTCAAACTTGAAGCTTAATTTGTTCAGATCCAACCAGATTTATATTTATTAATAAATAAAAATATGCAACTGATTTGGAGCTTTTGTTTGGACTTAAGTTTAATATAACATTATATTCTGATTATCTAATAAATATATAGTTAAGTCTGTTCTGAACAAGAATTGAGGGAATGAATATTCTTCTTATTGATCATTAACTATGAGATTTACAAAGAGTATATATAGACAAACATTAGGGCAAAAACCCTAATAGCTAACATGGGCCATGGGCCTATTATGGGTTATATGGACATCCACTAATAATTATCCATAACACTCCCTCTTAGATGTCCATATTGTTAATACGCTTAGGGAATGCTGCCTCATTAAAAACCTTGCCAGGAAAACCCAGTGGGACAAAACCATGACTAAGGACAAAAAGAGTGCAGCGCGTATTATCTCCCTCTGATGAGTACATCACTTGGTATCTTGTAAATAGGTCAACGAAATCATCACTGGAATGAGAAGTGTCTTGTCGCCTTTGATGTAACGTTACTTGAATATAGCAAGGTATGCTACATTATCTTCATGCAATAGTTGCTATCTCCTTTCCAGAATTTATGTATGGTTTGATGAAGTCGCCTTGATTGTTTGCTCTATCAAATGCCAGGAAAAATATTCGCCACTTGTAACAATATATCCATGTTGAGATCGATCATTGTAAGTTAAACATATATCCTGCATCTGCAAAACTAACTAAACTTGTTTTGACGGGTTAGTAAAAATATAAACCCATATCCTTTGTACCTTGAAAATATTGAAATATTTGATTTACTGTGGTTCAATTACTATTCTCGAGAATTTTAAATCATGACACGTGTTCCATGCATTCTATATTCCTTAAGGAATCTCAACAAAAATGAGCTCTTGTTTTATAATATTAGACGCATACAACTTATTTCTCATATTGCCAGACATAACATTAAATATCCTTTCTCATAACATTCATGTGTATGGATTTCACCCAATAATCACGTTTCATCATAAGAGACTTTCATAGTTCATTAGTTACTTGCGTCTTTATATTCTTTGGCCATTCATTTTACAACTACACTTCTTGTAGATATCCAAGATCCTCACCTTGTATTTATCATGCGCATTATTATATACAGTATTATCGACGTCGTTTCAGTTCTTTTCGATTCCACACTTTACTAGACATTATATTCTATCATTTGTTGAGATCTCAAAGTTTTTTTCATGTACCCGGGGTTTTCAATATCCTTTCATGTCTAGTTTTTCTTTCAGAGACTATTATAGGGTCTTTATTACCTCTATTCGACCATCTTAATTTATTGCTCCATTTTATCTATTCATTCGAGGATTTTTTATTTGGAATCGATTCGTCTATCACGCTGCAGACGTGCCATAGACTTACTACCAATCAATGATTTTACTGTTGGGACACACATTGTAATTGGAGCAATAGCAGCATAATATGATCTAGTCACTTTCTTTAGGTCACTAAATATGTCTGGCATTTACTATATCTGGAATGTTATTTGTCCCTTGAACTTTAAGTTCATATTCATTAATGTGAGGATCAACATCTATATCATAATTCATTCCATATTTCTCGCTGCTCATTCTCTCCCCCTGAATGAATTATCAATTTAAATATCCCATTTTGTGTGTTGTGGTGTATTTACTATATATCACACAATTACAAAATCTCACATGGGAAATTTGGTTTGTGACCAAAACCATTCTAACGGGGAGGATTCATTATAGATTGTTGGCAAGATGCGATTCATATGTCATAACATGCCCCATAAACTAAAAGTTTTGTTCTCACAATATTATTGGCTTTGCAATCAACTGAAGACGTTTTATAAACGTTTCAACAAAAGCAATTCGCGTATGAACATGGGCTACTTTTATGTTCAACACTTATTCCAATAATCGCCCAATACTTGGAAGTTTTCACCACCATTTTTAATAATTTAATTTGGAAAACCGTGCTCGCATTTTATAAGCCGAGCCATTAATCACGCTAATCTTAAGTTGCGTCTTTGATGATCATTTTGACGATGCATCGATATTATAAATCAAAATGATCCATATGGCACATGTATAGGCCTACATACATGCCCTTTATATTTTTCCACAATTTAAGGAAGCAAGTCCTTATTTGTATTTTATGGTGATAAGTAAATAACCAACTTCCATGAGAACAATAAAAATTTATCTTGGAAGAAACACATCTTTCTTCTATATATTTCGCATCATCACTAAACCGGAATGGTCGAACCGGTTTGCCAATCAATACAAGTTGCACAATATTCTTAACACATATACATCATATATCATAACATAATGTCCATTAAAGAATTTACAGAAACAAAATTTAATAAATAAATTATGCACGTTACTATGCTTGGCCACAAAACAATAATATGTAAAATAAAATCTGTATACGTCATTCAACTATATTGCTATAAACATGTTTATAACTCAGATCACATAACAAACTAGATAGCCTTAAATAGGTTATGTGTTATTATAAAATTGGTATGTGTCAAGTAAAGACAGATTGAAGTCTTGAAGCATTTATCAATTCGAAAAAAATATAATGGACACCAAAGAAATAAAATAAATAAAATAAAGCCTAATAAAACATTCATAGCCAAAAATAATAGGAATCCAAACATAATCAAGAAAGCCTAAGAAAAACACCTAAAGAAAATTCCAAACCAAACACTTAAAGAAAATTCCTAACAAAACACTGAAAGAAAAATTATTCATGGCTTGACTCTACCAATTAATCATCTGTAAGAAAATCATCAGCTTCCAAATAAGTTTCATCATCAGTATGGTCTTTAGGACCATCGGGGATATCATTTTTATTATCATAAACAAAGTTTGACTCTACCCCGTTTCCCTTGTTCTTGATAGAATTTTGATAAAGTTCAACTAGATGCTTGGGTGTATGGCATTGCTTTGCCCAATGACCAAAAGTGCCACAACGATAACATGAATCCGCTATTATGTTCTTTTCTTTTTCATCTCCTCCATTCTTTTCCTTATCTTGCCACTTCTTGTGGCCATTGTTGTTCTTAAAGTTAACACTATGATTAACAGCATGATAATTACCTCTACCATTGCCACGCCCTTGACCACGACCTCGACCAGAACCATAACCTCGTCCATGTCCTCGTCCACGGTCATAATCACGACCACGACCTCCATTGTGATAAGTAGTCACATGCGCTTCCGATAAAGGAGCGGTACCAGTTGGACGATTATCATGATTTTTCATTAAAAGCTCATTATTTTCTTAGGCCACAAGTAAGCATGAAATTAGGTCACTATATTTAGTGAATCCTTTGGCTCGATATTGCTGTTGCAATAGTATATTCGAAGCATGGAATGTGGAAAAAGTCTTTTCCAACATCTCGGCATCACTAATTGAGTCACCACATAATAGCAATGTGGAGGTAATGCGATGCATGGCCGAGTTAAATTCACTCACTGTTTTGAAATCTTGGAGCCTTAAGTGAGTCCATTCATATCTTGCCCTTGGCAAGATGACCGTTTTCTGGTGGTCATATCGGTCCTTTAACTTATTCCAAAGGGCTAGTGGATCTTTTACTGTGAGGTACTCAGTTTTTAAGTCCACATGGAGGTGATGTCGTAAGAACATCAATGCCTGGGCTTTTTGCATATTAGTTGTTTCTTTTCCTTCGTGGATTGTATCCACAAGCCCATGTGCATCCAAGTATGTCTCGGCTTCCAACGCCCAAGACAAATAATTTTTTCCGCTTATGTCTAAAGCCACAATAGAAAGATTTGCAAGTTTTTGCTCCATGATAACACTAATAATCAACAGAGAAAAACTTTAGAGCGTGCGGTGATGAAAACGAGAGAAAACCTAAACCTTTAGAGCGTGCTGATAACGTGTTCTGAACAAGAATTGAGGGAATGAATATTCTTCTTATTGATCATTAACTATGAGATTTACAAAGAGTATATACAGACAAACATTAGGGCAAAAACCCTAATAGCTAACATGGGTCATGGGCCTATTATGGGTTATATGGACATCCACTAATAATTATCCATAACAAAATTATTCCAATTTTTTTGAAAAATAGCTAATCTAAAAATCAATTTTTATGAACATAAGTATAAAATTTAACAGATCTCACATGTACTTTTAATTTTTTTTAAACAACAACCTTTATCAATATTAATTTTGAATTGAACTAATCAAAATACTAAGAACTTTGTATACGCACGAGATAATAGATATAAAAATAAGTACGGGTTATTGCGATATGCAAATGATTACATAACTTAAATTCAAATTTTTAAAATATAGTTATTATATTATTACTCCCTTCGTCCCAAAATATAAGTCCATATTTTCAAAGTTTTTTTTTTTTTTTTTTTTTCTTTTTTTTTAAACTTAGACCTTAATTTTTTTTTCATGTTATATAATACTTGATGAAAAGCATACTAATGAAAATACATTTAACACAATCCATTTATATATTTTACATCAAGTATTATATAACACGAAAAAAAATAATTAAGGTAAAAGTTGAAAAACAAACACTTTGAAAAGTCAAAATGTACTTATATTTTAAGACGGAGATAATATATTTTTGTCTAACTCAATTTTAATACTATAAGAGCAATAGGTGTCATGGGCAAGCAAAACTCTTCATTCGAGTCTCACGAGGTGCCACGTCACCATGACATACCTCCCTTTACAACCTCCTTTCCATAACATATTACAACTTACTCATTTAGGTCCCACCACCATCTATTTTTTTTATTCAATTTAATTCATTCACCCACTCACTCTCTATTTATATTATCTCCCCCTCCTTCATCATTTCACCTCATTCATTGTCTCCATCTTTTAGGTTTTTAACATCATCCATTTTTGCATATGGGTTTTTAATTTTGTAAGGTATTATTCACTCTATGTCCTGTTTTTCAAGATTCACCTTCACTGTGTGTGTTACTGTGTGTTTTTAACATCATACATCGTCATCTTCGTGCTTCCTGCACACACACATATTCACACACACACATATTACACACAGTTAATATAAATCAAAAAAAAGAAAATAAAAGAAAAACACTGACACAAAGGACGATAGTTTGCATCGTCGTGCAGACGAGGAGGTCACCACGGCGAGATGACGGCGAGATGAGGTGGTGTCATGGCGAGCCGTGGCGAGCTGCCATGTCACCACGGCGAGCCCACACCGATTGCTCTAACCCCATGTATTCACGGGTTATAAGCTAGTACCTAAAATAGGTGACTAAAACAAGATTAAAGAATTCGCACGATTATTTAAGAGGGTAACTTCAATTAAAGACCAAAAAATGTAGGATGTCGATGAACTAATATAAGTCACACATTTTTTTCATACATTAAATCAGTGAGAATATTTATATCTTTAAGAGTAAACTGCAAAATACATCCTTGTGGTTTACACTTTTTGAGACCTTACATCCCTGTTGTTAGACCCGTTTCCCTGGTGCTTGGACCCCACCCTAGATGAAAAGAGACCAAAGGCCTTACGTGATTGGCTAGTCAACGAATGTTGTGTACTGGTCAAACCCGATAGTCAAAGAATGTATAATGTGGTAATAGAAAGTATTACGTGGCTCAAATAGGAAGGAATAGACCTAAGGGGCTAAAGTTGTTAAGTTGTAATCATGTTGTAAAATGTAAGGTGGCCAAAATAGAAGGAATAAGGCTTGAGGGGCTTAATGTGCCAAAGGGCCAAATATGCTACCTAACTAATTATATCCAGGGAGTTGTAGACATTCCACCATTATTTAGATAAGGTGTTGAGGTCCGGTTATTAGAGGGAAGAAAAAGAAAGGGAAAAGCTTGTTGGATAGCTTAGGAAGGAAGAAGATGGAAACCTTATGGTTAGGGTTATCTCTAGTAAAGATCCCCACAAGTAAATATCTCTATCTTAAGTTATTAATGATTATTGAGGTAAAGGTTTATGGGTTAAGTGGGTTTTCATCATATGATCATGATATGATCATATGATGATATAGAAAGGATGATGGGTAAGTTTAGATGGGTTATATAACCCTTGATCATGATGTGTTGTGTTAATGAGTCTTGATGATGGTGATGGTTTAGGAAGTAATGATGATGATGATGATGATAAAAGATGAAGATGATGATGTTATTGTGAGACTTAGCTTGGACTCAAGGTAAGTAAACCGGCTATAAGATGATGTTATGGTGATTTCCATATATTATGTGTTATGTGTTTATATATGTTAAGGTTTATGAATGGTTTGTATGATGATGTTATATGCAAGTAAGTGTAAGGCTAGTTGATGTGTTAGATAAGGATGGATTAAGGAAAGAAAGGTTAAGGCTTAAGTGGTTAAGGTATGTGTTTATGTTTAATGTGGTAATGGATTAATGGTTAAGATGCGTAATGTGTGAATGAAGTATAATGTTATGTTATATTCGCTTTACTTACTAAGCATTCATGCTTACGGTTTAAGTGTTTAATGTTTTGTAGGCTCATGTATGATGCTATGGCTTGGACTAAGGTTAAAGGTTCGGATATATGCGAAGTATAGAAAGATGGGTAAGAATATAGAGCTAGGTAGAATACCAAGCTCAAGTCAAGGTTGTATCCCCAGGAGTCTTTTAATGATTTGTAGAGTAAAGTCAAGTGTCAAAATGTATGTAAATGGAGTCATAACGATTTGGTGGTCTAACGGTGTGTCAAAGTGTGTTTAATGGATTATGGTCAATGTTTAAGGGGGTGTTTGGCAAAAGTGTAAATGTACCCATTTCAGGTTGTAAAGGGGTCAAGTGTATGTGGAACATGTCTTGTATGTTAAAGTAATGATAATGGTTAAGTTTTGTGGGAAAATGAAGTGGTATAAGTGATTTGTATTGTAAATGGGTCAAACAGGTTTTGGTGCAAAACCCATGCTTGTGTAAAGTACGTTTCTGAGAGTCAAACGGTAAATGTTTTTGTGTGAAAATGAGCTCAATGGTATACTAAGTAAATCTGGAAAGTTTGGTTAATTATCGAGTTCGGGAGGTCAGACTTTCAAGCAGGGATTTTGAAAGGCAGTCGAGTGGACAGAAGCCTCCTTTGAATTGCGAAATATGGCAGTTTACCAACTCTTGTCCTTTTGTCACTTGCCCACTGACTTGCCCACTGAGATGGCTAACCACTCTTACCAACTCTTATCAATAATACTTGGGCAAGAATAACACGCAAGGATTTTCCAGTGAAGATCCAAGAACAACTTTTACACAATTTTCTCAAATTATTGTCGATCTAATAACTTAGAACACACAAAAACTTTTAAACGCAAGATTCGACAAGAAAAGCTACCAAATCTTCACAAACCATCTTGTAAAACGAATAACA
Organism: Artemisia tridentata subsp. tridentata; assembly: GCA_021014915.2. Lineage (NCBI taxonomy): Eukaryota > Viridiplantae > Streptophyta > Magnoliopsida > Asterales > Asteraceae > Artemisia > Artemisia tridentata. The sequence goes on along the minus strand of CP139509.1, from coordinate 132,293,855 downwards.
AACACAACCTTGAACCTTAATCTTTGTGTACGATTCCAAGATAACCACAAAATGTCACGTTTTTAGAGATAAAAAAACGCAACGGTGGAGAACTTAAAACACAAATCGAACACAAAAACTTCAAAAACTCGACTGATGAACAGTAATGAGATAAAACACACCATAAATCACATTTTTTTACCTCAAATACACCACGATTCGCCCCCGGTTAGCTCTGATACCAATTGTAAAGACCAAGATCACGTTGAGGAGGTCGGGGAAACACGAAATAAAGGTTAAACATGGTAGAATCGGTTTATTGATTGGGGGAGGTGTGTATGTTTTCTAGAGAGAGATAGTAAAGAAAACACACACACCTCCAAGTAAAATGAGAATCCCACCTTCCTAGTTGTGACTAGGAAGGTATTTATTACAACACTACAAGTCTAACTTAGCCCTATTGTCTAAACTAGCCCTTGTACTTAAATGCTATTGCAATTCCCGACTATAACAAAACTTTAAAGATAACAATTTACATTTTGTCTTCCCTTAACATTCTGAACCACAACCCTTCCATCTTCCACTGTTGCTTGATTACGTAGATTTGATGAAGTTCGAAGTTGGTTGTTGGTTTGAGGGAGAGTTGCTCTGAACTGTTGGACAAGTAAAGAAACTTGGTTTGAGAGATTATCAATCATCTTGTCCGTATGAGAGTACCCTGAGTCCAGTTGGTTGTTCACAGCAGATGGTGGGAGCAAAGATGATTGGACAAATGATGTCTGATTCTGTGATGAAGAAGGATGGTGATACACTTGATCAAGTGAGGATTGATTGAATGGCTGAACATTTGAGACAAATGCAAGTGGATCATTCGATGTTGTTGGATTGAGTTTTTCCCTCAGTTGACGATCATAGATGGCATGCTTCTCATGTTGTTGTAAGTAAGCATACAACTGTTCATAATTGGTCTGTCTCAATCCTTTGTTGAGCTTCACGGCTGTAACAAATCTATCCCACTCGGGTGACATGTTGTTCACAAACTTAGAATTGAGCTGGATATTTGGCATTGTCATCCTGATGATCCTCCTGTCATTCACAAGCTTGTGAAATCTCACATAATAGTCAGTGATGTTTTCACCCGGATTCATCTTGAAGTGCTCAAACTCATCATACAACTGAGATTCACGATCTTCTTTGGTCAGTTCAGATCCAGCCAGAAGCATTTTAACATTGTCCCAAACAGCTTTGGCTTCAGTGTTGAATTTGATAAGTTTGTAAACATTTTTGGGTAGTCCTTGAATCACAATGTTCGAAGCTCTAATGTCAGCATCATAACGCTTCTTCTCCTCCTCATTAAGATCGTTGTACTCACGTGGCCTGTCGATTCCAAAAGTGACAGTTCCATTCTCATCAGTAGTGATAGCATCTTTAGTGGTACCCATTTGAAAAGGTCCTTCATCAATGGATTTAAGAATGTTAACACCATTCTCTTTTCCCAAGCAATAAAGTCGTATTCTTTATGCCCATGATTCATAATCCGTCCTATCTAGCATAGGAGGGTGGGTATCGGACCCTGCAGCTTGAATGTCATCGGAAGGATGTAAACTTGCACGGGATTTTACAATTCTATGATTTAAACCGAAAAATAGATTCTTTCGCGGGATTTTACAAAATTCAAGAATACACCGTGATTCGATTACTATACGCAGAACACCAAAACGCAGTACACAAAACGCAGTATTCCAAACCACAGTAGCTCAAAACGCAGAACCTCAAAACGCAAAAGTCCCAAAACGCAGAACACCAAAACGCAGCAGTTCAAAACGCAGGAGTCCAAAATGTAGTACAGCTTGATCAAAACGCAGTTTATCACAAAACGCAGAAGTCCAAAACGCAGAACTTCAAAACTTAAACCGCAAGACTTCCAAAACGCAAGAATGTCAAACCGCAGAACTCCAAAATGCAATAGGTCATAACGCAGTCACTCAAACCGCAATCAGTCAAACCGCAAAGGACAAAAAGTTCTCTTTCACTGCGTTTTGTCTTTTTCCCTTTTTAGCTAAAATCGAAACCGCAACCCGAAACCAGATCAAACCGCAACACAAAACTAGTTCAAACAGCAAACAATAGCACTTTACCGAGAACCAAAATGCAGTGAAGAAAAATTCTTCAAACTTCCAAGAAAAACACCAACTGAGCTGTAGATTAGCAAGAAACAATACAAGATATATTTGTGAACATGAAAGTACGAATCCTTAACAAATTTAACCACAAACAAAGCTCAAGCAAGGATTTTCCCACCTTTCTATTTGAACCACAAAGACAAGATAAAAACGCCAAGAACACACCACAAATCCGTGAACATGCAATCACTCGAACCTAACCTTGGCTCTTGATACCAATTGTAACATGTTCATAATCATAACAAACAAGATAGAATGAGAATCGGCCTAGTATTTTAGAGAGAGAGTAAGATGAGTAGTTGGGAACTTTAGAGAGAGAAAATGAGCATGTATTAGGTTTCAAATGAAGAGAAGTTCCAACCCTTCCCATGTGTGGGAAGGGGTATTTATACTACAAGCTTAGACGCCCCGTGTGGGCTGTGGAGTGAGCTGACAGTGGGTAAAGACCCGACCCAACTCCACGAATACTATAGTAACTGAACTAATACTAATAATCCTACGAGCTACTTAATGATAGTAGATACTCGGGGTGACCGAGTTTTTCACTTGAATATTTATATTCCTAACAGTTTTATCCGTTTTTGTGCGTTTTATCCGTATTTAACCGTTTTTTTTTTATGTTTTATCCGTTTTTTATGTTTACCCATTTTTGTACGTTTTTTATCCATTTATTTTACGTTTTATCCTTTTTTACGTTTTTTGTACGTTTTATTCGTTTTTTGTACGTTTTATCCATTTTTTAACGTTTGTTATCCGTTTTTTGTACGTTTTTGTCCCTTTTTTTTATGTTTTTTGTACGTTTTATCAGCTTTTATCCGTTTTTTGTACGTATTATCCGTTTTTATCGTTTTTATCGGTTTTTTTGTGTTTTATCCGTTTCTGTACGTTTTTATCCCTTTTTTTGTACGTTTTATCCGTTTTTTACGTTTTATTCGTTTATTAACGTTTTTATCCGTTTTATTTTTACGTTTTATCTGTTTTTGTACATTTTTATTCATTTTTTGTACGTTTTATCCGTTTTTTACGCTTTATCCGTTTTTTATCTGTTTTTTCGTTATTGTACGTTTATCCATTTTTTATCCGTTTTTTACGTTTTATCTGTTTTTGTACGGATAAAAACATATAAAAAATGGTTAAAACGTAAAAACAGGGATAAAACGTATAAAAAACAGACAAAAAAAGGATAAAAACATACAAAAACGGATCAAACGTAAAAAAATTGATAAAAACGTAAAAAATTGCTAAAACATACAAAAAATGGATAAATACGGATAAAACGTACAAAAAACGGATAAAACGGTACAAAAAATGGATAAAACGTACAAAAAACATAAAAAAGAGGGATAAAACGTACTAAAAACGGATAAAACGTACAAAAAACGTAAAAAAGAAAAGGATAAAACGTAAAAAAAATGGATAGAACGTAAAAAAAGTAGATAAAATGTACAAAAAAAAAGGATAAAAACGTAAAAAAAAAAGGGATAAAACATAAAAAAAACGGACAAAAAATGTAAAAACGGGTTAAAACATACAAAAAACGGATAGAAACGGATGAAACGTACAAAAAAAGAATAAAATGTACAAAAAAAGGGATAAAAACGTACAAATACGGATAAAACGTTAAAAAAAAGGGATAAAAACGTTTAAAAACGGATAAAACGTACAAAAATGGATAAAACCGTACAAAAACGGATAAAACGTAAAAAAAAAGGGACAAAACGGGTAAAACATACAAAAACGGATAAAACATACAAAAAATGGATAAAACGTACAAAAAACGTAAAAAACCAAGGATCAAACGTACAAAAAATGGATAAAAACGTACAAAAAATGGATAAAACGTACAAAAAACGGATAAAACGTACAAAAAACGGAGATAACGTAAAAAAAAGAGTAACGTTGCAAATACCGTTAGTCCTGAAGGCTAATGGTGTAATATTATCTATCTTGTTAAGAGATAACGGAGAAATAATTTGCACCGTTAGTCCTCATTGTAAACGAGGGATGTAGGGTGGCAAACGTTTGGCTAACGAATGATGTAACATGGCAATAGTTTCTGACAGGGATGTAAGGTCTCAAAAACTATAAACCACAGGGATGTATTTTGCAGTTTACTCTATCTTTAATTAAAACACACTTCCACCTCATAAAAAAGAAACACATCAAGATCTGTTAATCATTAAACGAAAAGAATTACATTATTGTTAAGAACATTTTATTTTTATTTTTTTTATTTATTTAACTGAACGGCATATTCTTACGTCCAACGAGCCTTTTTTTTTTATTTATTTAAAAATATCATCATATATATCATATTTGATTTAACATTGACTCGTAAGTTTGAACACTTTACACTGTAGTAAAATTTGAGTTCGCAATGTGAAGTTCCATTATGACTGTTCTAGACAGCGGGTGAGTTCCCACTGTGTTTCCAGTTGGAGTACTCCTTCAGGCAGAGATCTCTCAGATGAGAATCCGATAAGAGGAGTAGTTGGAGGACATACTAATTTCCTGATTTTTACAGGCAGTTTCCTGAAACAATGATAGTACATGATTTTGAATGAGCTATCCCCATCCATGTAGATCCTGCTTATCTTATGCAAATCAATTACGGGTATGTTTTGCACGGAGCGGTGTGGAGCTTTTTGATGCGGTGAGCAATGAACATTTTGATTTTTAGTAGTCGTTTGGCAAAGGAGCGGTGAGCTTTACTATTTTTTAGGAATGCTCATTTTTCCAATGCTTCTTTGAGTAGCTGTGAGCGGTGAGCTGTGTCTACTCCTCACAACTCACTGCTACTGCCCACTGCTACTACTCACTGCTACTTTTGACAAACACACCCTACAGTTGTGATGACTACTAGATCCGAAGAAGGTATGAATCCTTCCGAAGGAAATTGTTCCTCGATTGTCGGAATGTATTTTTCAAGTACCTCACTATTTTGATTCTTACCCGATAACAAGGTTTGAATCATGTGTACATGACGTAGTGTTGAGTATTTGGTTTTGCACATTTAGAAAAAGGGCTATCCTTGACTCGCTTTTTATGACCCACGCTACAAGATGACGCGCAAAGAGCAAAGTCATAAAATATGGGTCATAATCAGTTAAAAGATGACTCGTTTTCAGAAGCGTCATAAGATATGGGTCATAATCAGTTAAAAGTCATATAATATATGTGTTTTCTCATTTGTATCAAACCAACACAAAAAGAAAAGAGAAGAGATAATCTTCCCTCTCCTCTCATCCTCACCAATCGACACCAACACCACAACCACCACCACCAGTCACTCATCACCGCCTCACCACTGATCAGCCCTGCTGTCACCACCACGAACCGCCACTTCCTTCACCATCTTCGCTAGCATCTCATCTCCTTCGATTGGTATTAACACAACTCGTATCTTCGCTTTTATATTCATCTTTTTCTTTTAATCGGGCATATAAACAAATTTTATTATGGGTTTTATAATTTTAACGCAATACAAAAGCGATTTAAATAAAAGTATCATCAAAGAAATCGTGTTTGGTGTTGTTTGATTCTCAGATCGGGTTAAACCTGATTGGGGTTTAGGGTCAAGACCCGTATTGGTCTCGATTAAGGTTTTATTTCATTATCTTTTTTTAATTGCTTCGAAGCTTATTTTGGGTGTTTGTTTTCGTTTGGTTTTGGGTTTTCGATCCGCCACAGAAACACCCATAGGGGTGGTGACCACAGCCAATAAGGGAGTGTTTGTTTTTGTATGGGTTAGCCATAAAACAACCTATGGTGGGTTGGTTTGGCTCGACACACGACAGCCCTTAAGGGGTGTCGTTGATGTTTGCTTGTCTTCGGTCCAAGAGAAAAGCCCAAAGGGGTGCGTTTATCTTGGCTTGGCACAACGAGAGACCCACAAGGGTTGCGTTGGTTATTTGTTGATAAATCTGTTAGTTTTTGTGATTATATTGTTTGGTTATTTGTTGTAGTGTGATTTAATGTTAGGTTTTATGGTGATAACAGGATGGATGATAGTTTGTATGATGAATTTGGGAACTACATTGGACCGAAAATCGAGTCTGATGTAGAGAGTGATAGAAACGATGAAGATGAGGATCCTCCTGATAAGTCAGAGGTTGATAGGGTCGAGTCTGATGAAGAGAATGCGGTTGCAATCGCAGGACGTAATGGGTGGATTAGTCGAGTCTGATGGTGACGTTGATATGGATAATCAGAATAGTGAGAAGCATATGAGGTATACGGATACTAGGGTGGATGAGCAGGAGAGAAGGATATCTATCAAGCGGTTCCTATGGCTACAGATATTTTACTTGAGAAAGGAGAAATCGAGGCTGATGAAATTCAGAGTATCTATGAAAGTACCCCTCGGATATCTCAGGTTACTTCTAAACTAGTTCAGTTATAATAATGATGCGTATATAGGTATACATATAAGACATTTTCTTATCTTGAAACATTATTCGTCTATCTCGCATGACATGTAAGATTAAGGGCATAAACTGTGAATCTGTTGGAAATCTGCATCTGATATATACGTATCCTATCTTTATAAACTTTAGATAATTAGATACTGGCTTTGATTCCACATCATATTTCAAATTACATTTATTATTCAGCCTAGTGTGACCCCCGTTGATGAGTATGCTGCACTGATATATTATTCAGCCTGGTGCTATTCAACCACCATCTTCTTGCTCTAATAAATTACATTTATTATTCAGCCAAGTGTGACCCCCATTGATGAGTATGCTGCACTGATATATGCTGGAAGGTGGGGAATCAATGGTGCTTCTCTTCCAGGTAGAGCAACATTTGCACCAGGCAATGTTGGATTTGCAACTTTTGGTGCCCCGCGTCCTATGGAGGTTTGTGCAGTGTTTTTACATACTACTGAAAATTTATTTTATTTCAACCACCATCTTCTTGCTCTAATGGCTGAATGCTTGTGCTATGCAGACTCAAGTTGTCAGTGATGATACCTGGAAGCTTGTTAACAAAATTTGGGAGACAAGGGTTCAGGAAATTAGAGATGGGGCAATAAAAGAAACTGAAGCAGAAAAGGAGAAGCCACGGGTTTTGATTGCCAGCCATTTCCTGTGACCTTTGTCACCTTGTTTTATGGTTAGTGTCTACTTATCTGCAAATGTAGTGTTAGTAAGAGGGTTAAACGAAACACTTTAAGTATAAATCAAAAGGACGCTTAAGAGGTTTATTTTAATTCATGGACTTCTAATTGCTAAAGCCATATAGGATATGAAAAAGGGTTGATTGCCTAAAATGGAATACAGATACACATTCAATTTCTATTTCAGGTAATCAACTTTGTTTTTACCCATAAGACCCTGGTCCGTTTATTAGAAATAGTTTTATTCTGGCTCGGACTTCTTTTGCAACTTCTGCTCTTTAAACTGGACAATTAATTGGGTTTCTTTCTTTCTTGGTGACTGAGCAGCGAGACCCAGAATCTCAAGGCAAGTATCCAAAGCAGCAACCACCGCCACCACCAGCAATGAAAGATGATGACGACGGGTTGGATGATGAAGACGATGATGAACATGGTGAAACTTTATGTGGGTCATGTGGCGAAAGTTATGCGTCTGATGAGTTCTGGATATGCTGCGACATTTGTGAGAGGTGGTTTCATGGTAAGTGTGTGAAGATCACTCCAGCCAGAGCCGAACACATCAAGCAGTACAAGTGCCCAACATGCAGCTACAAAAGAGCCCGTCCTTGATGCTGTATCTGTATCGTGGTGTTCTTAGCTGTGTACTCTGGTAGTCTGTAACTGCATGTTTAGTTATGTTTAGCAACGATAAACCTGGTTTTTAATTTTGTATTATCAGGTTTTTAATATATGAAATGCGTTATTTTGATATTTGTGTTTTTAATTTTGTATTATCAGGTTTTTAATTGTCATTTAATAGAAAATTAGGAACTGAAAAAAATTATTTAAAAAAAAAATTAGGTTATGACACGCAAAAAGGAGAGTCATAAAACGTGGGTCATAAATGCGCGTCATAGAGGGATGACGCACAAATGCGAGTCATGAAGCTTTATGACTGGTCCATCCTTGACTCGCATTTGCGCGTCATAAGACCTCTTCTTGACTCGCATTTGGAGTCAAGGATAGCCCTTTTTCTAGTAGTTATTTGGTTTTGCACATTTGTCATGTTTTTGAAACAAAGTTTTTTATTTATGATTAGAGTGAGATGGAAATTTTTGTTTGTGTTTGTAACGAAAATGAATGAAATTTTTAGGTTTTTCGGTGTCGGAAAAAGTTAAACCAATGGCCTTGTTTATGTCTTAGGTCCCACAAATGATGCCATGTTTTATGAATAATGGGTAAAGCAAGAATTAAGGTAGACTAAGGGAGTGAGATTAGACTAATAGTATGTTCGGTTTCCCTTGAGTGATAAGAACCCCGAAGTGTGTTTATTTAAAACCGGGGTAACACTCATATACAATTAGGGTTGAGTGTGTGTTTTGTGTGAATAAAGATGTAGAGAAGATAACTTGGTTCTTCTCATGAAATGCGTTATTTTTAACGATGCATTTAAGTCGTGTGTGATCCGTAGATGTGATCCGATGGTTCTGGATAACCCACGTGGAGGTCATCCTATGGAGGAAACAAGAATGACACGTGGCATGACATCTTTGGCTCTGTAAGATATGAGAATGCTCGAAACGATTTGCATGTACTAACGAAATACCATCGGCACTAGCTATGGCACGAATGAGGTAGTTGTACGTGGCAATATTAAAATAACAGTTTTGAGGATGAACTGTCAGACAGTTGTTGCATGGGAGTTGATTCTTCACGCGAGACTTGTTACGCTTCCAGCTGATATTTGCATGGGGAGTTGGTTCCCCAGGCAAGAGGTGTCATGCTCTTTGGCTGATATGTGTAAAATCGGTTCCCAAGCAACATGTATTTGACCTTTAGCATTGTGAGCTTACTACGATCGTATGAGTTTTAGCCATTTGGGCTAAAACTAGCATATGCTATCAGTTATAACGAGCGGGGAAACCCGTGCGTTGCTACGGGAGTGTTTAGGTATATGCTGTTTGTGGTACGATTTTTTTTTTTTTTTTTTTTTTTTTTTTTTTTTTTTTTTTTTTTTTTTTGGGTATTTTTTTTGGAACTCGTTGTTGTGTAATTGTGCGTTGTAAACAGGATTTCAATGCAATTTTTGTATGTGTTAAATTTTGTACTGGTTTTTTTTACAATAGTACAGTGAAATACATTGGCCTAAATAGTGAAATACAATATCCTAAACAGTGTCTGCAAATAATACAAACAACGACTACTGTTTCGTGATCAGGTAAGGGACTGTTTGGAACTTGCTGAAACACCGACTACTGCTTATTTTAAAATACGCAGATTCTTATTTTAAAATACGCAGATTCTTATAAGGAGATGCTTATTTGATAATTCAAAGTATTATTGCAATGATCATGTACACCAAAAAAATTCACATTTGTAATGTTAGATTAATACATTACAATGAATTAAACGTAAATCGTATTGAATTAAATAATTAAAATGTATATATATATATATATATATATATATATATATATATATAGGGGCTTTATTTTCAGAACCCTGTTAAGTGCGGGAACTGCGAGAACTCCCCTAGACCAATCATATTTTTTTAAATATTAAAGATTTTTATTTAATCAAAAGGGTATAATAGTAAAAGACAATTTCTATTGATTTGTGATTTTTTTTTATTAAATTCATTTTTTAAAATCCCATAATTTTAGGAACTTTTTTTTTTTTTTTTTTTTTTTTTAATTTCCAGCATGCATTATTTGAAAGAAGACTAGGTGCATGTATGTTTTATAAATAATGTCAATTTACATATGTTTTTAGTATTTAACTTTTTACACTTTTTTTATTAAGCTACAAATACTTTTGCCTAGCCATTATTTTCTTTGAAAGTTTAAAACACAAATCAAGGAACATAGACCTTTATATAAGAACAAACAAGATTGATATAATTATATGTTACATTTCATTTAATTACAAGTACAAAAAACACATATACAATAATCACATCTCTTCAAAAATCGCAAATTATCTTCATGTACATATGTGTTCATCAACTTCTAGGTCTTCAATGATGATCATCTTCATCAATCTGAAAAAAGCATACACAAAAACAATTAAACTACAAAAATAAAAAACAAAAATTAATCACAACAAATAAGATACAACATATGCACAATCTAAAAAGATAACACATATGCACAATCTAAAACGCATAGGCACAATTTATAACAAAACAGCCATGTTCAATGTAAAAACAAGTATGTTCAATGAATAACATGTATGTTCTATGAAAACCAAAATGTGTACTGAAAAACAAGTATGTTCACCGAAAAAACAAGTATGTTCAAACACGAATTCCACGTTTAATCTAGACATGTATTATCTACACATGAAAAACAGCCATGTTCAATGTAAAAAACAAGTATGTTCACTGAAAAACGAGTATGTTCAAACATGAAATCCAAGTTTAATCTAGACAAGTCAACTGTTTTAAAATTCAAGTTCAACGGTTATTTATCAGAAGCAAGTATGTTCATGTTAGTTCATATTTGCAAGCTTAAGTTCCAAGTTTGATCACACGTTGTGCAACTTTCAAAATGACATCTTGCATCCTAGAAATTGTATCGAACATAGATGTTATCAATACAAACTTAGTCTTTGCCAAACAAACATAGATGTTATCAAATAATATCCTAACTCCTAAGACGCTAAAGCTAGATCCCTTTTTATGTCGAAGCTTACATCTCTCATTTATAAGTATCCTTACATAATATCCAATACCAAATTTCCAAACCAACACTTAACGAGTTAGGATGTGTTTAAAAAAACTCATAAGGCTTTTTCATCCAAACGATGCTATAAGCTCCTATAAGTAGCTTACAGAAGCAACAATCAAGTACACACTAGATCCCCTCATTCCTTGCATCTCATAATCGACAACGGTCAATAACACATATCTATTTGACTACGTGCGTAAATCTAATCGAAAACGTAAATCATTCTATCCAATTAACTAACTGAAAATATACATGAATACGTTGATAAAGCCTTCGGATATAAAAATCTTCGAGACCTAAACAGATCGGGGCATAACCAATAGAAAAAATAAGAATCGTTAAACAAAAATAAAAAATAAGATGTGTTAAAAACCTTATTAAAATGAAGATCTTGGTGGCGGCGGTGACGGTTCTTGGTGGCGGTGACAATTCTTGGCGACGGTGACTGATCCAGACGAACCATCACAGTCGGTGACGGATCTTGGTGGCGGCGGTGGTTTAGTCGATGGTGGTGGGGGTGGCTATTTCATCAGTTGGTACCATATGAAACTGATGGAGAAAGTGGCTAGGGTTTTTAGGAGAGAAATAATTTTTGACTTGGTTCTAGATCTTGATTAAGATGAGGAGTAATTGTAGGGACGGTTTAATGGAAAAATTTTAAACAAAATTCCACTAATACCCTTTTAGCTTTGCACATAATATCCTCATCTTTAAATTATTTACATTAATTGCACATTTCATTGTAGCCATTGATCAAGAAATCCAACGGTTTAGAGAAGGTTCTCGCAGTTCCCGCACTTAAGAGGGTTCTGAAAATAAAGTTACACTATATATATATATATATATATATATATATATATATATATATATATATATATATATATATATATATATATATATATATATATATATATATATATATATATATATATATAGGGGGACTTTCTTTTCAGAACCACCTTATCTGCGAGAACTGACAGAACCACCAAAAACATACATGCACGCCTTTTAAAATAAAATAAAAATACACGCAAATCATCAATAATCGTAAGTATCCACCTATGTTCTTCAATATCATCATGAACTCATCCTCTTTTTTCACAAAAACCTTACACACGGCCGCAATATTGTCGTTGCACGCCTTATAAGAACATACATGCACACCTTCAAGGAAAAATTTTGTATTTTCAATTTCTTATCAAATTCTTTAGAACAACCTTGTTTTTTTTAAAACATATATGTTGTTTTTCGAACATATGTGCAAAAATACAATTATTGAAGGCGTGCATGTATGTTTTTTGTGGTTCTGTCAGTTCTCGCAGATAAGGTGGTTCTGAAAAGAAAGTCACACTATATATATATACATATATATATACACCTCAGGTACAGATCTAGCAAATGCGTCCTCCATTGAATAGAGGACGACAGTTAACAATCGAATCGAATGGGATTGAATGAAATGAAATGAGAAAAGAAAATATGAATCTTACAAAACCACATACCCATAAAGGATTTGTATCACCCTCCGGCCAGTGTTGAATATTTGGGTCACCGAATTTGGTTATATAAATGGATTATAGATGATGATGATATTCTGAATTAGATGATGATGATAGTCTGAGATAGTGGATTTTTCTAGAGAGAGATGAGTGAGGATTAGATGTAAAAAGGCGGTGGAAAATTATAGCAGAGTATAGTTGGTGCTAGGAAGCAACACCTATATTTTTAACCAATAGGAGAAACACAACTCATTTTTGAGGGATTGTTTTTGAGGGTACTGTTTCCTCCCTTTTAGTAGAGGTACCAACCAATAGGAAAGGCACAACTAAGTGTTGAATTGTTTTTTAGGGAATTGGTTTTGTGAGAAAATATTGAGCAATTTGTTTTTGTTTTTTTCCTTTTGTGTTTTGTTTCATTTTTGTTATTTTAATTAGTGTAACTTGGGGCTAGTTTTTTTTTGTTTTTCCTTAGTGGGTCAGTAATTTATTTTTGTTGGGCCTAATTCGTATGGCTGTTACTTTATATTTAGGTTTTTAGGGTTCACAAAGCGCCTGCTTTCCAAATTGAGTCCCCGAAACGCTAATAAGAATATGTCTCCCACATTTCCAAAGTGTCTAAAAAGTGCACATTAAATTGGCGATCGACGAATTGATAAGGTTCTGCATGCTATTTTTTTGTGGGAGAAGGAAGCATATAAGGGCGATGAAAAGAGCTATAATGAAATGATTGAAGAGATACGGGCTAGGGTTGAACATAGGCATGGAATAATTCTTGAGCTGAAGAAGTTTATGAGGGACCCTGTTACGGATGAGTGTCTTGCAGATTTGAGGGATGCGGAGCAAGAGGATATTGCTGAAATTGGGCGTTTGATCCACATAAGTCATGCTGCTGCTTTACGTGTTGGTTAGAAATACAGGATTATTAAGAAAATTAGGAAATACAAATAAGTTTGGTTGTCTGTGAATGTCTTCTATGGGTAAGGCTGTTGAAGTGTAGCAGTTTTTTGTGTTGCCTTGCCTGGAAAAAAATTAGGTTTGTATGTAGATGTACTGGGAATTTGTAGTTAGTATATGTTATGTATTTTGACTGTATGAAAGTTGCAGTGTAGTTGGGATAAAGGTTAGGTTTGCATGTAGGTGTAGTGGGACTTTGGAATCAGTATATGGTATGCATTTTGGCTGTATGAAAGTTCCAGTGTAGTTGGGGTATGTAGAATGGTTATGTAAATGTTAATAAAATTATAAGTTTTTATGTCATTTTGTTGCCTGTGTGATTTTATATTGTGTAATGTTGTTTTGGTATATTTCAAATGGCGATGGTGGATATTCATAAATGAAAAGTGGGTAAACTTTTTTTATAAAATATTGGTATTGCTAACGTAGTTATTTAAAGGGTGTACATGTATTGTAATTTTTGTGGCATATGACCTTTTGTTTAACTGTCGTTTTTTGAATTTTGTTTTGTTTTGAGAAGTGTTATGTCTAAATGCTTGCAAAACTGCGTAACTTTGTTTCAATGTGGTTGGCTGTTTTTTTTTGGTAAAAGGGCTCACCCTGGCAAAATATATTAATCACAGAAATGTTAAGTACAATGGAATGTGGCTAAAGTACCACATTAACCTCAAGCCACGCTTGAACAACCAAACCCACTAAATCGCTTGTGACATGCCACAAAGCGAAACTACTAGAAACATACAGAAACTAAATCACCAATGGAAAAAAACCAACGCAAGCAACAGGAATCCCCACAACTATCCATAAGCCGCCTCGAAGGAGATTGATGAACCAACTGAGACTGCCTCCTTAAAAACCTCTCCAAGAAAAAACCCTGTGGGAAAACCCTGTAGGAGGGAAAAAAGAGTACAACTCTTAGCTGGATCTCCCTCGAAGAATCAAGAACGCCAAACGCATCTTCCAAAGAAACCACATCAGCCAACGACCACCAACTCTCAAACGAAAAAATCATGGGCGCATAAGAGAAGGAGGCAACTGCCAAACACGCAAAAGATCAATCACTTTCGCCGTCTTCTTAAACCTGCAAGAGAGGAGCTTCAACCGAACTGTGGATTTTATAAAATCCACAAATTGAGCTACCGATCTTTTCTGCTTCTTGAAAATCCTGTTGTTTCTTTCCTGCCAAACAACATAAGAAGTAGCCGCAAACAACAACTTCGAAACAACACTCCTGGAAGACCTAGACTTCGCTAAGACATAAAGGAAATTAACTATAACATCCAACGAAGATGGCAAAGAACCTAGACCAGCAAACACCTTAAGCGCATCCCACACCTGAAAAGAGAACATACAATCAAAGAAAAGGTGATCATGAGAATCATAATTTCCATGGTTTGTTATTATACTGTGGATGTGTTTATGTGTACCTTAGTTTTGGTCTGTGTATCATGGCCATTTATAAATTGGAAGCTAAACAACAATAAGAGAATTTCGTTAACAAAATGGGCCACGAAATATAGACTGCAACTGCAATTGAACAACATAGTTTTTGTGTACATCAGTATTGATAGTGGTTATACAAAAGAGAGTGCTATACATCTGTTTGCTGGCAAAAGTAGGTGGCCATAACCGGTGCTAGTACTTGTAGATATTTACATAAGTTAATTAATAAGACCATTAGCAGTACTGATAGGTGTTTACATAGGTGGTTGTTTTTAAACTGCTTTTAAGTAAGCTGCAGCAGTCATAAAAAATATGAGTCATTCTTATGTTGTAGATATTAAGTTTTCTTCTTTTTGGTGTCTGATGATTCCTCTGCAAACAGCGGTCGTTTGGTTGTTTTGCGAGTGTTTTCGGAGGTTGCCTCTGTTTTGGATCTGGTTTGCATACCTGTGTATGCAGATGGTGGTGTTGCCATTTCTGCAATAGTAATGGAAAATTGAAATTAGGATTTAATAAAAAAATTAATGATTTGTTATTATTTTGTTGACTGATACGGGTGTATTACGTATTTTTTTTCTTCCTTTTAGTGTATCCAAAATTTTATCAAAGTGCATGAAAATTCCGAAAAGAGTATTACCTTCTGAATGTTGTTGTTGTGTTTGTGTCTTTTCTGCTACTTCTACAATGTTTGGTTCGGTTGGTGTGAATGTTTCGGCAATAGAAGCCGATGTTGGTTCGCTGTTTTGTGCATATTCAATTGCTTCATATTGCTGTCCTTCTGGTGTTGATCCTGGTGCAAAGAAATAAGAAAATGTTTAGAGACGATATGTTTCGTAAATGGATTATACATTATGTTGTTTTTATTTCTGTTTTTACCTGATGCTTCTGCTTCCAGCTGTTTTGGTGCCTCGGGTTTGTCTAAGATTTCATTGAAAATAAAATCTGTTGGTCCTTGTCTGGTAGATGTGTTATAGTGAAATTGGAAAATGTGTGTTTTTCCGACAATTGCTTTTATTTGTTCTGGGAATTGGTTAGGGTCTGGGTTTCTAGTGATGCAACCAATGAGTCGCAGTCAGTGCTAACAATTTTGTTTGCTTTGGGTGTGAAGAATGTCATTATCGCTGTGTGTGTGTTGTCTGTGATGTATGCTTTGAAACAATATCTGCGTATATAACTTGATTGTGTTAATTCAGTTCAATGTTTTAATTTTTTGCTTACTAAATTGTTACCTGTTTGCTGGAGCTAGGACTGGGCCATGGATCCTGCATTCATATGTGTCTCCATTCTTCTCAACTTTGACCGAACAATTGGTGCAAGATTTATAGTACCATTCTCGTGATGTGTTGAGACTTGTTATGGTTGCTTGACAGGTAAATCGAACCCCCTGTGTTTTATTGCAGTATTTTAAGATTGAGTTTTTTAAAAGAAAACTATATGGTGGATTTGATTATAACTTACTGCATAAGTATGTGGAGGTTGTTGCATGAGAATTGCAAGAGGGAACCTGTTTCGGAATTGTTCTTGTTCTTTGTCTTTCAATGGTTGCCTAATAACTTCTAATGGTGGGATGAGGTTGAATACAGCCCTGTACCTGTTAAACATATAGATTTCTTTTAATATATAAGGTAGTACATAAATTATATTTTACAAAAAAGTATAATGCACATCTTACTCTGATTTATATTGCTCCAGTTCTGGGATGTTTGGATCTATGTAGTAGTATGTGGCTGGTGTTGCCGAAAGTTGCAATCTGTTCCGAAATTGTGAAACTCTGCAGGAGCTAACAGCTATTATGACAGGTTTTTCCCTTGCATCAATAGCATCCTTGTCAAATGTCTCGGCAAGGTTGCCCCAGGGTGTTAACTCAACCGAGTTGCGGCTGTTTTGAGGAAAAACTAAAAAGGATTATGCTGTCGTTTGGTTTGTGAGTCTATAAAAGGTATGATAAGTTACTTTACGATACTTAATTTAAGTTTTGGATCTCAATTTTGCGATACATGACCTGATTTCTATTTGGGTTTCCAATTTTTTCTATTTCAGTAGATCGCATGTAGCATCCTATATAGTCTGTTAAATTAAGGAAAAGAATTTATTCATAAATTTGTTGCATATATAAGTGTATATTTGTTGCATGTAAATGTAATAAAGAATTGCGGGTTTCCAAGAACACGACATATGGCCAAAGCATCAAGATAATGGCTATACATGTATCTTGGTCCACCGTTAAAGCTTGCTGGAAGAATAATTTTTTTCCTTATTTAAGCTCCAAAAGTGGTCCCCTCTTGACATTGCGTCACATATGCCCGCCAAACATTCACTTCTAATATTATTTTGTTTCGCACGTATGTAATCAAGTCTATCTTGCTCAAGGGCACAATATACTGAAACAACATATTGCTAGAATAATCTGCCACTTCTAAATTGTTAGACCCGTTCCCGGGTACTTGTACCCCACCCTAGATGAAAAGGGACCAAAGTCCATACGTAATTGGTTAGTCAATAAATGTAACGTTATAGTCAAACCCGAAAGTCAATTAATGGTCAATGAATGTATTGTGTAGTTATGGAAAGTATTATATGGCACAAATGGAAAGAAATAGATCCAAGGGGCTAAAGTTGTAATAGACTAAATGTGTTATAAGTTAGTTGTGACCAAAATAGAATGAATGAGACTTGAGGAGCTTAATGTGCCAAAAGGCCAAAGTTGCTACAGTTCTAGATATTTCCCTCATTATTTAGATAAGGGTGTGTTGGTGGTCCGGTTTTGGGAAGGAGAAAAAGAGAGGGAAAAAGCTAGTGATGACTTAAGAAGAAGAAGAAGAAGGTGAAGTCCTTGTGCTTAGGGTTATGTCCTAGCAATGATCCACTCCAAGTAAGTAATTCTATCTTAATGATTAATGAGGTTAAGGTTTATGAATTAAGTGGGTTTTCATCATATGATCATGATATGATCATATGAAGATGTAGAAAAGATAATGGGTAGGTTTAGATGGGTTATGTAAACCCTTGATTCATGATGTTGTGTTAATGAGTCTTGATGATGGTTATGGTTTAGGAAGTAATGATGATGATTATGATGATAAAATATGAAGATGATGATGATGATGTTATTGATAACCTTAGCTTGGAATCAAGGTAAGTAAACCGGCTATAAGATGATGTTATGGTGATTTCCATACTTTATGTGTTTATGTATTTTTATATGTTAAGGCATATGAATGGTTTGTATGAGGTTATTATGTGCAAGTAAGTGTAAGGCTAGTTGATGCGTTAGATAAGGAAGGGTTAAGGAAAGAAAGGTTAAGGCTTGAATGGTTAAGGTATGTGTTTATGTTTAATGTGTTCATGGATAAATGGTTATGATGCGTATGTGTGAATGAAGTATAATGTTATGTTATACCCATTTTACTTACTAATCATTCGTGCTTACGGTTTAAGTGTTTAATGTTTTGTAGGTTTATGTGTGATGGAAATGGTGAGCTTGGGCTAAGGGTTAAGGTTTGCTAGTGAGGAAGATAGGAGAATTGATTCGTGTAGGAGCTAGGTAGAATACCGAGCTCATTCAAGATGGTACTCCCGTGAGTCAATAAATGGTTTGTGAAGTGGAGTTAAGCGTGAAAATGTATTTTAATGGTGTCATAACAATTTGGTAGTCAATCGTTGTGTCAAAGAGTGTTTAATGGATTATGGTCAATGTTTAAGGGGGTGTTTGGCAAAAGTGTAAATGTACCCATTTTGGGTTGTAAACGGGTCAAGTGTTTATGAAACATGTCTTGTAAGTTAATGTAATGATAATGGTTAAGTTTGGTGGGAAAATGAAGTGGTATAAGTGGTTTGTAGTGTAAATGGGTCAAATGGGTTTTAATGCATAACCCGTCTAATTTGTAAAGTACTATTTCGGGGAGTCAAACGGTAAATGTTTTTGTATGAAAATGAGCCCAATAGTATACTAAGTAAATCTGGAAAGTTTGGTAGAATATCGAGATCAGGTTTTCAAGTACGGGACTTAAACGTGATTTTGGATGATCAACAATCTCCATCCGATTCGGATGGAGGGCCATCCGATCGGATGGGTGGCTCGGTAAAAATTTTGGTAAACTTTGAAAAATCGTATCTTTTGATCCGTAAGTCGTTAGAGGTCGTGCCACCCGGCGTTTTGTAGGTAATTGAGTCAAGTTTCATTTAAAAATAGTCTCACGTCCTGAATGTTTATGGATTTTTATAAATGGTCGAAAGAGTAACAGAATGTCTGTGAAAGGTCAAGCGTTTCCACGTAAAATTTTTAATTTTTGGTCTAAGCGGGCACGGGGTGTAACAACTTGGTATCAGAGCTTCGGTTTAAGTGAATTAGGTTTTGTTTAGGATTGCCTAGACTTAAACCACTAGTAGATGCGTTGGATATAAGGTTAAGTAATGCGGATAAATATTTGGTTAAGTTATAGGATGTGATTGTTAAGTTATGAAATAGATTATGTGATTGCTATATGAGCTTAATGATGATAAATTATGAATGTGATTTATGTGCTATCGTGTATGTGGTATATGTCCGTGAAAGGCTTGATGTGTTTAAGTGATAAGATTATCGTGCACCTCGGGTAGTGTCGGTGATGGTTATGTGATTATGTGTATGTGTATTATAGAAGCAATGCAAAGATGTGTACAGAAAGGATAAGTGGTATGCTTGTTATAGAAAGGCGAAAATAAAATGTCGTGATAGTGAGGAGTTATAGATGGAAATGAGATGTTATATGAGGATGTGTTTGTGACAAGGATTTAAGTGTTTAAGTGAAGCGAATTGTTGAAAAGTGTAGTTCCTAGGTATTAAAGAAATGCATGAGTAATGAATGATACATAAAATAGCTATTGCATAGATTGTTAAAGTAAAGTAGTAAATACCTCAATGAATAAAGACAAATGGTATGATATAGACATGTTCAAATGTTTTAAATCATAATTTGATAATAGACTAACGAAGTATAAATGTTTAGTGACGTTTATCTTTTATGGAAAGAATGATCGAATGTGGACTTAAAGTATGAATGAGATTAAATATGTACTAATGTGTTTATTGTTTATGTGTAAGGTGTTATTGTGTCATAGGCAAGGTGATTATGAATGCGTGTTATAATGTGAGGTATAGAATAAGTTGAAAAAGTAAACTGCAAGGGAACCTGAATTAAATAAGTCATGACTAGAATTCTTGTCGTGACATGAAGTGTTAGAAACTGAGTAAATGAACGAGTTTTAGATTACAACGTAAGACCAATATATGGTCTAGAAAATAATTCATGTTTAATGTTGGGTTAAGCCATGTCAAGATTAAGGTGAGTCAATCGGAATTGAAATAGACAACATTAAAAGAATGAACATGTGTAAAATAGAGTAAGAGAATAACGTGAAGTTAACAAGAAAACGATAAGTGTAATGTGACAACTCAGATGAAATATAATGTGTATATTCATATGTACGAAGGTATGAAAAAGATGAGTATTACTAAGATGGTGTCAAAGTAATGAAAGGTGATAGTTGAGTAATTAAAAATGTGCAAGGCAAGGAGGAAAGAAAACGAAAAAGTGTTAGTCTAAGAAATGTATGGATAATGAATAATTAGTGAACATAGAATTAGTAAATTAGAATCGATTGAATTGGTGATGACACGTAGTGAGTTGTTGACGAATGGAAGAATAAGTTCATGATTGGATTATAGATGTGTAAGTAAATGGATCAACGTAATGGTAAATGGTACGAGATTGTGTGTTATAAAAGAATAATAATAGCAAGACGTGAATAGAGATGCTAAATGGTATTAGAGATGGGTTAATAAGCAACTTAAGGTATTAACGCTTAAATAATGGATCGTGGTGATGAAAAGTGTGCTAAAATAAAATGTGTAATGATAAGATGGAATTAACACGCCAAAGACAAGATGAAACTAACGAATAAATGATTAAGTGTTTAATGACTTGAAGGTTAAAGAATGAGGTTAGGAAAGGATGGCATGGAATGTGACCAACATATGGTCTCATTATATTTAGTGACTAAAGACTAATGTTAAAGTGGTATAGAGACAGGGTAACAGTGAGGTAAAGTACTTGAGGTTTAAGTGTGAATGTGAAGTTGCGATAAAGTGTGTTGGTATGTAAAGGATGGAAATTAAATGAAAAAGTTTGAATGCTAAAAGTTAAATGCGATAAGTTAAGAATGTAAATGAGAATGAAATGAGTAGGTAAGAGGATTGAGTATGTACACGAATGTATAATAATGACAATGATGTTATGGTAGGTTATGATGAAAGCAAGATTAAATGAGTACCTTGATGTTTAATATGATGTAAAATTTATAGGATTAAAGTAAGGTACGTTGATAAGATAATGACGAGATAAATGGGATGGTTTAAACGCTAACGATTGAATGAGTCGAGTTAATTATGTGAACAAGAATGTAATGAGATATTGTGTGGTAAACGTAACGAACTTATGTTAATGATATAGAATATGTGTGAAGAAGGGTGACGCAAAAGAGTGTGTTATAGTTAATGATCTATGAAAGCTAATATTGCTTAAATACATAAACGATTAAAGAAATGAGATAAGGTATGAGAATAAGAATATGATGAGTTAAGAATGTAAGAGAGAATGAGATGAGTATGTATGAGGTTAAAGTGTTGTTCGGAAATTATTATATCACGGCTAATGTGCCCCATTAGCGGTGATTATTATGATGAAAGTGTTGAATAGTGAAACGTGATAAGTTAAGCGAAAGGATGTGATGTGAAAATTAAACGAGATAAGAATGTGTAAACGACTTAAATTGTGTAAGAAGTATGAATGATGCTAATGAATGAATGAAAATTAACCTATGCAAGGCTTAAAAGTGGAAAGAGTCGAGTAGACAAAAAGGGTAAAGTAAAAGGGTGAAAATGATTAATTCGGATTTAGAATGTAAGATGATAAACACATAGAAATGTGTAATTTTAATAAGCAGGTTCATATGCTCTATGAGCTTACCTTCACTAAATAAAATGGATGAGATAATGTGTGTATGATAAATGTTAATGGCTTGGATCCGATGTTAAAATGTGAAAGTGGTAAAGTGATGAATGTTAATGATCCTTCGGAATGAATGTTAATGATCCTTCGGGATGAATGTTAAAGGTGGTATCCCTCGGGATGACCAAGTAAAGGAATGTTAAGGAATCCTTCGGGATGAATGTTAAAGATCCTTCGGGATGAAAAGTATTGCCTTCACCGGCAAGGGGTTGCCTACGTCCATGGTACATAAAAATATCCCCATAATGAATGTGATAATGTTATGGATCCAAGTCTAAGAAGGATAGAGGTAATGAAATAAAAAGGATGAGAAAATAAAAGTTAAATTGGGGAATAGTAGTACTTATGTTGTGTTGGAAATGTATAACCATGAGTTTATGTTTCTTGATTTACATCGATTGGGACGCCTTTCCATGTAAATGAGGAAGCATGAATGAGTGGGCTTATGTGTTGCCGACATGGCACGAGTAGGGTTAGAGAAGTAGAAAGCGGAAGTCTAGAATTAGTTAGAAATTATAAGGACTAAAATAGGAGGGTTGATGTGAACCTGATGAAGCGAAAAGTGTACCGCTTTTAAGGGGTCATTTAAGCCCTAAATCGTATTTATTTGATCAAATATCGCCCTAAATCGTTCCTTTTGTCATTTTAGGTACTTTTGAGGAGAAATCTGGAAAAGGAGGCATTTTGGACGTTTTTGGAGCATAAAAGTGAAGAAAACGACAAAGTCTCAAAAATTGGCTAAAAGTTACCTATGACGGCGTCACAATTAACCCCAGACGGCGTCATGCCTTGGCAAGAAAAAGTGGACGTGAAATTTACTCATGATAAGCCAGTGAAAATAGCATGTGAATTCTGACGGCGTCACGCTTTAACTTGATCAAGGGCGTCACGGCTTAAATTAAAGAGGGACGGCGTCACGTTCAAGGTTCGACGGCGTCAAGCCTTGATAAGCCAGAATGGATTTTTGAAGAGCTAAAGAGGGACGGCGTCAAGAAGGTCATCCGGGAACCCTAAAAGCGGCGAGGTGACGGCGTCACACTCCATAACGTGACGCCGTCAGATCCAAAAATCTATATATAGTTTTCTAATTTTTGTCATTAGAGAGAGCTTAGTGTGTGGAATTTTGGGAGAAAACCCTAAGACGATTTTAGCTACTTTTTCAAGGCTTTTTGCCTTGAGATCTTCCATGTTACATTGAAGATAAGTTATCAATTAATCATTCAATATGTCTATGTGTTGTTTGATTCTATCTTATTCTTGTCTTTTGATTAACATGTCAGGCTAAATTTATCTTGTGTTTGCTTAGATCTAATGAAACCTAGCTATTGATTATTGGTTATTAGTGTGTTATTAGTTGTATTGGATGATTGTTTATCTATGTTAGGCTTAAGAAAACTGGCTAACTTCCTATTCGGTAACTTGCTTGAACGTCTTAAGAAACATGAACCAAATGCGTACTAAAGGTTTTTATGGTTGTATTTAATGCACAAGCGAATTCTAGTGATCCCATGTTAGGAGCTTCCTAGCCGGCTCGACATAGGAGTGAAGTAGGAGCTTGTAGAGTTGGGGAAGTAAGTACGCCACCCCACAAATGGTATTAAGGAATACACCCGTCATCCACGCGACTAATACACACTAATTAACCGGTAAAAGATAGTTAGGGAGTAAGGAAATCTAAGTAAACACATTTCTCTACACATAAGTTTCTCACAACATTTTATTTTCAGTTATTTATTTTATTTGCATTTGTAGTTATTTGGGTTAGTTGACTAGCAACTAATTCCGCCCACTCTTTCAAAACCGAGATTTTACTTGCTTTCATAAAAAAATATAAAACATAAAAATAATCTTCCTCAACCCTTAGACCTATTAGAGTAGTCTTTCATACCTAACGAACACTATTCCCTGTGGAGAACGATCAATCCCCCGTACTTACCACTACACTATACTACATCGGTCAGGTACACTGCCTGGTGGGGTTGTAAGCCTCTTGAGATCCCTCGAGAGGTAAAACCTGTTGTAAGGTTACAAAACCACGCATCAAGTTTTTGGCGCCGCTGCCGGGGAATAGTTATTGTTTAGGTTGAATTTTTATTTTTATTAGGTCTACTCACTAGATTCCTTTCTAGTGAGATTTTTATTTTCTTTTTCTAGATTTTCTTTAGTCTATCTATTTTCTTCGTGTCTTTGTTCGTAACCATTACCATCCGACATCATGGAAGATGGTAATATCCTTAACCCCCACAACCCACCACCACAACAACCACCACCACCTCCTAGAGCCCGTACTTTAGGAGAGTATTCCCGTCCTAGCCACCATGGCTATCGAAACACCATTGAGCTCACTCAAGGAGCCAATATCACACCCTTGCGATCCGACACCATCCGGTTGGTGCAAAGTGTATGCGCATTCCATGGACTTCGTTCTGAAGATCCTAATCAACATCTCAAGGACTTTCTCAAAATCTTTGATTCTATAGACCTTGATGTTGCCACTAGAGAGACGACCCGATTACGTCTCTTCCAATTCTCTTTGCGGGACCAAGCTAGTCAGTGGCTAGAACGTCAACCCGCAGGATCCATCACCTCTTGGGATGATCTCACCACTCGTTTCCTTGCTCAGTTTTTCCCACCGGGAAGAACTACCAAGCTAAGGAATGATATCTTGATGTTCCAACAACGTCAAGGCGAAACTCTCTACGAGGCATGGACTCGATTCAAGGACTTACTCCAAAAAGTCCCCCACCATGGCATAGAACTTTGGCTCCAAGTCCAAATCTTCTATGACCATATCAATCTCTCCACGAGGCAAACCATTGACCAATCGGCCGGTGGTAAGCTACGTGATCTAAGTGCGGAACAATCATGGGCTCTCCTAGAGGATCTTGCTCTTTATGACAACGAAAGTTGGAGTGATCCCCGTGATTTGAATAAAACGGTCAAGGCAATATCTTTGCCTTCGAACAATTCAAGCACTTCCGACCGTAGGATCATAGAACTTGAAGACCAAGTCAAGTTTCTCATGAAATCCTACGAGGCTCCTAACCCTTCAAGCCAAGTGAACAAAATCACTTCTTCATGTGAATTATGTAGTGGTCCCCACGACACTCGTGATTGCATGGAACTCCCCTAACAAGCTTTTGTGGACTACGCATCCTCGCGTACCGACGGAGCGGGAGACAAGTGGTACACTTTCAAATCCGAGCCAAACCATTATGGTGATACATACAACCCCTCATGGAAAAATCACCCGAACCTTAGGTGGAAACAAAACCAAAACACACAACAAACCAATTCTTCCAACCCACCTAATCGTTTCCAATCAAGCGGTTCCAACTCGAACCGTACTTTCAACAACAATCCTTCCGGCAATGGTAGTACCGATAACTTTGAAGGATTGATGTCTCAATTTATGGCATCTCAAGAAGCTCGTTTAGCCAAGTTTGAAGCCGATTTCAAACAAAAATAAAGCGAGATGACCAATAAGATTGACACCTTGTTGAAAGCCCTCAATGACCGAGAAATGGGAGCACTCCCTAGCAACACGGTCAAGAACCCGAAACTAAACGTCAACGCTATTTCATCGGTTTCGTCCCCTAGTTCTTGTCCACAATATTATTCGGTCAATTCCATGAGCACGTGTTTCAAACAAACCCAAGTCGTTCCAAATGACCAAGAAGTTATGACATCCAAATTGGTCAACAACATAGTTGAAACACCTCCCACTCAAAACCTTGACGAAGAATTCAAGGAGCTCCACCTTGAAAGTCCGGTTGTTGATGTGTTGGATGAGAAGAAGCTCAAGTTAGGCGAAAAAGGGACCGCCTTCGTTCAAAACAAACTACCTAAGAAGTTAGATGATCCGGGTTTATTTGTTCTACCTTGCAAGATCGGTAATTCGGAGGCTTATGACACATTAGCCGATCTTGGATCAAGCCTTAACCTACTTCCGTTACCTCTCTACACCTCTCTAAAACTAGGAAAACTTGAAGAAACCGAGGTGATAATAGGTTTAGCGGATGGGAGTGTTGCTTACCCGGTTGGAGTAGTTAAGGACGTGTTAGTGCACATTGGAAAACTAACCATTTTAGCCGATTTCCACGTCCTTGATATGGTTAGCGACCCTACATGCCCCTTGTTGATAGGTAGAGGATTTTTGGCGACCGCTAGTGCTATGATTGATTGTAAGGAATCCAAGATAGCGGTAGGAGAAGGAGATACTTGGTCAGTCTATGATGTTAAGAAACATGCCTATGATACTAGTGATGAACCAACACCACATTGGCTAGAATCAAATAGGAGACCATCTAGATATGGACCTTGGATTGATAGAAACTTCATAGGACCCCAACGCCCATTTTACCTAGAAGAGGACTTTGTTAACCGAACGCATTCGGTAGAGCAACTCTTGGCTAGGGACACCGAATTGGATCCATTTGAAGATTCTCTAGTTTTTAGAAAGATGATTGATTTCCTAGGAGTTTTGCCAATTAACCTAGGAATGAATAAGTGGATTTGTGAGGAAGATGATCATAAGTGGAATTGGGATAAACCACCCAAAGATGGAGATGGGTCATGGCATATCAAGATGACATTGTATGACCCGGATGGAGAGAAGTTTGAGAAGATATATCGTACTAAGCGGACCAATAGGAAACTTCAATCCAAGCTTAACCCTAAAGACGTCCTCGATGACGAGCTCACTTATATAGGGTAGCGTGACTTTGAGTCTAGCTACAAGACTCGTTAATAAAGAAAAGCGCTTCTTGGGAGGCAACCCAAGCTTTATTTGCTTTGTGTGTTTATTTATTTGTTTGTTTGATTTTATTTGTTTCCGTATGTGTGTTTAATTTTTATTATTATTGATTCATGTTCAAAACTAATTTGTGAAAATGCTTTATTTTGTTTTTAACTTCGTCTTAACTACATATAAAGGTATTTTGCAAAAGTTAAGTGTAAGGGAAATCTAAATCGGTTTATTAGAACACAAATGAACATGAATCATAATAATACTAAATTAACATACATATTAGTGTTTGTTTGAGTCAAATGCTTGTATCGAGTCATAATGATGTTTTGCAGGATTTCCAGGAAGTAAGGTAAAGGTTTTTCCAGAAATTTTCCGGAAACTTAAAATGAAAATTTTTGTCAGGACATTTCTGACGGCGTCAAGGTTTATAACCTGACGGCGTCAGATTTAATTTTCAGAAATTTTTGAAAGTTTTGTTTTCATAAAAAGTTTTTATTAAAATCTCCAACTTATAATCTCCAGGAATCTGCAAAATTATCATTCCACAAGCATTATATCCTTATATATAGATTTATCCCGCCGATGTTATGCAGGTTTTCGTGTTTGTTTTCTCAGGTTTAACAGGTTATTTTGGACGAGGAGATGTTTATGGAATCAAGCTTATGGCGATGCATTAGTCATGGAGCTTCAACATTCTCTTTGGAGGAAGATTTAACCGTGTAATTTCATTATCCACCGAGCGAATCAGGGGAGTATTTGATTTCATTCTTTTACTTTTTGCTTTTACATCTTGTTATTTGAACATTGGGGACAATGTTCATCTTAAGTGTAAGGGGGGGGGGGGGTAAAAGTACGATTAGAGAATGCTCTTACGCTTGATTTTTGTTTGTTTAATAGTAGAGGTGTAATAAAACTGAGAGAAATACCTGTTAGGGCAATTTTAGTGCCAAATTTAAATTTTTTTACAACATATAGGAGTGAAACTTTGATCTTAATGAGCGTCTCACGGATAGGAGTTATATGACTAGCACAAAAACCGTACCACTAAAAAATTTTCCACCCCAAATATGTGAGGTTCGCCCCTAGAATTGGTAGGAAAAGCATTTATGCTATGATGTGTGTACCGGTAGCACTTAGATTCTAGAACTTGCGTTAGGACCATTCCGAGGCCACAAGTGAGACTACATTCGTGTAGTTAGATTTACTACATGATAAGAGGCATTAGGATTAACCCATTGTTTTACACCTGTGTTTTTGTTATAATTACATTGGCTACATTGGTCAAGTAATTCTCCCACACCCTTTGCGTTGTACTCATTTTTAGTACACGATACCCCTAGTACACCCCTCAGAGCCTATCTTTTCGTTTCGACCTTTAAGCATTTTACTTAAAGGAAGAATTTGTTACACCCCACTTAAATGTACACCCAAATCGCCTTAGCCTACCTTGTATGCACTCATTTTTAGTGCATTATTGTTACAACATTTGTTTAAACCCAAGTTAATTATCTAGTTGATTACATGGTTGCTAAGTCGAGTCATATCCTTGTACATATTGTTTTGGGACGATTGGGACTCATGGGTAAAGTACTAGTATAATGGAGTAATGGGGATGAACATCATTTATTACCCCCATATGTGCTAAATGTTTTAAAAGTACTCAAAGTTTTTCAATTATCTTAATTCGAGTTATTAGATTAGTATTTGTAAAGTTATGTAAAAGTTCAAGTGTAAGGGGAATGCAATGCCCCTATGATGTATTATTTTGGATGGTAGGGCAAAAGTGTATGTCTAAAAAAAAAAAAAAAAAAAAAAAATCGAAAAAATCAAGAAAAACACAAAAAAATGAGAAAAAGAAAAATAGAAAAAACATACGGACTACCATCCCGTTTCATTTTATGTTTGTCTTATGTTTTTGTTATTTCGTTTCTAGCTTAAGATTGAGTCTAGTCTTGGCTTAGCAACATTGTATAGTACATGTAATTGATCAAGATTTTTAACTCGCCACCAGTAAAATATCCCTTATCCAACAAAACCGTGTTTTCCTTTTCCCTACACCTAACGTTATAACCCATTTAAAAGCCCTCTTTGATAGTTTATCTTAGGTGCTTACGCCTAGTGGAGGAGGTTTTCGATCCTTTCCCAAGCCTATGGTAATCTATTTGCTATGACAGGTAGTGAGAGATATTATCCGTTTTCATTTATGAGATTTATTTTGATGACACTTGAGAGATGTGAGTATCTAAACACTACTTGTGAGGTGCTAGTTTGTAATCTCCGTGCTTATTATGATTGAAGTGGAACGAATATTTGTTGTAATTACTTTTATGTTTGCATTAAATGACCCCTAACTTGTATTTTGATTAGAACAAAAGCGCATTTGCTTGAGGACAAGCAAATCTCAAGTGTAAGGGTATTTGATGAAGCGAAAAGTGTACCGCTTTTAAGGGGTCATTTAAGCCCTAAATCGTATTTATTTGATCAAATATCGCCCTAAATCGTTCCTTTTGTCATTTTAGGTACTTTTGAGGAGAAATCTGGAAAAGGAGGCATTTTGGACGTTTTTGGAGCATAAAAGTGAAGAAAACGACAAAGTCTCAAAAATCGGCTAAAAGTTACCTATGACGGCGTCACAATTAACCCCAGACGGCGTCATGCCTTGGCAAGAAAAAGTGGACGTGAAATTTACTCATGATAAGCCAGTGAAAATAGCATGTGAATTCTGACGGCGTCACGCTTTAACTTGATCAAGGGCGTCACGGCTTAAATTAAAGAGGGACGGCGTCACGTTCAAGGTTCGACGGCGTCAAGCCTTGATAAGCCAGAATGGATTTTTGAAGAGCTAAAGAGGGACGGCGTCAAGAAGGTCATCCGGAAACCCTAAAAGCGGCGAGGTGACGGCGTCACACTCCATAACGTGACGCCGTCAGATCCAAAAATCTATATATAGTTTTCTAATTTTTTGTCATTAGAGAGAGCTTAGTGTGTGGAATTTTGGGAGAAAACCCTAAGACGAATTTAGCTCCTTTTTCAAGGCTTTTTGCCTTGAGATCTTCCATGTTACATTGAAGATAAGTTATCAATTAATCATTCAATATGTCTATGTGTTGTTTGATTCTATCTTATTCTTGTCTTTTGATTAACATGTCAGGCTAAATTTATCTTGTGTTTGCTTAGATCTAATGAAACCTAGCTATTGATTATTGGTTATTAGTGTGTTATTAGTTGTATTGGATGATTGTTTATCTATGTTAGGCTTAAGAAAACTGGCTAACTTCCTATTCGGTAACTTGCTTGAACGTCTTAAGAAACATGAACCAAATGCGTACTAAAGGTTTT
The DNA here is from genome assembly GCA_021014915.2 of Artemisia tridentata subsp. tridentata. Taxonomy (NCBI): domain Eukaryota; kingdom Viridiplantae; phylum Streptophyta; class Magnoliopsida; order Asterales; family Asteraceae; genus Artemisia; species Artemisia tridentata. Next base: position 132,263,830 of record CP139509.1, on the reverse strand, counting down.
TATGGTTGTATTTAATGCACAAGCGAATTCTAGTGATCCCATGTTAGGAGCTTCCTAGTCGGCTCGACATAGGAGTGAAGTAGGAGCTTGTAGAGTTGGGGAAGTAAGTACGCCACCCCACAAATGGTATTAAGGAATACACCCGTCATCCACGCGACTAATACACACTAATTAACCGGTAAAAGATAGTTAGGGAGTAAGGAAATCTAAGTAAACACATTTCTCTACACATAAGTTTCTCACAACATTTTATTTTCAGTTATTTATTTTATTTGCATTTGTAGTTATTTGGGTTAGTTGACTAGCAACTAATTCCGCCCACTCTTTCAAAACCGAGATTTTACTTGCTTTCATAAAAAAATATAAAAACATAAAAAGAATCTTCCTCAACCCTTAGACCTATTAGAGTAGTCTTTCATACCTAACGAACACTATTCCCTGTGGAGAACGATCAATCCCCCGTACTTACCACTACACTATACTACATCGGTCAGGTACACTGCCTGGTGGGGTTGTAAGCCTCTTGAGATCCCTCGAGAGGTAAAACCTGTTGTAAGGTTACAAAACCACGCATCAGAACCTTTAGGAGTAATTCATTAAATTGGTTAGATCTAAACTAATAACATACCCCGAAAAGATTCTGGAGCATCCTCAGGAGTTGGTATTCTTCCTCCAAATATTATAGTACCAAGTACTTCATCGAAGGCTGTTGAAGTGACTAATTCCTAGAAATAGGGAAGCGTTGAGAACAAAGAAATTGTTGGAGTTATCATTTATTCATATTTTGTTTTTACTTTATTTAAAATTTAAGAAAATAAAAATACTTTTATTTTTTCTTTAAAAAAACTATCTATAAAAATAATTAGATAGAATACCTTCAACCTTGTCAACTGATAGTGAAAGAACTATTTCGCCGTAAAAAGGATTAAAATCAGGAAATAGGGCGTCTCGTGGCTATCCGAGAATTTCAATGTTTGAATCGAAGGTTCATACTGTCAGACTTATTTGATTTTATCAATTGTTATAAGGACTAAAATAGGAGGGTTAAAATTAAAGTACGCCTTTTAGGGAGAATTATGAGAAACATATGTTTTGGGTGTTAAGTATAAGTTGAAGGAATTAAAGAATTGTAATGATGCTTAAAAATGTTATAATACGCAATTGTGGCGTGGTACAAAATGTGAGTAATGGAAATGATTGATGATAAGTGTTATGTGTAATGTGACGGCAAATGTTAAAGTATGATGTTATAAAGTCAATTCATGTAATATTCTATAAGACTTATGAAGGTAAGCGAAAATGACATGAAGAAAGAAGTAGAAGAAATGAGGTAATTGTAGAAACGTAAAAGAAACCGATAAGTGGTGTTGATTGAATGTGAAAGTATTAGCTAAGCGTATTTATGTAAAGTTAAATAACACAAGTTTTCTCAAGTATCAAGTAGTTAAAGAATGAGAATAGAGAATAAAGCAAGTGAAAACGTGATGTAGCGGTAATAGAACGGATTAAAATGATAACTAGTTATAGTGAGTATGTAACACCCCGACCCGACAAGGGTAAAGATATCACAAATATATGGTTTCATATCAGATGAACATAGTATCCATGCATAAAATAGCGGAAGTCAAATACATAATCCCACAATAAGTCAACATGACTTATATCCAAAATGAAAGGAAAATAAGAGAAGTACATAAGTTCAATGCCCAAACAATGGCAACATAAAGTCTAATGGAATCAAATGGTAGATAAGCTATAAGAATAAGCTCCACTCAAGTGCACTCAAACCCAAAGCCAAGCCCAGCTCCTAGCTTAATTACCTGCCGTGTGAAAAGAAAACACGGCTGAGCTACACGAGCTCAGTGAACAGATATAACGATAACAAGCAGTAGAATAAGGAATAGCAGAATGAATGAAACAAAGTTAAGCATCAAATATGAAGTAGCAATAATAAAAGATAAAGAGTAATGGTGTAGGAAAACAGTAATCCTCTACGAGCCCAGTATCAGTAATCAGTAACAGTAATCAGTGTAATCATGTAACCATATAATCATATAGAGGGGAGACCTCTCAGTAAACCAGTAATCATGAGGGGAGTCCTCAAACAGTAAGTGGAGTGATCAGCTCCCAGTATGTGAAAGACGTGTATCGCACACACCATCAGTCACCAGTAATACAGTAATCAGTAACAGTAACAGTAACAGTAACAGTTCTAGGATGCATCCATACGCCCCAGGTGGCCATAAACCTCCCAATACACCAAATAAAATACAGTCAGGGACGGAACAGGTCATCACTCTCCTGCCCTAGAGTCATGCCATCGGTGCATCAATGACATGGTCATGAAACCCTCATGACTAGTTATGGCTCGTAGTATCAAACTGTGGGTTAGTGGTCAAGTATCAGTATTCAGTATTCAGTTTAGTTTCATAGGTCAATATCCAGTTCAGTATAACAGACAGTTCATATCAGATGGTTCAGTGACAAAGGTTCAATATCAGTAGGTTCAATATAAGAAAGGTTCAGTATCAGTAGGTCAATGTCAAAGGTTCATAGAAATAAGGATCATGGCAGTGAATCAGAAATCAACATGAGACGATGGCACCTTACTAAAGAAGGGCAGAATATCTGTACCTTATTGCTGACAAAGGAAACACACTGAAATAATATGATCAAGACCACAGAACTACTCCCTCTTCACACCTAGAGGAGTAAAGACATGATTACTAAAGATCCCATTTCCATATTAAGTAACTTTCTATTTTTAGCAGGTTTCCATTTTTAGAAAGTTTCCTTATTTAGCAAGTTTCCAAAATTAGCAGATTTCTATAATGAGTAAGGTTTAAGTATTCTGATTTAGTTAAGTCTTTAATTTAGTCTCATTATGGGATTAGGGTTGGTTTTTAGCAATTTATAAAAGTTTAGGGTTAAACATGACAAGTTTACATAGTTTAGGGTTTTAATTGTAATTATATCAAATTAAAGGTCTAAAATGAAAATATCATGATTTACTTATTTAAAAACTCCATTTATTCAGAATTACATCATCAGCCCCTTAAGTTCCATATTTTACACTTTAAACCCCTTTATTTATAAAAGTTACAAAATAAACCCTAAGGTTACATAATTTACAATTTAATCCACATAATATCTTTAATTACACCATTAACCCTTAGATTTAATTATATACAGAATCTACCTTCTAATTTCATGCATGGTACGATTCAACCCTTTAGTTTCTCATAATTACACATTTAGTCCCTATAATTTATAAAACATATATATTAATTTGTAATTTCCAAATAATTACCTATTGGCCCCTATAATTATCCAAACTTACACCAAAACATCTTAACATTATAATTTACTCAAAATGACCTCAAGTTTCCAGTATTTACATTTTTAGTCCCTTGTTTTAATTAATTTGCAAATCGAATTATTAAACATATATAATTACCCATTTAACCTTTTAAATACAAAATTTACATATAGACCCCTCAAGTTATATTTTTCCCATATTGTACCAGTCCTAAATATCATTTTAAAAATAGTCCATGAGTTTCAAAAATTACAAAACACCCCTTTGACTTATATATCTTAAATCGGTTAAAACAATTATATTACTAAATCAAACCCTAATTATAATCAATCAACATGAAATCATTACCATATCATTTTAATATCATAAAAATTCAGATTCAATCACATAAACATTAATTCAATTGTTTTAGGGTTTAGTTCATATTATTCCTTTTTATTTAATTTAGCCGATTAGACATAATTTCACAAATAATATTTTTAGACCTCCACAATTCAAATGAACATTTTTCTAGTGTTATATGATGATTATAGAAGCCATGAAAAATACTAACATGATCCAGAAAATTCGCATGCATGATTTAGAGAATTAATTCGATTCTAGGGTTTCACTTTCAATAATTAGCATGCGATCAATATACAATGCATGGATGTGTTTTAGCATTTTTCTCATGTTATATAGGATTAGAAAAAGCTCAGAAAAATACCCAATAATTTATTGAACGAGTGGATAGGGCGATTTGATTTTGGACTTATCGGATCAACAACTCGACACCAAAGAATTCACCACGATCACCACAGCCACTCCACGACCTTGTAATTATTTTTCACAGACCATACATGATGTGAGGGACGTGAGAAAAATAGAGAATGAATTTCACAATGATCGAATCAATAAAAATGGAATTCTTACCTATCGAATGGAAAAGAAGAAGAATTTTCGATATCTTGCAAACCCGACCTCTAAAATTCGTGAAGCTATTTTTCTAGGCTTCTTGAGAACTCTAAGAACACAAGAAAAATGGTGCCTTAATTCCAGAAATTCGGATGGATGAATTGGAGAATTATTTGGTGAATTTGGTTTGATCGGTTTTGGAGAAATAGGAGAAAATTATGTGTGTGATAAAAATATTGTGAGTGGCCGATTTTTAGAGGGATAATAGACCCTAATTTTCAGTAATTGGTCAAGGGAAAATAATTAGCAATCAATAAAATTTAATGTCCTTTAATTTCCTATTAATTTCCTTTTATAGAATTTCATATCTTTTGAATTTAAATTAGATTAGGCGCCCAAGGGCACTTTGGTAATTTCCATGGCTTGTATAAAAGTTAAATGAAGTTGTTAAAATTATTTGGGATCATAGCTTGCTCATTACTAGAAGTTTGGAATTTATTTTATGCTTTACATATGTTTTATTTAGGTTTTAAATTCCCAGGGGCAATTTGGTCATTTTACATGTTACAGAATTTCAGGTATTACAGAGTATGCCTCGTATTATGTAATAGGCTAAGTAAGAGTTGTATGGTTATAGAAATAAGTGAGAAGTAATATGGATTAAGGCCATGTGATATGTTATAGTATGCATAGAGTTGCGAGATCACTTAGATCGTTGCACTAAATAAACTAAGAATTAAGGTGCTAGGAATGAGAAGTATAATGCGGCTAGGTTTTGGTTAGTAAAGAATGATAGATTTCGGGGACGAAATCTAGATAAAGGGGTAGAATTGTTAGACCCGTTCCCGGGTACTTGTACCCCACCCTAGATGAAAAGGGACCAAAGGCCATACGTGATTGGTTAGTCAATAAATGTAACGTTATAGTTAAACCCGAAAGTCAATTACTGGTCAATGAATGTATTGTGTAGTTATGGAAAGTATAATGTGGCACAAATGGAAAGAAATAGATCCAAGGGGCTAAAGTTGTAATAGACTAAATGTGTTATAAGTTAGTTGTGACCAAAATAGAAGGAATGAGACTTGAGGGGCTTAATGTGCCAAAGGGACAAAGTTGCTACCTAACTAAATATATCCAGGGAGTTCTAGATATGTCCCTCATTATTTAGATAAGGGTGTGTTGGTGGTCCAGTTTTGGGAAGGAGAAAAAGAGAGGGAAAAAGCTAGTGATGACTTAAGAAGAAGAAGAAGGTGAAGTCCTTGTGCTTAGGGTTATGTCCTAGCAATGATCCACTTCAAGTAAGTAATTCTATCTTAATGATTAATGAGGTTAAGGTTTATGACTTAAGTGGGTTTTCATCATATGATCATGATATGATCATATGAAGATGTAGAAAAGATAATGGGTAGGTTTAGATGGGTTATGTAAACCCTTGATTCATGATGTTGTGTTAATGAGTCTTGATGATGGTTATTGTTTAGGAAGTAATGATGATGATGATGATGATAAAAGATGAAGATGATGATGATGATGTTATTGATAACCTTAGATTGGAATCAAGGTAAGTAAACCGGCTATAAGATGATGTTATGGTGATTTCCATACTTTATGTGTTTATGTGTTTTTATATGTTAAGGCATATGAATGGTTTGTATGAGGTTATTATGTGCAAGTAAGTGTAAGGCTAGTTGATGCGTTAGATAAGGAAGGGTTAAGGAAAGAAAGGTTAAGGATTGAATGGTTAAGGTATGTGTTTATGTTTAATGTGTTCATGGATAAATGGTTATGATGCGTATGTGTGAATGAAGTATAATGTTATGTTATACCCGTTTTACTTACTAAGCATTCGTGCTTACAGTTTAAGTGTTTAATGTTTTGTAGGTTTATGTGTGATGGAAATGGTGAGCTTGGGCTAAGGGTTAAGGTTTGCTAGTGAGGAAGATAGGAGAATTGATTCGTGTAGGAGCTAGGTAAAATACCGAGCTCATTCAAGATGGTAATCCCGTGAGTCAATAAATGGTTTGTGAAGTGGAGTTAAGTGTGGAAATGTATTTTAATGGTGTCATAACAATTTGGTAGTCAATCGTTGTGTCAAAGTGTGTTTAATGGATTATGGTCAATGTTTAAGGGGGTGTTTGGCAAAAGTGTAAACGTACCCATTTTGGGTTGTAAACGGGTCAAGTGTTTATGAAACATGTCTTGTAAGTTAATGTAATAATAATGGTTAAGTTTGGTGGGAAAATAAAGTGGTATAAGTGGTTTGTAGTGTAAATGGGTCAAATGGGTTTTAATGCATAACCCGTCTAATTTGTAGAGTACTATTTCGGGGAGTCAAACGGTAAATGTTTTTGTATGAAAATGAGCCCAATAGTATACTAAGTAAATCTGGAAAGTTTGGTAGAATATCGAGATCGGGTTTTCAAGTACGGGACTTAAACGTGATTTTGGATGATCAGCAGTTTCCATCCGATTCGGATGGAGGGCCATCCGATCGGATGGGCGGCTCGGTAAAAATTTTGGTAAACTTTAAAAAATCGTATCTTTTGATCTGTAAGTCGTTAGAGGTCGTGCCACCTGGCGTTTTGTAAGTAATTGAGTCAAGTTTCATTTAAAAATAGTCTCAAGTTCTGAATGTTTATGGATTTTTATAAATGGTCGAAAGAGTAACAGAATATCAGTGAAAGGTCAAGCGTTTCCGCGTAAAAGTTTTAAATTTTGGTCTAAGCAGGCACGGGGTGTAATCAAAACGCTCGTGCAACTGGTATGTGTAATATTTGTTCATAGATATATTTTTCCTTTTCCTGTGTGCATTGATGCGATTTAGCTGCATTTTGATGTTGTAACCTGGTTGCCCGTATACAAATAGAAGAGGAAACTGAAGAGACATGTATGAACTATGAAGCTTGTTGATTCTTTTAGGATGTCTGTCTTTGTATTCTATAATGACATCATAGTCTGTTTGAGTATTTGCACCGTCTTCAAATATTATTGCTCGAAGAGTTCTAGAAGTAGGAAGCTGGTATTCTCGAGCACCAACAACATTATATAGCTGGATCTTTAACTCTGGTACATTGCCTTCGTTGCATTTATCGCGAGCTGTTCTGAAAATCTTAACCAATTCATTGTGCTCATCTAGGACTTGTATCAATCTCTGAGCAATTTCAGGGTTCAAGTTACTATTGCCTTCATGAGTAAAAGGTTTCATTATATTTTTTACTTCAATTTCTGTATCATAAATATAGAGTTGTATAAATCTTGGGTCATCATTATCATTTGGGCATAGTGTACCTATCCAATGATACACTTGATCCGAGATCTTGAACACGTACGGTCCTTTTCCATCGTTTACAGATTCATCGATTGTTGCTCCAAAAGATGTCATACTAAACATCTGATTATATGCACGTATGTTATCCATAAAATGTTTATCTTTGAATAACTCTTTCAAATATTGTAGAGGCTCTAACTCTTTTTCAAAGTATATTCGGCCTCCTCCACAACACCGATCGTATATTGTTTTACTGTGCACATCATTTCTTTTTAATCTCTCTCCATACCAAAAGCATGCATTGCAATATTCACATCTTTGGTCACAGTCACCCAAGTCAATGTATAAATTGGATACATCTGCATCATATGAGTTTTAGAAAGTATAAATTTAGTGATTACGATTATAAAATACACATATAAATTATTTACAGCTAAAGTTACTTACCTTCTGTATAAGATGTGTCGGGACAATGTTTTTTGGATTTTAATATTGGGTGACCATTTGCTGAAAGTGATATGGTAGATTTTCTTTTACGTGTTGTTGCATTGATAGAGAATTATACATTTTTGTTAAAATAATGTACAGAATATTGTTTTATGAGTCAAAAAGACTATATATGAATACTTTACCTCCACTTGTTGTTACATGGTTGAATCCTTGTGTTCCTGTAGACTGGTTTTCATATTATGAGGATGCTGCATCATTTGGTGAAAAATTTGACTCAGCTAATGTTTCTTTCCTCTTCTTTTCAGTATGTTGTTTGCCTATGTTGATAGACAATCATAGATTGTTGTTAGAATAATATATGGAACATGACTTTGTTATTAAGCAAATAGTATATATGAAACTTTACTTGCACTTTTTGTTGCCTGATTACAGTTTTGTTTCCGTGTAGACTGGTTTTCATATTGTGCGGATATTCCGTTATTTGCTGAAAAACTTGAGGTAAGTACTGTCTGTTCCCTCTTCTTTTGACATTGTGATTTACTTGTGCCTGCATTAGGTGTATTTCACACATTTTGACTATCAATGACTAATAATATAACAAATTGATTTGTTGAATATTTATTCTTAAAATAATATTGTAGATAAAATTAATCACGAAAAACAATAGGAAAAAATATGTTACCGTAGTTAGCAACATAAGGGGATGATTGCCAATATGTTTGATCCTTGCTAGGGCTTTTGTTTTGCTGACATTGATCATTTCCAATGTATTGGGCAGTCTCTTATATTGTATATCTTAACTACATTATAATGCATTTAGGCCATTCCTAAAAAGGAAGTCTTAAAAAAATAAAACCAAAAACATTTCTTTAATTGGAAGGATTTCAAACTAACACATACATATGAATAGTAGTTAAGTTAAGTTACATTATGAATTTTAATCTCTTTAATTGTAGGAGCCACTAATCTATACTACTTATAAAGCATTTAGCACCTTCTCTCTTCCAATTTTTTAAGATTTCCATGTATAGATTTTAAGTAAATACAACTAAGTAAGCTATATGTACAATTAACTTATGCATAAACACCTACACATATTGACTTGTCAACATTTTTAATTAATGTCATATTTAAAACACCCATTTGATAAAAGGTATAATTAATAAAACACATGTACAAACTATTTGAAGCACAAATACAACTAATAAACACTATTCAACACATACAATTAATACACTATTTAATTCACCCATTCACCAAAATATACAATCATTTAACCACAATGTACAATCTAATAAAGCCACTAAGCCAAGCACTTAAAAATAAAGCCATTAGGCTGCCCGCAGTGGTCAGTCGACCGGTTCGATCGCCGCTGCGCCGACCGAGGAATGAGGGTCGAACTTGGTCGGTCAACTCCAAAATTGACGAAGGGTGATTGTGCTGAAGGAATGAATCATGATTTTGTTTGTGGTATCTTCAGTTAACATGAGATGGAATTAAACTAGTGCCTTAACTAAAATTATTGTTATTTGTAAATGAATTGTTTAATGAAAGAATGGCCGCATAACATCACATTGTCATAAAATATAGTCATAGGGTACCCGTCGCCGCATCGCGCGGGTACCCTTCTAGTGTATATACAATTATATTATTTGCATAGAATGTTACTTTTTAAAGGACCTACATTAATTAATATAACTAATTTTAGGTGCACCTTAATTGAGGTACTATAAATAGTGAAATGCCTAACTTAAATTAATAAATCTGTATTAATGCAAGTTATTTTAACTCTATTATAAATGAGTTGTTATAAATGAAATAACTAAGTGAAATTACCTCTATCTTTTCTCCTTTCTGTCTGCATAAGTGCATCCGATGTAGCAGCCTTTTTTTTTGGAACTTTTGTTTTTTAATAAATCTTGTGCTGGGGTATTTGTCTGTTGTTGTAGGGCCACATTTAATGGTGAACCATTACCTGGAACAGATGTTTGAGATACAACAAAAGGTATGTTCTCTGCAGTTTTTGCTCTCTTTGGATCATGGATAGTTTGCCCAACAAATTTTGACTCAACTAATGTTTGTTTCCTCTTCTTTTCAGTATGTTGTTTGCCTATGGTGATAGACAATCATAGATTGCTGTTAGAATAATATACGTAACATGACTTTGTTATTAAGCAAATACTATATATGACACTTTACTTGCACTTGTTGTTGCCTGATTACAATTTTGTTTCCCTGTAGAGTAGTTTTCATATTGTGCGGATGTTTCGTCATTTGCTAAAAAACTTGAGATAGGTGCTGTCTGTTCCCTCTCCTTTTGACATTATGATTTGCGGGTGCCTGCATTAGGTGTATTTAACACATTATATTCTGACCATCAATGACTAATAATATAACAAATTAATTTGTTGAATATGTATTATTAAAATAAGATTGTAGATAAAATTGCTCACGAAAAGAAATAGGAAAAAGTAGGTTACCGTAGTTAGCAATATAAGGTGATGAATGCCAATGTCTTTGATTGTTGCCAGGTCTTTCGTTTTGCTGACATTGATCGTTTCCAATGTAATAATTTGGCCAGTCGTTAGGAAGACAACAATTTTGTGAATTGGTAGCAAAACATTGTGAGACAGGATCAGTGCCTCTTATATTGTATACACAATTATATTCTTTGCATAGAATGTTACTTTTTAAGGGACATGAATTAATTAATATAACTAATTTTAGTTGCACCTTAATTGAGGTACTATAAATAGTGAAATACCTAACTTAAATTAATAAATTTGCATAATTGAAATTACCTTTATCTTTTCTTCTTTCTGTCTGCATAAGTGCATTCGATTTGGCAGCCTTTTTTTTGGATCTTTTGTTTTTTAACAAATCTTGTGCTGTAGTGTTTGTCTATTGTTGTAGGTCCACATTTAATGGTGAACCATCACCTGGAACAGATGGTTGCGATACAACAGAAGGTATGTTCTCTGCAGTTTTAACTCTCTTTGGATCATGGATAGTTTGCCCAGCAAGTGAATACTGTTGGTTGTGAATCATATAGGCCATTGGGCTAAAATCAGCTGTGGTTTGTTGTCGTAGGTCCACATTTAATGGTGAACCATATCCTGAAACCGATGATTGCGATACAACAAAAGGTATATTTTCTGCAGTCTTAGCTCTCTCTGGATCATAAATAGTTTGCCCAACAAATGGATTTTCTCGGTTGTCAATCATATAGGGCATTAGGTTAACATCAACTGGCCGATTAGTGTTTAGGTCCACATTCTATATATGTATGTACAAATACTAGAAATAAAGAGTAATTGGATAACAGCTGAGGATGCACAAAACAAATGAATGAAATAGTAGCTATGCATAGAATATTACAGAGCATAAATTTAATTAAATAAAAAGACCACATTAGTAAATAGAAATAACATAGGTAAGCAGTAAAATATAAAAGATTATATGTTGCCATGGATGACCCAAATGTGGGGGGTACATGAGATACCTTTTAAATAACAGCCAATATAAGCTTGTAATCACTTGGAAGCTAGTTTTCTGTACAAACACATATAACCAAATCAGTTATAAGATCAAAAGGAAGATTAAAACACCAAAATAAAGAGAAAAAAAGGGAAAAGGACTCTGGGAAAAGGGGGGGGGGGGGGGGGGAGGGGTGCATTTACATAAAAAAAGAAAGCAAAGATGATCACACCTGAGTATATGCCCTATCTTTTTACTATCTTTCTTGTGTATACACTGTGATGGCAGATTCAACAGAACAAAGGTGAAGAATACAACTTCCTGGGGAATACTGGCAGATTGAAAGGAAAAAAAGAGCAAGAAGAGAAACTTCTGGTTCAATCTTTGAATGAGAAAAACTATAAGAAAAAGATAGTTAACTTCATAAGGAAACAAAAACATTGCAGTCTTCATTTAATGCATCACAACACCTGGATGCTCAAGACCAGATATTGCTGCTACAGTTCACAGCAAACTTGTTGTAATTTTTTTTTGGGTTTTGTTAAATGCAACCCTATGGGTTGTGTATAAGCCTTCTATAAATATAAAATTAACATTTAATGAACACTTAATGAACTCTAAACATTCCATAATTAACATCACTTACCTCTTTTATAATGATTAAAAATATATAATTATGAAATATATGAGTTCATTAATTGTCATTTTTATAAATTTGGAATGCTTACACACAACCCTATGGGTTGTGTTTAACATAACCCTTTTTTTTTACATGGTACAGTTGAAAAACAACACCTGGACGCTGGATACCATATGTTGTTGCTACAGTTCACAAAAAGTTGTCGGGTTTTTTTTTTTTTTTTTTTTTTTGACACGCTACTGTGAAAACAGAGTGTATTTTTTTAATTTACATGCTACAGTTAATGGTTACGATAAAAACCAGTTGCCTAAACACTGCATCTACACACACACCAACAAGTAAAAACAATGATTATATACCGATTAGACCAATGAGAGACACACAACTAAGTGCTCAATTGTTTTTTAGACCAATGGCAGACGCACAACTAAGTGCCCCATTGTTTTTGAGGGTACTGTTTCCCCCCTTTTAGTATATATATATATATATATATATATATATATATATCATGCCCTTTTCTATATGTTTTGTTATATGTGAATTGTATGTTTGGGAATACTTTGTAAATCGAAATACAAACCGTATTCCATAGTTAAAATAAGAAACTTCAAACAACAAATGACGCATTTATGCGTCTAGATTTCAATAAAAGTGTCTAAAATAGTTTTACGTGTTACAAGCTCATAACAATTTTTAATATGTAAAAGACTAAGTTTTAAAAAAATAAAAACAATTCTTTGTAGTTTGTTTTTTTTTTATAAAGTAATCACACTCTCTTACGCATTTTGACATGACGGAAAACATAATCATTATTTTGTTGAATCGACATAAGCTAGTCACTAGTGTTCTTGTGACGAACATGTTTTTATATCTTTGAGCACCATACATACGTAAGTATTATTAAAATAAATGATTTGCAAATCATCAAAATTATTTTAAAATACCGTACTAATTAATACTCCGTAAGAGATATCATTCAAAATATGCGAGTCACATTCCTTTCCAAATTAAAAACAATAAGTTATATTTGCATGAAGTTTATAAGTAATTGAGTAAATTACACCGTTGGTCCTTGTGGTTTGCGTTGACTGGCACCAATGGTCCTTTGACCAAAAAAATTGCACCACTCAGCATTAAGTCAGAAACGTTATGCACCGTTAGCCCCTCCATCCAACTGGCCCCACAAACATCCACTAACGCTCGTTAAGTATGGATTTTAAAGGGGCAATTTCGTCACTTCACATTAAATCCATAAAAGAGACATTAATCTCTCACTTCAACCCTAATTTCACTAATACATCCACCTACCATCTCCTTATCACTCCAAAACATTTAACCACATAAACTCATCAAATCAAATCATCCTTATAACTCCATAAATCCCATCGTAGCAACTAAGAAAAAGGTTGTTTCTTTCTTTTGATTCAGTCAACAAATACCATCCACACAAATGCACGATTGGTTTCATTCATCTATACTAATTTTTGATTTATAATTAAAATCCTCAACGAAGAGTTGAAATGCTTGGACATATTCGAGTCTCAGAACTTCAAGCATCCATGAAAGATATCTATGAATCTTGGGTGAAGAACAAAGAGATGGAAAATTCAGATATTGTAAAGGTGGATATGAAACATTGGTTTGGGAATCTGATATTGAACATTGTGGTGAGGAGTATTGCTTGAAATTGGGTGCTGTGGATCTGTAACACGAATGGGTTTTTGCATATTTTGAGGTTTGTCTTCTTCTTTTTATTTTGAGGTCGATAGCGTGAGGGCAACCATCAATCAACACCAAATTAATACTGCTTATCTTTTTGAATTTTTACTTTGGCTCGTGCTCCGAGATTTTTGTTTTGGCCAAAATCCATTGGGGTCGGGCCAAAATCCATTTGGGTCACTAGTCGCTTCAAGCAAAGAGGATCATAATATGTTTTGAGTCAAAATAGATTTTCTTCTAATAAAGGTCGAAAACCTTTGTGTGGTTGGGTTTGACCCTCCAACAGAGTCATTTTTATCTTATACTGTAACTGACTAAAGTAGCAATACTAGTTAAAAGCTATAATTATTAGACATCAATCTAAATTATGTATATAAATTACTTTAAGAGGTTCTAAGCAGTTAGTTACAAGACGACTTCAGGTTTCGGTTCGACCCGTTTTATGTTCAGTTAAAGTTATTTTTCATGTCATACCACCCAAGTTGAACATTGTTCTCTACTATATATCGGAACACATCTTTATCCTACAAAACTAATAGATATTTAAGGTCTGTCGCTGTTTATAGATCTATGTCTCTTTTTAGTTTTGTAGGTTTTTCTTAAAGATCATATTTTTTTTTAATAGATCTATGCATTTATTTTGTAGATCTATGTCTTTGTAGCCGCTGCCGGAATATTTTTACCTACCGCTGCCGGAATCTGCTTACTAACGCCGGAATCTGCTTTTCCCCTGCAGGAATCTACTTTGCCTCGCCGGAGATCTTTTGTGTTTGGTTTTAAAATTTTTTATTAAGCTTCTTGTGTAAATCTATAAAGATTTGTGTATATGTTTGTGTTTCTCAGATTTGTGTTTGTGTTTGTGTTTCTCACATTTGTGTTTGTGTTCAGATTTGTGTTTGTGTTCAGATTTGTGTTTGTGTTTGTGTTTCTCACATGAGTAAATTACACCGTTGGTCCTTGTGTTGTGAAGTGACGAAATTGCCCCTTTAAAATTCATACTTAACGAGCGTTAATGGGAGTTAGTGGGCCCAGTTGGATAGAGGGACTAACGGTGCATAACGTTTCTGACTTAAGGCTAAGTGGCGCAACTTTTTTGGTCAAAGGACCACTGGCGCCAGTCAACGCAAACCACAAGGACCAACGGTGTAAAAACTTAATATAGCTCTTTTTCAAACTAAAACTACAAGTCATCTTAAGCCGCATTTCATTTCATTTGTGTTATAACTAAACTCAAAGTAGAAAAGTATTGAATCAACTTGCATCTCGTAAATGCTTTAATGAATGTCAATACTTGGTAATTCTGGTAATCGGGTTTTATTTCTAAATAACTTTGTGGTATTGGGGATTCAATTCGAGAGGAAGAAGACGATATAAGTTAACAAAATTTTATCTTCATTCTCATTCCCATTCCCAATACTGAAATGGACAAAATGACCACTGTTCATTTAATAGTGATTACACAATAAATTGTGTATACTTAAAATTTATGAAATTTATTACATGCTTGCATTTCATTTCATTTCATTCTGATGCCATTTTTGCCCTTATTTATTTATTCCTAATGTTTACAACAACTTATCAAATAACATGCGTAAGCAATTCATTACATACCAAAATGGCAGCTAAACGGAATAATAATTTTCAATTACTTGTTTAGATCGTTTTATTTTAATGTAAAGAAAAAAAGAAAAAAAAAAGGTGTTTAGTTTAAAATAATTTAATTCCGAAAAAAAAGGTGAATATTCATTGAAGGTGGGCCTAAAGAGAATTTATAGACGTGACACAAAGATTTTGCATGGGCTCAGTTCATGATGGAATGTTAAATTTAAAAGCACGGATAATTTTGAGGGTGAAAAACCTACTTTTTATTTAAAATACGTAAAATAAATAAAAAAAAGTGATATAATTCATGGGTATTCATTATTACTTCGATGATCAATTTACATGATCACAAGTTTACTTAACTAATACGATGATCATGCATAATTCAGTCTTAGTTTTAGAAGGAACATTACAATAATAAACTTAAAATACTAAATTCTGAGGATTTATAAGCTGCTACTAGTATATTATAGGAATATAGGATGCATTTCCAAAAAAAAAAAAAAAAAAAAAACAATCAAGAAACATGAATCCTTAGTAAACTTAAGGTTGTTTACTTTGAAGATCAGTCGACCATTTTATGTTTTTTGACATGTTATAAGTAGAATGTCATGTAAATCAGGATTAATGTTATAAAATACCAACATACTTTTAAGAATTGTCTTTTTCGTAATTAAATTTTGTTTTACTTACTTTGGTTATAATACTTACATGTTTAAGTTAAAGACGTTTTATAGTGGTGTATTTTGATTTTACTACAGATGATCGATATAAGAAATTAGAATCTCTAATGTAACTACGATATACTTATATGCCAACGTATTGTAACATTTAATGGCCCATTTTCATAACATACCGGTTAAAAACGTCAAACTTGTCAATATTTGAGTGTAACTTATGATAAGTTAGACATTTGGAAAGATTATGCCGATCTACAGTTGAAAAATAGGAAAAATGATAAAATTTTGATTCACCACATGTAAATGTAATAACTAGAATGAAAAATAATAATAATAATAATAATCAAAATGGTTAATTTTGAAAAGTATGTTGGCATTTTAAGACATTAACCCTTTAAATTAATTCATTTTTTCATTGATATATGTTGAAATGGACGTCTATAAAACTAGATGTAATGGTCATTATACTTATCACCGTCACTTTAATATTCACTCCCTTTACCAAACCATCGACCAAATAGCCGTTGTGACCACCAAATCAAACACATAAACATAACTCGTTTAAATACAAGCATTCCCCACAATATACCCTTGAAAAAGGTTTGGTGGTCTGCACCACCAAATGGGTGCCAAAAAAGGTAAGAATTCGAGTGGTTCCAGTGGCTGTAATGACCTTCGCGCGTGACGGTGTAAGAATCATTCTTGGAAGTATGTTGTAAGAATCATTCTCGGAAGTAATACCATCAAGCTAATTGCTAAATGAGATAATGGGATCTTTTTCTGTTTAAACAAAATACAATCAACATTTATTTTGGAGTTTTTTACTAACTAATTGCTTTTCTAAAATATAATTACCGCATTTCTAAAAGTATTATATGGCATGACTTACCATATCAAATAATATATCATATATTTTTAATGGGGATAACATACTGCAGTTGGGGGCAGGGAATTGTGCCTTCCCCTTTGTAAAAGTTTAAAAAATGTACAATTTAGCCCCTCCGTAAGGACTGATACACATTTTCCCCTGTCCCACCCTTTTTTACAAAGAGAAGCAGGCAATTGCCTGCCCCCAACTGCAGCATCATTTCCCATATCAAATAATATATCATATATTTTTAATATACTTCATTAATTATTAATTAAAGAAATTGCAAATTGTATACAAATAAAGCAAAAACTGTTGGATATTTAATTGTAATTGGATTAACTTGTTTGATCAATTTAGTCATAATAAGACATCATTTAGGCTTGGAGGTGCGGAGTGCACGCCTATTTGAATTTATTATGATTTGAGGGACGAGGGTCCGGGGGCAGCGCCCCTGAGAGCGGGGTCCAGGGGCGGCAGCCCCTGGCAAGGTCCAAGGGGCAGGAGCCCCTGGCTGGGGTCGAGCTATTTTGACAACTTTGAAACCTCTTGGAAAACTACCTAAAAGGCAGTTATTGCCGCCCTAATTCCATATTGATATATTCATACGTTTTTTTCATGGTCATTTTTTTCTCTCTAGTTCATCAATCTCAAACACAATCATTCAAAATGTTCTCAATTTCTGAATTGTATCCGATTGAATAATTCGGGAGAACCACCGAATTGATTCGATCTGAAAGTGTTCACATGCCTTTCAGAGATTCAAATAATATCCGGTTGTGTTCGTTTATTCTGTTTATCCCTTACAAAAACCCTACATAGCTCTACTCAACCATTCATTTGCTCGTCTATTCATTCGTTCATTGTAAGTCGTTCATAGGAAAGAATCTTTTACATATACAGTTTCATATGTGTATTGCTTATATTATACATAGATTATCTTTAATGTATATCTCGATTTCATTCGTTCGTTCATGTACAGTTTCATTCGTTTCACTGGAAAGAATCTTTTACATATACAGTTAATACTACAACGGAGGCTTGGTACTTTATGTTTGTGCACTGTATTTGCATTGGTTAGTTCATGTGCTAATTTTAGCTCAAAAAAATTAATAAAGTTCATATGCTACTATCTAATTAGTGTATGAATATATGTATGTGAACGAACATGTGATTTTTTTTTAACTAAAATTGTAGTCAAATTCACATACTTTGATCGACCATAAGAGTTTGCTTCAAATAAATGATTTAGAATTTAAATTGAAAAGAACAATAAAGAGAAATACCATGCAATGGCGAATATTATACAATGGCTTTATTTTTTTTTATAACAATTAGTCGGTAAAAAACTCATTTATTTTGTGTAAAGGAACCTTTGTAGTTTGTATATTAAAAAAAGTCAATTACGAGAACCTAATGATTGATCTATGACTTGCAAAAAGAAAAGATAAGAGTTAATGGAAATGGCTCTTTTGGGATTTCACCCAAGTTAAAGCTGTTTCTGTTAAAAATTGCTAACAGTTTAATCATGACAGGATGGAAAGAATATATGATGTAAAATTGTAAACTATGAACCTAACTCATTGACATTCAAAAAGTCATAGTCAAAATGGATTTTTTACACATTGCAATTAACACAAAACCCTTTTTTCGAACTTGAATAATATGTCGAGTCTATATACAAATCGATTACAATTACACCATCGTATTGTCCGAAGAGGATACGATTATGTTATGATCACTCGCTATCGAGTATAACTCCAGTTGCAATCATGAGCTTTAACCCATGTTGAAACCAGCTCTAGTTGGCATCCAAGGCCTCAATCAACAATAAGATGCAAGTCAACCTAACATCATTGGTTTCAACTTTGTTTAAAACTTGTCATCGGATGCCATACCATCATGAACTTTTACCTATGTTAAAAACCAGTCCTGAAGAAAGATTTTAACTCAACATAATGACTTTAAACCTTTGTTAGAGCCAAAATGTCAAAACATAATAATACATAATAATGACAATGACAATAATAACGAAAATGGCAAACAAATTTCAATCAACTAAAATTTGAATTTCCGACTCCCGCAACATATCAAGAAAACTTATTCAAAAATTTCCAACATTGTTGTCATATCTTGTTTTCAATCAATCCCGATTCGACTCAAATTTGAACCAAGAGTCATATGATGAGTTAACATTTTAAGCAAAGATCAAAGTCTCATGATTTTGTTTTAGAAGATTGGAAGTACTTTTATACCTTTTTTTGAAACTTTTTTCACTCTTGTTTGTTTGTATTGAAATAAAGGTCAAAAGGTACAAGCATAAACATGCCTTCTTCTACATTCTCATCATCATTTTGATTTATTGGTATCACCTTTTTTTTTCTTACTCCCAAACATCTCAATTGCATATAATTAGAAAGTGCATGAGTTGTTCAGCAATGAAAGATAACCCCTACCCCCTCATCCACTCAAAACAAAATAGTCCACTGGATTCATCACTTTTTTCACATCCTCCTAGTTCCTATTGCATCTTTAAACCATAGTGTTCAAGTACAATTATTTATGCACAAACTACAACAATGGACTATGTAACATATCAATCAGTAACACATTCTTGTGTAAACCACAAAGTGCTCTAGTACAATAACTGGTGAACTGAGATGCATCATGCATGTACACTATAAGCATTTGCTTGTACTTTATAAGACTATTTACACGTGATTCGAGGTGCATAGTTATGTAATGTATAGTTCATATTTAATGAAATAACAGCAAGTACTATTGCACATTCATGCAGTAAATGTTGGTATAATTTATGACCAAGGTTTTGTCAAGTCTGGATGAGGTAACACTGCTGAAATGTTGGACAGAACACAACATTTGGAGGTCATAAATCCCATCTGTGTCTATACCATAAATGAGCATACAAGACGACATTTATTTATCCTAAAAACTATATATCCGATGTTTGGTTTGAAAATACAGATATGATGGTGCTTGGGTATGTTTGGTTCAAATGTATGTCTGTGAGGAGAGTAGATACTCATAAAACTCGGAATCTTTCATACCCACCTAATAAATGGTCGGGCTTATCCATTAGTCTGTCAACATTGCTAGCAAACTCATACAAACCAAGCGACACCTAAAATCATATAAGCTGGACATTTGAAACGAGAATTATGTAAAGGAACTAAAGCTTGTAGACTTGGCATATGGGTAACCAGTAACAAGAAACTAAAGAATAACAAAGTAAATAAGTGGGGACAGACTCGGTGGCTTACAGGTCCATCATAGAAATGGTGGAAAATGTGGTGCAGATAGTGCTTCTTGTTCCATAAGTCTTGACACAAATCCACTGCATATTTTGAAAGCCAGCTTATAGTGCTAAAATGGCAAATAACTTAATTCCACCTGGCCAATTTTATCTAAATAGCAAATTAGATAAATATATAAAGCAGCATGTTGTCCCACACAAGAGAAGTGCTTCAACATCAGATCAAAACTTTAATATATTAAACTAAAGGGGTCATAACAGACTTGAAAACAACAGATGATGCAATAGCTAGCTATATTAGGATCATTCAGCCTCAAGGCATTTTCCCAGAGTAAAATGGCACTTAGTAAAGCAACTACTATTATATATAATGATATCCAGCCTGTGTTTAAAAAACCTCGCATCAGGCGCGCCTGATGCGTGATGCGTTACGATGCGCGGCTTTGTTGCATCAGACACCCTGATGCGTTGCGTTTACGGGATGCGAGGTGATGCGCGCGCATCAGCGCTTTTTTGCGCATCATGTACTTTTGGCCTTATAACATAAAATTGGACTTAATAATGTGTATTGGGCTTCTTCTCATGAGCTTTACTTTTAAGATATGGGTCCAATTTGACCAATTCCTTATAAAACGACAAGACTGATCTTAGTTTTCAAATATTTATGTATTTTAGCGATATAAAATCGTGAACTATGAACATGCATGGTATCTTTTGACATTAAATGTGGCATAAATGTGTTATTAATGTGTTTTGTGCACTATATATAATTTAAATGTTTTTTTATAAAATTGTCGCCTCGGGTACGTGATGCGCGCGCATTCGTCTCGGCGCCTCGGCTTTTTGACCCTTATTGCATCGACGCGCATCGCGCTTTTTAAAACCTAGTATCCAGCCGCAACTAAACCCGACTATAGCGATTAGCAAATAGAAGTTCAGTTATAACTTATAACGAACAACCCATATCCACATCTATCGACATCGCAGTCATATATGTTTCCATATGATTCACTCTCCTAATGCATCTTTGGAAGTTTGTATCCACATGTAGAAGGATTTTATATTCAGTAGTTAGTAGTAAATTATACCATATGAATTAAATAACCACATTTATAACTTTTACTTGGGTTTCATGTTGGGGTTGCAGAAAAGACAAAAGCATTACAGTACAAACACAAAAACTTGGTACAATTTAAGATAGCATGTTGAATATGTGATCATGTATTATGTATACATTTCAGGTTCAAATATCAAGAATATTATCTGCAGGTAGGTGTGAACATTAAAGTGTTCAATATTATAAAATGGATAAAAATTCAAATTTATATGTCGATATTAATCGTGAACTCAGGTAGGAAGAACCATGTTACGAAATCGCTAAATGCACCAGACAACTCTAAGACAAAATACAGATATAGCGAGACCATAACTAAAAAGGGGCTAAAATGATTTGGATATCACAAGTATACAAATACATTGTGAGTAAATAAGCATGTAATTATATACTCATGGTTTGCAACTCATTCAAGGGTATCCTAAAACATTTCTCTACTCAACTAGCAAACAGTGTGTTAGATTCTTCTTATACCTAAAATTGAAGATGGCATGCAGTGAACGATGGTAAAACATCTTGATCAAGATTTCTCTGTGCAGCATAATAGCATTTTTTTTTTCCCTTCGTGTTTTTGCCTGGATAAACAATTATGGTGGAAACCAACAAAATGAATTATTGAAATTTAGTACAGGTGGCACGATTCCCACGAATGGGTGGGTTGAGTTGAACAGGTCCGAGTTATAGCAGGTCATTTACTATTCCAATTCAGGTTCAGTTGAACTCCAAAAACATTGGTCCATTAATGTATTTTTTTCATTAAAATACGAGTTAGTTATGATTACAATGATCTAAATCTTTGGCTAAAACAATTTAAGAGTTTGATCATTAAAAAATAATAAATTTGTGACTTTCAACCAGTTTGACCTATTTTGGTCTGTTTCCCTCTTAGCTAGACTTTTTGATTGACCCGTTTGAACGTAAAAACACAAATGGTCAAAATTGATGGATTTAACATCTACTGCAAGTTTTATCTCACCTTTCGTCACATACTTTTTGTTTCAGTCAGAATGGTCACGAAAGCGAACAACTTTGTTGATGAAAGATCTTTCCTTGCGATAACTGAGAACAAAATACAAATATATAAGAAATGTTCTCATGTACATGCAATCAATGATTTACTTCAAACAAGTAATACTTCTTTACACGCTAGAAACTGTTACACATAAGTAAAACCAGATAACGCCGTACAACTTACATTACGAAAGATGAAAGGCAGAAGCAAGTGAACCCAATGGAAAAATGAATGCAAAATGTTGGCCAGAAGTTATCACGGTCAAGAAATACTTTCTCAGAAACAAGAGTAGCTGCACTTGAAAACAACAAAATCGTCCAACCACCAGGCAAGCAGCTGTGGAAGGGAAAAGACAAAGAATCCTGCAACAAATAGTCTAGGATTGAGATCTGAGCAGGAATTTTTCCCTGGCTAGGTTTTGGGGTGGTAATTGGTTGCATGGTTGAGCAGCTGCCCAAAGTAATAAGTGCAACTCTGCACATTATATTTCACTAGGAAAGTATGGATTGGTGTAATAATAGAAAAAATTGCTCGCAGTGTCTTATGGAATACCTGAAAGTAACGTCTGATAAATACTGAAGAGTAAATGATACGGAAAACCATATCTACCAAGTAGTCAAGGAACTATACTACTATATCAACTTCAACCAAAATTCAATCAGATGAGGCGAAATCTTATGTCTTGCAATACATTATGATGCTACAATATGCGATTTTGTAAAGATTGGCTTATAATACGTTCCTAATATATACCCAATATCCTAGTATTTCATAACTGAGCATTTCATGAAACTGGAAAAAAGTGGAAAAAATACACAAACAAGAGCATTCAACCACAACAATAATCAACAAAGAAAAGATATTGTTAGCTATCCACAACAACAAAAGATAACTTAATCATAAAAAAGGAAGGATACTCAAGGCATTTGCAAAGATTAATCCAACTGCACCAGCTGAGCGTATGAGCAGGATGTTGAGCACTACATAGATAAATGAAAACAAAACCAAGGAATTGTTTGAACGCTTAAGTTGATCCTCAGATGCAACCGCATGCAAGAAGGCTTCAGATGTTCCTATAAGAACAGTAAAATAGAGCTAAGTTATGTTCAAGTACAAGTTGTAGCATTAGGGCATGTGATACGATCTATAAAAATTGATGAGTGAAGATTCCTATCATCATGTCTAAAACCCCCTTATAACACTGATTTAACAAAGAAAAGTACCTAATTACTATAACTAGAAAGTTTTAAGTTAACAATCGATTCATGAGTCAGGACAAACTAGCTGGATCTTCAGTCTATGAAGCAGCCAAGAACAATAAAGGTTGATAAATATCTATATTTTAGGCACTTGAACAGTGTTATATGAGTTTAATGACTTCAAAGAGGGGATACTGATGCGATGCCGGGAACGTGGAGAAAGTGGTATAAAAGACAATCCAAACAACAAAGGGGCATTTGGCAATTATTTAACACAGAAGGATTGAAGAGTAATTAGTTTAGTTAATTTCCTTATTATACGGAAAACCATAATTAGCTTACTCATATAACCCCTTAAGAGATAAAACATAACCCTACTCCACCCATTGGCATCGATAAGAAAATGGGACCACCTCTAGTCTTGACTACATGCCAAACTATGCAAAAAAAGAGGAAACCAAAAAAAAAGAAGAGGAAACCATTGATTTAAGAAACTCGCAATAAAATTTTTTGGGTAGAAGGGTACTTGTGATTCTCTTTTTAGTAAACTCAATATTCAGTTATGAGCTTAATTCAGCCAAAGAGAAAGGGATGGCGAAAGTATCACTTACCATTCATAGCCAGAACAACAACATACACACAGTAATATCGAAGAGCTGCAGAAGCTTCTCCATCACTCCATTTGCGACCATATAATAATCTTATGAGTGAATAGGAATAGCTGGGCCCAAATGCCATAAAAATCAACCCTACAAAACATGTAACAAGAAAACATGAAACCAATTGACAAGGGATATATGTATATATCTATCTATATCAGCACACACACACAACTCATGAACAACAAATAAACTGGTACAGCATACCAATTAATGTAACAAGCTTCAAAGCATCTCTTAGAGAATTTTGCAATTTCCTTTTTTTCTGTGTGTCTTCTCCTGCCAGTAAAAAAAGTAGAGATAAATTACTTTACAAGTAGGATCATTTTTGGACTCAGTATACAATTCCTTGCAGCTAAAACATTCTCAAGTTGTATTACAGACAGTGAATATGCAAAACAGTGTATGGTGTTGCAATGAATACACATTTAGCACATAGAGCAATTCAATAGCCAGGCATGCCATAATGATTTAAAGACCTGTAGAAAGGCACCGCGTTCTCACCATCACCACTAGCAGGTCGTTTCTACAACAAAAAGATACTTGCGCATTTTTAATTTTAGAAGAACTCAAAACACAATGGGAAAATAAACATATGAAAAGTAGCATTCAATCAATGCACAGTAAGTATATCAGCATAAAGTGGCAAGCAAAAGTCTTTTTTTTTAAGGCAGCTAACTATCTCACGATATATACACCACAAAACCTATCTCACGTGTCCTTGACAGGACTTGAACCCACAACCATTTGGTTGGGGAGCAATCTCACACAAGGGGTACCGCTGGGCTATAAGCAAAAGTATTATACAAGTACGATCGCATTACAAAATAGATGAATTGTTAAGAAGAGAATTAAACCTGTTGCAGACCTTGCAAATGTTGTATACGAACTTTCTTCAAAAGGAAGCAACACCAACCTTACGACTAAGCTCCCTATAACACAAAAGATGATTAATTAGGCTCATGCATGCTAGAGGAAACAGGTAGATCTAGATCTCTATTTTCTTTTTCTTTTTTCTGCTACTTTGATAAAACCTCGAAAAAGGTCCTTAAAAAAGTTTTGGCCCTCAAGTTTCTTGGACCTCAAATCCGTATTACATTTATGGCAATCTGGCCTCACTTTACATCAATAATGCAATGTTTCCTATCTTTATTTCCAGGCCATGAAGGATAGAAAATGACTTTTGAAATATATAACTGCATAACTGTATCCTTCAAAATCAATGCAACTTGAGAACAATATAGTTTGTTAACAGGTTGCATTCAATATCATCATATTCTAAAAGTGATAAAAGTTTATAATTTGAACATATACATACCTAGTTTGTCTACAAGCCCATATACAGCTTGGTTATATGGTGTATCAAACCACACAAGGACCATCTTTTCTCCTTCTTGAAGGATCAATTTTTGGAATGACTGAAGGGTGAATAATGTGCACATTTTTGAGAGCTGCTTATCATAGTTTCCTATCCTGAATAAATACAGTGTTATTTGTATGAAAAGATAAATATAGAAACAATAACAAATAATGATTACTCCGTGTTACTAAATTCTAAAGAATGATAATAAACTGAGGTATAGTGTAACGTTTGTTTTTGTCATATTATAGCTCTTTCACACATCTATCATTAATCACATTTTTCCTTTAAAACGTGAGAACTAAAGTGCATTCGTTTTAAACTGATACCTGAAAGGAAAAAGATCTGAAATTTTATATCCATGCAGAAGTAGAAAATAACCCCAATAGCACAAGAATATACACCCTCCATATGCAGTCTGAGATAATGCAAATACAATAGCTCTCTCCTGCATGAAATTATGAAATCCTTTAGGTTAAACCTGAATATAAGGAATTGGCTGCCTCATTTGAGAATGTAAACTTATGTGTGCCTTCTAAACATAGGTGGCAAAATGAGAAGGTCAGGTGGGTTGAGCTATGGACAAGACAGGTAACTTTATCTAAGGATCGGGTTGACCCATAAAACACTTTCAGGTAACTTTATCTATGGATCGGGTTGACCCAGAAAACACTTTCTGTCCAATTTAATTTAGATGTAATAAATAATGAGTCTATCAGATATGACATAATCCTTTCAGAGACTAATGACACATTTCATTTTAAGCTAATAACTTTTATATTATCGGATTGACCCTTTAGAAATGAGACATAACCCGAATCAACCCATTTGCTAGTAAATGGGTCCAAATGGCAACATGTACTTCTGAAAGCATGCAATGATCTCGATTAGTGAGGAACAACAAAATATGGAGTAGAAGACATTAAAATAATACATGACCAGCCTTAAACGAATACATGACCACAAGAAAACATTTTCATGTACTTTCAGTATACAGTATGCTTATTAGCACAAAATCCATTTAACTCAGGCCGAAAGTATGGACATCCAATGATTCATACAAGTTGCTCTTGAGAATAGAAGAGATTCCTTACCGTTTCAAATTGCATGACAATGAACACATAAACTGTTAGGCATCGCAAAAGAGTTGCTGCAGTTTCAACCATCAATCGAAGCTTGAGAAGAAGCAAGTTCTGCGAAAGTATATACAAGGGTTCTGCCAACAGCTCCAAAATACAAGCAAAGGCTGTAAAATAAACAACAATTTTCTCAAATACTAATAAAAAACATTAAAAAGTGAACAAACTTTCGAATTCTCAAATAAAAAATTCATATATTACCATTGATTAAGATAGCTTGCCCGTATGAGTTTGAGAAACTTAAAGCTTGCGTCCAGAAGACAAATACACATCCAATAATTGTAATGAGCAATCCCCATGGGAGAGTTATCCAAGCTAATTTCAAAAGTTTTGCTGAATTTTCATGAGTTAAAGCACCTTCACTGCCAAAAAAAACACTTTATAAGATTAACTAGGTATTACAGGACTATGAGGTTTCGTATAAGCAATGAACACACACAAACATATATACCACAGGGATGAAACTTTTGGCACACTGGTAAATGTATGTCTAGGCACGTATCTATGTGATAACACGGTAAGGTACAATACAATGATGATGTACAATGACATACATGCATAATGGAGCACTACATTAGATATGATGATTACTTGTTAATCAGTTATATAAGCCCGGGAAATACCATCTAATATCTGCCCTCATACATGCTCTCCGGAAACCCTCTCGACTAAGGAACAATACACAGGTTACGAATAGATGAAACTGCACAGCATACAGCTGCATTGTTCACAGAAAAAAAAATGATCAACATTTATAAACAAAAACACCCCAAAAATAGCAACATAACAACACGCAAACAAAATTGATCAATCTGTCAAACTCTCCTTCTTCCCTTATAATACTAATAAATAAAATAAATAAATAAAGCATCTAAATTCTGTGCGTTTGAATTAAAGAAAGTCCCAACCGCATCTTAACAAAGGAATACAGATGGAATAAGGAAAACCTTATAAGAAGTATCTACTGACTGATAGCTACATATGTCAACCTAACGGCTCTTACTAGAGACATATCAAATAGTATCTTTCTATCGACCATGCAGATCTCAATTAACAAGGTAACAAAACCTAAACAATACTGATCAACCGGTTAAAACTCACTTTCGCCTTACTTCTAGTAAAATGAAAAAACTGGTTAAATTTGCGCATATGATATAAAGGCTCTTTTCAACTTACATAATCAGAGAATTATGTCAATCAATACACATAGGAAATCTCATAATCATATGTCAACCAAAATTTGCGCAGATGACATAAACAAATCTCATACACCAAGCAAATCTCATACTGAGTATATCAGTATAACATAAGAAAACTAATCCTCTAGTTAAATATTTCAAGGGGGTGTTTGTTTAAGCTTGTATGTGGCTTATGAGCTTATTTGGGTTTCGGCTTATATTTCATAAGCCCTAATTTTCCGGCTTATTTTGAGACTTGTGGGCTTATATAAGTTTATTATGATATGATAAACTTATATAAGCCTATAAGTCTCAAAATAAGCCGAAAAATAGAGGATTATGAAATATAAGCCAAAATCAAATAAGACTTAACTAAACAAACCCCCCAAGAACAAAGAAGTTAACATAGCATCAGCAAGTTAAAACTTGTTCTAAAAAAATAACAAAACACGAACTATAACAACTAACTTTGTTTTAATTTTTGGACCAAAAAAAAAAAGCATTAACTTGAGACTGGCTACAAATAAGCATTTCAGGAAATATTTAGAAAGTGTGAATCCATTAATTTAATTTCATCTCAAATAAGCATTTTGAAAGAAGCTGTTTGCTTAATCCAATTACACCAAACAGCTTATATCTACTTAGAAATAAGCATATAAGCAGAAAAGCAACCAATCTCTAAATATTACTTCTTACAGCATAATCTTGTTCAGTTAAATGTCGAACAATCCATGAATTGAAAATGAAGGGAATCCCACGAGACAAAAACTGTGTGGCTGCAAAAACATAAACAAAAAAACAAAGTTTGTTACATCAATTGGAAATAAATTATTTAAACAAATAATAGATGAATTAATAATACCTAATAAATACTTGAACGTTCGAGGAAGATTAGCAGCAGCAGAATTTGTCATTTCAATTTCCCTAAATCTGTTAAGATTGTGATTTCAAAGATGTTAGTTTTTTTTAGAAAAGAGTAAATTACACTGTTGGTTCCTTAACTTATGCCGGATTTCATACGACATCCAAAAACGCTAATCGTTGCCTTTTTTATCCACGATCGAGAATATATTACGCCACTGGTCCAAAAATCTAACACTCGTTAGTTTTGCTAGTTATCTCGGTCCTCACGTGCAGGTCACACGAGGGCAATTTGGTCCGATCACTTTTTCGTACTTATTTGACACACCGCCTCATTTTGTCACCTTACTGTTCACTATCTCCCTATCCACACACGTGTACATGCTTTTACATATCTCGATATATCTTATACACATCTCGATTGCATGCAAGCGTATTCCACAATCTTTTCTTTTTCACTCAAATATTTCCATCACTCCATCTCTTTACTCCTACTCAGCTTTATTTATTTCTTCCCCAAAAGCTTAAGAAAAAAAATAGTACAGTGCTGGTGTGGACAAACCGCTGTAATTCACACATCATGGACCAATCGAAATCCAGGACGTAGGTTCTATGGTTGTTGTGACTTTATTGACTAGTACGATCCGCCCATGTGTGCAAGATCAGTTACAATCATCCCCGGTCTATTAAGGTCAAGGAATGCTATCCAAGCTACACTAGAGGAAACAAGACGTGAAGCCGCTAAAATGAAGAAATACTTTATCTTAAGCTGGGTTTTTTTTTATACTTTTCGTGTTATTTTTCAAGTAAAGCAATATAAGTTAGCAGTGGGGAAGATAGTAGATGATGGGTTATGATTTTTTTTTTTTTTTTTTTTTTTTTTATTATTATTATTATTATTATTATTATTATTATTTTTTTGTTAATCTGATGTATTTGATCACCGGTGTAATTGTTTGCTGCTTATGAAATATTAGTTCAATGGTAGCATTGATTCAGTTGTCAAATTGTCATTCTTATTGTTTTATGTCTTGGTTAAACTAGTACGTTTAGTTGTTGACTTTTAATTGGGTAAACATAAGTACTTGACCATTATCTCAGTGGGTTAAGTTTGCGTATTATAATCGAACATAATGGAATATATTAAGCATGTTGACTTTGCTTTGGTTAAAAATTGGAAGTTAACTTTTGCATACTAAACTGAAAAACAATGGTTTTGAACTTTCAAACCATGTTGACTTTGTTTTGATTAAAATAGTCATAATAATTTGCATGTTTTCAATTACATAATGTAGATGCAAGTAATTTGCACCAAAATAAAATTACCTAAAAATGTAGAATATTAGTCATAAAAGCCTTTAATTGCATATTGTCAATGCAACAAGTTGCAATGACTTGAAAATTGCAATGGCCTAGTACCAAGTCTTAAACATATATCCAAATACAGAAATAAAAACAAGTCTTAAACATGTTCAAACAGCTGACATAAGTTTCAAACACAAATGTAATCATGGTCAAGTCTTTTTTGGTGAAGCAGCTCCAACTCTTTTACTTATGCCACCAGCTCCAAATTTGGCTTCCCTTATTGAACTTCTGTTCCATCTTGGTGATGAAGAACTTCTACTTCCACTAGCAATTCCACTTTGATTTGAAGATGTATCACTAACCACTGAAGTTTGACAACTTGGAGTTGCAGCATTATGACTTTCATTTTGTCTTACACCAACAAATGCACCTGAGTCATTGTGGGTTGCACGTCCATCCACTGACCTTTGACCACTTTGATTTGCAGCAGGATGACTGTCATTTCTACTAGTGTTTCTTCCAACTGCATTATCAACATTCACAAAAAAAAAAAAAAAAAAAAAAAAAAAAAAAAATTACAACAACTTAATAAGACTAACCAGTTTATTACCTTCTCTTGCACCAGTAGATGGTGAACCTTGTATGTCATCATCTAAACAAAACCTGACTTTCTTTCGGGGTCTTGGATTAGCAGATGAACCACCAGAATCTTCAACATTTTTCCCTTTTCCTTTGCTTGTATTTCTAGACCCAGAAGTTGTTGCACCACCTTGCCCCTTACATGACTGCTTATTGTGACCCACGTTTCCACAAGAAGAACATTTAATAGTTCTCCCTTTCTTACTCAACTTCCTATTGCAAACACATGGTGTGTCCTCCATTTCTCCTCTGACTCTCTTCTTCCTAGGCTTACCTACTTGAGGGTGATAATATGGATGAGTTAGTGTTGTAAGACATGGAGATTTCTTCCAGTGTGCCTTCCCATTCAGTGGTTGTATCTTGAAACTGTAAACTTCTTTCCATGTTTCTAACCAATAACACTTATCAGTCCATGCCTCTGGTATTTGTACAGGATGGCCATTGACAGCCATATTCCAGTTTGCAGCAACTACATGCTTACAAGAAATCCCTGTAATCTCCCATCTCCTACAACTACATGTTCTTCTATCAACATAAACTACACATTGTTCCCCAAAACATCCAGTAACCTGGTACTTTTGTTCCCCATTCCACACAACTTTATAATTACTAGCATCTTCTTTGAATTTTGACATCATAATTGTTGCAGTAGGGGTTAGAGGACCAGGACATTTGTCAATGGCTTTCTAAACATTCACAATTCTTTTCATGCAGTACTCCTTGATGAACTTTAACATAGTGATAATAGGTTTATCCCTACCAAGGACAAGCTTACGATTCAACACTTCACACATGTTATTCAGCAAAACATCTGAATGAGCTCTTCTTACATACAGAAATAATATTTTCTAGTCAGGAATTAATTGAATACAACATGATTATTAAATCACATAAGCTAATTCAATTTACATGAAAAGTGTGATCTGGCCCAATGTTCTGGTGGAATCTTTGCTAACCAGTCATGTACAGCAATACATAAGTTCTTAAGTGCTCTCATTCCAGCTTGATATTCAATCATTGTTGTAGCTGTAGCACACCTCCATAGCAGTTGCTTGTAAGCAAGTCCATTCCATTGCTTCTTCATATTTTCATGGATATGCCTTAAGCAGTATCTATGTTCTGCGCTTGGAAACACTTCATTCATTGCTTGAATGATACCCTGTAATAAAATTTGAACAATTAAAAGACATATAGAATAATAAAAAACAAAAAAATCAATAAATAAAATTGTATTGTACCTTTTGTCTATCTGATATGAAAGTAAAATTGGAGTTTCTGTATAGATCTAGGTCATCCCCCAACATGTTCAAAAACCACACCCACAAATCTTTGCATTCAGCTTCAACAAGGGCATAAGCAATCGGATAGATGCCATTGTTAGCATCAAGTCCCACAGCTTTTAACAATTGGGCAGGGAATGGGCCACTTATAAAAGCCCCATCCAACCCCAACAGTTCCCTTCTACTAGCTTTGAATCCTTGCTTTAATGCACCAAAATAGACATATATTCTCTTGAATACTCTAGTAGGACTGTTATGATCTTCAGACATTTCTACTTGACATTTCACCATGGTTCCAGTATTTTGGGTCATCAACTCTTGAACATAATCTCTTAGTATAGAATATTGACCCTTGTGATCACCCATTATCATTTTGTCAACTGCAGCCTTGGCTCTGAATGCCTTTATGAGAGAAACATTTACTTCTCATTTCTTCTGAAGTGCATCTTGAACTGCTTTTGTAGGAATTTCTGGATCCACAGATACTTCATCCATAATTTGAAGTGATAGAAATTTGTAGTTGCAAGCTTTAGTGTCCCTTGTCTGTAGACATAAATGCTCACTTCTATGAGTCTTGCATACCCAAGTTTCCTTACCTAACTCTTTAGTGCAATAAAGTTCCCATCGACAACACTGATTTCTAACATCTTCAATTATTCCCTTTCCTTTGTCTTTGTCTGCAGAACCAACTTTTGACTTAGAACTAGTTCTTGGACCACTGGACTGACTTGGACTTTCCTTTGATGGGCCATCCACAGAAGGCCCATCATTAACAGGCCCATCATTAAGGTCAAAAACAGGGATGTTACCAACACATTTCGTCCTAACTCTAACTTTGTCATTCCTTACCAATTTGAGTTTTCTTCTAGTTTCTATAGAATGCATGTAAACTCTATCTTTTATCTCCTTACTTGTACCAAATCTTTGTCCTGCAAAAAACCCAAACTTCTTAACTATAAACTCATCTTTCACTTTGTCCTTTCTTAACTGCCTAAGTTTCTGTTGTAAATCAGTATCTAGGCCATCCTCATATTCACTATCAAATTCTTCGTTATCAACAACATCTAACTCAGTATCAACAAACATGGAATCTGGGACTTGTTTATTTAAACTGGCCAAAAGATCAGGAGCTTCATTATCAAGTGAACCAAAACAATAACGTGTATCAACATGAGGTTCATGGATAACGTTATTCTCATCATAAAAGACCTCATTATCCTCCTCACTTTCAATATCCTCCTCACTGTCTCCATCATAAACATAACTCTCATCATCAACGTTATTCTCAAAAGGACTACATGGTGAATACAAATCATCATAAGTAATCTCTATAGTTTCAGTATCATTCATTTTCTCACCACCTACGTTAGCATTCATATGATCACCACCTACATTATCATTCATTTGATCATTAGTTCATGGATAACATTATTCTCATCATAAAAGACCTCATTATCCTCCTCACTTTCAATATCCTCCTCACTGTCTCCATCATAAACATAACTCTCATCATCAACGTTATTCTCAAAAGGACTACATGGTGAATACAAATCATCATAAGTAATCTCTATAGTTTCAGTATCATTCATTTTCTCACCACCTACGTTAGCATTCATATGATCACCACCTACATTATCATTCATTTGATCATTAGTTCATGGATAACATTATTCTCATCATAAAAGACCTCATTATCCTCCTCACTTTCAATATCCTCCTCACTGTCTCCATCATAAACATAACTCTCATCATCAACGTTATTCTCAAAAGGACTACATGGTGAATACAAATCATCATAAGTAATCTCTATAGTTTCAGTATCATTCATTTTCTCACCACCTACGTTAGCATTCATATGATCACCACCTACATTATCATTCATTTGATCATTAGTTCTATCTAAACCCACAGAATCAACACCTACATTATTAGCATTCACTTGCTCATTAGTTTCCTCTAATCTAGCATGACCATCAACAACCATATGATCCACATTATCAATGTTTTCTTCATTTTGATCTGCCCTCACGTTATCATCAACAACCATATCATTTAGCTCATAATCTTCTACCCTTAAAGAATCTTCAACTACATGTTCCTGACTAACATTATCTCCAAACTGACTAAAGTTAATACTACCAAATACCCCATCGAGCTCATCTAGTTTTGCATCTAACTCGTGAATCGAGAAGGTTTCAATATCGGCCATATGAACAATACTTTTCCTACCCCCACGGTATTTTCTTCCAGGAAAAAAGTGAAACTGACCACCATGGTGTATCCTCATTGTAAAGACAGTAAGAAGATCTTCTGCAAAAAGTCAAACCATAATTAGAACCTAATCAATAAAAATGTCAACCATTTTATACCTAATCGAACAAAATTAAAAAAAAAAAAAAAAAAAAAAAAAAAAAAAAAAACATACGACATTTACTATAATCCTCCTTTGCATTCTCATACAGATCTTCATCATCGAATTCTAAGTCTGTACCCTGTATCTTCCATTTAATAGTACCCATTTTGTGAAACAAGCATAACAAAATTACGAACCAAAATTTGAGGAAAAGATAAGGGTTTAGCTGTGTGCAATTGAGAGAAATTGTGAGATGTTTTTTGTGAGAGAAATTATGTGAAAATGTGTTGAAAATGGAAGAATTAATGGGCGGGAAAACTGACATGACAAGTAGTCAGATGGTAGATGGGAAAGTACCAAAAAGTGATCGGACCAAATTGCCCTTGTGTGACCTGCATGTGAGGACCGAGATAACTAGCAAAACTAACGAGCGTTAGATTTTTGGACCGGCGGCGTAATATATTCTTGATCGTGGATCAAAAAGGCAACGATTAGCGTTTTTGGATGTCGTATGAAATCCAACATAAGTTTAGGGACCAAAGGTGTAATTTACTCTTTAGAAAATGCCCCTCTTAATCTTCATTAAGATGTTTAGGCCAAAAAGTGGGTTTGTTTTTTTCATGTCATTAAAAGGCGGTCATTGTTAAGAGTGGTTTTTTTCTTCAGTCATTAAGAGACAGTTAGAGGCAAAAACATCTTACTGAACTAGAGGGAGAAGTGGAGTCTTAACACTTCTTAATGCATTTTCTTTGGAATTTTTATTTTACTTTTATTTTATGATTTTTTTTATTTGTTTTTTTTTGTCTTGTTTCAACTTTTTCTTTCGTACTACAAGTTCGTTTAAATAGAATCATTGCATATTTTTGTTATAAAAAAAAATGTAAAAGACGATAATGATTATATTATGTGACAATTCGTGTTTTGTTCATATTGAAAGGTCCAGGTTCTCGCCGCTTTGCAAGAGAACAAAGCTTAACTAAAATTTACTTAGGGACAATCCCCCATAAAACTCTTCCATATCTCAACCATAACCCTACCCATTTAGTTAGTTGTTTTGAAAAGCTTAATCTAAACTCATACACGTTTATTTTTGTCAAATAATCATGAGCTTGAATGTTTTGTTTTTAACTCTTAATAAACTATATTATAAAATTTGCTATTTTACATTTAATAAAGTCGATTTTTCGCGTGAATGCAATTTAAATATGTAAATTGTAAAAAATGATAGTTCCACATTCAAAATTTTTTTAAAAAATAAATAGTTTTATTTGAGTCAAATTCAGATTTCTCAGCCACTGATTCAGATTAAGATGGAATCAGATTCAGACTTTTCAACCACGAATTCAAATTCAGATGTGCGGATTAAATTCAGACTGAGAGACTCTTAATAAACAAACAACACCTTACTTATAAATATTATAAATAGCCTGACATGTGATGTGGGGCGTGGCCAAGTGTGACACTTTAAATTTATAGCGAAGTCATAGTGTTTTTTAATGCGTGACTTAAAGTGACACAAATTATAAAAATATTTATAGATTCATACATTATATCATATTTTATATATATCAAGTTTACAAAAAGTGTTATATATATAAGGAATTAAGTCAAAAGAGTAACTCTCTATTATATAAAAAGTAGAACATATATACTTTGTATCAAACAGAGATGGGAACTTTTGGTTAGTAAGGAAACTCATAGTGTCATAAAGAAGGATCAACTTGGAAAAGACATTGATGTTGAAGTCGAAGATGTATGTAGTAATTAAGATGGTATTGCTGGTATTATGAATATTGGTGATGTGAGAGGTATGGATAAGAATGTATTGCAGGATTGTTGATTTGCAGTTTTCTTTCTCAAAAGTATCATCTATGGAGTTGAAAATGGGTATCTGGAATGTTAGAGGTATGGGTACTACATCAAAACAAGATGAAGTTGTTAATCTTATTCAAGAAGAAAAGTTGAGTATCTGCAATAAGGTGTGTGATAAAGTGTTTGGTAGTTGGGATTGGATTTCCAATATGAAGTATAGTGTTAAAAGGTGTAGAATTATTGCATCCTGGAATAGTTCTCTTCTCAACCTTGTGTATATCAGTGCTTCAAAACAGGTGATACTGTGTATGCTAGAAACTGTTGATTGTCAATTCATCAGTTTTTTGTCTTTTGTATATGCTGCAAATGCAGGTGTTGAAAGAAGGGAGTTGTAGAAGGATCTTCATAGGCATAAGCAAGTTACTAATGGTCATCCCTGGGTTGTAAGTGGTGATTTTAACGTTACATTGGCTACTAATGAACATTCTGCTGGAAGTTCATTTATGTCTGTTGGTATGGATGAGTTCAAAGACTGTGTAAATTAGATTATGATAGATGATTTGTGCAATTATGTGCTACATTTTACATGGAAATACATTTTATATAGTGTTATTTGTTAGTTTCTTAATATATTCTATGGACTTTCGATACTTAATTGCATGAAAATACATTTCAGGTCCAATCGACAAAGAACCTTCAGAAGAATGATAAATTGTAAGCATCTAAGTCAAGTCTATGCTAGAGCAAAGAAAAGCCTGAAATAGAGCTAATGTACGCCGTCCTTTACTCCCAAGTACGTCGGTTACAGGAGGTGTAGTCAGTCCTATAAATCTGAGTCCGCATCAATAAGTGTGGTGGTCTCAAGAATAAAGTGCGCCGGTCTTCAGTTCAATTAATGACCCTTTGGCGCCAAGAAAAGTATTGAAGCCCGCCGGTGTTAGTAGCCATGTCCACCGGTAAATAGAGCCTCAATCCGTCTCATTACAGACGCCTCTCATTCCAAGTATTACCAAAGCTCTGCTAACCTCTTCTCATTCGAATTTCACCAATTGGAGTAGACAAACGAAGCAAGTTTTAGTTACATGGAAGTACTACCTTGATATTGTTATAGTGATCGCTAGTGACGGTAGCTCAATCATTGTAGCCAATTTAGGAAGGATGTCTCTCTTTGCAAATGAATCAATCACTGTAAGCATGATTACTCAAGCCATGTTAGGCTAAACTCCTTATGGTTGCTTGGATGTGTTAATATAATAAAGTGAATTGGTTGTGATATGATCTCATTTGATTTCTTGTTTATGTTGTGACCTTGCTGTAGTTGAAACTCTTTATCTATTGTTTATCACTTTTGATTATACTTGTCAATTGGAATAGGTCGAAAGAGCCAATTGGTATTACATAATTTTCGAAATATGTCTATGTATCTTGATCAATTGGTTGGAGAAATCCGCTCTTGTTAAGTTATAAACAATAGAGTTTTCTGTATTTCAATTGGTTCTTTAGCTTGTTACCCACACGTTCAAGTACTAGCAGGCATAAATGTTGAATCATAATTGTTAATCTGTGAAAACGTTATTTTGACGAGAATAACTAATCGTTGGTTGAACCTGCTTCATCGTTGAGATCATTATCATTAGTCATTCACTGAGTTATAGTAACTATCCAAGTAATCATATTTGTCTCATATTTGAATCTCATTTAGTTCTTGCATAATTGTCTAAACGCTTTCTGAATCATCTTAAGTAGTTAATCGATACATCAAATAATCTCAGTCCCTGTGGAACGACCTGGTCTTACCAAAACTCTTTACTATAAACGAGGGTTATACTTTTACCCGTGTGTTTTGAATGAAGAGAAATTGGTAGAACTAGTTATATAAATTTAAAGTTTTCGAGACATATCAAAGTTTTTGGCGCCGCTGCCGGGGACTATCACTTGTTCTATTATCACATTTTAATCAACTTAGGTAAATTTAGATTGCATTCATATAGTATTATGTGCTGTATTATTGAATATTATTGCTATTTCTCAACAAAACCGCAGCTTTTTCACAAACTCCGCCGCTTTTCCAGCGCGATCTTGGCGTTCTTTTTCTAAAGTACGCCGCAGTTCTAGGAAACGTGACACTTTTTCCTGGAAGTATCGCAACTTCATTCAAAACCCACCCAAATCCACCAAAGCAGCTTGCAAACATAACCCAGAGGATAGTTCCAATAAAACAAACAAAACAAACTCTTTTCAAAAACCAAAAATTCCCAGAAGTACGTCGTACTTATAATAAGTACACCGCACTTATTACCTCAGAAACAAAAATCCAGTTCATTCGAATTGAATTTTAATTTTTCCGCTACTATTACCTATAGCAGCCCAGTATTGGATGGTCACACGATCCTCCAACGCATAGCTTACTAGTCCTTTATCCGAACCCGAATGAACCATAAACCGAAGACGTAGACGTAACAGAAGAGTTCCATTCTCACAAAAATATTTAAGACCTGAAACACCAAAAGAGATCGTCCCAGCTATCGACGATATTTCTGTTTATCGATTCTTCATTAAATTCATCAAACTTTACGATCCAATGGATAACGCCGATAATGAACCTATGTGGGCGAATGAGCGAACCGTTGCTCGTACTCCTGGTCCTGCAATCACTATGCCTGACACTGCCAATGAGTTCTCCATCAAAGGCAATCATTTGACCCTTGTCAAGGGTGCCCAATTCGATGGAAGAAACTAAACCAATCCTCATAAACACATCTACGAGTTCCTCAAAATTTGTGAAATGTTCAGATATGAAGAAATCGAAAATGAAGCCGTCCGGCTCATGATGTTTCCATTATCCCTGACCGAGGAAGCAAAAACCTGGTTAGATGAACTTGACGAAGGAACCATAGCAACATGGGATGAACTTCATACCGCTTTCATAAGCCAATATTTTCCTCCAGCATTATTCGACTGACTTCTCAGAGAAATTCGTGCTTTTACTCAGCAAGATCGAGAAACCTTAACTGAAGCATGGCTTTGAATGAAAGAAATGCTCAGGAATTGTCATGGACACGGTCTAAGTAAAGGAAACATAATCAAAATCTTTTACCATGGACTTGACGAGAGCACACAAGAAGCATTGAATGTTGCAGCAGGAGGAATATTCTTATACAAAACCCCAAATCAAGCTTAACAACTACTCGAAGACAAAGTCTTACTCAAACATGATTGGGCTAAAAATCAAAAACCAAAAACCTCTCTTCTCAAAATTGTTGCTTTCACCGATGAAGGTAGCAATAATTCTGATACTAACAAAATTATGGCTCGGATGGATGCCATGACCCTTAAAATGGATGCTCAGTATAAAGAAATGAAAGAAAAGCGTGAGAACTGCAATAATTGTGGTGGAAATCATTCAACCGTAAATTGTAATGATGATGATACGCCCATGTCTCGTGAAGAAGAAGCCAAGTTTATGCAATCATGACGCACTCGTTTTTATGATGACTATCGTAATCACGATCGAGATCAAGATAAATGGCGTACTGGCGAAAGATCATAATATAAACGAGATCAACCTCGATCATCGTATTCTGACGAAAAAGTAGATCTTCAAAAACAACTCAGCGAATTCATAAAATCACAACAATCTACAAACACATTTGACAAGGAAACCTTTATGGATCTTAAACAAAAATTAAAATCCACAACCAAAAACCACCAAGCTTCTATCAAGAATCTAGAAGAAAAATTCAACACACACATACACTTACACACACATACTATATAAACATTGTCCAATATTTTGTATGACCAGGCTAGATTTGTTACATGTGGCCATGTGCAGTGGTTTATAGGTATGCTAACATGAGAATGGAAGTGACGCGTGGGGTTAAAGCGCGTGGGTTACTCGAAAAGTAATAAAAAAATGAATGTAACAGTATGACAGCTAGTAAGCCCTAATTGGTTATGTCACACATATTATAACAAAAAGTAAACTAGCTTTGCGTTTATTGTGCTGATCTTTTTTTACTATCTTTTACATATTCACTCATGGGTAAACTTGTGAAATGATTTCAAAAAATGTATAACCATCTTTATTTAACATAACAAAAAATGTTTCATATGTTCATAGATAAGGAAACTGCTTCTAGTTTTTTGTATAATAAAAAATGTACGTGTAACCATCTTATTATTTGTGTTTAAAAGATTCCTTTTATAAACAATTAAAAATATTACACACACATACACAAATTAATACACAACTTAACACCTTTATAAATAGACAAAGACTCTCACAAATTAATTCAAACAGACAAATTTTGAAAATAGCACGTATACACACACACATGAAAAGCGTACAAATTAAACTAGACATATATAACCGAAAAATGAAATCATATTAAATGTTAAATGTCTGTTGGGTTTTGAAAAAAAAATAAAAGAAGCAAGGAAAACCCCTAGAAAAAAAAAGGAAGAAGAACAACAACATATACTAGCCTCATGTATTAAATGATTTTTCTTAGGGTTTTGACTAGAAAATTTATTGGAAGTCTTGAAGAAAACCTAGAAAAAATTTATTATGAAGAGCTAGGTGGAACAACATTTAATAACAACTTAACCTCATTATTTCCATATAAGTAACTTATATATCCAAGAAATAGATATAATAAAAACATGAAAGGCAACTGCCAGATCTATAGTCATCTAAGCTATCAACTCAACTCAAGAACAAACCTCATTCATTCCATAAAAACTTACTAAAAAATAGACGAATAAACATTTATTACAGCCAGATCTATGTTCAACAAAACAAATATACTCAAATCTATAAGCTAAATAACGTTCTACACATTCATTTCATAAGAAACCTTACTTATTCAACAAAAACATGAATGAAAACTATTATTACTATCAGATCTATACAAATAAAAGCTATTAGGCTAAACTTTTCTTTATATTTTTACATTATCAGACAACACAAACATCATACACACAAAACATATACTGTAAAAAAACACATATGTATAAGGAATGAAGTTATACCTTTTGAAGTTTTCCTTAAACAAACACAAACCCTAGCTAGTGACTGTAAACCTGAAAATATATAGTAAGCTATTTATCATCAGATTCAATGTATAACAAAACTGATTAGTTATATTAATTAAAGATAAAAGTGAATGAATAAATTATTACTTGAACAAATTGAGGGTTTTAGAAAGAAAATGAGAATGAGTGAGGTTTGAAAGTGTGTGGTCTCACGTGTATATGTAAGCCAAGATTAGGGTTGCCGCAATTTACGTTTATACCTGTTAGCCTTTAAAGTTTGTTATAGTCGGGAATTGCAATACATTTAAGTACAAGGGCTAGTTTAGACAATAGGCTAAGTTAGACTTGTATTGTTGTAATAAATACCTTCCTAGTCACAACTAGGAAGGTGAGATTCTCATTGTTACATGGAGGTGTGTTGTGTTTTCTTTAGTTTCTCTCTCTAGAAAACATACACACCTCCCCCAATCAATAAACTAGTTCTACCATGTTTAACCTTTATTACGAGTTTCCCCGACCTCCAGAACGTGATATTGGTCACTACAATTGGTATCAGAGCTAACCGGGGGGAATCGTGGTGTGTTTGAGGTAAAAAAAATGTGATTTATGGTGTGTTTTATCTCGTTACTGTTCATCAGTCGAGTTTTTGAAGTTTTTGTGTTCGATTTGTGTTCTTATGTTAGCAACAGTTACGTTTTTGTTATATAAAAACGTTAGCTTGTGTATCTTTCTTGGAATCGTACGCAAAAATCAAGGTTCAAGGTTGTGTTTGTTAGTGATTTAACGAGTTGGTTTGTGTAGACTTGATAGTTCTCCACTCGAATCTAGTGTTTAAGTGTTGGATTTTTGTTTGTTCTAATTTGTTAGATCGACAATAATTCACAAGGATTGTACAAGATTTGTTTTTGGATATTATTTTTTGATCACTGTGTTGCGTATAATTCTTGACAAGAATTATTGAAAAGCTGGTAAGTCTTACAAGAGTTGGTAAGCTTTCACAGTGGGCAAGTGACAAAAGGACAAGAAGTGGTTGAGATGCCATTTGTCGCAATTTCAGAGGAAGCTGCCAAATATCGCAATTCACATGTGATATCGCAATCTTGTAAAAATTGCGATAAGGTCTTTTGTCGAAATTGACATTTGATAATTCTGTCTAAATTGGAAAAGCTGGACTTTATCGCAATTCAGAAGGTGGTCTTTATCGCAAACCAAAATCTGTCTCTTATCGCAATTCAAACATTGGATTTTATCGCAATTCAACTTTGTGGCTTATCGCAATTGCCATCCGAGAAACTTATCGCAATTGCTGACAGACAACCTTATCGCAATTGTGTTCGAGAACTCTATCGCAATTATATATCGGACAACTTATCGCAATTGCAACAAAAAAAAAAAAATAAAAAAATAAAAATAAAAGAAGTAAGGAAAACCCCTAGAAAAAAAGGAAGAACAACAACATATACTAGCCTCATGTATTAAATGATTTTTCTTAGGGTTTTGACTAGAAAATTTATTGAAAGTCTTGAAGAAAACCTAGAAAAAATTTATTATGAAGAGCTAGGTAGAACAACATTTAATAACAACTTAAACCTCATTATTTCCATATAAGTCGTAACTTATATATCCAAGAAATAGATAGAATAAAAACATGAAAGGCAACTGCCAGATCTATAGTCATCAAAGCTATCAACTCAACTCAAGAACAAACCTCATTCATTCCATAGAAACTTACTAAAAAATAGACGAATAAACATTTATTACAGCCAGATCTATATTCAACAAAACAAATATACTCAAATCTATAAGCTAAATAACTTTCTACACATTCATTTCATAAGAAACCTTACTTATTCAACAAAAACATGAATGAAAACTATTATTACTATCAGATCTATACAAATAAAAGCTATTAGGCTAAACTTTTCTTTATATTTTTACATTATCAGACAACACAAACATCATACACACAAAACACATACTCGTAAAAAAACACATATGTATAAGGAATGAAGTTATACCTTTTGAAGTTTTCCTTAAAAAAACACAAACCCTAGCTAGTGACTGTAAACCTGAAAATATATAGTAAGCTATTTATCATCAGATTCAATGTATAACAAAACTGATTAGTTATATTAATTAAAGATAAAAGTGAAGGAATAAATTATTACTTGAACAAATTGAGGGTTTTAGAAAGAAAATGAGAATGA
The DNA here is from genome assembly GCA_021014915.2 of Artemisia tridentata subsp. tridentata. Taxonomy (NCBI): domain Eukaryota; kingdom Viridiplantae; phylum Streptophyta; class Magnoliopsida; order Asterales; family Asteraceae; genus Artemisia; species Artemisia tridentata. The sequence continues at coordinate 132,220,484 of CP139509.1, read as the reverse complement.
GTGAGGTTTGAAAGTGTGTGGTCTCATGTGTATATGTAAGCCAAGATTAGGGTTGCCGCAATTTACGTTTATACCTGTTAGCCTTTAAAGTTTGTTATAGTCGGAATTGCAATAGCATTTAAGTACAAGGGCTAGTTTAGACAATAGGGCTAAGTTAGACTTGTATTGTTGTAATAAATACCTTCCTAGTCACAACTAGGAAGGTGGATTCTCATTATTACATGGAGGTGTGTGTGTTTTCTTTAGTTTCTCTCTCTAGAAAACACACACCTCCCCCAATCAATAAACTAGTTCTACCATGTTTAACCTTTATTACGAGTTTCCCCGACCTCCAGAACGTGATATTGGTCACTACAATTGGTATCAGAGCTAACCGGGGGCGAATCGTGGTGTGTTTGAGGTAAAAAAAATGTGATTTATGGTGTGTTTTATCTCGTTACTGTTCATCAGTCGAGTTTTTGAAGTTTTTGTGTTCGATTTGTGTTCTTATGTTAGCAACAGTTACGTTTTTGTTATATAAAAACGTTAGCTTGTGTGTCTTTCTTGGAATCGTACGCAAAAATCAAGGTTCAAGGTTGTGTTTGTTAGTGATTTAACGAGTTGGTTTGTGTAGACTTGATAGTTCTCCACTCGAATCTAGTGTTTAAGTGTTGGATTTTTGTTTGTTCTAAGTTGTTTGATCGACAATAATTCACAAGGATTGTACAAGATTTGTTTTTGGATATTATTTTTTGATCACTGTGTTGCGTATAATTCTTGACAAGAATTATTGAAAAGTTGGTAAGTCTTACAAGAGTTGGTAAGCTTTCACAGTGGGCAAGTGACAAAAGGACAAGAAGTGTTTGAGCTGCCATTTGTCGCAATTCAGAGGAAGCTGCCAAATATCACAATTCACATGTGATATCGCAATCTTGTAAAGATTGCGATAAGGGCTTTTATCAAAATTGAATTTGATAATTCTGTCAAATTGGAAAAGCTGGACTTTATCGCAATTCAGAAGGTGGTCTTTATCGCAAACCAAAATCTGTCTCTTATCGCAATTCAAACATTGGATTTTATCGCAATTCAACTTTGTGGCTTATCGCAATTGCCATCCGAGAAACTTAACGCAATTGCTGACAGACAACCTTATCGCAATTGTGTCCGAGAACTCTATCGTAATTATATATCGGACAACTTATCGCAATTGCAAAAAAAAAAAAAAATATAAAAAAATAAAAAAAAATAAAAGAAGCAAGGAAAACCCCTAGAAAAAAAGGAAGAAGAACAACAACATATACTAGCCTCATGTATTAAATGATTTTTCTTAGGGTTTTGACTAGAAAATTTATTGAAAGTCTTGAAGAAAACCTAGAAAAAATTTATTATGAAGAGCTAGGTGGAACAACATTTAATAACAACTTAACCTCATTATTTCCATATAAGTAACTTATATATCAAGAAATAGATAGAATAAAAACATGAAAGGCAACTGCCAGATCTATAGTCATCTAAGCTATCAACTCAACTCAAGAACAAACCTCATTCATCCCATAAAAACTTACTAAAAAATAGACGAATTAACATTTATTACAGCCAGATCAATATTCAACAAAACAAATATACTCAAATCTATAAGCTAAATAACGTTCTACACATTCATTTCATAAGAAACCTTACTTATTCAACAAAAACATGAATGAAAACTATTATTACTATCAGATCTATACAAATAAAAGCTATTAGGCTAAACTTTTCTTTATATTTTTACATTATCAGACAACACAAACATCATACACACAAAACACATACTGTAAAAAAACACATATGTATAAGGAATGAAGTTATACCTTTTGAAGTTTTCCTTAAACAAACACAAACCCTAGCTAGTGACTGTAAACCTGAAAATATATAGTAAGCTATTTATCATCAGATTCAATGTATAACAAAACTGATTAGTTATATTAATTAAAGATAAAAGTGAAGGAATAAATTATTACTTGAACAAATTGAGGGTTTTAGAAAGAAAATGAGAATGAGTGAGGTTTGAAAGTGTGTGGTCTCACGTGTATATGTAAGCCAAGATTAGGGTTGCCGCAATTTACGTTTATACCTGTTAGCCTTTAAAGTTTGTTATAGACGGGAATTGCAATAGCATTTAAGTACAAGGGCTAGTTTAGACAATAGGGCTAAGTTAGACTTATATTGTTGTAATAAATACCTTCCTAGTCACAATTAGGAAGGTGGGATTCTCATTATTACATGGAGGTGTGTGTGTTTTCTTTAGTTTCTCTCTCTAGAAAACATACACACCTCCCCAATCAATAAACTAGTTCTACATGTTTAACCTTTATTACGAGTTTCCCCGACCTCCAGAACGTGATATTGGTCACTACAATTGGTATCAGAGCTAACCAGGGGGCGAATCGTGGTGTGTTTGAGGTAAAAAAAATGTGATTTATGGTGTGTTTTATCTCGTTACTGTTCATCAGTCGAGTTTTTGAAGTTTTTGTGTTCGATTTGTTTCTTATGTTAGAACAGTTACTTTTTGTATATAAAAACGTTAGCCTGTGTATCTTTCTTGGAATCGTACGCAAAAATCAAGGTTCAAGGTTGTGTTAATTGTTAGTGATTTAACGAGTTGGTTTGTGTAGACTTGATAGTTCTCCACTCGAATCTAGTGTTTAAGTGTTGGATTTTTGTTTGTTCTAAGTTGTTAGATCGACAATAATTCACAAGGATTGTACAAGATTTGTTTTTAGATATTTTTTTTATCACTGTGTTGCGTATAATTTTTGACAAGAATTATTGAAAAGTTGGTAAGTCTTACAAGAGTTGGTTAGCTTTCACAGTGGGCAAGTGACAAAAGGACAAGAAGTGGTTGAGCTGCCATTTGTCGCAATTCAGAGGAAGCTGCCAAATATCGCAATTCACATGTGATATCGCAATCTTGTAAAGATTGCGATAAGGGCTTTTATCGAAATTAACATTTGATAATTCTGTCGAAATTGGAAAAGCTGGACTTTATCGCAATTCAGAAGGTGGTCTTTATCGCAAACCAAAATCTGTCTCTTATCGCAATTCAAACATTGGATTTGATCGCAATTCAACTTTGTGGCTTATCGCAATTGACATCCGAGAAACTTATCGCAATTGCTGACAGACAACCTTATCGCAATTGTGTTCGAGAACTCTATCGCAATTATATATCGGACAACTTATCGCAATTGCAAAAAAAAAAAAATAATAATAATAATAATAAAAAAAAATAAAAATAAAAAAATAAAAGAAGCAAGGAAAACCCCTAGAAAAAAAGGAAGAAGAACAACAACATATACTAGCCTCATGTATTAAATGATTTTTCTTAGGGTTTTGACTAGAAAATTTATTGAAAGTCTTGAAGAAAACAAAGAAAAAATTTATTATGAAGAGCTAGGTAGAACAACATTTAATAACAACTTAACCTCATTATTTCCATATAAGTAACTTATATATCCAAGAAATAGATAGAATAAAAACATGAAAGGCAACTGCCAGATCTATAGTCATCTAAGCTATCAACTCAACTCAAGAACAAACCTCATTCATTCCATAAAACTTACTAAAATATAGATGAATAAACATTTATTACAGCCAGATCTATATTCAACAAAAAAAATATAGTCAAATCTATAAGCTAAATAACGTTCTACACATTCATTTCATAAGAAACCTTACTTATTCAACAAAAACATGAATGAAAACTATTATTACTATCAGATCTATACAAATAAAAGCTATTAGGCTAAACTTTTCTTTATATTTTTACATTATCAGACAACACAAACATCATACACACAAAACACATACTGTAAAAAAACACATATGTATAAGGAATGAAGTTATACCTTTTGAAGTTTTCCTTAAACAAACACAAACCCTAGCTAGTGACTGTAAACCTGAAAATATATAGTAAGCTATTTATCATCAGATTCAATATATAACAAAACTGATAAGTTATATTAATTAAAGATAAAAGAGAAGGAATAAATTATTACTTGAACAAATTGAGGGTTTTAGAAAGAAAATGAGAATGAGTGAGGTTTGAAAGTGTGTGGTCTCACGTGTATATGTAAGCCAAGATTAGGGTTGCCGCAATTTACGTTTATACCTGTTAGCCTTTAAAGTTTGTTATAGACGGGAATTGCAATAGCATTTAAGTACAAGGGCTAGTTTAGACAATAGGGCTAAGTTAAACTTGTATTGTTGTAATAAATACCTTCCTAGTCACAATTAGGAAGGTGGGATTCTCATTATTACATGGAGGTGTGTGTGTTTTCTTTAGTTTCTCTCTCTAGAAAACATACACACCTCCCCCAATCAATATACTAGTTCTACCATGTTTAACCTTTATTACGAGTTTCCCCGACCTCCAGAACGTGATATTGGTCTCTACAATTGGTATCAGAGCTAACCGGGGGCGAATCGTGGTGTGTTTGAGGTAAAAAAAATGTGATTTATGGTGTGTTTTATCTCGTTACTGTTCATCAGTCGAGTTTTTGAAGTTTTTGTGTTCGATTTGTGTTCTTATGTTAGCAACAGTTACGTTTTTGTTATTTAAAAACGTTAGCTTGTGTGTCTTTCTTGGAATCGTACGTAAAAATCAAGGTTCAAGGTTGTGTTTGTTAGTGAATTAACGAGTTGGTTTGTGTAGACTTGATAGTTCTCCACTGGAATCTAGTGTTTAAGTGTTGGATTTTTGTTTGTTCTAAGTTGTTAGATCGACAATAATTCACAAGGATTGTACAAGATTTGTTTTTGGATATTTTTTTTTGATCACTGTGTTGCGTATAATTCTTGACAAGAATTATTGAAAAGTTGGTAAGTCTTACAAGAGTTGGTAAGCTTTCACAGTGGGCAAGTGACAAAAGGACAAGAAGTGGTTGAGCTGCCATTTGTCGCAATTCAGAGGAAGCTGCCAAATATCGCAATTCACATGTGATATCGCAATCTTGTAAAGATTGCGATAAGGGCTTTTATCAAAATTGACATTTGATAATTCTGTCGAAATTGGAAAAGCTGGACTTTATCGCAATTCAACTTTGTGGCTTATCGCAATTGCCATCCGAGAAACTTATCGCAATTGCTGACAGACAACCTTATCGCAATTGTGTTCGAGAATTCTATCGCAATTATATATCGGACAACTTATCGCAATTGCAAAAAAAAAAAAAAAAAATAAAAAATAAAAGAAGCAAGGAAAACCCTAGAAAAAAAGGAAGAAGAACAACAACATATACTAGCCTCATGTATTAAATGATTTTTCTTAGGGTTTTGACTAGAAAATTTATTGAAAGTCTTGAAGAAAACCTAGAAAAAATTTATTATGAAGAGCTAGGTAGAACAACATTTAATAACAACTTAACCTCATTATTTCCATATAAGTCGTAACTTATATATCCAAGAAATAGATAGAATAAAAACATGAAAGGCAACTGCCAGATCTATAGTCATCTAAGCTATCAACTCAACTCAAGAACAAACCTCATTCATTCCATAAAAACTTACTAAAAAATAGACGAATATAACATTTATTACAGCCAGATCTATATTCAACAAAACAAATATACTCAAATCTATAAGCTAAATAACTTTCTACACATTCATTTCATAAGAAACCTTACTTATTCAACAAAAACATGAATGAAAACTATTATTACTATCAGATCTATACAAATAAAAGCTATTAGGCTAAACTTTTCTTTATATTTTTACATTATCAGACAACACAAACATCATACACACAAAACACATACTCTAAAAAAATACATATGTATAAGGAATGAAGTTATACCTTTTGAAGTTTTCCTTAAACAAACACAAACCCTAGCTAGTGACTGTAAATCTGAAATATATAGTAAGCTATTTATCATCAGATTCAATGTATAACAAAACTGATTAGTTATATTAATTAAAGATAAAAGTGAAGGAATAAATTATTACTTGAACAAATTGAGGGTTTTAGAAAGAAAATGAGAATGAGTGAGGTTTGAAAGTGTGTGGTCTCACGTGTATATGTAAGCCAAGATTAGGGTTGCCGCAATTTACGTTTATACCTGTTAGCCTTTAAAGTTTGTTATAGTCGGGAATTGCAATAGCATTTAAGTACAAGGGCTAGTTTAGACAATAGGGCTAAGTTAGACTTGTATTGTTGTAATAAATACCTTCCTAGTCACAACTAGGAAGGTGGATTCTCATTGTTACATGGAGGTGTGTGTGTTTTCTTTAGTTTCTCTCTCTAGAAAACATACACACCTCCCCCAATCAATAAACTAGTTCTACCATGTTTAACCTTTATTACGAGTTTCCCCGACCTCCAGAACGTGATATTGGTCACTACAATTGGTATCAGAGCTAACCGGGGGCGAATCGTGGTGTGTTTGAGGTAAAAAAAATGTGATTTATGGTGTGTTTTATCTCGTTACTGTTCATCAGTCGAGTTTTTGAAGTTTTTGTGTTCGATTTGTGTTCTTATGTTAGCAACAGTTACGTTTTTGTTATATAAAAACGTTAGCTTGTGTGTCTTTCTTGGAATCGTACGCAAAAATCAAGGTTCAAGGTTGTGTTTGTTAGTGATTTAACGAGTTGGTTTGTGTAGACTTGATAGTTCTCCACTCGAATCTAGTGTTTAAGTGTGTTGGATTTTTGTTTGTTCTAAGTTGTTTGATCGACAATAATTCACAAGGATTGTACAAGATTTGTTTTTGGATATTTTTTTTTGATCACTGTGTTGCGTATAATTCTTGACAAGAATTATTGAAAAGTTGGTAAGTCTTACAAGAGTTGGTAAGCTTTCACAGTGGGCAAGTGACAAAAGGACAAGAAGTGGTTGAGCTGCCATTTGTCGCAATTCAGAGGAAGCTGCCAAATATCGCAATTCACATGTGATATCGCAATCTTGTAAAGATTGCGATAAGGGCTTTTATCGAAATTGACATTTGATAATTCTGTCGAAATTGGAAAAGCTGGACTTTATCGCAATTCAGAAGGTGGTCTTTATCGCAAACCAAAATCTGTCTCTTATCGCAATTCAAACATTGGATTTTATCGCAATTCAACTTTGTGGCTTATCGCAATTGCCATCCGAGAAAACTTATCGCAATTGCTGACAGACAACCTTATCGCAATTGTGTCCGAGAACTCTATCGCAATTATATATCGGACAACTTATCGCAATTGCAAAAAAAAAAAAAAAAAATAAAAAAATAAAAGAAGCAAGGAAAACCCTAGAAAAAAAGGAAGAAGAACAACAACATATACTAGCCTCATGTATTAAATGATTTTTCTTAGGGTTTTGACTAGAAAATTTATTGAAAGTCTTGAAGAAAACCTAGAAAAAATTTATTATGAAGAGCTAGGTAGAACAACATTTAATAACAACTTAACCTCATTATTTCCATATAAGTAACTTATATATCCAAGAAATAGATAGAATAAAAACATGAAAGGCAACTGCCAGATCTATAGTCATCTAAGCTATCAACTCAACTCAAGAACAAACCTCATTCATTCCATAAAAACTTACTAAAAAATAGACGAATAAACATTTATTACAGCCAGATCTATATTCAACAAAACAAATATACTCAAATCTATAAGCTAAATAACGTTCTACACATTCATTTCATAAGAAACCTTACTTATTCAACAAAAACATGAATGAAAACTATTATTACTATCAGATCTATACAAATAAAAGCTATTAGGCTAAACTTTTCTTTATATTTTTACATTATCAGACAACACAAACATCATACACACAAAACACATACTTAAAAAAACACATATGTATAAGGAATGAAGTTATACCTTTTGAAGTTTTCCTTAAACAAACACAAACCCTAGCTAGTGACTGTAAACTGAAAATATAGTAAGCTATTTATCATCAGATTCAATGTATAACAAAACTGATTAGTTATATTAATTAAAGATAAAAGTGAAGGAATAAATTATTACTTGAACAAATTGAGGGTTTTAGAAAGAAAATGAGAATGAGTGAGGTTTGAAAGTGTGTGGTCTCACGTGTATATGTAAGCCAAGATTAGGGTTGCCGCAATTTACGTTTATACCTGTTAGCCTTTAAAGTTTGTTATAGTCGGGAATTGCAATAGCATTTAAGTACAAGGGCTAGTTTAGACAATAGGGCTAAGTTAGACTTGTATTGTTGTAATAAATACCTTCCTAGTCACAACTAGGAAGGTGGGATTCTCATTGTTACATGGAGGTGTGTGTGTTTTCTTTAGTTTCTCTCTCTAGAAAACATACACACCTCCCCAATCAATAAACTAGTTCTACCATGTTTAACCTTTATTACGAGTTTCCCCGACCTCCAGAACGTGATATTGGTCACTACAATTGGTATCAGAGCTAACCGGGGCGAATCGTGGTGTGTTTGAGGTAAAAAAAATGTGATTTATGGTGTGTTTTATCTCGTTACTGTTCATCAGTCGAGTTTTTGAAGTTTTTGTGTTCGATTTGTGTTCTTATGTTAGCAACAGTTACGTTTTTGTTATATAAAAACGTTAGCTTGTGTGTCTTTCTTGGAATCGTACGCAAAAATCAAGGTTCAAGGTTGTGTTTGTTAGTGATTTAACGAGTTGGTTTGTGTAGACTTGATAGTTCTCCACTCGAATCTAGTGTTTAAGTGTTGGATTTTTGTTTGTTCTAAGTTGTTAGATCGAAAATAATTCACAAGGATTGTACAAGATTTGTTTTTGGATATTTTTTTTGATCACTGTGTTGCGTTATAATTCTTGACAAGAATTATTGAAAAGTTGGTAAGTCTTACAAGAGTTGGTAAGCTTTCACAGTGGGCAAGTGACAAAAGGACAAGAAGTGGTTGAGCTGCCATTTGTCGCAATTCAGAGGAAGCTGCCAAATATCGCAATTCACATGTGATATCGCAATCTTGTAAAGATTGCGATAAGGGCTTTTATCAAATTGACATTTGATAATTCTGTCGAAATTGGAAAAGCTGGACTTTATCGCAATTCAGAAGGTGGTCTTTATCGCAAACCAAAATCTGTCTCTTATCGCAATTCAAACATTGGATTTTATCGCAATTCAACTTTGTGGCTTATCGCAATTGCCATCCGAGAAACTTATCGCAATTGTGACAGACAACTTATCGCAATTGTGTCGAGAACTCTATCGCAAATTATATATCGGACAACTTATCGCAATTGCAAAAAAAAAAAAAATAAAATAAAAAAATAAAAATAAAAAAAAAGAAGCAAGGAAAACCCCTAGAAAAAAAGGAAGAAGAACAACAACATATACTAGCCTCATGTATTAAATGATTTTTCTTAGGGTTTTGACTAGAAAATTTATTGAAAGTCTTGAAGAAAACAAAGAAAAAATTTATTATGAAGAGCTAGGTAGAACAACATTTAATAACAACTTAACCTCATTATTTCCATATAAGTAACTTATATATCCAAGAAATAGATAGAATAAAAACATGAAAGCACAAAACACATACTGTAAAAAAACACATATGTATAAGGAATGAAGTTATACCTTTTGAAGTTTTCCTTAAACAAACACAAACCCTAGCTAGTGACTGTAAACCTGAAAATATATAGTAAGCTATTTATCATCAGATTCAATGTATAACAAAACTGATTAGTTATATTAATTAAAGATAAAAGTGAAGGAATAAATTATTACTTGAACAAATTGAGGGTTTTAGAAAGAAAATGAGAATGAGTGAGGTTTGAAAGTGTGTGGTCTCACGTGTATATGTAAGCCAAGATTAGGGTTGCCGCAATTTACGTTTATACCTGTTAGCCTTTAAAGTTTGTTATAGTCGGGAATTGCAATAGCATTTAAGTACAAGGGCTAGTTTAGACAATAGGGCTAAGTTAGACTTGTATTGTTGTAATAAATACCTTCCTAGTCACAACTAGGAAGGTGGGATTCTCATTATTACATGGAGGTGTGTGTGTTTTCTTTAGTTTCTCTCTCTAGAAAACATACACACCTCCCCCAATCAATAAACTAGTTCTACCATGTTTAACCTTTATTACGAGTTTCCCCGACCTCCAGAACGTGATATTGGTCACTACAATTGGTATCAGAGCTAACCGGGGCGAATCGTGGTGTGTTTGAGGTAAAAAAAATGTGATTTATGGTGTGTTTTATCTCGTTACTGTTCACAGTCGAGTTTTTGAAGTTTTTGTGTTCGATTTGTGTTCTTATGTTAGCAACAGTTACGTTTTTGTTATATAAAAACGTTAGCTTGTGTGTCTTTCTTGGAATCGTACGCAAAAATCAAGGTTCAAGGTTGTGTTTGTTAGTGATTTAACGATTTGGTTTGTGTAGACTTGATAGTTCTCCACTCGAATCTAGTGTTTAAGTGTTGGATTTTTGTTTGTTCTAAGTTGTTAGATCGACAATAATTCACAAGGATTCTACAATATTTGTTTTTGGATATTTTTTTTGATCACTGTGTTGCGTATAATTCTTGACAAGAATTATTGAAAGGTTGGTAAGTCTTACAAGAGTTGGTAAGCTTTCACAGTGGGCAAGTGACAAAAGGACAAGAAGTGGTTGAGCTGCCATTTGTCGCAATTCAGAGGAAGCTGCCAAATATCGCAATTCACATGTGATAACGCAATCTTGTAAAGATTGCGATAAGGGCTTTTATCCAAATTGACATTTGATAATTCTGTCGAAATTGGAAAAGCTGGACTTTTTCGCAATTTAGAAGGTGGTCTTTGTTGCAAACCAAAATCTGTCTCTTATCGCAATTCAAACATTGGATTTTATCACAATTCAACTTTGTGGCTTATCCCAATTGCCATCCGAGAAACTTATCGCAATTGCTGACAGACAACATTATCGCAATTGTGTTCGAGAACTCTATCGCAATTATATATCGGACAACTTATCGCAATTGCAAAAAAAAAAAATAATAATAATAAAAAAAATAAAAATAAAAAAATAAAAAGCAAGGAAAACCCCTAGAAAAAAAGGAAGAAGAACAACAACATATACTAGCCTCATGTATTAAATGATTTTTCTTAGGGTTTTGACTAGAAAATTTATTGAAAGTCTTGAAGAAAACAAAGAAAAAATTTATTATGAAGAGCTAGGTAGAACAACATTTAATAACAACTTAACCTCATTATTTCCATATAAGTAACTTATATATCAAGGAAATAGATAGAATAAAAACATGAAAGGCAACTGCCAGATTTATAGTCATCTAAGCTATCAACTTAACTCAAGAACAAATCTCATTCATTCCATAAAAATTTACTAAAAAATAGACGAATAAACATTTATTACAGCCAGATCTATATTCAACAAAACAAATATACTCAAATCTATAAGCTAAATAACGTTCTACACATTCATTTCATAAGAAACCTTACTTATTCAACAAAAACATGAATGAAAACTATTATTACTATCAGATCTATACAAATAAAAGCTATTAGGCTAAACTTTTCTTTATATTTTTACATTATCAGACAACACAAACATCATACACACAAAACACATACTGTAAAAAAACACATATGTATAAGGAATGAAGTTATAACTTTTGAAGTTTTCCTTAAACAAACACAAACCCTAGCTAGTGACTGTAAACCTGAAAATATATAGTAAGCTATTATCATCAGATTCAATGTATAACAAAACTAATTAGTTATATTAATAAAGATAAAAGTGAAGGAATAAATTATTACTTGAACAAATTGAGGGTTTTAGAAAGAAAATGAGAATGAGTGAGGTTTGAAAGTGTGTGGTCTCACGTGTATATGTAAGCCAAGATTAGGGTTGCCGCAATTTACGTTTATACCTGTTAGCCTTTAAAGTTTGTTATAGTCGGGAATTGCAATAGCATTTAAGTACAAGGGCTAGTTTAGACAATAGGGCTAAGTTAGACTTGTATTGTTGTAATAAATACCTTCCTAGTCACAATAGGAAGGTGGGATTCTCATTATTACATGGAGGTGTGTGTGTTTTCTTTAGTTTCTCTCTCTAGAAAACATACACACCTCCCCAATCAATAAACTAGTTCTACCATGTTTAACCTTTATTACGAGTTTCCCCGACCTCCAGAACGTGATATTGGTCACTACAATTGGTATCAGAGCTAACCGGGGTGGAATCGTGGTGTGTTTGAGGTGAAAAAAAAGTGAATTATGGTGTGTTTTTATCTCGTTACTGTTCATCAGTCGAGTTTTTTGAAGTTTTTGTGTTCGATTTGTGTTCTTATGTTAGCAACAATTACGTTTTTGTTATATAAAAACGTTAGCTTGTGTGTCTTTCTTGGAATCTTATGCAAAAATCAAGGTTCAAGGTTGTGTTTGTTAGTGTTTAACGAGTTGGTTTGTGTAGGACTTGATAGTTCTCCACTCGAATCTAGTGTTTAAGTGTTGGATTTTTGTTTGTTCTAAGTTGTTAGATCGACAATAATTCACAAGGATTGTACAAGATTTGTTTTTAGATATTTTTTTGTACCACTGTGTTGCGTATAATTCTTGAAAGAATTATTGAAAAGTTGGTAATATTACAAGAGTTGGTAAGCTTTCACAGTGGGCAAGTGACAAAAGGACAAGAAGTGGTTGAGCTGCCATTTGTGCAATTCAGAGGAAGCTGCCAAATATCGCAATTCACATGTGATATCGCAATCTTGTAAAGATTGCGATAAGGGCTTTTATCGAAATTGACATTTGATAATTCTGTCGAAATTGGAAAAGCTGGACTTTATCGCAATTCAGAAGGTGACTTTATCGCAAACCAAAATTGTCTCTTATCGCAATTCAAACATTGGATTTGATCGCAATTAACTTTGTGGCTTATCGCAATTGCCATCCGAGAAACTTATCGCAATTGCTGACAGACAATCTTATCGCAATTGTGTTCGAGAACTCTATCGCAATTATATATCGGACAACTTATCGCAATTGCAAAAAACAATAATAATAATAATAAAAAAATAAAAATAAAAAAATAAAAGAAGCAAGGAAAACCCCTAGAAAAAAAAGAAGAAAGAACAACAACATATACTAGCCTCATGTTTTAAATAATTTTTCTTACGGTTTTGACTAGAAAATTTATTGAAAGTCTTGAAGAAAACAAAGAAAAAATTTATTATGAAGAGCTAGGTAGAACAACATTTAATAACAACTTAACCTCATTATTTCCAAATAAGTAACTTATATATCCAAGAAATAGATAGAATAAAAACATGAAAGGCAACTGCCAGATCTATAGTCATCTAAGCTATCAACTCAACTCAAGAACAAACCTCATTCATCCCATAAAAACTTCCTAAAAAATAGACGAATTAACATTTATTACAGCCAGATCAATATTCAACAAAACAAATATACTCAAATCTATAAGCTAAATAACGTTCTACACATTCATTTCATAAGAAACCTTACTTATTCAACAAAAACATGAATGAAAACTATTATTACTATCAGATCTATACAAATAAAAGCTATTAGGCTAAACTTTTCTTTATATTTTTACATTATCAGACAACACAAACATCATACACAGAAAACACATACTGTAAAAAAACACATATGTATAAGGAATGAAGTTATACCTTTTAAAGTTTTCCTTAAACAAACACAAACCCTAGCTAGTGACTGTAAACCTGAAAATATATAGTAAGCTATTTATCATCAGATTCAATGTATAACAAAACTGATTAGTTATATTAATTAAAGATAAAGTGAAGGAATAAATTATTACTTGAACAAATTGAGGGTTTTAGAAAGAAAATGAGAATGAGTGAGGTTTGAAAGTGTGTGGTCTCACGTGTATATGTAAGCCAAGATTAAGGTTGCCGCAATTTACGTTTATACCTGTTAGCCTTTAAAGTTTGTTATAGTCAGGAATTGCAATAGCATTTAAGTACAAGGGCTAGTTTAGACAATAGGGCTAAGTTGGACTTATATTGTTGTAATAAATACCTTCCTAGTCACAATTAGGAAGGTGGGATTCTCATTATTACATGGAGGTGTGTGTGTTTTCTTTAGTTTCTCTCTCTAGAAAACATACACATCTCCCCCAATCAATAAACTAGTTCTACCATGTTTAACCTTTATTACGAGTTTCCCCGACCTCCAGAACGTGATATTGGTCTCTACAATTGGTATCAGAGCTAACCGGGGGCGAATCGTGGTGTGTTTGAGGTAAAAAAAATGTGATTTATGGTGTGTTTTATCTCGTTACTGTTCATCAGTCGAGTTTTTGAAGTTTTTGTGTTCGATTTGTGTTCTTATGTTAGCAACAGTTACGTTTTTGTTATTTAAAAACGTTAGCTTGTGTGTCTTTCTTGGAATCGTACGTAAAAATCAAGGTTCAAGGTTGTGTTTGTTAGTGAATTAACGAGTTGGTTTGTGTAGACTTGATAGTTCTCCACTGGAATCTAGTGTTTAAGTGTTGGATTTTTGTTTGTTCTAAGTTGTTAGATCGACAATAATTCACAAGGATTGTACAAGATTTGTTTTTGGATATTTTTTTTTGATCACTGTGTTGCGTATAATTCTTGACAAGAATTATTGAAAAGTTGGTAAGTCTTACAAGAGTTGGTAAGCTTTCACAGTGGGCAAGTGACAAAAGGACAAGAAGTGGTTGAGCTGCCATTTGTCGCAATTCAGAGGAAGCTGCCAAATATCGCAATTCACATGTGATATCGCAATCTTGTAAAGATTGCGATAAGGGCTTTTATCGAAATTGACATTTGATAATTCTGTCGAAATTGGAAAAGCTGGACTTTATCGCAATTCAGAAGGTGGTCTTTATCGCAAACCAAAATCTGTCTCTTATCGCAATTCAAACGTTGGATTTGATCGCAATTCAACTTTGTGGCTTATCGCAATTGACATCCGAGAAACTTATCGCAATTTCTGACAGACAACCTTATCACAATTGTGTTCGAGAAGTCTATCGCAATTATATATCGGACAACTTATCGCAATTGCAAAAAAAAAAAATAATAATAATAATAAAAAAAATAAAAATAAAAAAGTAAAAGAAGCAAGGAAATTCGTGCTTTTACTCAGCAAGATCGAGAAACCTTAACTGAAGCATGGCTTTGAATGAAAGAAATGCTCAGGAATTATCATGGACACGGTCTAAGTAAAGGAAACATAATCAAAATCTTTTACCATGGACTTGACGAGAGCACACAAGAAGCATTGAATGTTGCAGCAGGAGGAATATTCTTATACAAAACCCCAAATCAAGCTTATCAACTACTCGAAGACAAAGTCTTACTCAAACATGATTGGGCTAAAAATCAAAAACCAAAAACCTCTCTTCTCAAAACTGTTGCTTTCACCGATGAAGGTAGCAATAATTCTGATACTAACAAAATTATGGCTCGGATGGATGCCTTGACCCTTAAAATGGATGCTCAGTATAAAGAAATGAAAGAAAAGCGTGAGAACTGCAATAATTGTGGTGGAAATCATTCAACCGTAAATTGTAATGATGATGATACGCCCATGTCTCGTGAAGAAGAAGCCAAGTTTATGCAATCATGACGCACTCGTTTTTATGATGACTATCGTAATCACGATCGAGATCAAGATAAATGGCGTACTGGCGAAAGATCATAATATAAACGAGATCAACCTCGATCATCGTATTCTGACGAAAAAGTAGATCTTCAAAAACAACTCAGCGAATTCATAAAATCACAACAATCTACAAACACATTTGACAAGGAAACCTTTATGGATCTTAAACAAAAATTAAAATCCACAACCAAAAACCACCAAGCTTCTATCAAGAATCTAGAAGAAAAATTCAACACACACATACACTTACACACACATACTATATAAACATTGTCCAATATTTTGTATGACCAGGCTAGATTTGTTACATGTGGCCATGTGCAGTGGTTTATAGGTATGCTAACATGAGAATGGAAGTGACGCGTGGGGTTAAAGCGCGTGGGTTACTCGAAAAGTAATAAAAAATGAATGTAACAGTATGACAGCTAGTAAGCCCTAATTGGTTATGTCACACATATTGTAACAAAAAGTAAACTAGCTTTGCGTTTATTGTGCTGATCTTTTTTTACTATCTTTTACATATTCACTCATGGGTAAACTTGTGAAATGATTTCAAAAAATGTATAACCATCTTTATTTAACATAACAAAAAATGTTTCATATGTTCATAGATAAGGAAATTGCTTCTAGTTTTTTGTATAATAAAAAATGTACGTGTAACCATCTTATTATTTGTGTTTAAAAGATTCCTTTTATAAACAATTAAAAATATTACACACACATACACAAATTAATACACAACTTAACACCTTTATAAATAGACAAAGACTCTCACAAATTAATTCAAACAGACAAATTTTGAAAATAGCACGTATACACACACACATGAAAAGCGTACAAATTAAACTAGACATATATAACCGAAAAATGAAATCATATTAAATGTTAAATGTCTGTTGGGTTTTGAAAAAAAAAATAAAAGAAGCAAGGAAAACCCCTAGAAAAAAAAAGGAAGAAGAACAACAACATATACTAGCCTCATGTATTAAATGATTTTTCTTAGGGTTTTGACTAGAAAATTTATTGGAAGTCTTGAAGAAAACCTAGAAAAAATTTATTATGAAGAGCTAGGTGGAACAACATTTAATAACAACTTAACCTCATTATTTCCATATAAGTAACTTATATATCCAAGAAATAGATATAATAAAAACATGAAAGGCAACTGCCAGATCTATAGTCATCTAAGCTATCAACTCAACTCAAGAACAAACCTCATTCATTCCATAAAAACTTACTAAAAAATAGACGAATAAACATTTATTACAGCCAGATCTATGTTCAACAAAACAAATATACTCAAATCTATAAGCTAAATAACGTTCTACACATTCATTTCATAAGAAACCTTACTTATTCAACAAAAACATGAATGAAAACTATTATTACTATCAGATCTATACAAATAAAAGCTATTAGGCTAAACTTTTCTTTATATTTTTACATTATCAGACAACACAAACATCATACACATAAAACATAACTGTAAAAAAACACATATGTATAAAGGAATGAAGTTATACCTTTTGAAGTTTTCCTTAAACAAACACAAACCCTAGCTAGTGACTGTAAACCTGAAAATATATAGTAAGCTATTTATCATCAGATTCAATGTATAACAAAACTGATTAGTTATATTAATTAAAGATAAAAGTGAATGAATAAATTATTACTTGAACAAATTGAGGGTTTTAGAAAGAAAATGAGAATGAGTGAGGTTTGAAAGTGTGTGGTCTCACGTGTATATGTAAGCCAAGATTAGGGTTGCCGCAATTTACGTTTATACCTGTTAGCCTTTAAAGTTTGTTATAGTCGGGAATTGCAATAGCATTTAAGTACAAGGGCTAGTTTAGACAATAGGGCTAAGTTAGACTTGTATTGTTGTAATAAATACCTTCCTAGTCACAACTAGGAAGGTGAGATTCTCATTGTTACATGGAGGTGTGTGTGTTTTCTTTAGTTTCTCTCTCTAGAAAACATACACACCTCCCCCAATCAATAAACTAGTTCTACCATGTTTAACCTTTATTACGAGTTTCCCCGACCTCCAGAACGTGATATTGGTCACTACAATTGGTATCAGAGCTAACCGGGGGCGAATCGTGGTGTGTTTGAGGTAAAAAAAATGTGATTTATGGTGTGTTTTATCTGTTACTGTTCATCAGTCGAAATTTTTGAAGTTTTTGTGTTGATTTGTGTTCTTATGTTAGCAACAGTTACGTTTTTGTTATATAAAAACGTTAGCTTGTGTTCTTTCTTGGAATCGTACGCAAAAATCAAGGTTCAAGGTTGTGTTTGTTAGTGATTTAACGAGTTGGTTTGTGTAGACTTGATAGTTCTCCACTCGAATCTAGTGTTTAAGTGTTGGATTTTTGTTTGTTCTAATTGTTGATCGACAATAATTCACAAGGATTGTACAAGATTTGTTTTTGGATATTATTTTTTTGATCACTGTGTTGCGTATAATTCTTGACAAGAATTATTGAAAAGTTGGTAAGTCTTACAAGAGTTGGTAAGCTTTCACAGTGGGCAAGTGACAAAAGGACAAGAAGTGTTGAGCTGCCATTTGTCGCAATTCAGAGGAAGCTGCCAAATATCGCAATTCACATGTGATATCGCAATCTTGTAAAGATTGCGATAAGGGCTTTTATCAAAATTGACATTTGATAATTCTGTCGAAATTGGAAAAAGCTGGACTTTATCGCAATTCAGAAGGTGGTCTTTATCGCAAACCAAAATCTGTCTCTTATCGCAATTCAAACATTGGATTTTATCGCAATTCAACTTTGTGGCTTATCGCAATTGCCATCCGAGAAACTTAACGCAAATGCTGACAGACAACCTTATCGCAATTGTGTCCGAGAACTCTATCGCAATTATATATCGGACAACTTTATCGCAATTGCAAAAAAAAAAAAAAAAAAAAAAAAAAAAAAAAAAATAAAAGAAGCAAGGAAAACCCCTAGAAAAAAAGGAAGAAGAACAACAACATATACTAGCCTCATGTATTAAATGATTTTTCTTAGGGTTTTGACTGAAAATTTATTGAAAGTCTTGAAGAAAACCTAGAAAAAATTTATTATGAAGAGCTAGGTAGAACAACATTTAATAACAAACTTAACCTCATTATTTCCATATATCGTAACTTATATATCCAAGAAATAGATAGAATAAAACATGAAAGGCAACTGCCAGATCTATAGTCATCTAAGTATCAACTCAACTCAAGAACAAACCTCATTCATTCCATAAAAACTTACTAAAAAATAGACGAATAAACATTTATTACAGCCAGATCTATATTCAATAAAACAAATATACTCAAATCTATAAGCTAAATAACGTTCTACACATTCATTTCATAAGAAACCTTACTTATTCAACAAAAACATGAATGAAAACTTTTATTACTATCAGATCTATACAAATAAAAGCTATTAGGCTAAACTTTTCTTTATATTTTTACATTATCAGACAACACAAATATCATACACACAAAACACATACTCTAAAAAAACACATATGTATAAGGAATGAAGTTATACCTTTTGAAGTTTTCCTTAAACAAACACAAACCCTAGCTAGTGACTGTAAATCTGAAAATATATAGTAAGCTATTTATCATCAGATTCAATGTATAACAAAACTGATTATTATATTAATTAAATATAAAAGTGAAGGAATAAATTATTACTTGAAGCAAATTGAGGGTTTTAGAAAGAAAATGAGAATGAGTGAGGTTTGAAAGTGTGTGGTCTCACGTGTATATGTAAGCCAAGATTAGGGTTGCCGCAATTTACGTTTATACCTGTTAGCCTTTAAAGTTTGTTATAGTCGGGAATTGCAATAGCATTTAAGTACAAGGGCTAGTTTAGACAATAGGGCTAAGTTAGACTTGTATTGTTGTAATAAATACCTTCTAGTCACAACTAGGAAGGTGGGATTCTCATTGTTACATGGAGGTGTGTGTGTTTTCTTTAGTTTCTCTCTCTAGAAAACATACACACCTCCCCAATCAATAAACTAGTTCTACCATGTTTAACCTTTATTACGAGTTTCCCCGACCTCCAGAACGTGATATTGGTCACTACAATTGGTATCAGAGCTAACCGGGGGCGAATCGTGGTGTGTTTGAGGTAAAAAAAATGTGATTTATGGTGTGTTTTATCTCGTTACTGTTCATCAGTCGAGTTTTTGAAGTTTTTGTGTTCGATTTGTGTTCTTATGTTAGCAACAGTTACGTTTTTGTTATATAAAAACGTTAGCTTGTGTGTCTTTCTTGGAATCGTACGCAAAAATCAAGGTTCAAGGTTGTGTTTGTTAGTGATTTAACGAGTTGGTTTGTGTAGACTTGATAGTTCTCCACTCGAATCTAGTGTTTAAGTGTTGGATTTTTGTTTGTTCTAAGTTGTTAGATCGACAATAATTCACAAGGATTGTACAAGATTTGTTTTTGGATATTTTTTTTGATCACTGTGTTGCGTATAATTCTTGACAAGAATTATTGAAAAGTTGGTAAGTCTTACAAGAGTTGGTAAGCTTTCACAGTGGGCAAGTGACAAAAGGACAAGAAGTGTTGAGCTGCCATTTGTCGCAATTCAGAGGAAGCTGCCAAATATGCAAATTCACATGTGATATCTCAATCTTGTAAAGATTGCGATAAGGGCTTTTATCAAAATTGACATTTGATAATTCTGTCGAAATTGGAAAAGCTGGACTTTATCGCAATTCAGAAGGTGGTCTTTATCGCAAACCAAAATCTGTCTCTTATCGCAATTCAAACATTGGATTTTATCGCAATTCAACTTTGTGGCTTATCGCAATTGCCATCCGAGAAACTTAACGCAATTGCTGACAGACAACCTTATCGCAATTGTGTCCGAGAACTCTATTGCAATTATATATCGGACAACTTATCGCAATTGCAAAAAAAAAAAAAAAAAAAAAAAAAAAAAAAAAAAAATAAAAGAAGCAAGGAAAACCCCTAGAAAAAAAGGAAGAAGAACAACAACATATACTAGCCTCATGTATTAAATGATTTTTCTTAGGGTTTTGACTAGAAAATTTATTGAAAGTCTTGAAGAAAACCTAGAAAAAATTTATTATGAAGAGCTAGGTAGAACAACATTTAATAACAACTTAACCTCATTATTTCCATATAAGTAACTTATATATCCAAGAAATAGATAGAATAAAAACATGAAAGGCAACTGCCAGATCTATAGTCATCTAAGCTATCAACTCAACTCAAGAACAAACCTCATTCATTCCATAAAAACTTACTAAAAAATAGACGAATAAACATTTATTACAGCCAGATCTATATTCAATAAAACAAATATAGTCAAATCTATAAGCTAAATAACGTTCTACACATTCATTTCATAAGAAACCTTACTTATTCAACAAAAACATGAATGAAAACTATTATTACTATCAGATCTATACAAATAAAAGCTATTAGGCTAAACTTTTCTTTATATTTTTACATTATCAGACAACACAAACATCATACACACAAAACACATACTCTAAAAAAACACATATGTATAAGGAATGAAGTTATACCTTTTGAAGTTTTCCTTAAACAAACACAAACCCTAGCTAGTGACTGTAAACCTGAAAATATATAGTAAGCTATTTATCATCAGATTCAATGTATAACAAAACTGATTAGTTATATTAATTAAAGATAAAAGTGAAGGAATAAATTATTACTTGAGCAAATTGAGGGTTTTAGAAAGAAAATGAGAATGAGTGAGGTTTGAAAGTGTGTGGTCTCACGTGTATATGTAAGCCAAGATTAGGGTTGCCGCAATTTACGTTTATACCTGTTAGCCTTTAAAGTTTGTTATAGTCGGGAATTGCAATACATTTAAGTACAAGGGCTAGTTTAGACAATAGGGCTAAGTTAGACTTGTATTGTTGTAATAAAATACCTTCTAGTCACAACTAGGAAAGGTGGGATTCTCATTCTTACATGGAGGTGTGTGTGTTTTCTTTAGTTTCTCTCTCTAGAAAACATACACACCTCCCCAATCAATAAACTGTTCTACCATGTTTAACCTTTATTACGAGTTTCCCCGACCTCCAGAACGTGATATTGGTCACTACAATTGGTATCAGAGCTAACCGGAGGCGAATCGTGGTGTGTTTGAGGTAAAAAAAATGTGATTTATGGTGTGTTTTATCTCGTTACTGTTCACCAGTCGAGTTTTTGAAGTTTTTGTGTTCGATTTGTGTTCTTATGTTAGCAACAGTTACGTTTTTGTTATATAAAAATGTTAGCTTGTGTGTCTTTCTTGGAATCGTACGCAAAAATCAAGGTTCAAGGTTGTGTTTGTTAGTGATTTAACGATTTGGTTTGTGTAGACTTGATAGTTCTCCACTCGAATCTAGTGTTTAAGTGTTGGATTTTTGTTTGTTCTAAGTTGTTAGAAAGACAATAATTCACAAGGATTCTTCAATATTTGTTTTTCGATATTTTTTTTGATCACTGTGTTGCGTATAAATTTTTGACAAGAATTATTGAAAGTTGGTAAGTCTTACAAGAGTTGGTAAGCTTTCACAGTGGGCAAGTGACAAAAGGACAAGAAGTGGTTGAGCTGCCATTTGTCGCAATTCAGAGGAAGCTGCCAAATATCGCAATTCACATGTGATAACTCAATCTTGTAAAGATTGCGATAAGGGCTTTTATCCAAATTGACATTTGATAATTCTGTCGAAATTGGAAAAGCTGGATTTTTCGCAATTTAGAAGGTGGTCTTTGTTGCAAACTAAAATCTGTCTCTTATCGCAATTCAAATATTGGATTTTATCACAATTCAACTTTGTGGCTTATCCCAATTGCCATCCGAGAAACTTATCGCAATTGCTGACAGACAACAATATCGCAATTGTGTTCGAGAACTCTATCGCATTATATATCGGACAACTTATCGCAATTGCAAAAAAAAAAATAAAAATAAAAAAAAAAAATAAATAAAAAAATAAAAGAAGCAAGGAAAACCCCTAGAAAAAAAGGAAGAAGAACAACAACATATACTAGCCTCATGTATTAAATGATTTTTCTTAGGGTTTTGACTAGAAAATTTATTGAAAGTCTTAAAGAAAACAAAGAAAAAATTTATTATGAAGAGCTAGGTAGAACAACATTTAATAACAACTTAACCTCATTATTTCCATATAAGTAACTTATATATCAAGGAAATAGATAGAATAAAAACATGAAAGGCAACTGCCAGATTTATAGTCATCTAAGCTATCAACTTAACTCAAGAACAAATCTCATTCATTCCATAAAAATTACTAAAAAATAGAAGAATAAACATTTATTACAGCCAGATCTATATTCAACAAAACAAATATACTCAAATCTATAAGCTAAATAACGTTCTTACACATTCATTTCATAAGAAACCTTACTTATTCAACAAAAACATGAATGAAAACTATTATTACTATCAGATCTATACAAATAAAAGCTATTAGGCTAAACTTTTCTTTATATTTTTACATTATCAGACAACACAAACATCATACACACAAAACACATACTGTAAAAAAACACATATGTATAAGGAATGAAGTTATAACTTTTGAAGTTTTTCTTAAACAAACACAAACCCTAGCTAGTGACTGTAAACCTGAAAATATATAGTAAGCTATTTATCATCAGATTCAATGTATAACAAAACTAATTAGTTATAATAATTAAAGATAAAAGTGAAGGAATAAATTATTACTTGAACAAATTGAGGGTTTTAGAAAGAAAATGAGAATGAGTGAGGTTTGAAAGTGTGTGGTCTCACGTGTATATGTAAGCCAAGATTAGGGTTGCCGCAATTTACGTTTATACCTGTTAGCCTTTAAAGTTTGTTATAGTCGGGAATTGCAATAGCATTTAAGTACAAGGGCTAGTTTAGACAATAGGGCTAAGTTAGACTTGTATTGTTGTAATAAATACCTTCCTAGTCACAATTAGGAAGGTGGGATTCTCATTATTACATGGAGGTGTGTGTGTTTTCTTTAGTTTCTCTCTCTAGAAAACATACACACCTCCCCCAATCAATAAACCAGTTCTACCATGTTTAACCTTTATTACGAGTTTCCCCGACCTCCAGAACGTGATATTGGTCACTACAATTGGTATCAGAGCTAACCGGGGGTGAATCGTGGTGTGTTTGAGGTAAAAAAAATGTGAATTATGGTGTGTTTTATCTCGTTACTGTTCATCAGTCGAGTTTTTGAAGTTTTTGTGTTCGATTTGTGTTCTTATGTTAGCAACAATTACGTTTTTGTTATATAAAAACGTTAGCTTGTGTGTCTCTCTTGGAATCGTATGCAAAAATCAAGGTTCAAGGTTGTGTTTGTTAGTGATTTAACGAGTTGGTTTGTGTAGACTTGATAGTTCTCCACTCGAATCTAGTGTTTAAGTGTTGGATTTTTGTTTGGTCTAAGTTGTTAGATCGACAATAATTCACAAGGATTGTACAAGATTTGTTTTTGGATATTTTATTTTACCACTGTGTTGCGTATAATTCTTGACAAGAATTATTGAAAAGTTGGTAATCTTACAAGAGTTGGTAAGCTTTCACAGTGGGCAAGTGACAAAAGGACAAGAAGTGGTTGAGCTGCCATTTGTCGCAATTCAGAGGAAGCTGCAAATATCGCAATTCACATGTGATATCGCAATCTTGTAAAGATTGCGATAAGGGCTTTTATCGAAATTGACATTTGATAATTCTGTCGAAATTGGAAAAGCTGGACTTTATCGCAATTCAGAAGGTGATCTTTATCGCAAACCAAAATTTGTCTCTTATCGCAATTCAAACATTTGATTTGATCGCAATTCAACTTTGTGGCTTATCGCAATTGCCATCGGAGAAACTTATCGCAATTGTTGACAGACAATCTTATCGCAATTGTGTTCGAGAACTCTATCGCAATTATATATCGGACAACTTATCGCAATTGCAAAAAAAAAATAATAATAATAAAAAAAAATAAAAATAAAAAAATAAAAGAAGCAAGGAAAACCCCTAGAAAAAAAGGAAGAAGAACAACAACATATACTAGCCTCATGTATTAAATAATTTTTCTTACGGTTTTGACTAGAAAATTTATTGAAAGTCTTGAAGAAAACAAAGAAAAAATTTATTATGAAGAGCTAGGTAGAACAACATTTAATAACAACTTAACCTCATTATTTCCATATAAGTAACTTATATATCCAAGAAATAGATAGAATAAAAACATGAAAGGCAACTGCCAGATCTATAGTCATCTAAGCTATCAACTCAACTCAAGAACAAACCTCATTCATCCCATAAAAACTTACTAAAAAATAGACGAATTAACATTTATTACAGCCAGATCAATATTCAACAAAACAAATATACTCAAATCTATAAGCTAAATAACGTTCTACACATTCATTTCATAAGAAACCTTACTTATTCAACAAAAACATGAATGAAAACTATTATTACTATCAGATCTATACAAATAAAAGCTATTAGGCTAAACTTTTCTTTATATTTTTACATTATCAGACAACACAAACATCATACACAGAAAACACATACTGTAAAAAAACACATATGTATAAGGAATGAAGTTATACCTTTTAAAGTTTTCCTTAAACAAACATAAACCTAGCTAGTGACTGTAAACCTGAAAATATATAGTAAGCTATTTATCATCAGATTCAATGCATAACAAAACTGATTAGTTATATTAATTAAAGATAAAGTGAAGGAATAAATTATTACTTGAACAAATTGAGGGTTTTAGAAAGAAAATGAGAATGAGTGAGGTTTGAAAGTGTGTGGTCTCACGTGTATATGTAAGCCAAGATTAAGGTTGCCGCAATTTACGTTTATACCTGTTAGCCTTTAAAGTTTGTTATAGTCGGGAATTGCAATAGCATTTAAGTACAAGGGCTAGTTTAGACAATAGGGCTAAGTTAGACTTGTATTGTTGTAATAAAAACCTTCCTAGTCACAACTAGGAAGGTGAGATTCTCATTGTTACATGGAGGTGTGTGTGTTTTCTTTAGTTTCTCTCTCTAGAAAACATACACATCTCCCCCAATCAATAAACTAGTTCTACCATGATTAACCTTTATTACGAGTTTCCCCGACCTCCAGAACGTGATATTGGTCACTACAATTGGTATCAGAGCTAACCAGGGGCGAATCGTGGTGTGTTTGAGGTAAAAAAAATGTGATTTATGGTGTGTTTTATCTCGTTACTGTTCATCAGTCGTGTTTTTGAAGTTTTTGTGTTCGATTTGTCTTCTTATGTTAGCAACAGTTACGTTTTTGTAATATAAAAACGTTAGCCTGTGTATCTTTCTTGGAATCGTACGCAAAAATCAAGGTTCAAGGTTGTGTTAATTGTTAGTGATTTAACGAGTTGGTTTGTGTAGACTTGATAGTTCTCCACTCGAATCTAGTGTTTAAGTGTTGGATTTTTGTTTGTTCTAAGTTGTTAGATCGACAATAATTCACAAGGATTGTACAAGATTTGTTTTTAGATATTTTTTTTAATCACTGTGTTGCGTATAATTTTTGACAAGAATTATTGAAAAGTTGGTAAGTCTTACAAGAGTTGGTTAGCTTTCACAGTGGGCAAGTGACAAAAGGACAAGAAGTGGTTGAGCTGCCATTTGTCGCAATTCAGAGGAAGCTGCCAAATATCGCAATTCACATGTGATATCGCAATCTTGTAAAGATTGCGATAAGGGCTTTTATCGAAATTAACATTTGATAATTCTGTCGAAATTGGAAAAGCTGGACTTTATCGCAATTCAGAAGGTGGTCTTTATCGCAAACCAAAATCTGTCTCTTATCGCAATTCAAACATTGGATTTGATCGCAATTCAACTTTGTGGCTTATCGCAATTGACATCCGAGAAACTTATCGCAATTGCTGACAGACAACCTTATCGCAATTGTGTTCGAGAACTCTATCGCAATTATATATCGGACAACTTATCGCAATTGCAAAAAAAAAATAATAATAATAATAATAAAAAAAAATAAAAATAAAAAAATAAAAGAAGCAAGGAAAACCCCTAGAAAAAAAGGAAGAAGAACAACAACATATACTAGCCTCAAGTATTAAATGATTTTTCTTAGGGTTTTGACTAGAAAATTTATTGAAAGTCTTGAAGAAAACAAAGAAAAAATTTATTATGAAGAGCTAGGTAGAACAACATTTAATAACAACTTAACCTCATTATTTCCATATAAGTAACTTATATATCCAAGAAATAGATAGAATAAAAACATGAAAGGCAACTGCCAGATCTATAGTCATCTAAGCTATCATCTCAACTCAAGAACAAACCTTATTCATTCCATAAAACTTACTAAAATATAGATGAATAAACATTTATTACAGCCAGATCTATATTCAACAAAAAAAATATAGTCAAATCTATAAGCTAAATAACGTTCTACACATTCATTTCATAAGAAACCTTACTTATTCAACAAAAACATGAATGAAAACTATTATTACTATCAGATCTATACAAATAAAAGCTATTAGGCTAAACTTTTTTTTATATTTTTACATTATCAGACAACACAAACATCATACACACAAAACACATACTGTAAAAAAACACATATGTATAAGGAATGAAGTTATACCTTTTGAAGTTTTCCTTAAACAAACACAAACCCTAGCTAGTGACTGTAAACCTGAAAATATATAGTAAGCTATTTATCATCAGATTCAATATATAACAAAACTGATTAGTTATATTAATTAAAGATAAAAGTGAAGGAATAAATTATTACTTGAACAAATTGAGGGTTTTAGAAAGAAAATGAGAATGAGTGAGGTTTGAAAGTGTGTGGTCTCACGTGTATATGTAAGCCAAGATTAGGGTTGCCGCAATTTACGTTTATACCTGTTAGCCTTTAAAGTTTGTTATAGACGGGAATTGCAATAGCATTTAAGTACAAGGGCTAGTTTAGACAATAGGGCTAAGTTAAACTTGTATTGTTGTAATAAATACCTTCCTAGTCACAATTAGGAAGGTGGGATTCTCATTATTACATGGAGGTGTGTGTGTTTTCTTTAGTTTCTCTCTCTAGAAAACATACACACCTCCCCCAATCAATATACTAGTTCTACCATGTTTAACCTTTATTACGAGTTTCCCCGACCTCCAGAACGTGATATTGGTCTCTACAATTGGTATCAGAGCTAACCGGGGGCGAATCGTGGTGTGTTTGAGGTAAAAAAAATGTGATTTATGGTGTGTTTTATCTCGTTACTGTTCATCAGTCGAGTTTTTTGAAGTTTTTGTGTTCGATTTGGGTTCTTATGTTAGTAACAGTTACGTTTTTGTTATATAAAAACGTTAGCTTGTGTGTCTTTCTTGGAATCGTACGCAAAAATCAAGGTTCAAGGTTGTGTTTGTTAGTGATTTAACGAGTTGGTTTGTGTAGACTTGATAGTTCTCCACTCGAATCTAGTGTTTAAGTGTTGGATTTTTGTTTGTTCTAAGTTGTTAGATCGACAATAATTCACAAGGATTGTACAAGATTTGTTTTTGGATATTTTTTTTGATCACTGTGTTGCG
The DNA here is from genome assembly GCA_021014915.2 of Artemisia tridentata subsp. tridentata. NCBI lineage: Eukaryota > Viridiplantae > Streptophyta > Magnoliopsida > Asterales > Asteraceae > Artemisia > Artemisia tridentata. The sequence goes on along the minus strand of CP139509.1, from coordinate 132,192,305 downwards.
TATAATTCTTGACAAGAATTATTGAAAAGTTGGTAAGTCTTACAAGAGTTGGTAAGCTTTCACAGTGGGCAAGTGACAAAAGGACAAGAAGTGGTTGAGCTGCCATTTGTCGCAATTCAGAGGAAGCTGCCAAATATCGCAATTCACATGTGATATCGCAATCTTGTAAAGATTGCGATAAGGGCTTTTATCGAAATTGACATTTGATAATTCTGTCGAAATTGGAAAAGCTGGACTTTATCGCAATTCAAAAGGTGGTCTTTATCGCAAACCAAAATCTGTCTCTTATCGCAATTCAAACATTGGATTTGATCGCAATTCAACTTTGTGGCTTATCGCAATTGACATCCGAGAAACTTATCGCAATTGCTGACAGACAACCTTATCACAATTGTGTTCGAGAACTCTATCGCAATTATATATCGGACAACTTATCGCAATTGCAAAAAAAAAAAAAAAAATATAATAATAATAAAAAAAATAAAAATAAAAAAATAAAAGAAGCAAGGAAATTCGTGCTTTTACTCAGCAAGATCGAGAAACCTTAACTGAAGCATGGCTTTGAATGAAAGAAATGCTCAGGAATTGTCATGGACACGGTCTATGTAAAGGAAACATAATCAAAATCTTTTACCATGGACTTGACGAGAGCACACAAGAAGCATTGAATGTTGCAGCAGGAGGAATATTCTTATACAAAACCCCAAATCAAGCTTATCAACTACTCGAAGACAAAGTCTTACTCAAACATGATTGGGCTAAAAATCAAAAACCAAAAACCTCTCTTCTCAAAACTGTTGCTTTCACCGATGAAGGTAGCAATAATTCTGATACTAACAAAATTATGGCTCGGATGGATGCCATGACCCTTAAAATGGATGCTCAGTATAAAGAAATGAAAGAAAAGCGTGAGAACTGCAATAATTGTGGTGGAAATCATTCAACCGTAAATTGTAATGATGATGATACGCCCATGTCTCGTGAAGAAGAAGCCAAGTTTATGCAATCATGACGCACTCGTTTTTATGATGACTATCGTAATCACGATCGAGATCAAGATAAATGGCGTACTGGCGAAAGATCATAATATAAACGAGATCAACCTCGATCATCGTATTCTGACGAAAAAGTAGATCTTCAAAAACAACTCAGCGAATTCATAAAATCACAACAATCTACAAACACATTTGACAAGGAAACCTTTATGGATCTTAAACAAAAATTAAAATCCACAACCAAAAACCACCAAGCTTCTATCAAGAATCTAGAAGAAAAATTCAACACACACATACACTTACACACACATACTATATAAACATTGTCCAATATTTTGTATGACCAGGCTAGATTTGTTACATGTGGCCATGTGCACTGGTTTATAGGTATGCTAACATGAGAATGGAAGTGACGCGTGGGGTTAAAGCGCGTGGGTTACTCGAAAAGTAATAAAAAAATGAATGTAACAGTATGACAGCTAGTAAGCCCTAATTGGTTATGTCACACATATTATAACAAAAAGTAAACTAGCTTTGCGTTTATTGTGCTGATCTTTTTTTACTATCTTTTACATATTCACTCATGGGTAAACTTTTGAAATGATTTAACATAACAAAAAATGTTTCATATGTTCATAGATAAGGAAACTGCTTCTAGTTTTTTGTATAATAAAAAATGTACTTGTAACCATCTTATTATTTGTGTTTAAAAGATTCCTTTTATAAACAATTAAAAATATTACACACACATACACAAATTAATACACAACTTAACACCTTTACAAATAGACAAAGACTCTCACAAATTAATTCAAACAGACAAATTTTGAAAATAGCACGTATACAGACACACATGAAAAGCGTACAAATTAAACTAAACATATATAACCGAAAAATGAAATCATATTAAATGTTAAATGTCTGTTGGGTTTTGAAAAAAAAAAATAAAAGAAGCAAGGAAAACCCCTAGAAAAAAAAAGGAAGAAGAACAACAACATATACTAGCCTCATGTATTAAATGATTTTTCTTAGGGTTTTGAATAGAAAATTTATTGGAAGTCTTGAAGAAAACCTAGAAAAAATTTATTATGAAGAGCTAGGTGGAACAACATTTAATAACAACTTAACTTCATTATTTCCATATAAGTAACTTATATATCCAAGAAATAGATATAATAAAAACATGAAAGGCAACTGCCAGATCTATAGTCATCTAAGCTATCAACTCAACTCAAGAACAAACCTCATTCATTCCATAAAAACTTATTAAAAAATAGACGAATAAACATTTATTACAGCCAGATCTATGTTCAACCAAACAAATATACTCAAATCTATAAGCTAAATAACGTTCTACACATTCATTTCATAAGAAACCTTACTTATTCAACAAAAACATGAATGAAAACTATTATTACTATCAGATCTATACAAATAAAAGCTATTAGGCTAAACTTTTCTTTAGATTTTTACATTATCAGACAACACAAACATCATACACACAAAACATATACTGTAAAAAAACACATATGTATAAGGAATGAAGTTATACCTTTTGAAGTTTTCCTTAAACAAACACAAACCCTAGCTAGTGACTGTAAACCTGAAAATATATAGTAAGCTATTTATCATCTGATTCAATGTATAACAAAACTGATTAGTTATATTAATTAAAGATAAAAGTGAATAAATAAATTATTACTTGAACAAATTGAGGGTTTTAGAAAGAAAATGAGAATGAGTGAGGTTTGAAAGTGTGTTGTCTCACGTGTATATGTAAGCCAAGATTAGGGTTGCCGCAATTTACGTTTATACCTGTTAGCCTTTAAAGTTTGTTATAGTCGGGAATTGCAATAGCATTTAAGTACAAGGGCTAGTTTAGACAATAGGGCTAAGTTAGACTTGTATTGTTGTAATAAATACCTTCCTAGTCACAACTAGGAAGGTGAGATTCTCATTGTTACATGGAGGTGTGTGTGTTTTCTTTAGTTTCTCTCTCTAGAAAACATACACACCTCCCCCAATCAATAAACTAGTTCTACCATGTTTAACCTTTATTACGAGTTTCCCCGACCTCCAGAACGTGATATTGGTCACTACAATTGGTATCAGAGCTAACCGGGGGCGAATCGTGGTGTGTTTGAGGTAAAAAAAATGTGATTTATGGTGTGTTTTATCTCGTTACTGTTCATCAGTCGAGTTTTTGAAGTTTTTGTGTTCGATTTGTGTTCTTATGTTAGCAACAGTTACGTTTTTGTTATATAAAAACGTTAGCTTGTGTGTCTTTCTTGGAATCGTACGCAAAAATCAAGGTTCAAGGTTGTGTTTGTTAGTGATTTAACGAGTTGGTTTGTGTAGACTTGATAGTTCTCCACTCGAATCTGGTGTTTAAGTGTTGGATTTTTGTTTGTTCTAAGTTGTTTGATCGACAATAATTCACAAGGATTGTACAAGATTTTTTTTAGATATTATTTTTTGATCACTGTGTTGCGTATAATTCTTGACAAGAATTATTGAAAAGTTGGTAAGTCTTACAAGAGTTGGTAAGCTTTCACAGTGGGCAAGTGACAAAAGGACAAGAAGTGTTTGAGCTGCCATTTGTCGCAATTCAGAGGAAGCTGCCAAATATCACAATTCACATGTGATATCGCAATCTTGTAAAGATTGCGATAAGGGCTTTTATCAAAATTGACATTTGATAATTCTGTCGAAATTGGAAAAGCTTGACTTTATCGCAATTCAGAAGGTGGTCTTTATCGCAAACCAAAATCTGTCTCTTATCGCAATTCAAACATTGGATTTTATCACAATTCAACTTTGTGGCTTATCGCAATTGCCATCCGAGAAACTTAACGCAATTGCTGACAGACAACCTTATCGCAATTGTGTCCGAGAACTCTATCGTAATTTATATATCGGACAACTTATCGCAATTGCAAAAAAAAAAAAAAAAAAAAAAAATAAAAAAAATAAAAGAAGCAAGGAAAACCCCTAGAAAAAAAAGGAAGAAGAACAACAACATATACTAGCCTCATGTATTAAATGATTTTTCTTAGGGTTTTGACTAGAAAATTTATTGAAAGTCTTGAAGAAAACCTAGAAAAAATTTATTATGAAGAGCTAGGGAACAACATTTAATAACAACTTAACCTCATTATTTCCATATAAGTAACTTATATATCCAAGAAATAGATAGAATAAAAACATGAAAGGCAACTGCCTGATCTATAGTCATCTAAGCTATCAACTCAACTCAACAACAAACCTCATTCATTCCATAAAAACTTACTAAAAAATAGACGAATAAACATTTATTACAGCCAGATCTATATTCAACAAAACAAATATACTCAAATCTATAAGCTGAATAACGTTCTACACATTCACTTCATAAGAAACCTTACTTATTCAACAAAACAAGAATGAAAACTGTTATTACTATCAGATCTATACAAATAAAAGCTATTAGGCTAAACTTTTCTTTATATTTTTACATTATCAGACAACACAAACATCATACACACAAAACACATACTGTAAAAAAACACATATGTATAAGGAATGAAGTTATACCTTTTGAAGTTTTCCTTAAACAAACACAAACCCTAGCTAGTGACTGTAAATCTGAAATATATAGTATGCTATTTATCATCAGATTCAATGTATAACAAAACTGATTAGTTATATTAATTAAAGATAAAAGTGAAGGAATAAATTATTACTTGAACAAATTGAGGGTTTTAGAAAGAAAATGAGAATGAGTGAGGTTTGAAAGTGTGTGGTCTCACGTGTATATGTAAGCCAAGATTAGGGTTGCCCAATTTACGTTTATACCTGTTAGCCTTTAAAGTTTGTTATAGTCGGGAATTGCAATAGCATTTAAGTACAAGGGCTAGTTTAGACAATAGGGCTAAGTTAGACTTGTATTATTGTAATAAATACCTTCCTAGTCACAACTAGGAAGGTGGGATTCTCATTGTTACATGGAGGTGTGTGTGTTTTCTTTAGTTTCTCTCTCTAGAAAACATACACACCTCCCCGAATCAATAAACTAGTTCTACCATGTTTAACCTTTATTACGAGTTTCCCCGACCTCCAAAACGTGATATTGGTCACTACAATTGGTATCAGAGCTAACCGGGGGCGAATCGTGGTGTGTTTGAGGTAAAAAAAATATGATTTATGGTGTGTTTTATCTCGTTACTGTTCATCAGTCGAGTTTTTGAAGTTTTTGTGTTCGATTTGTGTTCTTATGTTAGCAACAGTTACGTTTTTGTTATATAAAAACGTTAGCTTGTGTGTCTTTCTTGGAATCGTACGCAAAAATCAAGGTTCAAGGTTGTGTTTGTTAGTGATTTAACGAGTTGGTTTGTGTAGACTTGATAGTTCTCTACTCGAATCTAGTGTTTAAGTGTTGGATTTTTGTTTGTTCTAAGTTGTTTGATCGACAATAATTCACAAGGATTGTTCAAGATTTGTTTTTGGAATATTTTTTTTTGATCACTGTGTTGCGTATAATTCTTGACAAGAATTATTGAAAAGTTGGTAAGTCTTAGAAGAGTTGGTAAGCTTTCACAGTGGGCAAGTGACAAAAGGACAAGAAGTGTTGAGCTGCCATTTGTCGCAATTCAGAGGAAGCTGCCAAATATCGCAATTCACATGTGATATCGCAATCTTGTAAAGATTGCGATAAGGGCTTTTATCGAAATTAACATTTGATAATTCTGTCGAAATTGGAAAAGCTGGACTTTATCGCAATTCAGAAGGTGGTCTTTATCGCAAACCAAAATCTGTCTCTTATCGCAATTCAAACATTGGATTTTATCGCAATTCAACTTTGTGGCTTATCGCAATTGCCATCCGAGAAACTTATCGCAATTGCTGACAGACAACCTTATCGCAATTGTGTCCGAGAACTCTATCGCAAATATATATCGGACAACTTATCGCAATTGCAAAAAAAAAAAAAAAATAAAATAAAATAAAAGAAGCAAGGAAAACCCCTAGAAAAAAAGGAAGAAGAACAACAACATATACTAGCCTCATGTATTAAATGATTTTTCTTAGGGTTTTGACTAGAAAATTTATTGAAAGTCTTGAAGAAAACTAAGAAAAAATTTATTATGAAGAGCTAGGTAGAACAACATTTAATAACAACTTAACCTCATTATTTCCATATAAGTAACTTATATATCCAAGAAATAGATAGAATAAAAACATGAAAGGCAACTGCCAGATCTATAGTCATCTAAGCTATCAACTCAACTCAAGAACAAACCTCATTCATTCCATAAAAACTTACTAAAAAATAGACGAATAAACATTTATTACAGCCAGATCATATTCAAAAAACAAATATACTCAAATCTATAAGCTAAATAACGTTCTACACATTCATTTCATAAGAAACCTTACTTATTCAACAAAAACATGAATAGAAAACTATTATTACTATCAGATCTATACAAATAAAAGCTATTAGGCTAAACTTTTCTTTATATTTTTACATTATCAGACAACACAAACATCATACACACAAAACACATACTCTAAAAAAACACATATGTATAAGGAATGAAGTTATACCTTTTGAAGTTTTCCTTAAACAAACACAAACCCTAGCTAGTGACTGTAAACCTGAAAATATATAGTAAGCTATTTATCATCAGATTCAATGTATAACAAAACTGATTAGTTATATTAATTAAAGATAAAAGTGAAGGAATAAATTATTACTTGAGCAAATTGAGGGTTTTAGAAAGAAAATGAGAATGAGTGAGGTTTGAAAGTGTGTGGTCTCACGTGTATATGTAAGCCAAGATTAGGGTTGCCGCAATTTACGTTTATACCTGTTAGCCTTTAAAGTTTGTTATAGTCGGGAATTGCAATAGCATTTAAGTACAAGGGCTAGTTTAGACAATAGGGCTAAGTTAGACTTGTATTGTTGTAATAAATACCTTCCTAGTCACAATAGGAAGGTGGGATTCTCATTATTACATGGAGGTGTGTGTGTTTTCTTTAGTTTCTCTCTCTAGAAAACATACACACCTCCCCCAATCAATAACTAGTTCTACCATGTTTAACCTTTATTACGAGTTTCCCCGACCTCCAGAACGTGATATTGGTCACTACAATTGGTATCAGAGCTAACCGGGGGCGAATCGTGGTGTGTTTGAGGTAAAAAAAATGTGATTTATGGTGTGTTTTATCTCGTTACTGTTCACTCAGTCGAGTTTTTGAAGTTTTTGTGTTCGATTTGTGTTATTATGATAGCAACAGTTACATTTTTGTTATTAAAAAAAACGTTAGCTTGTGTGTCTTTCTTTGGAATCGTACGTAAAAATCAAGGTTCAAGGTTGTGTTTGTTAGTGAATTAACGAGTTGGTTTGTGTAGACTTGATAGTTCTCCACTGAATCTAGTGTTTAAGTGTTGGATTTTTATTTGTTCTAAGCTGTTAGATCGACAATAATTCACAAGGATTGTACAAGATTTGTTTTTAGGATATTTTTTTTGATCACTGTGTTGCGTATAATTCTTGACAAGAATTATTGAAAAGTTGGTAAGTCTTACAAGAGTTGGTAAGCTTTCACAGTGGCAAGTGACAAAAGGACAAGAAGTGGTTGAGCTGCCATTTGTCGCAATTCAGAGGAAGCTGCCAAATATCGCAATTCACATGTGATATCGCAATCTTGTAAAGATTGCGATAAGGGCTTTATCGAAATTGACATTTGATAATTCTGTCGAAATTGGAAAAGCTGGACTTTATCGCAATTCAAAAGGTGGTCTTTATCGCAAACCAAAATCTGTCTCTTTCGCAATTCAAACATTTGATTTTATCGCAATTCAACTTTGTGGCTTATCGCAATTGCCATCCGAAACTTATCGCAATTGCTGACAGACAACTTATCGCAATTGTCGAGAACTTTATCGCAATATATATCGGACAACTTATCGCAATTGCAAAAAATAAAAAATAAAAATAAAAATAAATAAAAGAAACAAGGAAAACCCCTAGAAAAAAGGAAGAAGAACAACAACATATACTAGCCTCATGTATTAAATAATTTTTCTTAGGGTTTTGACTAGAAAATTTATTGAAAGTCTTGAAGAAAACAAAGAAATTATTTATTATGAAGAGCTAGGTAGAACAACATTTAATAACAACTTAACCTCATTATTTCCATATAAGTAACTTATATATCCCAGAGAATAGATAGAATAAAAACATGAAAGGCAACTGCCAGATCTATAGTCATCTAAGCTATCAACTCGACTCAAGAACAAACCTCATTCATTCCATAAAAATTTACTGAAAAATAGACGAATAAACATTTATTACAGCCAGATCATAATTCAACAAACAAATTAAATATACTCAAATCTATAAGCTAAATAACGTTCTACACATTCATTTCATAAGAAACCTTACTTATTCAACAAAAACATGAATAAAAACTATTATTACTATCAGATCTATACACATAAAAGCTATTAGGCTAAACTTTTCTTTATATTTTTACATTATCAGACAACACAAACATCATACACACAAAACACATACTCTAAAAAAACACATACGTATAAGGAATGAAGTTATTCCTTTTGAAGTTTTCCTTAAACAAACACAAACCCTAGCTAGTGACTGTAAACCTTAAAATATATAGTAAGCTATTTATCATTAGATTCAATGTATAACAAAACTGATTAGTTATATTAATTAAAGATAAAAGTGAAGGAATAAATTATTACTTGAACAAATTGAGGGTTTTAGAAAGAAAATGAGAATGAGTGAGGTTTGAAAGTGTGTGGTCTCACGTGTATATATAAGCCAAGATTAGGGTTGCCGCAATTTACATTTATACCTGTTAGCCTTTAAAGTTTTTATAGTCAGGAATTGCAGTAACATTTAAGTACAAGGGCTAGTTTAGACAATAGGGCTAAGTTAGACTTGTATTGTTGTAATAAATACCTTCCTAGTCACAATTAGGAAGGTGGGATTCTCATTATTACATGGAGGTGTGTGTGTTTTCTTTAGTTTCTCTCTCTAGAAAACATACACACCTCCTCCAATCAATAAACTAGTTCTACCATGTTTAACCTTTATTACGAGTTTCCCCGACCTCCAGAACGTGATATTGGTCACTACAATTGGTATCAGAGCTAACCGGGGGCGAATCGTGGTGTGTTTGAGGTAAAAAAAATGTGATTTATGGTGTGTTTTATCTCGTTACTGTTCATCAGTCGAGTTTTTGAAGTTTTTGTGTTCGATTTGTGTTCTTATGTTAGCAACAGTTACGTTTTTGTTATATAAAAACGTTAGCTTGTGTGTCTTTCTTGGAATCGTACGCAAAAATCAAGGTTCAAGGTTGTGTTTGTTAGTGATTTAACGAGTTGGTTTGTGTAGACTTGATAGTTCTCCACTCGAATCTAGTGTTTAAGTGTTGGATTTTTGTTTGTTCTAAGTTGTTAGATCGACAATAATTCACAAGGATTGTACAAGATTTGTTTTTAGATATTTTTTTTTATCACTGTGTTGCGTATAATTCTTGACAAGAATTATTGAAAAGTTGGTAAGTCTTACAAGAGTTGGTAAGCTTTCACAGTGGGCAAGTGACAAAAGGACAAGAAGTGGTTGAGCTGCCATTTGTCGCAATTCAGAGGAAGCTGCCAAATATCGCAATTCACATGTGATATCGCAATTTTGTAAAGATTGCGATAAGGGCTTTTATCGAAATTGACATTTGATAATTCTGTCGAAATTGGAAAAGCTGGACTTTATCACAATTCAGAAGGTGGTCTTTATCGCAAACAAAAATCTGTCTCTTATCGCAATTCAAACGTTGGATTTTATCGCAATTCAACTTTGTGGCTTATCGCAATTGCCATACGAGAAACTTATCGCAATTGCTGACAGACAACCTTATCGCAAATGTGTTCGAGAACTCTATCACAATTATATATCGGACAACTTATCGCAATTGCAAAAAAAAAATAAAAATAATAATAAAAAAAAAAAAGAATAAAATAAAAGAAGCAAGGAAAACCCCTAGAAAAAAAGGAAGAAGAACAACAACATATACTAGCCTCATGTATTAAATGATTTTTCTTAGGGTTTTGACTAGAAAATTTATTGAAAGTCTTGAAGAAAACATAGAAAAAATTTATTATGAAGAGCTAGGTAGAACAACATTTAATAACAACTTAACCTCATTATTTCCATATAAGTAACTTATATATCCAAGAAATAGATAGAATAAAAACATGAAAGGCAACTGCCAGATCTATAGTCATCTAAGCTATCAACTCAACTCAAGAACAAACCTCATTCATTCAACAAAAACATGAATAAAAACTATTATTACTATCAGATCTATACAAATAAAAGCTATTAGGCTAAACTTTTCTTTATATTTTTACATTATCAGACAACACAAACATCATACACACAAAACACATACTGTAAAAAAACACATATGTATAAGGAATGAAGTTATACCTTTTGAAGTTTTCCTTAAACAAACACAAACCCTAGCTAGTGACTGTAAACCTGAAAATATATAGTAAGCTATTTATCATCAGATTCAATGTATAACAAAACTGATTAGTTATATTAATTAAAGATAAAAGTGAAGGAATAAATTATTACTTGAACAAATTGAGGGTTTTAGAAAGAAAATGAGAATGAGTGAGGTTTGAAAGTGTGTGGTCTCACGTGTATATATAAGCCAAGATTAGGGTTGCCGCAATTTACGTTTATACCTGTTAGCCTTTAAAGTTTGTTATAGTCGGGAATTGCAATAGCATTTAAGTACAAGGGCTAGTTTAGACAATAGGGCTAAGTTAGACTTGTATTGTTGTAATAAATACCTTCCTAGTCACAACTAGGAAGGTGAGATTCTCATTGCTACATGGAGGTGTGTGTTTTCTTTAGTTTCTCTCTCTAGAAAACATACATACCTCCCCCAATCAATAAACTAGTTCTACCATGTTTAACCTTTATTACGAGTTTCCCCGACCTCCAGAACTTGATATTGGTCACTACAATTGGTATCAGAGCTAACCGGGGGCGAATCGTGGTGTGTTTGAGGTAAAAAAAATGTGATTTATGGTGTGTTTTATCTCGTTACTGTTCATCAGTCGAGTTTTTGAAGTTTTTGTGTTCGATTTGTGTTCTTATGTTAGCAACAGTTACGTTTTTGTTATATAAAAACGTTAGCTTGTGTATCTTTCTTGGAATCGTACGCAAAAATCAAGGTTCAAGGTTGTGTTTGTTAGTGATTTAACGAGTTGGTTTGTGTAGACTTGATAGTTCTCCACTCGAATCTAGTGTTTAAGTGTTGGATTTTTGTTTGTTCTAAGTTGTTAGATCGACAATAATTCACAAGGATTGTACAAGATTTGTTTTTGGATATTTTTTTTGATCACTGTGTTGCGTATAATTCTTGACAAGAATTATTGAAAAGTTGGTAAGTCTTACAAGAGTTGGTAAGCTTTCACAGTGGGCAAGTGACAAAAGGACAAGAAGTGGTTGAGCTGCCATTTGTCGCAATTCAAAGGAAGCTGCCAAATATCGTAATTCACATGTGATATCGTAATCTTGTAAAGATTGCGATAAGGGCTTTTATCGAAATTGACATTTGATAATTCTGTCGAAATTGGAAAAGCTGGACTTTATCGCAATTCAAAAGGTGGTCTTTATCGCAAACCAAAATCTGTCTCTTATCGCAATTCAAACATTTGATTTTATCGCAATTCAACTTTGTGGCTTATCGCAATTGCCATCCGAGAAACTTATCGCAATTGCTGACAGACAACCTTATCGCAATTGTGTCCGAGAACTCTATCGCAAATATATATCGGACAACTTATCGCAATTGCAAAAAAAAAAAAAAATTAAATAAAATAAAAAATTAAAAGAAACAAGGAAAACCCCTAGAAAAAAGGAAGAAGAACAACAACATATACTAGCCTCATGTATTAAATGATTTTTCTTAGGGTTTTGACTAGAAAATTTATTGAAAGTCTTGAAGAAAACCTAGAAATTTTTTATTATGAAGAGCTAGGTAGAACAACATTTAATAACAACTTAACCTCATTATTTACATATAAGTAACTTATATATCCAAGAAATAGATAGAATAAAAACATGAAAGGCAACTGCCAAATCTATAGTCATCTAAGCTATCAACTCGACTCAAGAACAAACCTCATTCATTCCATAAAAACTTACTAAAAAATAGACGAATAAAAATTTATTACAGCCAGATCTATATTCAACAAAACAAATATACTCTAATCTATAAGCTAAATAACGTTCTGTGGAAACCGTAGAGGGGGGGTGAATACGTTTCCAATTAAAAACTTAAAACTTTTGTATCAAACACCCAATCAAGTGTGACGTAATATGAAAAGTGTCAACAATGATCATATATCATCTAGGGATGAATAAATTAAACTACAACACAAGCACCATCAACCATGACACATACATAACATAAGCAACTAGCCACACAAGCATAAACACAATGCAAATATAAACATAAAGCGATAAAGAATAAGATGAAAGTAAAGAGATAAGTTAGAAGGCGCAAACCGGACACGGTGATTTATAGTGGTTCGGTCACGAAGCTCCTCTTCGCCCTACTCCACTCCCCGAGTACCCAACCCGAGAGTTACTTCACTAATCAACAAACTCCCTTCAGGCGGAGAAAACCGTACACGTCGCTTAACTTGTTTTCCGACACTAAGCTAGATGTCGAGTGCTAATCTTAGCTAGCACCAATCTACCACGATCTACCCGATCTACACCATATACATTGCTTATCCTATTTCCGACACTAAGCTAGATGTCGAGTGCTAATCTTAGCTAGCACCAATCTACCACGATCTACCCGATCTACCCTTGATCCACATGATCAATCACACAAGCCCAATGGCTTCAAGAGATCTTCACTATCTCTTAAGATCACAATGATCTTGACTCACTCTCTCACAAAAGAAAAATAATCTTGATGTATGCTATGATACAATCAAGATTGTAACAAATGTTACAAGACCTAACAACTCCAACACTTTGTATCTACTTGGATACTTTGTGTTCTTCTCTTGCTAATCAAGAGGGATGACAACACTTTGTATCTACTTGAATACTTTGTGTTCTTCTCTTGCTAATCAAGAGGGATGACAACACTTTGTATCTAGGATACTTTGTGTTCTTCTCTTGCTAATCAAGAGGGATGACAACACTTTGTATCTAGGATACTTTGTGTTCTTCTCTTGCTAATCAAGAGGAATGAAGAGGATCACTTGAGTGGATGATTGGATCACTCTTAAACAACCTAAGACTCTCCAAATGATCAAAGAAAGTTATCTAAGTGAAGAGGGATAAGACCAGAGAAAAAGGACTGGAAAAATCAAGTTGGAAGTGTGAAATGGTCCACTATTTATAGGCAAGGGAAAATCTGACCGTTACAGACCCACGGCTCCACTAAATACCCGACGGCTCCACTAAATTTAGTGGAGCCGTCCATACTTAAAGGTGCCGTTGAACGCTCCCTTTTTTTGTCTTTAGTGGGGAAGGTTTATTTGGGGAAGTTGGAGCTATTTTGGGGGGAAAAATGGCTGTTGGGAGTTTTCAAATTTATTTTTCAAAATAAAACATTTCTTTTTAATTCAAAAATAATTTGTAAAATATATTTTTGAAAAAATGTTTTGTCACATTAAAAATGTGAAGTTTAGAAAAATATAATCCTTTGATCATTTGTCAAGTAGTAGATTTGTTTGTCCATACCTTGAGTGATTTATGTCGGGATGGAAATCTACGACTTCGTTGAAGCATACTTGAGACGTCGGGAGGTGTTGATGAAGTATGCATTGATGATTTGTGTTTACAAGTAACATGCACATTTTACGTTATGTATTACAAGTTACATGTTTGTCATTATTAAAACCGAAGAAACCGTTTAGTTTAAATATCATAATATTTGCACTAACAATCTCCCCCTTTTTGATGATAACAAATATGTAAACTGTAAGACATAGTAAAATGTAAAAGTTACCTGTTTACACTTCCTTCTCCCCCTTTTGTCGAATCAAAAAGGTAGTTGCCTCGAGCGCTTCCTTGGATTTACTTCCTACTCCCCCTTATTGCACTACTATCCTTTCTCCCCCGAAAGGCGAGCTTGCATCATCCCAGTGAAGCCTTCTATCAACACTTGTGAAGACGACTCCATGCTATGTATTCAAATACTCCCGAGCTCCCCCTAGCTCAATGCTCCCCTATGGTGACTTAAACCCCTTGTTTATTTACCTTAGTATCTAGCGGATCCATGGATCAAATTCTTACAAAGACTTTTCCTACATCAAGGGTTAGCTTCGTGCAGCATAATATATAACAGTGTAGGAGCAGCATTATAAGGATAGAATACACATAGCAAGACATGAATAGGTTAAACTATGTTAACACGTAAGTGTCACAACCCGAACGAAACCTAAGGTGTAATTGTTCACTCAATCACACTAATCAAGAACAAGATTCGTTCATTGATTGACGCATTAAATGACTTCTTCCAAGTTGTCATTGGGAAGGAAAGTTCTAACAAACCTTTTGAACAACATAATCATCTACCTAAGATGATTGATGTTAAGGATAGTTTGTTAATAAGACATACTCTAAATGATTACTATTATGACAAGTCGTACCATAAAGTAGACTCGATAGAGGTTATACTTAAATAATTCCATAAGGTGGGAGAGTGTTGGTTGTGGTGACAACAAGGACAACTTGGGTTATGTGGTTGTAGGGGATAAATAATGGAATGACCCATTAGTGGTTGTGGTGAAGGTGATAGTGATAAGGATGATGTGTTGGTGCCAAGTCCAAAGAGGTTTGATGGTGATAGGGTTAGTGTGATGGCTAAAGGTTGTGGTGGACTTGGTGGAGGTAAGGGTGTAGGAATCCTAAAGGTGTAGGATGATGATGATGTGGTTGGAGGTGTTGGTTTTGCCCTTTGAGGAAAGGTGGGAAAGGATGGTTTAGGTTAATATATCGTTTGCACTGACAATGAGATGCATGATATAATTCAAAAGGGAAAAAGAAAAAGGTGTATGTGATTCTAACAGGATTGTTGGTGGATATCTCTAACGGGGTTAAGGTAACGAGGTTCTAGGTTTCTAGGTTGGATGATCCTAGTTGTGTGTTAGAGATAATTTGGTGCATGAAGGGTTTCATGTGTTTGTGAGGGTTGAAGGTTGTTGAACTAACTATCACTTATCCAAAGTGACGAGTAGTTGTAAGGTTTGAGTGTGATGAGTTGAAGGTTATAAGGTTTGAGTGTGATGTTCTATGGGTTAAAGGTTCTTAGACTAACTATCACTGTCAAGAGTGAAGTGTAGCTAAAAGGGTTGAGTGTGATGATGATGTTAATGTGAGGTTTGAAGGTGAGATGCAAGATAAGCTTGCAATGGTGAGGCCTTATATAGGCAAGAGTTGTGGGATTCGAACTAAAGTTGGTGTTAGAGTCCTATGGTGTAGTGAGGGAATCCTAGGGTGTATGTGAGTTTGCAAAATTTTGCAGGTTTGAGGTTAGGAATGCAGGGATCTAAAGGAAACAGTGAAAATTCATCAAACATAGGTACGGTACCACTAAATACCACACGGTACCGTTAAATTTAACGGTACCGTGGCCTATTTAACGGTACCGTGACCTGGAAGTCACGAATTTTCCTGTGTAGCCTAGTTCTGGGCAGCTAAAGGGAAGTTTCCTAGAGAATAAGAACCACATTTGTGTGTTCTTGAGGGTGTTTGGTGAAAGACTATATGAGTGTGTTTTCACTCCCCCTTAATCTATGACCATCCGGACAAGATGTAAAAGATAAAGAGGAAAACAAACATTGACGAAAGCGATGAGCTTAGTAACGTCATGACAAGTGGTGGATAGCATACGATAAACTTCACCTTTGAAGTCACGTAGCTCTTCTCAATCATTGTGAATATTCATAGAATATTATGATGAGGCATGCGATTACTAGGAGATATCCTAAGGGTTAAGAAGATAAAATCTTCAGAGTTGTGAGGTTGGTGACAAGGTTCTAGTGGGGTTATCTCAACTTATCCTAGCGGTTCTTCGCTTGAGGTGTGTGGAAGGTGAGTGGGATGCGGAAGCATTGGTAGTGTTTAGTACCATGCGGAAGTGTGACGGAAAAAGGCTAAGGAATCAGATGATAGATACAATCTATTCTGATAGGAGATGGTTTTGGGTTCAAGACTACATTGAGTGGGTTTTGATGGCAAGAGGAAATGGTTTTGGGTTTGTTTGAAAAAAGCTGTGCAGAAGAAAAGTGAATAGGCGCGTTTTTCAGATGCACGGCTCCACGGTTCCACTAAACATTAGTGGAGCCGTGTCTCTTTAATGGAGCCGTGTGTCTGATTGAGCCATTTTTCTTCTGTTTTGACTTTTGGCTGATTAATCTTACTTATTTAGTAAGACTTTTTGACACGAGGAAAAAGTTTATACCTAATAAACTTTTTGATGAAAACGACTAGGAGAGATGACATGAAATGACCTTAGTGTTTCCAAGGAAATTGACTAAGTTGTCATTGGATGAGGGTTGACTTCTAATATTTCCCGTGAAATAAATAGAAGTTATAAGTAGTGTTTTGGAGGATGACTATAATATTTCCCATGAAATATTTAATTAGTCGGAATACGAAACGCAAGGAATGACTTAATATTTCCCGTGAAATATTCAAACAGTCATGTGACAAGTCGAAAGGGAATGACTTAGAATTTCTTAGAGAAAATTCTAAAATTCATGAGACGAATGAGAAAGATGACTTAAAAAGTCATGGGTGATTAGTAGAGAAATGACTTCAATGTTTCCCGCGAAACTTTTGAGAGGTCATAAAGGGGATGAAAGGTTATAAGGTATGACGCGAGGGATGACTTTAACATTTCCATAGAAATATTGAAATAGTCATGAGCGGGATGATATGAATGACTTTAAGAAGTCATATGACGAGACGTGAGAGATGACGTTCATATTTCCGAAGAAATATTTAGGTAGTCATTAAAGTGATGTGAAGAATGACTCAATATTTCCAGTGAAATATTTAAAGAGTCATGAGACGAGACACATGAGATGACTTCAATATTTCCAGTGAAATATTTAAATAGTCATAAGATTTATGGAATAAGTTCCATCATTCCTAGACCTAGACGGAGACGGTTAAGGGATTCTCGGTTGAGAGGATTGGTTGATTTACGGATTTCGAGGTGCTTCGCACGCGAGTGTTTCACAGTGTTTTGAAAGACGTAAAGCTAGGCCTATAGTGCTGATTCGCAGCAAGGTTTGGGATCTAAAGATGTGTATATACACACGAGGATGAAAGGAACTACTAATCACTTATATAGTAACTCGTGAGTCCTTTGTCACCCGAGGGTAGACGTAAGCTTTTAGCTTTTGGATGAGCGTTTTAACATACATTGTTAAAAGGCTTGAATGTGATGTTTCGGATATGACATTTAACAATTGCGATCGCAAGTTAAATTTACTTGAATATTTCGGATGAAATATTTAAGTTGTCAACCCTACTCCGAGTTCTACTGGGTTTGTATCTAACCTACCCATGACAAAAGGGTGTATTGCTTGGAAGAAGGCAAAGGGATGACTAGGGAATTAGGACAACTTCGCGACTACTCTAACTTATAGGTTTTGACACTAGTGTATGACTCTATGACTTCTAAGGGTTCATAGTGATAGGCATACCTAATTCCTAATGTGTCAAAATGACCTAGTGTGGGTGCAAGCAAATCATGTAGAATGCACATAACGAATAAATGCAAACATCATGCAGAACATGATAATCATTTAGCATTTAAGATCACGAAGACATTTAATCATATCTTATGAAAACATGTTATCATTTTGAAACATATATGTGGGATGCAAGCAATCTAGGTTTGCTAAGGAAGATCCTAGTTACTACTTGTTCAAAATGAGATCCTAACGGGAGATAAAGTTTACCGATGTAAACTATCTCTAGTCAAATGTAGGAATGAAAACTTTTCAAGTTAGAGAATGAGTATGAGACTATCACTAGTGGTGCTCAATTAAGGCTAAACACGACCATTTTTACGGGTTATACACCAACCCAACTTCTCTCCTGGAAGCAATCCAACCGTTAGGTCAAATTGAATTTCTAGTGCGATAGGTTCTCCAGTAGTCATTCTCATGTTAGAAGAATTTGAATTCCTATATTTGCCTATCGAAGTATAGCAAAGATGATTTTATCTTGTTTTGCTATACATGGCCTAATATGACTTAATTAACCATACTTTGAAAGTAGGTTAAGAAAATGACATGTCTTACACAACTCCTAACAAAGGCAAGCAAGATGTTTTAATTTCGTGTTTGAGATTTAAAGGTTGTTTGATGGAGATGGTGTATTTTATGATCTCTTGGACAACATCTTTGTTTGTTGAGTTGTTACATATTATTTTAACATGATTTGGTTTCCTAGAACCAAGAGACACTCTAATGTGATACAATGTAGAACCTACTACATCGTGTGTGTTTCAAGAATGCTCCTTTGCATATCTTGAGTGAAAATCTAGTGAAGGTTACTTACCTCAATAGATCTTGTGAGCATTTTATTTGAAATGAGACATACTGTTTATTTCAAAAAGTATGCTTTTCTAAGAGGAAACTTATCACTCTTAAGAATGCTTTGTGAAACAAGTATTTTAATGTATGACCAATTTTACTTGTTTATGCAATGACACATGTCCTAATAGGTTATTATTCAACTCTAATATCCTATATTTGTTAACATGATGCAATGTATTCTCTTGTAACATAACCATTCATGTTACAAAGAAAATGAGATGCATAGGATATAAGTTATCCATTGTCAATCTTTTGATAAGAGAAATACATGTGATATTCTCAAGATTGATGACTTACATAATAGTTAATAACATATTATGTGTGACACTTTTACTAGACATGTGACTTTGAGTGTTGAGTCGTTCATGAGCAAAGTTTACATATGTTGTTTGTTTGCTCTTGTTTGGTTTTTCGGAAATGACACATTTACTAATTGCACTGCAATGTAAATTACTTGTATATTTCGGATGAAACATCCAAGTTGTCAATCCTACATGGTTGTGTATTTTATGCATCTTTTAAACATGTTAGTTTAAAGTTAGGAACACAACCATTGGACAACAAGACTTAACATAGCATCTTCAACACAAGTGTGAGTTATGATCCGATGCATGTTATTTTCATCTTGAGAGGACGTCATTATTTTCATAACAATCGAGTGTGATTGAGTATGTAGATTCAAGATAATATGTTTCATCATGTTTTGATGTTATCTTGAAGCTAAACAAATAATGACTCCAATTTTATGTCCACACTCGAAAACTTGTCAATTAGATTCGATGATGATATCAATCATAATTTGAATAATGAATTGATATGTACTCGAAATCTTTCTTGACCCTCACGATCACTCCTTTTAAAAAGAAAATAAAAATTTAAGGAGTGTGTTCCATTTATTCTAATACTGCTTTGTATGTGTGAGGTTAATGACATATTAAGTTACTACTTCGATATTGTCATTTATTTTTATTTGAGAAAAACTATTTATATTATTAAGTATAATACTTTTAGTTTTTCGACACCTCATTAGTATAAAAATAATTATCTTAACTATTTTTATACAACATACGTAAAATACTAAATGTTTAAAACATTTTGTATGTGTGTTAAATCACTGCAAGTTTAATACATTTTCTTTTACTTAAATACTAATGTATTAAAATTACCTTTTATCTTGTTTAGACAACCCATGGTCAAACAAGACAAAATGATGTAATGTTTTAAAGATCATGTTACGGATTTTATGAAAGTGTTAAGTGTTTTGGGGTGATATACATTTTACACTTAAACCTTTGGAAAAATAATTGTGTAAGACAATATCTTTCAACACACATGATCTACCAACTTAGTTTCTATTCCTAAGAAAGGTACTAAACCATTTTAAGAACTTGCAACAAATGCAAGACAAATGGTTGATGCCAATATGCAATGCAAACTAATTACTTAATATAGTGCAAGTGATTTAGCATGAACCTTATAAATGCATAAACCGAAAAACTATAATAAGCAAATAGCAATTTAGCTTAACACACAAAAATACTTATCGTCATTTTGTGTATTATGTATAACAATGTATACTAAACTTGATTTTATATTTGACAATGAATTTGTTTCCTCCCCATTTCAAAGATTTTTGCTAGTCACTTTGAAAACATGTCAAGGTTTAAAAGTTGAATCGCCCTTTTTTTTAGTTTGACCAAAAATTTATGCAAACTGCATGACCAGAAGACCTTTAGTTGAAAATCAAGGACTTTAACATACTCTCATTTAGAACTAATTCATAAAAATGTTTCTGAAATGAAAGTAGACTCAACATCATTTAAAATGATGGGCGACACGACTCGTACAGACTTATGGTTGATTTTATATGGATTTCTGAAAATGAACCAAAAGTGAAAAACAGACAAGCAGATGCACGGCACCATTAAATGACTCACGGTACCATTAAATATAACGGTACCGTACCATATTTAGTGGTACCGTGGTCTGTTTTCTGATTCAGAACTGCATGACATAATGACTCGTTCTGAAAACATGACCGGACACTTAAAAATACTATTCTTTTAGTGGTTTAAGAAAACCTTCAAGCTAGTATGACAAAGTATACTTAACAACAAAACTTGTAAGTATTAAGCAACTAAATACTTTTCATATTTTATCACATTCATGGGTAATTTGATACATGGATCATACTCAATTTTGAAAACCATTTGTTTTAAAAATTTGAGCGACGTGGCTTTGATACCAATTGTGGAAACCGTAGAGGGGGGTGAATACGTTTCCATTTAAAAACTTAAAACCTTTTGTATCAAACACCCAATCAAGTGTGACGTAATATGAAAAGTGTCAACAATGATCATATATCATCTAGGGATGAATAAATTAAACTACAACACAAGCACCATCAACCATGACACATACATAACATAAGCAACTAGCCACACAAGCATAAACACAATGCAAATATAAACATAAAGCGATAAAGAATAAAATGAAAGTAAAGAGATAAGTTAGAAGGCGCAAACCGGACACGGTGATTTATAGTGGTTCGGTCACGAAGCTCCTCTTCGCCCTACTCCACTCCCCGAGTACCCAACCCGAGAGTTACTTCACTAATCAACAAACTCCCTTCAGGCGGAGAAAACCGTACACGTCGCTTAACTTGTTTTCCGACACTAAGCTAGATGTCGAGTGCTAATCTTAGCTAGCACCAATCTACCACGATCTACCCGATCTACACCATACACGTTGCTTATCCTATTTCCGACACTAAGCTAGATGTCGAGTGCTAATCTTAGCTAGCACCAATCTACCACGATCTACCCGATCTACCCTTGATCCACATGATCAATCACACAAGCCCAATGGCTTCAAGAGATCTTCACTATCTCTTAAGATCACAATGATCTTGACTCACTCTCTCACAAAAGAAAAATAATCTTGATGTATGCTATGATACAATCAAGATTGTAACAAATGTTACAAGACCTAACAACTCCAACACTTTGTATCTACTTGGATACTTTGTGTTCTTCTCTTGCTAATCAAGAGGGATGACATTACTTTGTATCTACTTGGATACTTTGTGTTCTTCTCTTGCTAATCAAGAGGGATGACAACACTTTGTATCTAGGATACTTTGTGTTCTTCTCTTGCTAATCAAGAGGGATGACAACACTTTGTATCTAGGATACTTTGTGTTCTTCTCTTGCTAATCAAGAGGAATAAAGAGGATCACTTGAGTGGATGATTGGATCACTCTTAAACAACCTAAGACTCTCCAAATGATCAAAGAAAGTTATCTAAGTGAAGAGGGATAAGACCAGAGAAAAAGGACTGGAAAAATCAAGTTGAAAGTGTGGAATGGTCCACTATTTATAGGCAAGGGAAAATCTGACCGTTACAGACCCACGGCTCCACTAAATACCCGACGGCTCCACTAAATTTAGTGGAGCCGTCCATACTTAAAGGTGCCGTTGGACGCTCCCTTTTTTGTCTTTAGTGGGGAAGGTTTATTTGGGGAAGTTGGAGCTATTTTGGGGGGAAAATGGCTGTTGGGAGTTTTCAAATTTATTTTTCAAAATAAAATATTTCTTTTTAATTCAAAAATAATTTGTAAAATATATTTTTGAAAAAATGTTTTGTCACATTAAAAATGTGAAGTTTAGAAAAATATAATCCTTTGATCATTTGTCAAGTAGTAGATTTGTTTGTCCATACCTTGAGTGATTTATGTCGGGATGGAAATCTACGACTTCGTTCAAGCATACTTGAGACGTCGGGAGGTGTTGATGAAGTATGCATTGATGATTTGTGTTTACAAGTAACATGCACATTTTACGTTATGTATTACAAGTTACATGTTTGTCATTATTAAAACCGAAGAAACTGTTTAGTTTAAATATCGTAATATTTGCACTAACACGTTCTACAGATTCATTTCATAAGAAACCTTACTTATTCAACAAAAAAATGAATGAAAACTATTATTACTATCAGATCTATACAAATAAAAGCTATTAGGCTAAACTTTTCTTTATATTTTTACATTATCAGACAACACAAACATCATACACACAAAACACATACTGTAAAAAAACACATATGTATAAGGAATGAAGTTATACCTTTTGAAGTTTTCCTTAAACAAACACAAACCCTAGCTATTGACTGTAAATCTGAAATATATAGTAAGCTATTTATCATCAGATTCAATGTATAACAAAACTGACTAGTTATATTAATTAAAGATAAAAGTGAAGGAATAAATTATTACTTGAACAAATTGAGGGTTTTAGAAAGAAAATGAGAATGAGTGAGGTTTGAAAGTGTGCGGTCCCATGTGTATATGTAAGCCAAGATTAAGGTTGCCGCAATTTACGTTTATACCTGTTAGCCTTTAAAGTTTGTTATAGTCGGGAATTGCAATAGCATTTAAGTACAAGGGCTAGTTTAGACAATAGGGCTAAGTTAGACTTTTATTGTTGTAATAAATACCTTCCTAGTCACAACTAGGAAGGTGGGATTCTCATTGTTACACGGAGGTGTGTGTGTTTTCTTTAGTTTCTCTCTCTAGAAAACATACACACCTCCCCCAATCAATAAACTAGTTCTACCATGTTTAACCTTTATTACGAGTTTTCCCGACCTCCAGAACGTGATATTGGTCACTACAATTGGTATCAGAGCTAACCGGGGGCGAATCGTGGTGTGTTTGAGGTAAAAAAATGTGATTTATGGTGTGTTTTATCTCGTTACTGTTCATCAGTCGAGTTTTTGAAGTTTTTGTGTTCGATTTGTGTTCTTATGTTAGCAATAGTTACGTTTTTGTTATATAAAAACGTTAGCTTGTGTGTCTTTCTTGGAATCGTACGCAAAAATCAAGGTTCAAAGTTGTGTTTGTTAGTGATTTAACGAGTTGGTTTGTGTAGACTTGATAGTTCTCCACTCGAATCTAGTGTTTAATTGTTGGATTTTTGTTTGTTCTAAGTTGTTAGATCGACAATAATTCACTTGGATTGTACAAGATTTGTTTTTGGATTTTTTTTGATCACTGTGTTGCGTATAATTCTAGACAAGAATTATTAAAAAGTTTGTAAGTCTTACAAGAGTTGGTAAGCTTTCACAGTGGGCAAGTGACAAAAGGACAAGAAGTGGTTGAGCTGCCATTTGTCGCAATTCTGAGGAAGCTGCCAAATATCGTAATACACATGTGATATCGCAATCTTGTAAAGATTGCGATAAGGGCTTTTATCGAAATTGACATTTGATAATTTTGTCGAAATTGGAAAAGCTGGACTTTATTGCAATTCAGAAGGTGGTCTTTATCGCAAACCAAAATCTGTCTCTTATCGCAATTCAACTTTGTGGCTTATCGCAATTGCCATCCGAGAAACTTATCGCAATTGCTGACAGAAAACCTTATCGCAATTGTGTCCGATAACTCTATCGCAATTATATATCGGACAACTTATCGCAATTGCAAAAAAATAAAAAATAAATAAAAAATAAAAGAAGTAAGGAAACCCCATAGAAAAAAAGGAAGAAGAACAACAACATATACTAGCCTCATGTATTAAATGATTTTTCTTAGGGTTTTGACTTGAAAATTTATTGAAAGTCTTGAAGAAAACAAAGAAATTTTTTATTATGAAGAGCTTGGTAGAACAACATTTAATAACAACTTAACCTCATTATTTCCATATAAGTAACTTATATATCCAAGAAATAGATAGAATAAAAACATGAAAGGCAACTGCCAGATCTATAGTCATCTAAGCTATCAACTCAACTCAAGAACAAACCTCATTCATCCCATAAAAACTTACTAAAACATAGACGAATAAACATTTATTACAGCCAGATCAATATTCAACAAAACAAATATACTCAAATCTATAAGCTAAATAACGTTCTACACATTCATTTCATAAGAAACCTTACTTATTCAACAAAAACATGAATGAAAACTATTATTACTATCAGATCTATACAAATAAAAGCTATTAGGCTAAACTTTTCTTTATATTTTTACATTATCAGACAACACAAACATCATACACACAAAACACATACTGTAAAAAAACACATATGTATAAGGAATGAAGTTATACCTTTTGAAGTTTTCCTTAAACAAACACAAACCCTAGCTCGTGACTGTAAACCTGAAAATATATAGTAAGCTATTTATCATCAGATTCAATGTATAACAAAACTGATTAGTTATATTAATTAAAGATAAAAGTGAAGGAATAAATTATTACTTGAACAAATTGAGGGTTTTAGAAAGAAAATGAGAATGAGTGAGGTTTGAAAATGTGTGGTCTCACGTGTATATGTAAGACAAGATTAGGGTTGCCGCAATTTACGTTTATACCTGTTAGCCTTTAAAGTTTGTTATAGTCGGGAATTGCAATAGCATTTAAGTACAAGGGCTAGTTTAGACAATAGGGCTAAGTTAGACTTGTATTGTTGTAATAAATACCTTCCTAGTCACAACTAGGAAGGTGGTATTCTCATTGTTACACGGAGGTGTGTGTGTTTTCTTTAGTTTCTCTCTCTAGAAAACATACACACCTCCCCCAATCAATAAACTAGTTCTACCATGTTTAACCTTTATTACGAGTTTCCCCGACCTCCAGAACGTGATATTGGTCACTACAATTGGTATCAGAGCTAACCGGGGGAGAATCGTGGAGTGTTTGAGGTAAAAAAAATTTGATTTATGGTGTGTTTTATCTCGTTACTGTTCATCAGTCGAGTTTTTGAAGTTTTTGTGTTCGATTTGTGTTCTTATGTTAACAAAAGTTACGTTTTTGTTATATAAAAACGTCAGCTTGTGTGTCTTTCTTGGAATCGTACGCAAAAATCAAGGTTCAAGGTTGTGTTTGTTAGTGATTTAACGAGTTGGTTTGTGTAGACTTGATAGTTCTCCACTCGAATCTAGTGTTTAAGTGTTGGATTTTTGTTTGTTCTAAGTTGTTAGATTGACAATAATTCACAAGGATTGTACAAGATTTGTTTTTGGATATTTTTTTTGATCACTCTGTTGCATATAATTCATGACAAGAATTATTGAAAAGTTGGTAAGTCTTACAAGAGTTGGTAAGCTTTCACAGTGGGCAAGTGACAAAAGGACAATAAGTGGTTGAGCTGCCATTTGTCGCAATTCAGAGGAAGCTGCCAAATATCGCAATTCACATGTGATATCGCAATCTTGTAAAGATTGCGATAAGGGCTTTTATCAAAATTGACATTTGATAATTCTGTCGAAATTGGAAAAGCTGGACTTTATCGCAATTCAGAAGGTGGTCTTTATTGCAAACCAAAATCTGTCTCTTATATCAATTCAAACATTGGATTTTATCGCAATTCAACTTTGTGGCTTATCGCAATTGCCATCCGAGAAACTTATCGCAATTGCTGACAGACAACCTTATCGCAATTGTGTTCGAGAAGTCTATCGCAATTATATATCGGACAACTTATCGCAATTGCAAAAAAAAAAAAAAAATAAAAAAAAAAAAAATAAAGATGCAAGGAAAACCCCTAGAAAAAAAGGAAGAAGAACAACAACATATACTAGCCTCATGTATTAAATGATTTTTCTTAGGGTTTTGACTAGAAAATTTATTGAAAGTCTTGAAGAAAACCTGGAAAAAATTTATTATGAAGAGCTAGGTAGAACAACATTTAATAACAACTTAACCTTATTATTTCCATATAAGTAACTTATATATCCAAGAAATAGATAGAATAAAAATATGAAAGGCAACTGCCAGATCTATAGTCATCTAAGCTATCAACTCAACTCAAGAACAAACCTCATTCATTCCATAAAAATTACTAAAATATAGATGAATAAACATTTATTACAGCCAGATCTATATTCAACAAAAAAAATATAGTCAAATCTATAAGCTAAATAACGTTCTACACATTCATTTCATAAGAAACCTTACTTATTCAACAAAAACATGAATGAAAACTATTATTACTACCAGATCTATACAAATAAAAGCTATTAGGCTAAACTTTTCATTATATTTTTACATTATCAGACAACACAAACGTCATACACACAAAACACATACTATAAAAAAAACACATATGTATAAGGAATGAAGTTATACCTTTTGAAGGTTTCCTTAAACAAACACGAACCCTAGCTAGTGACTGTAAATCTGAAATATATATTAAGCTATTTATCATCAGATTCAATGTATAACAAAACTGATTAGTTATATTAATTAAAGATAAAAGTGAAGGAATAAATTATTACTTGAACAAATTGAGGGTTTTAGAAAGAATATGAGAATGACTCAGGTTTGAAAGTGTGTGGTCTCACGTGTATATGTAAGCCAAGATTAGGTTTGCCGCAATTTACGTTTATACCTGTTAGCCTTTAAAGTTTGTTATAGTCGGGAATTGCAATAGCATTTAAGTACAAGGGCTAGTTTAGACAATAGGGCTAAGTTAGACTTTTATTGTTGTAATAAATACCTTCCTAGTCACAACTAGGAAGGTGAGATTCTCATTGTTACATGGAGGTTTGTGTGTTTTCTTTAGTTTCTCTCTCTAGAAAACATACACACCTCCCCCAATCAATAAACTAGTTCTACCATGTTTAACCTTTATTACGAGTTTCCCCGACCTCCAGAACGTGATATTGGTCACTACAATTGGTATCAGAGCTAACCGGGGGCGAATCGTGGTGTGGTTGAGGTAAAAAAAATGTGATTTATGGTGTGTTTTATCTCGTTACTGTTCATCAGTCGAGTTTTTGAAGTTTTTGTGTTCGATTTGTGTTCTTATGTTAGCAACAGTTACGTTTTTGTTATATAATAACGTTAGCTTGTGTATCTTTCTTGGAATCGTACGCAAAAATCAAGGTTCAAGGTTGTGTTTGTTAGTGATTTAACGAGTTGGTTTGTGTAGACTTGATAGTTCTCCACTCGAATCTAGTGTTTAAGTGTTGCATTTTTGTTTGTTCTAAGTTGTTAGATCGACAATAATTCACAAGGATTGTACAAGATTTGTTTTTGGATATTTTTTTTTGATCACTGTGTTGCGTATAATTCTTGACAAGAATTATTGAAAAGCTGGTAAGTCTTACAAGAGTTGGTAAGCTTTCACAGTGGGCAAGTGACAAAAGGACAAGAAGTGGTTGAGCTGCCATTTGTCGCAATTCAGAGGAAGCTGCCAAATATCGCAATTCACATGTGATATCGCAATCTTGTAAAGATTGCGATAAGGGCTTTTATCGAAATTGACATTTGATAATTCTGTCTAAATTGGAAAAGCTGGACTTTATCGCAATTCAGAAGGTGGTCTTTATCGCAAACCAAAATCTGTCTCTTATCGCAATTCAAACATTGGATTTTATCGCAATTCAACTTTGTGGCTTATCGCAATTGCCATCCGAGAAACTTATTGCAATTGCTGACAGACAACCTTATCGCAATTGTGTTCGAGAACTCTATCGCAATTATATATCGGACAACTTATCGCAATTGCAAAAAAAATAAAAAATAAAAAAATAAAAGAAGCAAGGAAAACCCCTAGAAAAAAGGAAGAAGAACAACAACATATACTAGCCTGATGTATTAAATGATTTTTCTTAGGGTTTTGACTATAAAATTTATTGATAGTCTTGAAGAAAACCTAGAAAAAATTTATTATGAAGAGCTAGGTAGAACAACATTTAATAACAACTTAACCTCATTATTTCCATATAAGTAACTTATATATCCAAGAAATAGATAGAATAAAAACATGAAAGGCAACTGCCAGATCTATAGTCATCTAAGCTATCAACTCAACTCAAGAACAAACCTCATTCATTCCATACAAACTTACTAAAAAATAGACGAATAAACATTTATTACAACCAGATCTATATTCAACAAAACAAATATACTCAAATCTATAAGCTAAATAACGTTCTACACATTCATTTCATAAGAAACCTTACTTATTCAACAAAAACATGAATGAAAACTATTATTACTATCAGATCTATACAAATAAAAGCTATTAGGCTAAACTTTTCTTTATATTTTTACATTATCAGACAACACAAACATCATACACACAAAACACATACTGTAAAAAAACACATATGTATAAGGAATGAAGTTATACCTTTTGAAGTTTTCCTTAAACAAACACAAACCCTAGCTAGTGACTGTAATCCTGAAAATATATAGTAAGCTATTTATCATCAGATTCAATGTATAACAAAACTGATTAGTTATATTAATTAAAGATAAAAGTGAAGGAATAAATTATTACTTGAACAAATTGAGGGTTTTAGAAAGAAAATGAGAATGAGTGAGGTTTGAATGTGTGTGGTCTCACGTGTATATGTAAGCCAAGATTAGGGTTGCCGCAATTTACGTTTATACCTGTTAGCCTTTAAAGTTTGTTATAGTCGGGAGTTGCAATAACATTTAAGTACAAGGGCTAGTTTAGACAATAGGGCTAAGTTAGACTTGTATTGTTGTAATAAATACCTTCCTAGTCACAACTAGGAAGGTGGGATTCTCATTGTTACATGGAGGTGTGTGTGTTTTCTTTAGTTTCTCTCTCTAGAAAACATACACTCCTCCCCCAATCAATAAACTAGTTCTACCATGTTTAACCTTTATTACGAGTTTCCCCGACCTCCAGAACATGATATTGGTCACTACAATACCCCTCCCTCGTGTACTATTTCTGTGAGTTACGACGTCGTTGCGTTTAACCGTCTTCTTCTAACATTTTTCACCATATATTATTTCGTAGGTCGCGCATTTCTTTCTTATTTTTTTTAAAAGCACCATATATCATATCACTATTTTATGGGAAAAAAATAATTATTTAATTTTTTTTTTATATTTTTTGTTTTTTTTTTGTAAATAAGCTATTTTGTGAAGTATATATATTAAGTCAACAAAACTTTTTAAACTGTAAGCTCAAGCTAACTAAAATGAGCATCTAAAAATAAATAAAGTTTATAGTATAAGCTACAGTTACAAATAAATTTACCTATCACAGTGGTGGAATCAAGATCACAGGTGGTACAAAAAAAAATTTAAGAGTAGTAGAAGACAAAAAAAAAATATATGAACAAAGAGTATGATTTCTATTAAATGATTGAGGTTGCGTTTGTTTTTTCATATAGCTTATGTCTGATCTGCAAAACAAGCAAAGGAAGAGGTAAATCTCAAGTCTTTAAAATTCAATAAGTGATAATCATACCAAAAAATTCTACAAGATTGAAGAGGAAAAAAAATCATTTTTGCCTCTAATGTATAAAACTAAACAAATAAACTTATTTCACTTCCTCTTTCCGCTTGTAGACGTGAGAGGAAAAACAAACGCACTTCTTTCATTTAATTGTTTTCCCGCCTGCAGACATAGGAGGAAACAAAATAGACCCGCTTCTTTCATTTCATCTTCCCGCCTGCAGACATAAGAGAAAAAACAAACACACTTCTTTCATTTTATCTTCAAGCCTGTAGACATAAGAGGAAAATATAAACGTACTTCTTTTATTTCCTCTTCCCACTTGCAAACAAAAGAGAAAAGAAGTGATTTTTAGAAAGAAAAAAAAACAAACAACGCTTGAGTTTAACAGCTATTGAGTCTATTTTTCACGTACTAATGAGGGATCAACTAAGAAGTACTTGAAACACAATTATTTTGAACCAAGTGCACTTATAAAAATATGGGATCTTTTTTGAAAATTATAGCACTAGGATTTAAAATTCAATTAGAGCCCCGTGACACCGTTGGACTCCCCTTAGTTTCGTCTCTGGCCTATCATACCCTTTATCATCTTGTTAGCTTATATTGTACCAAAATTTGACATTTGGATGGTTTAGGGTCGAAACAAATCGGGTGTTCTTTCCACGATGGTTTGAGGTATAAGCAAATCGGGTTATTATAACTCCAAATAGTTCATACGGTAGAGGATCTCTGCATTAAAACTCATCATTTCTTTTTTGTCGATTGAATAGTAGATGATACCAAACTGTTTAGAAAAAGACGTTGCACATTTATCCAAAATTTGTAAAATGATTTATTTTTAAATAGATACACGACTATTAGAGATGTTGATATTAAAAGGATGCATTTTTTTTGAACAGCGGAAATTTATTAAAACAACTAGCAAGGCGCTAGAAAATTACAAAGGAGATTGTAACCAATCATTCCAACTAATACAAATTTTATATCTAGATTTTAACCAAGAAAAGGAAGAAAGACGAATATTATCGAATATGTCACACTTCCTCATGGACTGAGAGTTGAATGTAATATTATTACGAAAACGCCAGATTAACCAACAAGAAGAAGCGAAGATGGCATAGGCACGGTCTTTCGAAGCCTTTGAAGCGTGTCAAGCAGAGAACCAAGAATTCCAGTCCTCACAAGAGTTCAAACCTGGAAATATATAGTTGCACCAAACACGTACAAGATTCCAAATACTCAAGGCTGTGTCGCAAGAAAAGAAGATATGGAAATTAGATTCCACATTCCTGTTACAACTCGGACATAAAATCGAGTCAATATCCAAGCCCCGCTTTGAGAGGTTAAGCCGATGAGGAAGCCTATCCATGAAGAAACGCCACATGAAGATGTTAATCTTCTTAGGGATGACTTTAAACCACCATGTGCATGGGAGATAATTAGGAAGCATAACATCATCAATATGTTTTCTGATGTTACTAACTGAATAAGACCCATCTTGAGATAAAGAACACGAGCAACAATCACCACCATCTACCATCTCTAAGGAACCGATCTCTTTCAAAAGATTGATGAGGTCAGCATAAGATCTTCCCGAAGTAACCGGTCTGTACCAATCCCACAACCAACATCCATTGACAATACGATCTCTGATAAGACAATATTTATTTCTTTCCAAGCAATACAACCTATTGTAGCGAATGTGTAGAGGAATCTCCTAACTAAGTGTCCTTCCAGAAGCGAATCAAAGAACCATCATCCACATTAAAACGGATGGAAATTAGGGGGACAATATCACTCGAATGGAGGTGATTTATCGTACCAACAATACTAGCCCATAACTCATTAGTTTGACAACCTTTAAGATCAATACCCGCCTCTTCTCCATGAATCGATTTAACGACTTTAACCCATAGCGAACCCGGTGATGAAAGAAGATGCCATCTCCATTTCAAGAGCAGTGAACTGTTAAAAGCCTTAAGGCTACCGACACCTAAACCACCTTTGTCAAAAGAGGCTAAGATATTATGCCATTTAATCCACGCAAGTTTCTTTTTATCTTCAGAGGCACCCAAAAAAAATGAAGCACGAAGACATTCATTTATGTGCTTATTTGTTTTGAATTTTCTTATTTTTATGTCTATTTATGTGAATTTATTACAGATGAATATTTAAATTCTTCCCATTCAGTAATTTCTATAATATCATAGAAAGGGAAAGTTAAAGCAGCGAATAAGTTTTACAAATGTATCTCATATAAATAAAGGTGAATTGTAATGAATGGGAGGCATTGCTGATTTGGTTCTCATTAACTAGCAAAGTGCCAATGTGTCGCATCACACATCCGCACGTGATTTATAATAAACTTGTTTTTTGAATTTCGTTTTTTATTAGAACCTTGCAAAAAGCTAAAGAAAGAGCTATCAAAATAATACGTGTTGTTTGTTATAAAGTGATTATAAGATGAAATATTAGATTATACAATCATATATTCCATGCTATCTGATATTGTTTGAAACATTTTAAACAAGAACAATTAAAACCAAATTAACAAAAATCACACAAGAAGATTTCCACTTCAAAAAATATATCAAATTTACAAACTTCTTTCTTCACACTTTTAAGAGTGTAAAAATATATGTCTTTATTCACACTTAATAATGTGTAAAATTTCGGTACACTTCTAAATGTGAAAATTTTTAAAAAAATTTAAAAAATAATAATAATAAAACTTCGACACAGCAAAAAAAAAAAGTTATATCTAACACTTCTCCACACTAATATATGTGCACTTTAATTGTAACACCCAATTTCTTTGGACTTACTCTAATGTGGAAAATTTGGGTGTTACAATTTATTTCCAAACTTTAAAGTGTGATTTTTTTATTATTTTTTTTGCAACAATTCTATGTGTGGAAAGTATTTTGTTTTCTCAAAATTTCACACTTATTAGTTGTAATCAGTTTTTACACATTATTAGTTGTAATCAGTTTTTACACATTATTAAATGTGAGAAATCAGTTTTTACACATTATTAAATGTGAGAAAAAAGTGTGTTGATTTGATATATTTTTTTGTATTGTTTCAATGTTTAAATTCTTATTAAAAATGAATCAAAGAATTTTGCAACGATTATTACCGGAATAACAATCTTAGTTGAATAACAATTAAAGTGATCGCATCTCTAACTTAAACACTGTTAACATTACTAAAATATAATTTAAAGTGATGGCTATTCTATATATTACGAACCTTGTACGTTGTTATTGTATATGTAATAGATTAGTAAAATGGCCTATGGACTTGGTATGGCTAATAGATTAGTTAGCAAGTTATGTAAGCATTAATGTTATATGTAATCCATGTCCATCGAACAAAGCCCATCCAAGGCCCATAGGTGTGGCACCCTTGGAAGTATAAATACCCTCATTATGTTTCATTTGAGGGTGGTGCTTGTATGTGAAAAAAGTGTTGGGAATTAAACTAACAGTCGGTACTGCTCATACATAAATTAGTACTGCTGAAGATCGTTCAAGAATACACTATCAGTACTAAGTCAGTTAGTACTGCTGGTAGAAGAGTTAGTACTATTTATTAGATAAAGACTGAATCGTGCATGGATAAATATAGAAAAGATATGATGTATATCTTATTTGTATAGATTGATACGCATAATAGTTTACTTGTAAAGGACTCCTTGTCCTATAAAAAGAGATCCTAGGTTAAGTTTTATGTACATGCATTATTGATAGAGCTTCACGATTTCATTGTAATTCTTGTGATATTCCAAGATCACTCGTAATATATTGAAGCTATAATCGTTTGGTTAAACTGTGTGTTATCATTCTTACTGTTACATTCATACAATCACATACAATCACCAAACACTAAATCTTCTAAGTACTTGGTAGTAAATTCCGCGTGCTACTAAGTATATACTCAAAGTATCTCCAACACAATTTGTGTGTTTAGATCCGGTCAAGTGGTATCAGAGACAGGTTTTTGATACTTTGATTTAGAAGATCCAGAAATATTTACTCTCTTGCTACTAAGAAGATGGACATGGAGACACCACAAACATCTATCCTTGCTAAACTCCCCATGCTGAAACAGAATGAATACGATCTATGGCGGCTCATAATTGAGCAATATTTCATGGTGCAAGACTATGCACTATGGGATATCATTATCAATGGTGATTCCTTCAAACCGACTACTTCTGAGGAAACACATGCTGATGGTTCCAAGACCACAAAGCTCAATACTGAACCAGTGACTAATGATGAGAGAATTAAGAAGAAGAATGATCAAAAGGCTAGGAATTTGTTACTCATGGCAATTCCTAATGATCAAGTGTTAAACTTTAGTCACTATGAGACTGCTAAGACTCTTTTCGAAGCAGTGGTGGAGAGATTTGGTGGCAACAAAGCTACCAAGAAGGCTCAAAGAACTCTACTTAAACAGAGTTATGAGAACTTCAGTGCCTCAAGCAATGAAACTTTGGATCATATCTTTAATAGGCTTCAAAGGATCATTAGTCAACTTACTGTGTTAAAAATTGTGATTCCACAGGAAGATCTTAACATGAAGTTTCTTAATAGCCTACCTGCTGAATGGAACACTTATGTTGTGATTTGGAGTAATAAACCAGAACTGGAGAAGATGACATTGAATGAACTCTACAACAATCTCAAGATTGTTGAGCAGAAAGTGAAGAAAAGTGGAAGCACTCATTCTAGTTCTGGAAACACAACATTTTTATCATCTTCCAACAATAACAGTTCTGATGATGTTGAAGCAGTTGATACTGCTAGCCCTAAAGTTAGCACTGCTAGTGTAAAAACTAGTACTGCTGGCTTGACTGAGGAGACCATATATGCATTCGTGTCAGAACAATCTGGTGGGTCTCAAATCTTCAATGAAGACCTTCTTCAGATTGCTGAAGATGATTTGGAAGCTATGGATTTAAAGTGGCAGTTGGCCTTGATAAGTATTAGGGCTAAGAAGTATTATCAAAGAACTGGGAACAAGATTACCTTCAATGGAAGAGATGTAGCTGGATATGATAAGTCCAAGGTGGAGTGCTATAATTGTCATAAGATGGGGCACTATGCCAGGGAATGTAGAAGTCCTAGACAACAGAGTAATGGGAATGGAAACAAGAGTCAGAATAGGAGGACAGTGAATGTGGAAGAAACTTCTTCCTCAAAGGCAATGGTTGCTGTGGATGGAGCTGGTTTTGATTGGAGCTTTATGGAAGAGGAAGTGGAGCCAGCCAACATTGCATTGATGGCCTTTTCAAACTATGAGGTACATATAGTTAAAAAAATGCTCAAACACTTGTCATGCTTTAAAAGATTATGAAACTCTTAAGAAACAGTATGATGATCTTAGAGTAGAATTTAATCAAGTAAATTTTAGTCTGTCTAATCATAAAAGAGGACTAGCTGTTTTGGAAGAACAACTTGATTTTTATAGAAAGAATGAGTCTAACTTTAATGATGATATAGCTGTGTTAAAGAGAGATTTGCAATTGAAAGATGACAAGATGAGTGGACTTGTATATGAACTAGAGACACTTAAGAAAGAAAAAGAAAATATAAAGTTAAGTGTTGACACTCTAGAGTACACATC
Source organism: Artemisia tridentata subsp. tridentata (assembly GCA_021014915.2). Lineage (NCBI taxonomy): Eukaryota > Viridiplantae > Streptophyta > Magnoliopsida > Asterales > Asteraceae > Artemisia > Artemisia tridentata. The sequence continues at coordinate 132,156,776 of CP139509.1, read as the reverse complement.
AAAAGGGGTACAGAAAATAGTAGAGAGTCAAATACTTAATAAAGCTAAGTCTGGTTTAGGTTATAAGTCAGTTGCACCCCCAAATAGAGGAATGTTTGTCCCTCCAGGAATTGATTTGGCTCATACAGGTTTAGAAGAGTTTAAGGATATGGATTTTCCTGGATATGGTACTAAAATTAGTGAGAATCCTGTTAAATTTGTTAAGGATGAGGATTCTTATGTTAGTGCTAGTGATAAATCTCTTTCTAAGGAAAAGATGTCTTCTGGTAGAAACTCAGATGCTTCAATTATTGAGGATTGGACATCTGATGATGAGGATGATCAGGTTAAGGTTAAACCTGATGTTGTTAAGGTAGAAGTTAAACATGCTCCTAAGGTGGTTAAAACTGAAAACATAAAACCAGTTAGGAAAAATGTCAAATATGCTGAGATGTATAGAACTAAAAACAGATCACCAGTTTCTAAAGATAATCAGAGGAATTGGAACCACTCAAAATCTAAGCAATTGGATGATGAGTTTGTTATGATTAGAAAAGTATGCTTTGTTTGTGGAAGTTTTGACCATTTGGCTGCTTATTGTGATTCTAACCCATGGAAAAAGAATGTTTTTGGGAATTCAAGGGTGAATAGGAATAACAATGCTAGGGTAACTCAAAATAGTCCAACAAGGTTGACTGGCCCTAATGTGAATCATAAAATGTCACCCAGAGCAGTTATGTTAAGGTCTGGCATCAACACAGTTTCAACTGTTAGATTAGCAGTTCCAACTGCTAGACCAAACAAATGGTTTAAGAACAAACAAACTGTTACCAGTGCAAAACAATTTTCAAATCATGCACAAACAGTTAAAAGGCATTTTTATAAGAAAACAGCAATGACCAATCAAAAATGGGTGTCTAAAGCTAAACCAGCAGTTCCAACTGCTAGGTCAGCAGTTCCTACTGCTAGAAACTTTAATGCTGTTAAGGGTAAATGGGGCAATGCTGTCAAGGCCTCAACACATTGGGTTAGAATATCTACCAAACCCAATGGTGCATCAATGACTTTCAATAAACTTACTCATATTGATGCACAAGGCAGATCCAAGCCAGTGATGGTTTGGGTCCCTAAAAGGCACTAAAACATTTATTTTGTGTGCAGGAACATCCTTCAAATGGTGAAGAAGACAGAGGCTACTCAGATAGTGGATGTTCCAGGCACATGACTAGTAACATGTCATACCTTTCAGACTTCATTGCTCTGGATGGAGGACCTATTATCTTTGGAGGTGGTGTTGGAGGAAGGATTACTGGCAAAGGTGTAATTAAAACTAGTAATCTTGATTTTGAGAATGTGTATTTTGTACCAGAGTTAAAGTACAACCTCTTTAGTGTGTCACAGAGTTAAAGTACAACCTTCATTCTAAACACATTGAAATTAGTGTATTATTAAAAATCCATCAAATAACAGTATTATTAAAAATCCACATAGACAACAACAGTACATTGTGTATTATTAAAAATCCAGTTCAACATTCAAAAACTAAACACATTGAAATTAGACATCATTTTATAAGAGACTGTGTTGAAAAGAGGTTAGTAAAAGTTGTTAAAATACATACTGATGACAACTTTGCTGATTTATTAACAAAAGGTTTTGATGTAGGAAGGTTTCAGTACTTGGTAACAGGTATTGGAATGCTTAATCCTTCAAAAGATTAATGTCTAAGTGTTTTTGTTTTTGTACTGCTAGTTGTGCTATTTGTATAGTTTGTACTGTTTGGTACTGCTTATGGAAATTTGTTAGTCATTTGTGATAACTGTTAAAAGAAAATATTATGTATTGTGTTTTCTTTGGTTTTTGGACTAACATTTCAGGTTAAGAATGCTTTTTAATATAGATTATGCTTTGGAAAGTATGGTAGTTTGAAATGTTAGGTGTGAAACCTTGTCACACAACAAATGGTAATTGGTTCACCATGTCTAATTCACATAAGAACCAACTAGTCCAGATTAAACGATTTCTGGTAAAGACTAATCAAATCCATTCATGGTTGACTGTTTACCAAAAACTGGATGGTCATCAACTCACCATATCTAAGTGTAAAGAGTTGACTAGTCCAAAGCAAACGGCTATTGGTAAAGACATATCAAATCCGTTGATAGCTGATAGTTTGCTTAAAACTATAAGTGGACAAAAATGTTTTCATCTCCACATTGAGTTTATCCTAATCTCTGAAAAAAAATTTAAAACAGTTTGTACTTCTAGTTTCAACTAGTTTGTACTGCTGGTTCAAACTTGGTTTCATACTGAGTTTATGCTCTATGATTCACCTCTCTCAGAAGGTCACACATCTGGAAGTGTTGAGAGCAGTTTGAAACTACACAACTGAATTGATGGAAACTTGTACATATTGTCATAATGGAAGCTGAGCTTAAATGTCATATGTTCTAGTTAATGTGATGGTGAAGATTCTTCCAAACAGGGGAGGAATTCAAAATTCAAGTTTGTTCAAAGTTTGTTCAGTTGCTGTTACAGATGATTATGTAACTCAGGGGAGGAAATCAATTCAAGATGAAGAAAAGATTGAAGTTTATATTGGAGTACTTACTGTTATGGTTTCTTCAAAAGCTTATATGTGAAGAAAATTCTCAAGTGATTCAAGATTGAAGATAAGTGTTTGAAAGAATCCACCCCATCATCAACATTGGTGTTTAATTCGAAAAAACTTAATGATTTACACAGAAATCATAAGTTTAGGGGAGGATTGTTGGGAATTAAACTAACAGTCGGTACTGCTCATACATAAATTAGTACTGCTGAAGATCGTTCAAGAATACACTATCAGTACTAAGTCAGTTAGTACTGCTGGTAGAAGAGTTAGTACTATTTATTAGATAAAGACTGAATCATGCATGGATAAATATAGAAAAGATATGATGTATATCTTATTTGTATAGATTGATACGCATAATAGTTTACTTGTAAAGGACTCCTTGTCCTATAAAAGGAGATCTTAGGTTAAGTTTTATGTACATGCATTATTGATAGAGCTTCACGATTTCATTTTAATTCTTGTGATATTCCAAGATCACTCGTAATATATTGAAGCTATAATCGTTTGGTTAAACTGTGTGTTATCATTCTTACTGTTATATTCATACAATCACATACAATCACCAAACACTAAATCTTCTAAGTACTTGGTAGTAAATTCCGCGTGCTACTAAGTATATACTCAAAGTATCTCCAACACAATTTGTGTGTTTAGATCCGGTCAAAAAGTGTGTGTGCTTAATAGAAATACAAGTATCTGTTTTTCTCTCTCTTTCTCTCTTCATCCTTAATTCACTTTCTCTCTCTAGAGACTTTTGTTACCCATTATTTTACAAAAGAAAACTCTGCCAATTTTTTTTTGAAAATCTTACAATACCATTTCTTGAGATACCAACATTGCAAGACTTTCTTGTGATACCTTACTTACGAGACTTTATTGTGATACCATCTTTAAGAGAGTTTTCTTGTGAGGCTTGGTTGAGAAACCTTAGTACTAGACTTTTCTTGTGATACTTCTTGCTAGACTTTTGTTACCCACATTTTTCTAAAACGTTACTCAGGCAAAATTTCTAGAAAATATTACGAGACTAAAAGTTTAATTGAGCTTATCCTTACGAGATCTCTAACAATTCATAAACGCAACAAATACTCAAAGACTCTTCAACAACTTCAACAAATTAAAACACAATACAAAACACAAATCAAGACAACAACAAACAAGACAACACAATCAATCCTTTATCGTCTTTAAGATCCATAATCTTTCACATATTATCATCATGTCTCAACATCAACAACAAAGACTTCAAAACCTCATCATGAATCAATCTCAAGATGTTATTGCTGCCGAAACAGAATCACGTCCTCCTATGCTTTCATGTGATACTTATATCCAATGGAAAAGCCGTATGCTTTGTTTCCTTAAGACTCGACACAATGGACATTTGCTTGTGAAATCCGTTCTTGAAGGTCCTTATCAGTTCCATGAGATACTCGATCCAGGTGATCCACAAGGAAACCCTCCTGTTGCTCTTCACACATGAATTCAGACTGCAGCAGATTTAAATGAAAGTGAGAAAGCACAGATGGTGGCTGATGACATTGCAATGCATTATGTTCTAACGGGGTTACCGAATGATGTCTTTGTGACTGTGGATGCTTTGGAGAGTGCTAATGAGATATGGAAAGAAGTACGCATCTAGATGGAAGGGAGTGATGTTGGATTACAAGAGAAAAAGTCGACGTTGCTATGGCAGTTCAACAATCTAAAATCAATTCCGGGTGAATCATTGCAGTCCTACTACATCAAATTTACTATGTTGAAGAACAGCATGACAAGGTATAAGGTTCACATGGACAACATGATGTAAACATCAGATTCTTGAACAACCTTCAACCCGAATGGAAACGATACGTCACACTGGTTAAGCAAACTAAAGAGTTGGATAAGGTGAATATTAATTAGTTGTATGACTTCTTGAGCACTAGTACAGATTTGGCCTACGGTCACACATGTAGTATTTTGAACGGCCACATAATAACTTATTTGCGTGACTAAATGTAGCAAAATAAAATAAACAGCCACACTTGATCCGACTTGTGTGACCATTTTGGAATTACATCTGAGGCTACAGCCACACATTTGAATATTTTCGTGACTATACGTATCTGGTAAAAAAAAAATTTGATTTTTTAGTCACTTGTAATTTGGGACGTGTGACGGATACAAATAAGTTTGAAACATTAGTCACACTATATATATACATATGTGACAAATATATGTTACATAATTGAACTGTGTGACCAAAATCCATATATGGTCACACGAAGTAATTGTGTATGTGGCTAAATCATATACTCAAGTTTGTCACACATTATTTAAACGTGACTAAATCATATAGTCAGGTTTGTCACACATTATTTAAAAGTGACTAAATCATATAGTCAAGTTGGTAAGTAATATTTTCCATGTCCAGCTCTTAGTTTTTCCCAAAAAATAATTTCCCTCTCAACTTTTCACAAGCCCGCCTAAATTTTTACCCAAAATCAAATTACCCTCCCAAATATTTCATTAACCATCCCAAATATCATTTACACCACAACTATATCCTGTCTTCTTCTATCTCCTCAACACTTTCCTCACCAACGCCACCGCTCGAACCACCACCACACTCGTACCAAGACCACCGCTCGCACCACCACCACACTTATGTCTAGATCTGGTCTTCTTCTATTATGTTGCATCTTATGTACAGATCTGAAAAGGAGCCACCTTCAACTGTTTGTCACTCCTTTTAATTTATCATTAGCTTATGTTGACTACAATTTTGTCTATTCCTTTTGTTATTTACATGGATGAAAAAATGATCATAGGTTCTTATCTGGTATTTTCTAACTCTCAGATGAAGAGAGCTCTCAAAGGTGTTAGGGTGGAGGTTCGCCGCCAGGATTACAAGAGACGGTGTACAATAATCAAATAAGTTTTTATAAAATTACAGTCTAGCATTCTGCAAGAACCATGTAAACTTTACCAGGATAGAAATACAATATCAGGTGCAAAACACATATATCGTAAAGAGTAAACATGTCTATGTATAATAACTACCCAGAAACATTATATTGTTAAAGTGGGTAAAATGGGGTTGTAATGGTTTATCTAGCTGGTTATGGGTCATAACAGATTCTAATTGGTTGCAATGGGTTAATGGGTCATATTGGGTTAACACAAGTCATAACTAATCATGGGTTGCAATAGGTGTTGTAATGAGAATGTCAAAAAAGAATGATGACAAATGATATCAGTGATACAAACCCTGAAGATTCCATAGCATGCTTCACACTATCGAAGAACGACTCTTATGTTATATATGCTTCAGGCGGAAAAATTTCTTTGTTCAATATGATGACTTTTAAGGTAAACAGGTTATATATGTTAGCTGTTAAGGTTTTTTTTTATGCCATTTAAACTTCTTGGTTCTTGCTCGCAATCATTGGAGGCGAGCTAAATTTGGTGGAGGCGAGCTGAATAAAAGCTCCACAAAAGTGACAAAATTTTCAGTTGAATCTTCATTCAATTCAAAGACACCACAAAAGTGACAAAATTTTTAGTTGAGTTTGGTGGAGGCGAGCTGAATAAAAGCTCCCCATCATTGGAGGCTTCAGTTTTCTCTTCTGACCAATCTATCGGTTTGAAACTTGGTAAAAGATGTCTTGTTCCCCAATCTATTGGAGGCTTCAGTTTGCTCCCCATCACACCTACAATCCTTCAGTTTGTTGAGTGCATTCAACTGATGTCTTGTTTTTCAATGCTTGGTACAGGTTCCATGGTTTGCTAGAGTTTGATGGGAAGAAGCGTAGCTGTCGTAAGCGGCTTGCTGATCACAATGTTGTATCTACTCTAGTTTAATTACATATTTGGTTCCGAAGAAACTTAGACAAGATGAAAGGAAGACGTAACAAGTCCATAGGCAAAAATGCATTGGACTGTGACATTTCTGCAACAATATTTGGTGTTGCATTATCATACAATGTCGGGAATCTGACTTCCAGTGGTTAGTAAGGTTCACATCATTGTTTTAATAGATCATGATTCCTTTAAGTTTCTAGTTTTAAATGCCTTTTTAGTTTACTCATCCACTTCTGTTATTCAGACTACTATAGAGGAACAACAATCATGAAAGGGCCTTCCGTTATAATATGTAAGGCTTGACACAAAATCAGTTGAGTTAAACAGATGATGATAAATGCTGCAAGAAGACCTCATTTCGTCAAGGGTTTTAACCGGCTCCGGTTAACTGGTAGTATACAATCTTCTGGTATCTTTTATTCATGTTTTATAGTTGAAGTTTGATGAAATATATTGTGTTTTTTGGGTTTCAATATTGTTATGTGGTTCACATTTTGCATATTTGTAGTGAGGGATTTAGATTAGTGCAGATATTAGGGCATGTCAGAAAGTATGCATTTGTGTTTTACTGATGGGAGGATGAGTTTGGGGGTATTTGGTTTAGCTTATAATCTGGGCTAATGGGGTTAGTGTACTTTGGAGAAGCATATAAGCTCAATTTTATTGGTGTACGAGTTTATTAACTCTAGCTTATGGCATTTTTAAGCCTATAAAAGTTGAAGTTAATAAGCTCATACGCCGATTCTGTGAGTTTATGGTCATGGGATTAGGTATGTCATATCTTCATTTATTCCTTTGAAATATGCAGTGCGCCCATGCTTGAAAAAGAAGGTTACTTAAACGAGTTAAGTAATGGGTCAAAGTGGACACATTTTTAGAAATTATACATATTGTTGGGTTAGCTTTTTTGTCTGATCTTTTGTTTTCTCTATATTTTCTAAGTTTCAAAATATACATGATAGATCAGTTCACATATGTTATATTTAAGATTCTCATAAAATCAATAAATTACTGAGGTTGTAAACAATTGATTAAACAATGGGTGATTCTAACCTGTTTGACTTGTTTCCTTTTGACTAAGCTATCATATAAGTTTGATGACTATGAGTAACAATAAGCAAAAGTTGACTCATTTTTCCAATTGTAGATAAGATAACATATCTATTTATGACTTGTTAACTTATTGATTCAAAGACTTTTAAATACTAGTAGTTTTTCTCATTTGATATGCATACTGATAATAGGATGGTTGCTGAAATGCATACTAATAATTGTATGTTTGCTTGTTGATTCAGTATCGGTAGCCTCGGTGACCACAACTCAGAAGCTTATGTTTCAGATATCACGGTAGATGGCGCAAAACTTACCGGAACAACAAATGGTGTTAGAATTAAAACTTGGCAGGTAAGTAGGTAAATCAATACGCGATTTCGAGTTATAGCAGACAAACTTAACAAGCCACTTTTGACATCTAGTAAAAAAGGTTTCATCCGTATCTCTAATTATCAATAGATTCGAAAAACATATGTGGTAAAGTGAAACTTTTTTCGTTCACATACATAGATGCATATGTAGTACTAATGTATTAGGCAATGGAAGATATCGACATATTCAAACTTATGACACATCAGATGGAATTTTACTACTTTGCAAGCAATTTTTTTTTGTTTGAAAAAGAAGAATTGTTATAATTACGACGTCATTAACGTGTCCTTTGTTATAATTGCAGGGTGGATCAGGAAAGGCAACCAATATTAAATTTAAAAATATCAAGATGAAGAATGTGAAGAACCCTATCATTATAGACCAACAGTACTGTGATCAAGATAAACCTTGCAAAGAACAGGTCATAATATTCAAAAATTTCTTTATGATGGAGATAAGCAAGGACACATTATGACAAATCTTTTTTATGTTTTAACTCAGGTCAATCAGAGAAAAGATATACAAAGTTTGTCATAGTTGACAGGAGCTCTAATGAGGATTACTTCTGAAAATAACTTCAGTTACTTTCATGAATCAGAGAAAAGATAAAAAGGTTGGACGAAGAACATGAAGCCCTCATTGAAACTGCTAGTGTGTTAGTTACAACTGTTAGTACTGCTAGTGTATTAGTTACAACTGTTAGTTATAAGTTAGTACTGTTGGTTCATATAGTTAGTATTGCTTATATGATATGTATTAGTGGTTCAGTTATATACATTCTAATTTTATTGTATTTGAATTTTTTTTGATATATATTTGAATTTTTTTGATATATATTGATTTCTTAAATGTGGTTAAAAGGTATATATAGTCACACTTATTAACACTTTTGGTCACTGTTTGCTTAATTCGTTGTGTGACCAAATATTACAAAATGCCACACAGAAAAAATTCATGTGGCAATTGGATGATCAATAGTCACACAAAATACAAATTTTATCACTTTAAACACCATATGGTCGCACTTATTAACACTTTTGGTCACTTTATGCTTAATTTTATGTGACTAAATACCCAAAACAAACATATTTTGTGTGACTAAATATTACAAAAAGCCACAAAAAAGAAAATTCATGTGGCCATTGGATGATCAATAGTCACACAAAATACACATTTTTTCACTTTAAACAGTATATGGTCACACTTATTAACACTTTTGGCCACTTTATGCTTAATTGTATATGACTAAATACCCAAAACAAACATGTTTTGTGTGACTAAATATTCAAAAGGCCACACAAACATAAAATTCAAGTGGGTATTGGATGAACAATAGTCACACAAAATACACATTTTTTCACTTTAAACAACATATGGTCACACTTATTCACACTTTTGGCCACTGTTTTTTAAATTGTATGTGACTAACTCGAAAAAAACAACACACGTTGTGTGACTAAATCATCACAAATGTCACATTTATTATATATTCATGTGGCCATAGGATGGGAAATAGTCACACATACTGATAAATCTAACTAAACTTGTGCCTAATTTGTCACACATATTCGGGTTTTGGTCATTCTTTTTCTATGAAAATGGCCACAAACTAAACAATGTGACCATATGCTACCTACGGTGGCGCGACTTTTTGTCACACACCCAAAAAAAACATGTGTGACTATATGCATATAGTCACACATTTTTGGTGTGACGAAAGCCACTTTCTGTACCAGTGGAGGCAAAATGAAGATGAGGCAAATGAAGTAAGAGCAGAGAGACTTGCTAAGACACAAAATCCAATTGCTTTAATGGCGCATACTGCTTATCAGGCACTAGTCCAGATCCCAGCACAGACTAACAATCCTTTACCAATACCACCACAACAACCATACATTAATCAGCAACCATTCATTGACAACAACGGGAATTACTTCAATGATAACCAGATCTACACACCAAAAACTACAAATATGCCTTCATCTGATTCCATGAACCAAGCAATGCCATTTTTGGCTAAGGCATTTCAGAGTTTCTATTCCACTCCTACCAACAACAATCAAAGAACTTATTCAAATCCTCGTTTTAGAGCAGTTGGTCAGAACTATGGGAATCAAGGAGGTCAAAATTATGGGAATCGAGTTGGTCAGAATTATGGGAATCAAGGAGGTCAAAATTTTCAGAATGCAGGGGGTCAGAATTATGGTAATGTAGCTGGACAGAATGTCGGGAACAGAGTTGGTAATATAACTGGGCAAGCAACTGATAATAGGGGTGCAAGTACGAGTGGTCAGATTGTTGTAAATCCAAATGAAAATGTTACTACACAGACGGTTGGGAATGCAAGGATATTAAGATGTTACAACTGCAGAGGTACTGGGCATCTTACAAAGAACTGTGTAAACAAAGCAAGAAGAAGGGATTCAAATTATCTGAAAGAACAGATGTTGTTAGCTAAGAAAGAGGAAAAAGGGGTCTATTTAAATGATGACGAGTATGGACTTCTTGCACATGCAGCTGTAGCAGATGATGAAGAGAAAGAACATTTGACTGCAAATTACATCTTCATGGCACAGATTAAGAAAGCTACATCAGATTCAGAAGATGATGCAGGACCCAATTATGACACCGAAACTATTTCAGAGGTACCAGTCTATGACACATTTTATGATAATGACGTGTTTAGTGTGTTTGATCATGAACAACAACATCCTGAATAGCCTGAACCGATCAGTGAGAGATGTATGATGACAAAGGATGACAGCAATGTTGCTTGCTTCTGAGACATCAGACATGGATCATAATGAAGCTGAGGCTGAACAGAATGAAACTGAACATGACCGAGCAAAAGCTTTATTTGGGTCTTTAATTAATAATCTGCAAATAGAAGTCGATAAATGTAACACAGTCATTCGTGAAACTCATAAAACCAATGAGGTGTTAACTTCTGAGCTTGAGAGATATAAACAACATATCAATAGTCTTGAAAATATAAAGAAAATTGAATCTGATTATGAAATTGCTTACTGAGATGCTCACATGAATAATAAACATTTTCAACAAAAGTTTGATGAACAACATTTCTTAAATCTGAGAAAAGTAAATGATCTAAATGAACAGATTTCAAAACTTCAAAATCAAGTTTCTAAAGAAACAACAACTATCTCCAAACTTGAAAATGAAAGAGATACATTGAAAGAGAAATTTTCAAAAGACGAAGATGATTACTTGGAAACTATCCTTAATTTGGAAGAGAAAGTCAATCACTTGGAAAATATTCTTGTAAAAACCGGTCATTCAATTCAAACAATACATATGCTTTCATCTAAGCAAACCTCATTTTACAATAATGGTGAAAAGACTGCATTGGGATATGCCAATCCTGGTAATCTCAAGAAAGCTCGGAAGGAACATAATGTTTTGTACAATGCTAATACTTTGTTAAAAGAGCATGATCCTCTTATTGTGCCTGATTCTGAGGAGACTTTAAAACTTGCAATGGAGAGTCGATCTAATATGAAAGAAAAAGAAAAAAGAAATGCAACCAATTGTTTATTCAAAATTACCACCGATTTCTTTCGTTCCACAAAAGGAACAATCAAAAGAACAAATCCAATCTTCAAATGTTGTGTCAACGGGTATTGAAAAACTAGTTTCACAAATAAAGTCGAATGTAACAAATGTTCAAACAGACCCCACTCCAAATGTGGTAGAGACAATTTTTGATGACATTCCTGAAATGAGTGAAGCAAGGAAACGTCTAGGTCTTTTAAAGGATAACATTGTGTTATTACAAAAGGTTGTCAAAAATCACTCGACTTTGACCATTTCAACATATGAGTCACCTGGGCATCTTGAAATGAAACTAATTTTTGAAAAAGAACTTACACCGATCATCAATAATCTTGATGCACAATTTGTTCATTTTGATTGGGAATTAAAATGTGAAGCAACATAATTATTAAGAGACTATAACTCTCTTCATAAGGAAGCTGAAATTTTGATAGAAGAAAACAAATGTTTTAAAAATGAGATCGACCGACTCTTGCAAGAAGTTGTCAATTTGGATATTATGAATGTCATTCATCAAAATTCCTCTGTTAAAGATTCTATTTATTTGGATGATAACTTACGTGCCAAAGTGAAGGAATGTGAAAATCTGAAAACTGAGCTCAAAATAAAAGAAGTGAATTTTGAAAGCAAATTGGACAAAATTGAACAAGAAAGAAATGCTTTTGAAAGACAATTGTCGACTCTTAAAGAACAAAGCAAATATGATAAAGTGTCTTGTGAACGTGCTTGTTTTGATTTGGAAAACAAACTTGAGGAATTGAGAGCGCAGTTGAAGGATGAAAAAGGCAAGAATGTGGATACTAATTTTGAAAAACCGTCACTTGTGGAGAAACCAACTTTTGGTCACAGTTATCAAAGTTTTCAAATATCAAGGTTTGCTCCCAAAGCGGATGTAAACAAGGATCTGTCAAAACCAGTCACTCCACAGTTTATGCCTAAACAAAAAGAATTTGTTGTGATCAATAGAAGAAATGTGATTGCTCCTGGAATGTATAGAATAGATTCTAGAACAGAAAATCAAAATGCTAAGGAAGATCACTCTATGCCTTTTAGAAGAGAACAAACAGTGCCTAATCCATCAATAAAATCAAATGATAGGCCAAAATCATCTAAATCACAATTGACACAACAAGATAAGCTATAAAATCCTAACAAACGTGTGTTTCCTTCTACAGGAGTAAGAAGCAACACCAGGAGCAGAGGACCAAATCCTAGAGGCAATACAAGGAACAATAAGGTCTCACCTGCATCTAGGAATGTTTGCATGAATAAAGAGGATGTAGAAGAACACCCTAGGATCTTTTCTTTCTTTTCGAATAAGGAGAAAACATCGAATTCTTGTAAGACAGATATTAAGAATGCTATGAAGAATGAACATGTTAAAGTCGTTTGTGCTATTTGTAAACAATGCATGTTTAAGAATGTTCATGATGTTTGTGTTGCTACTTATTTGAATGATGTGAATTCTCATGCTAAATTACCCAATGTTGAAACCAATGCCAAACCCATGAAAATTCAATATAGACAAAAAACTAGCTCTAAGTGGATTCCAAAACCTAGACTTAGGTAGCAACCAACTGGTAGAATGATTGGGGATACTGATGTATCTGAAAATAATGCTCAAACTAACAATCAGGAACCAGAATCAACAAGGTTTCCAAATTCTACTTCTGTTCTTGGCAGGTTATCGAAATTTGTCTTTGGATCGTCGACTCGGGTTGTTCCAAACATATGACCGGGAATCAGAAGCTTCTCATCAACTTTGTTGACAAGTTTTTGGGAACTGTTCGGTTCGGGAATGTTGAATCTAACACTCCTGCTAGATCTTTGAGCCTATGTGGATCGGTAGGATGCCTATGTAATCACAAGCACACTACAAGAGAACCTCTGATTATGAACAAGGAAAGAAAAGAACTAATGCTATGATCCTCTATGGATCGTATAATGAACTAAAAGATGATTTTTATTGAAGATTGTTAAGTTACAAAAGATCTCAAAACTCATAGACGGGGTGTTCCTTTTATAATCACAAGGAACCCTAACCCTAACTCGTCCTACAAGAATACGTGTAAAGAGATAAACATGATCTCTTCTATAAATAAACTTACTAAACATACGGATAACTAACAATAATATCCGCAGCAACAAACACTATCAGCAGAAACAAAATATAACTATCAGCAGCAATGAGATTCGGCAGGAACCAACACTATCGGCAGGAACCAACACTATCGGCAGCAACAAGAAATATCTTATTTCCAGAATTCCCAACAATCCTCCCCTAATCTTGAGGAAATAGTGTATTTCCGAAAAGATTCCCTAAGTTAGCACTCTATTCTGAAATAACTTTGAAGTCCATAGGGAGAGGATTAGACCAGCAGCAGCATCAGTAAGTAACCAGCAGCAACACTTGAAACTTCCAGCAGCAACTGCGATAGTTCAGCAGCAATAGGAAATCATCCTCAAAAGAAGATCTAAGCTGGTCACCATGTTATTCTTGATCTTGACTGCTACTATGAAAATATGTACATCAAATCACTTAAGTTTCATACTCTTCTCATCACATCCAGGTGTGTTAACTCCTGTGAGGTGAATCATTGAAAATTAATGGATTTGATGTCTCTTTACCAATAGCCATCACTACTGGAGTAGCCAATGTTTAAGTGTATTAGACCATGGTACATTGATAACCATCTGATTTTGAGTAAACCAGCAACTATAAACGGATTTGAGTTGTCTTTACCTGTAGCCGTTTGCTCAGGACTAGCCAATTCTTTGGTTTCAATTGAACCTTGGTGAATTGAATACCAAATATGGATACCAAATGTCTTTACCACAAACCATACTTTTGTGGACTAGCCAATGCTTTGGATCCCATAAAGGGTTACATCCATGGTGAATTGAGAACCATTTTCAACTCTCAGGAATAAACCATGGGTGAGTTGAAGTACCCAATAGCTTTGAGCAAGCTATTACAGCTATCAACGGATTTGATAATCACACCAGAGCCGTACCCTCATGGTGAGTCAACTCTTTCTTGTCTGCAAGACATGGTGAGTTGAATACCATTTGCTGTGTAGGTGTAAACACCAACACTGTACCTGCAAGGTGTTGCTCAAAACCACTTATTAGCACAAAAAATATACAATTTTTTTTTTTTTTTTTTTGAACTAAAAGAAATCAGAAACACACCAAAAGAAAAAGAAAGAAAATAAGAAAAGAAAATAAGAAAAGATAGAAAGATGTACAACAACAACAATGAAAAATCCTCCCCTTAAGCTTCAACCTCCCCTGAAGCTCAGCACCTAAGGATTGAGCATTCCAATATGAACCACCAGATAGTTGAACCTTGGACCATCAAATGCTTTAGTCAACAGGTCAGCCACATTCTCATCAGAGTCGATCTTAAGCACTTGAATAAGATGCTTCTCATAAGCATCCCTTATGAAATGATGCCTAATCTCGATATGCTTTGTTCTTTGATGAAACACTGGATTTTTAACAATACAGATAGTACTTTGGTTGTCAATGAAAATTCTAGTGTTCATGAAGTTGAACCCATAATCCAATAATTGATTTTGTAACCAAAGAACCTGTCCACAGCAGCTAGCAGCAGCAACATACTCTGCCTCAGTAGAAGATGTAGCTACAATAGTCTGCTTCTTGCATTGCCAAGAAACCAACCTTCTTCCCAAAAACTGGCAACCTCCTGTAGTAGATTTTCTATCAAAATTTGCTCCAGCATAGTCACTATCACTATAAGCTTCTAGCACAAAAGAAGAATCCTTTGGGTACCAAAGTCCCAGCTTAGGCTGTCCTTTTAAATACTTGAAGATTCTCTTAACAGCATTTAGATGGGAAGTCAAAGGTGTAACCTGATGTCTAGCACAAGCACAGACTGCAAACATGATATCAGGCCTGGAAGCTGTCAAATACATCAAAGAACCTATCATAGATCTGTATAAGTGAACATTTATAGCATCATCAGGTTCATGATTAGATTTAGGCTTTGGAGCTTCAAAAGGTGTTGTAGCAGTCCTCACATTGTCCAAGTCAAACTTCTTAAGTATGTCATGAACATACTTTTCTTGATTAATGAAGATACCATCTGGTCTCTGTTGAACCTGTAAGCCCAAGAAGAATGTCATCTGCCCCATAGCACTCATTTCAAATTCACTTTTCATCAAGTCCTCAAAATCCTTACACCAGGCTTCATTAGTGGAACCAAAAATAATATCATCTACATACACTTGTACCAAGATGATATCTTTAAAATTCTTCCTAATGAAAAGTGTTTTATCTATGGTTCCCCTTCTGTATCCATGTTTAAGTAGAAAAGCAGACAATTTGGCATACCATGCTCTTGGCGCTTGATGAAGTCCATAGAGTGCTTTCACCACTTTATAAACCAAATCAGGATGTTGTGGATCCACAAACCCTTGTGGTTGAGTAACATACACTTCCTCTTCAATACTCCCATACAGAAAAGCACTCTTTACATCCATCTGATAAACCACAAACCCCATAAATGACGCAAAAGCCAAAAACAGTCAAATAGCTTCAACTCTTGCTACTGGTGCAAACACCTCATCATAGTCAATACCCTCTTCTTGTCTATGTCCTTGAGCTACCAATCTAGCTTTATTTCGAACCACAATTCCCCTAGCATCCCGTTTATTCTTAAGTATCCATTTAGTTCCAATTGCATGTTTTCCTTCAGGAAATGGTACTAATATCCATACCTTCTGATTCTTGAACTGCTGCATTTCCTCTTGCATAGCCTCAACCCAATCAGAATTGTCAAGGGCTTGAGCTACACTACTAGGTTCAGTTTGAGATAAAAAGCAAGCATAGAGACAATGAAGATAGTCAGTGTGATTGCTTCTTAACTGTTCTTGAATGTAACTTAGAAAAGCAGATTCTCCAAACTTGGATTGATTCAACCTTCTTCTTGTTTGAACAGGAGAATTTAGATCACCAAGAATCAAAGATTGAGGATGTACTGTGTTAATCCTCTTGGTAACAACAGGATCTACCTCATAAGTTATGGCTTGATTAGAAATAGAGGGATTTGCTTCACCATCATAAGAGGAGTGAGTGAAAATTCCAGATCTTGACTGATGATGAGGATCACTCAGCTTAGCTGCTGAAGAAAGTGAATTTCCCAGATCAGATGGACTTGGGAATCTAGTTGGAGGCTCACTAAAACCCAACAAATCAGAAGATGGAGGAGACAAAGAAGCAGCAGGATCAGTGACATCGGCAAGAACAGCAGATGTATCAGCAGTAACAGGTGAACTATCAGCAGAATTGACATCAGCAGGAACAGGAATCCCACCAGCAGAAGCCATTTCTCTTCTTACTTCAGCTTCAGCATTTCTCAATAACTCCACTATTTCTTGTGAAAACCCAGAACCAAACTTTTCAGCAGCTCTCTTGGCTTGATATTCTTGTCTTTGAAGCCTAGCAAGGTCTTCTGCAAAACTTGAATTATCTTCAGTCTTATCAGAAGAGTCCTTGAGTTCTGTACCTGAAAAGTGGTTAGAGGGAAAAGAAGGAACAACTATTGGTCGTTCATCACACTCTGAATCAGACTCATCATCTGAGGAACCTGCATTGTTAGATGAATAAACATTTGGACCTACAGATTGATTAGCTTTATATCTAGAATAACCCAAAGAATCAGTCAAATAATCTTGGTCAAAATACCATTCATGACCTGCACCTTGTAAATTGGGTTTGTCTTCTAGAAACCTTAAATTGAGTGTTTCTTCTATCCTCTTAGCAGATAAGTTATAAACCTTATAGGCCTTACTATGAGCAGAATATCCAACTATGAACCCCTCATCTGCCTTCTCTTCAAACTTACCTAGGTGATCACTTGTGTTCAAGATAGTTACATGACATCCAAAAGGCTTAAGGTAACTTATGTTGGGAACTTTTCCAGACAAAAGCTCATAAGGAGTTTTGTTGTGGGGATTAGTAATAGATACCCTATTCAGCATGTAAAACCCTAAAATCTAAAATGAGCAAAAAGACCAAAATGCCCCTGCTAGTTTAAAAATTTAATTAAAAGCTTATAATGTATCAAATAAATTCCAAACTTCTGGCAATGCACATGTTATAATTCCAAATAATTTTGACAATCTCATTTAACATTTATACAAGTGGCAAAATGACTAAAATACCCCTATTGGTGCCGAATGGATAATATCTAGTTTTATTAGAATTTAAAATATATTAAAATGTGTAATTAAGGAAGTTAAGCAATCAAATATTTTGCTAACCAATTTAGCCGAAAATTCTGGTCAACCCTCCCCTCCTATGACTCGGCATTCCCCTTTAAACACCAATCCACATTTTGTTTATCACAAACCCTAGTTGCCGAGTAGAAAGAAAAACCCAAAGAAAATTTCATAGCCTCCATTCGATCCACAAAAATTACCAAGTCATTTTTCTGAGTTCAAACACAATTCAAGGAGTCCTAGAAAAATAGTGTTGAGTTCATTTGTTGCCCGATTCAATTGTGGTGGATTTAATTCTATCGCTAACTCACTATTAAGGTAATTTCGTTTAAAATTCAACCAAGCTTTGTAAAATTCGATTCTCATTTTTCCTGGAGTTCTTATATCATATGTGATCTGCGAAAAATGTGTACAAGGTGATTTGATCCCATTTGGAGTCGTGGTGAATTCTTCCTTTGTCGATTATCCATCCGAGAAGAAATAAATCGTGTGGCCTTATTCACTCGTTCTAAAAATCTTCTGGTATTTTTCCTAGCCTCTAATGATCGTATATGTCCTAAGAAAAATAATAAAAATGATCCATGCATTGTATATAATTTGTATGGTAATTCATGTGTTATTAAACCCTAGAATCGAAATAAATTAAGATATCATGCATGCGATTTTTCCAGGCCTAGTGAATAATTTTCGTGGGCTCTATGATCATAATATAACACTATAAAAATGCTTATTTGATTTATTGAGGCTTAAAACTATTTTTGGTGAATTATGTTGTAATCGGCTAAAAGGGATAATAAGAACAAAAATACCTAGCGTGGAAACTAGGGTTCAAAAAGGATTAGATCTGATTAAAAGTGAATATTAATGATGTTGAAATGATTGCATAATGATGGGATTCGATTAGGGTTTTAATTGGTTAAAAATTGTATTTACCGATTTGAAAATAAATATGAAAGGGGGTGTTTTGTCAATATTAAAACTCATGGGTTATTTTTGTCATGTTCTATAAATCATGTGTGATCTGTTAAAATTATTAAATGGAGGGCCTATATGTAAAATTTGTGAGAAAATGAATTAAGTTGTAATTGTTATATCGAATTGTAAATTTAATAAATACAAGGACTAAATATGTAATTTCTGAAAAGTTGAGGTCGATTTGTGTTATAAATGATATTCAGGAGCTAAGGTGAAAATTTGGATATTTATTGGACTAATATGTAAGTATTATTAATTAATGATTTAAATGTAAATTCTAAAGACTTAATATGTAACCTTATTAAATGGAGGGACCTAATGTGTAAATATGGAATAATTAAAGGTCTGATTTTATAACTCACTAAAATAAGTACTCATGATGTAAATTTGATAAACCAAGGGTTTAATGTGTAATTATGCATGTTTGAAGGTTTAAAATGTAAATTTTGGAAGTTCAGGGGTATAAAATGTAAATTGTGAAAACCTGAGGACCAAAGGTGTAAATATGATAAAGATACTTTATTTCCAGCAAATGTTAATCTAATTAAGCTATGTACTAAATATTTCTAAAAGTGGAAACCTTCTAATTATGGAAACTTTCTAAAAGTGGAAACTTACTAAAAAGGGAAAGTTACTTAAAATGGAAAGATGATTAATTAAGAATGATTTGTAATTCCCCTCTACTTCTTTAGGTGTGAAGAAGGAGAGACTTTGAGCTTTCCCCCATTTCTGTGCTTGTTTCTATTTTGCTTTCGACATAAGGTACGGATACTCTACCCTTTTAAGAAAGGGTGTCTTATCACCTATGCTTCGATGTTGAGCTATGAACTTTTGCTATGAACCTTTGCTATGACCCTTTTTCTATGAACCTTTTGATATGAACCTTTTCACGTGACTTTGAGATTCACTTTTCATATGACTTTGAGATATGCTTTGATATGACTTTGAGATGAGCCCGTTTGCATGACTTTGAGACCTGACTCTTAGTTTGATACCCGAGCCACCTTTTTGTTTCCTAGCCAGGAAGGTAACCTGGCCATGTCTGTGATGCACCACTGGCATGACTCCTGTGTGGGGGAGTGATTTCTCACGCCGTCCCCTTTTATATTATGATATGGCCATTATGATTCTGAGATTATGATTTTGAGATGACTTTGAGTGGGGGCGTATGGATTGCAATCCTAGGCATGTATGTTTAGTGGATTTAACTATGACTTTGAGTATGACTTTGAGGTGACTGGTGCATGTGTGCTATACACGCCTTTCACATTTATGGGAGCTGATCACTCCACCCCTTTTGATACATGAGGACACCCCTCATATTATCTGGTTGCCTAAGAGGTATCCCCTCTGATTGTGAGATCTTGACTTTGAGTATTATGATGTTGAGATATGACTTTGAGTATGGGCTTGTGGTGGATGACTATCCTATATATCTTCTATTTCTTCTTGCATTGATTATACCTTATGACCTTCCCCTTTGCTTCATTATATTTCTGCTTCGTTATCTTTGCTTGTTATTATGTATCTGTTCACTGAGCTTTGTAAGCTCAGCCGCACGTTTTCTTTTCCGTGTGCGGCAGGTATCTAGCTGGGAGATGGATTTATGCTTGGGATGAGAGTTAGTGGAGCTTTTGCCTTAGATGATGTCCTACCCTAGTCTTACCATTTTATTCAGCATTTTGATATTGGATCTATTTCGTTATGTATTTCCTTGGGATTATTTCTTTCTTTCATTTGAGACTTATGTATTGAATTCCAGTCATGTTGACTTGGATTATTTAATGATTATGTTTATTGGCTTCCGCTGTGATTATGTATGTATGCTTTGATTTGTCACCATAATGTGATGCTTCTACCCTTGCCGGGTTGGGGTGTTACAATTATGGTATCAGAGCCCAGGCTGCGACCTGTCGTACATAAGCTTTGGCCTGTGAAACATGTGGACCATAGGATTTGACCCTTAAGTTTTAAGTTTTGACTGGTGAGGCTTTGGGTAGGCATAGGTTTCTGTTTCGTCTTCCATTTCGTGCTTATTTTCCCTTATGTTTTGCTAATTCTTTTCATGATCATTCAGATGGTGAACACTCGCTTTACTCAGTACTCTAATGGGGATGATGGCCCCAATTTTGAAGAGATGATAGCCGCTGCTGTGGCTGCTGCTCTTCCGCGAGTGGTGACTGAGGTCACCAATAATATCAGGAATGGGGCTGGTCCTTCTGGAGGTGGTGGTGGTGGTGATGCTCAACCCACTGCTCCACCCGCTGCTCCTCCGGCTGGTATCCACGTGTGGATCGAGAGGTTTAATAAGCTAAAGCCTCTCACTTCAGGTCCGCTGTTACTCCCCATGAGGCGGAGGATTGGATTACGCACGTCGAGAAGTTGTTTCGTGTTCTGGGATGTGATGACGAGTTTAAAACTCGTTTGGCCACGTTCAAACTAGAGGGTGATGCTCAGAATTGGTGGACTGCTCTTGTTCAGGCCAAAGGGGATGATTTTGCTGAGACTTGTTCGTGGGCAGATTTTATTGAGGCGTTTTATAAGCAGTACATTCCTATGGCAGAGCAGCTGAGGTATGAGAGGGAATACGGGTCTATTCTTCAGGGTGATCATGAATCTTCAGGAGATTTCATGCAGCGTTTCTTACGTCTGGCTAGTTTCGTGGGGCCAGAGGTTACTGGGGATTCTGTTCGGCAGGCTCGTCACTTCAAGTGGGCTCTTAAGAAATGGGTGTTAGACCGGATCGTTAACACTCCATTTGATGATGTGGCTAGTGTTCAGGATGCCGCGCGTAACATCGAGTTGTTACATGCGGACAGGGTGTCTAATAAGCGTGATAGGGATGGTAACCGGGTAGATTCTCGGGGTCGGCAGGACCAAAGGCAGGATTCTCGGGGTCATGGTCGTCAGGACCAGAGAAGGATTTTCGGGGTCGTCAGGACTAATGGACGAGATCAGCAGGGTCGCCAGAACCGAGGTGGTGATTATAGGAGACAGGATTCTAGGAACCAGGGTCGTCAGGATTATGGTCGGTATGGTGGTGACCGTCAGGGTCAGGGTGGTAATAACAGGCGCAGGGATTCTCAGCAGTATCAGCAGTCGGGATCGTCAGGTCAGAAGAAGGCTGATGAGATTCTACCTCCTCCTCCTACATGTGCTTCATGTGGGAAGTCTCATCCAGGTCCGTGTTACAAAGCTTCTGGTGCTTGTTTCTGGTGTGGATCTAATCAGCACAAAGTCAAGGACTGCCCTAGGAAGAATGCTGGTGAACCTAAAGTTGATTCTAGGACAGCTCCTACTTCGGGACGGGTTTATTCTTTGACTCGTGATCAGGCGGCTAGCACCTCAGGTACTATTACGGGTTTTCTACATATTGGAGATCGTACTGTTTTTGTTTTATTTGACACCGGTGCTACACATTCTATCATATCCACTTCACTTGCAAATAAAATAAACATTAAACCCACAAAATTAATGAATCGTATATCTATTGCTACCCCGATGAAAACTCATGTGATTATTGATGTTGAGTATGTTAAGTGCCCTCTCCGTTTCGATGATCGTGTTCGTTCTGCGAACCTCCTTCCCATTGACATGGTTGATTTTGATATTATTCTGGGCATGGACTGGTTAGCTGCTCATAAGGCAACCATTGATTGTTATGCTCGAAAGGTGATCTTTGGTGATCTTCATCATCCTGATTATGTTTATTCTGGTTCCCAACCTCTGAAATCTGTAAAGATTATTTCGGCTATGAAAGCCCGGACTTTGATTTCGCATGGCTGTCTTGGTTTTCTTGCTTCTATTAAAGATATCTCTGTCGATGTTCCTAGCATTGATAGTATTCGTACTGTGCGCGATTTCGCCGATGTATTTCCGGATGAACTTCCTGGCATTCCTCCTGTCAGGGAAGTCGAATTTAGCATTGATCTGGTTCCGGGTGCTGAACCCATATCTAAAGCTCCTTACCGCATGGCACCGATTGAATTAAAGGAATTAAAGGAGCAATTGCAAGAACTGTTGGAAAATGGTTTTATTCGTCCGAGCGTATCTCCTTGGGGTGCTCCCGTGTTGTTTGTTAAGAAGAAAGACGGGAGCATGCGTCGTTGTATCGATTATCGAGAGCTTAACCGCATTACAATTCGTAACCGCTATTCCCTTCCTCGCATTGATGATCTGTTCGACCAGTTGCAAGGAGCGAGGCATTTCTCTAAAATCGATCTGAGGTCTGGATATCACCAGCTTAGGGTGAGGGAGCAGGATGTTCCCAAAACGGCCTTTCGCACTCGGTATGGTCACTATGAATTCTTGGTTATGCCTTTTGGTCTGACCAATGCTCCTGCTGTGTTTATGGACCTAATGAACCGGGTATTCCATGAATTTCTCGATAAGTTCGTCATTGTCTTCATAGATGATATCCTTGTGTACTCTAAAACCGAGGCGGAGCACGAGCAACATCTTAGTATAGTTCTGGAGATTCTTCGACAGCAGAAATTGTATGCAAAGTTTTCGAAGTGCGAGTTTTGGTTGGATCGAGTGGCTTTCTTGGGTCACATAGTTTCTGCAGACGGCATCACGATGGATCCGGCAAAGGTTGAGGCTATCACAAAATGGCCAAGACCTACAAATGTGACGGAGGTGAGGAGTTTCCTGGGTCTTGCTGGGTATTATAGGAGATTTGTTGAGGGCTTTTCGCGTCTTGCATTGCCTTTAACACAGTTGATGAGGAAAGGGGAGAAGTTTATTTGGACTGATGAACGAGAGAGTAGTTTTGAGGAGTTGAAGAAGCGGTTAGTGTCGGCACCTATCTTAACTCTTCCATCGGGTTCCGGCGGTTTTCAGATTTATAGCGATGCATCGAAGAAAGGTTTAGGGTGTGTTTTGATGCAGCATGGTAAGGTTATCGCCTATGCTTCGAGGCAGCTGAAGCCTTACGAGGTGAACTATCCGATGCATGATCTAGAGTTAGCAGCTGTGGTTTTCGCGCTAAAGATTTGGCGCCATTATTTGTATGGAGAGACTTGTGACATTTTCACTGATCATAAGAGTCTTAAATACATCTTCACCCAGAAAGAATTAAATATGAGACAGAGGCGTTGGCTGGAGCTTCTGAAAGATTATGATGCTAATATTCAGTATCATCCCGGTAAGGCGAATGTGGTCGCTGATGCTCTGAGTAGGAAATCCGGTATGATCGCGAGTTTGGAGTTTGAGCCTCGTATTTTGCATGATTTAGAGCTTCTTGATGTGGAGTTTTGTGTTCGTGGTCACGGCGGTTATTGGGCTAGCTTACGGTGGAGTCCAATCTTATCTTGCGAATTAAGGAAGCTCAGAAAGAGGATGGTGAGCTGTGGGCTATAGTTCAAAATGTTGAGGACGGCAAGCAATCAGAGTTTAGAGTTGATGATTCCGGTGTAGTGTGGCTTGAGGATCGTCTCTGTGTCCCCAACGACCCTGAGCTTAAGGAGGTTGTTCTATCGGAGGCTCATAGTTCCCCTTTCACTATACATCCTGGTTCTACCAAGATGTACCGGGACCTTAAGCAACATTTCTGGTGGAGTGGCATGAAGCAGGATGTGGCTTCGTTCGTATCTAAGTGTTTGACTTGCCAGCAGGTCAAGATTGAGCACCAGAGAGCCAGTGGGTTGCTTCAGCCGTTGGAGATTCCGAAGTGGAAATGGGAGGAAATTTCCATGGATTTTGTGACTGGTTTACCTCTTACTCGTAGGAAGCATGATGCGATTTGGGTGGTCGTCGATCGACTAACCAAGTCTGCTCACTTCCTCCCTATTCGTGTGGACTACAGTGTTAGTAAATTGGCGGACATATTTCAGCAGGAAATCGTTAGGCTTCATGGCATGCCTACGGCTATTATATCAGATAGGGATCCTCGGTTTACGTCACGTTTCTGGAAGGGATTGCATAAGGCATGGGATACGCGCCTTAAGTTCAGTACAGCTTTTCACCCTCAGACGGATGGTCAGTCGGAGAGGACCATTCAGACTTTAGAGGACATGTTGAGGGCATGTGCCTTAGAGTGGACTGGTAGCTGGGACGATTATTTGTGTTTGGTAGAGTTCGCATATAACAACAGTTGGCACGCGAGTATTCGTATGGCTCCCTTCGAGATGTTATATGGTCGGAAATGTAGGGCTCCGGTTTGTTGGAACGAGGTAGGTGAACGCGTTATTGAGGGCCCAGAGTTAGTTCAAATCGCAACTGAGAAAGTGGATGTTGCTAGGGAGAAGTTAAAGGAAGCTAGGGCTCGTCAAAAGAGTTACGCTGACAAGCATAGGCATGACTTGGAATTTCGCGTTGGTGATCGGGTATTTCTTAAGGTTTCGCCGTTTCGAGGAGTTAAACGTTTTGGAATTAAGGGCAAGCTCAGTCCTCGATTCATTGGACCGTTTGAGATTTTGGACCGTATCGGAGAGGTTTCGTATCGTTTAGCTCTTCCTCCGCAGTTATCACATGTTCACGACGTCTTTCATGTATCTCTCCTGAGGGGATACAATTATCATCCTCTGCATGTGGTGTCTTATCCTTTTGATCAGATCCAGCCCGATATGTCTCTTCCGGAGGAGCCGGAAGCTGTTCTTGATCGCCAGGAGCGAGTTATGAGACGTAAAGTCATTCCTTTTGTTAAGATTCTTTGGCGGAACCACCCAGAGCGGGAAGCTACCTGGGAGACCGAGGAATCTATTCGAGCTAGTTATCCTCATTTTGTTTTCTGATTCTGGTATGTCTCTATCTTGTTTCTGAATCATTTCATTCTGATTCTTTGCAAATTTCGGGGACGAAATTTTTCTTTTTAGAGGGGAAGAAGTTGTAAAACCCTAAAATCTAAAATGAGCAAAAAGACCAAAATGCCCCTGCTAGTTTAAAAATTTAATTAAAAGCTTATAATGTATCAAATAAATTCCAAACTTCTGGCAATGCACATGTTATAATTCCAAATAATTTTGACAATCTCATTTAACATTTATACAAGTGGCAAAATGACTAAAATACCCCTATTGGTGCCGAATGGATAATATCTAGTTTTATTAGAATTTAAAATATATTAAAATGTGTAATTAAGGAAGTTAAGCAATCAAATATTTTGCTAACCAATTTAGCCGAAAATTCTGGTCAACCCTCCCCTCCTATGACTCGGCATTCCCCTTTAAACACCAATCCACATTTTGTTTATCACAAACCCTAGTTGCCGAGTAGAAAGAAAAACCCAAAGAAAATTCCATAGCCTCCATTCGATCCACAAAAATTACCAAGGCATTTTTCTGAGTTCAAACACAATTCAAGGAGTCCTAGAAAAATAGTGTTGAGTTCATTTGTTGCCCGATTCAATTGTGGTGGATTTAATTCTATCGCTAACTCACTATTAAGGTAATTTCGTTTAAAATTCAACCAAGCTTTGTAAAATTCGATTCTCATTTTTCCTGGAGTTCTTATATCATATGTGATCTGCGAAAAATGTGTACAAGGTGATTTGATCCCATTTGGAGTCGTGGTGAATTCTTCCTTTGTCGATTATCCATCCGAGAAGAAATAAATCGTGTGGCCTTATTCACTCGTTCTAAAAATCTTCTGGTATTTTTCCTAGCCTCTAATGATCGTATATGTCCTAAGAAAAATAATAAAAATGATCCATGCATTGTATATAATTTGTATGGTAATTCATGTGTTATTAAACCCTAGAATCGAAATAAATTAAGATATCATGCATGCGATTTTTCCAGGCCTAGTGAATAATTTTCGTGGGCTCTATGATCATAATATAACACTATAAAAATGCTTATTTGATTTATTGAGGCTTAAAACTATTTTTGGTGAATTATGTTGTAATCGGCTAAAAGGGATAATAAGAACAAAAATACCTAGCGTGGAAACTAGGGTTCAAAAAGGATTAGATCTGATTAAAAGTGAATATTAATGATGTTGAAATGATTGCATAATGATGGGATTCGATTAGGGTTTTAATTGGTTAAAAATTGTATTTACCGATTTGAAAATAAATATGAAAGGGGGTGTTTTGTCAATATTAAAACTCATGGGTTATTTTTGTCATGTTCTATAAATCATGTGTGATCTGTTAAAATTATTAAATGGAGGGCCTATATGTAAAATTTGTGAGAAAATGAATTAAGTTGTAATTGTTATATCGAATTGTAAATTTAATAAATACAAGGACTAAATATGTAATTTCTGAAAAGTTGAGGTCGATTTGTGTTATAAATGATATTCAGGAGCTAAGGTGAAAATTTGGATATTTATTGGACTAATATGTAAGTATTATTAATTAATGATTTAAATGTAAATTCTAAAGACTTAATATGTAACCTTATTAAATGGAGGGACCTAATGTGTAAATATGGAATAATTAAAGGTCTGATTTTATAACTCACTAAAATAAGTACTCATGATATAAATTTGATAAACCAAGGGTTTAATGTGTAATTATGCATGTTTGAAGGTTTAAAATGTAAATTTTGGAAGTTCAGGGGTATAAAATGTAAATTGTGAAAACCTGAGGACCAGAGGTGTAAATATGATAAAGATACTTTATTTCCAGCAAATGTTAATCTAATTAAGCTATGTACTAAATATTTCTAAAAGTGGAAACCTTCTAATTATGGAAACTTTCTAAAAGTGGAAACTTACTAAAAAGGGAAAGTTACTTAAAATGGAAAGATGATTAATTAAGAATGATTTGTAATTCCCCTCTACTTCTTTAGGTGTGAAGAAGGAGAGACTTTGAGCTTTCCCCCATTTCTGTGCTTGTTTCTATTTTGCTTTCGACATAAGGTACGGATACTCTACCCTTTTAAGAAAGGGTGTCTTATCACCTATGCTTCGATGTTGAGCTATGAACTTTTGCTATGAACCTTTGCTATGACCCTTTTTCTATGAACCTTTTCACATGACTTTGAGATTCACTTTTCATATGACTTTGAGATATGCTTTGATATGACTTTGAGATGAGCCCGTTTGCATGACTTTGAGACCTGACTCTTAGTTTGATACCCGAGCCACCTTTTTGTTTCCTAGCCAGGAAGGTAACCTGGCCATGTCTGTGATGCACCACTGGCATGACTCCTGTGTGGGGGAGTGATTTCTCACGCCGTCCCCTTTTATATTATGATATGGCCATTATGATTCTGAGATTATGATTTTGAGATGACTTTGAGTGGGGGCGTATGGATTGCAATCCTAGGCATGTATGTTTAGTGGATTTAACTATGACTTTGAGTATGACTTTGAGGTGACTGGTGCATGTGTGCTATACACGCCTTTCACATTTATGGGAGCTGATCACTCCACCCCTTTTGATACATGAGGACACCCCTCATATTATCTGGTTGCCTAAGAGGTATCCCCTCTGATTGTGAGATCTTGACTTTGAGTATTATGATGTTGAGATATGACTTTGAGTATGGGCTCGTGGTGGATGACTATCCTATATATCTTCTATTTCTTCTTGCATTGATTATACCTTATGACCTTCCCCTTTGCTTCATTATATTTCTGCTTCGTTATCTTTGCTTGTTATTATGTATCTGTTCACTGAGCTTTGTAAGCTCAGCCGCACGTTTTCTTTTCCGTGTGCGGCAGGTATCTAGCTGGGAGATGGATTTATGCTTGGGATGAGAGTTAGTGGAGCTTTTGCCTTAGATGATGTTCTACCCTAGTCTTACCATTTTATTCAGCATATTGACATTGGATCTATTTCGTTATGTATTTCCTTGGGATTATTTCTTTCTTTCATTTGAGACTTATGTATTGAATTCCAGTCATGTTGACTTGGATTATTTAATGATTATGTTTATTGGCTTCCGCTGTGATTATGTATGTATGCTTTGATTTGTCACCATAATGTGATGCTTCTACCCTTGCCGGGTTGGGGTGTTACAAATAGATACCCTATTCAGCACATAGCAAGCAGTGCTTACTGCTTCAGTCCAAAACATGGTAGGCAACTTAGAGTCAGCTAGCATAGATCTAGCTGCTTCTATAAGAGTCCTATTTTTCCTTTCTGCAACCCCATTTTGTTGTGGGGTTCTGGCACTACTATAATCCCTTTTAATCCCCTTATTCCCACAAAATTCAATTAAACTAGAGTTCTTAAACTCAGTTCCATTATCACACCTTATAGCCTTAACTTTTCTATTTAGCTGATTTTCTATTAAGGTAATAAAATCCCTAAGTACAGAATAGGTTTCATTTTTAGTACCTAAAAAGAAAGTCCAAGAAAACCTGCTAAACTCATCAGTAATCACCAAACAATAATTCTTATGATCTCTACTTCTGATAGAAGTTGGACCAAAAAGATCCATATGAAGCAGTTGCAGGGGCTCAGAGATGGTGCTCACAGCAGTAATGGCCTTGTATGATGCCCTGTGTTGCTTCCCTTTATTACAGGCAACACAATTATGTTCATTTGTGAAGGTCTTGAAAGGGAGTCCATGCACTAATCCATTCTTTGCCAGCTTGTTGATAGTCTTGAAGTTCACATGTGCCATCCTTCTGTGCCATTTGTTTGCTTCATCCACAGAAGCCTTTGCCACCATACAAGCAAGATTACCCTCAGGGTTAACATCATTCAGATTGAAGCAATACAGGTTGTGAGTCCTTGGAACTTTGAGCACTATCTCACTATCATCAGGCATTTTGAAGTCCTTGGAAAGCACAAGATAGTCAGTCTCAGTGAAGAGAACTCCATTCTTCTTATCACATATTTGTGAAACAGAAAACAAATTGAAGTTCCTGAGTTCCTTCACATATAGAACATTCTCAAAGTCCAGTTTAGGAGTCTTAATGGTTCCTTTCCCTGTAATCTTTCCATCACCTCCTCCAAATGTCACTGTTCCTCCATAAAAGGGTACAAAGTTATGCAACCTTTCCAAATTCCCTGTCATACTCCTCGAACAACCACTGTCAACAATACCTACTTCTTTACTCTTAAAAGGAATGTCCTACAGAACAAAATAACATACAACAATGTTAGATACATGGGAGGCCCAAGTCATTACTGACTTGGGTCTGCCTTGTGGATCAATAAAAATTAAACCATGGAGATTGATGAGATCCACCATTGTTCTTGGACCCCTTTCTCATATATCTGTTATTGTTTCTCCAAGAACAACCTGCTGAGGACTTAACAGCAGTTCCCCATCTTGCCTTTCCCATATTAAAGGTGTCGAAATAAACAGGCCACATATTATTCTGAAAGTAAGTACTGGCAGGTCTGTAGTAAGGTCTAGAACCATTGCTTCTCCAATCAGCAGGAATGGACTTATCAGCAGGAACTGACTTGTCAGAAGCAACAGAAACTCTACTAGAGTTTATTTTTGCTGATTGAGGAATATATGGAGGAATCGCACTAACATTGTTCCATACAGACCTATTTTGACATGCATATTTGCCCATCTGTTTTTCATAATAGTCACAATCTTTAATAAGATGATCATAACTACGACACACAAAGCAAGATTTCTTTCTAGGGGCCTTATTCTTAACATTCTTTTTCTTATTGCAATCAGAAGAATTCAAACCAACACAATTAAAATCATTCTTAACCAAAGTAAAATTACAACCAGAACTGTTTGAAACAAAACCAAAACAAGAAACATTATTGTTTTTAACACTATCAAAAGAAACATCTTCAACTCGTTGGGATTCATCAGTTGCCTCTTTTGACTTTATTGATGCAGACTTCTCACTTGATCCACATGTGGCATAGTCATCAGTCTTGATTTCTTCAGATTTGTCACTGTTAGAACAAGAGACAAATTCGTTAGAGTCACAATCAAGATCAGGCAAGTTCTTTGCCTTTTTGCCATAAGTCATTTGTGAATCATCAAAGTCAAGGTCAAGGGCTGTGTTAATAGGGACAGGCTTAAAAACACCTCTTATAGGTGGAGGAACTGCATTCATTCCTCCTTCCTTAACAAACTTAACAGGTTTTTGATAATCTTCCTTAGGAGTAGGGTCAAATATCCTAGGATTATATTCCCCAACATCATATCCCAACCCTTTCTTACGCCAACCAGACTGAGTACCATAGTTAACGAGATATTTTTCTGATTGTTTCCATGAGTTTATCCTAGCCACTTCACTATCCAGTTTAGCCTTTAAATCCTGATTTTCTAATTTGATCTTAGCAACTTGAGATTCAGAATATTTGAGACAGTTTTTGGAGTTCTCTAAATCTCTTTCCAAAACCCTTATTTTTTGTTCATATGCAATCTGATTAGCTTCATGCCAAGCTTTTTGTTTCTCCACAGTTTTAAGAGCCTTTTTATAAGCTTGAATATCTACAAATAATTTATTATATTCAGGCTCCATTTCATCAAATTCCCTTTTTAACTCATTATATTTATTTTCACTATCCTTTTGCAATTTATTATATTTAATTTCACAATCAAAAGGACATTTTAGTACCTGAGTTGGATAACCCATCAAACCAAATTCTCCAGCCACATGTGTCTCAGCTCCCTTTCCAGCAATCATCCCATAGATCCGTGAAGCTCCAGTCACCTCATGTTGTTCCCAATCCAGCATTGCATCCACAGACACTAGAGCTTTATCTTCCTCTGGTTCTAATTCTTTCATTCTGAATGCCGAATACCTTGATCTATCATCAACTTTCTTGTCTTGGCATTCTCTGGCAAAGTGTCCTATCTGACCACACTTAAAACACTTTACCTTCCTCCTGTCAAACCTTGCACCTTCCCTTCCATTGAGATTAAGCTTCCTTCCAGACTGCTGCTCAAACCTGTTAACCTTTAATGACAGCATAGCCAACTGCCATTTGATATCCATCTCCTCCAAGTCAAATTGATCAATTTGATCAAAATTATCATACATCAACTGCTGTTGTGGAGTACTTTCAGCAACAAATGAATGAAGAATTTCCTCAACAACATTGTCGTTCCTTGATTGAGATCTTGATGCTGCAGGAGAATAGAAAACAGATAAAGATGAGGGATTTGGGCTATCACCATGAGAGACCTTATTAGCACTAGGAGCACTAACAAATGCAGTATGAGTAGGTGTATGAGATGAATAAGTAGAAACCCCTTTGATGTCAATCTCTAGGGTCTTGAGCTTGTTGTACAGATCATCAAAGCTTAAGTAGTCCAATCCTCCTTTGGCTTTCAGGGTTATAGACACTTGAGACCAGGATGAGGGTAAAGCCCTCAGAAACTTTGTGTTGCAGTCTTCATTGTCTAGTCGAGCCTGCAACTGATTAAGTTGGCTGAGGATTTTGTAAAATCGATCATACCCTTTGTGAATACCTTCTTCCTCAGAGATCTTAAACTCCTGAAATTCCTGTTTAAGCAATGATTTCCTCATCCTTTTGGACTCCTCATTCCCACCGACTCTAGCTTTAACAGCAAGCCAGATTTCTCTGGCATCATCCAGGTGATGAAAATCTCCCATGTGATCCTCTGGGAGTGCCTGAAGCAAGAGAGTTCTTGCTTTAGTTTCCCTTTGCACAGCCAGCTGCTCCTCAACTGTTGCAGGAGCGAGAATGATGATTCCACCATTCTTATCTCTTCCAATCCTCTTTTTGCTATTCCCCTTGAGGATAACATTCCAAAGATGGTGATCACTGTTGGAGATCCAATACTCCATCTTCATCGCCCAGACTTCATACTCCTCCTTCTTAAGATATGGGAACTTAGCATTACTGTTGGACACAGTGGTTGTTACAATTTGTTGTTGAACTTTTGTAGGTTCAGGTTCTTCATTGTTAATGGCAGCGAATTCAGGGTTTTCAAAGTCAGGGTTTTCAAATCCAGGGTTTTCATCGCCCATTGTGAAAGGGTTTAGAGAGATTGTTTTGAGAACTTTTGTTTCCTGATCAGAGATCCTCACGAGGCTCTGATACCACTTGTTGAATCTAACACTCCTGCTAGATCTTTGAGCCTATGTGGATCGGTAGGATGCCTATGTAATCATAAGCACACTACAAGAGAACCTCTGATTATGAACAAGGAAAGAAAAGAACTAATGCTATGATCCTCTATGGATCGTATAATGAACTAAAAGATGTTTTTTATTGAAGATTGTTAAGTTACAAAAGATCTCAAAACTCATAGACGGGGTGTTCCTTTTATAATCACAAGGAACCCTAACCCTAACCCGTCCTACAAGAATACGTGTAAAGAGATAAACATGATCTCTTCTATAAATAAACTTACTAAACATACGGATAACTAACAATAATATCCGCAACAACAAACACTATCAGCAGAAACAAAATATAACTATCAGCAGCAATGAGATTCGGCAGGAACCAACACTATCGGCAGGAACCAACACTATCGGCAGTAACAAGAAATATCTTATTTCCAGAATTCCCAACAGGGAATGATCACTTCACGGCGATTATGGGTTACGGTGATATAAAGCATGGGAATATTATAATTACAAAAGTTTACTACGTCAAGGGACTGGGACACAATCTCTTTTCAGTTGGTCAATTCTGTGATGCAGACCTAGAAGTTGCATTTAGGAAAAACACCTATTTCGTACGAAACTTGGAAGGAAAAAATCTACTTAAAGGGAACCAAAACTCAACTTTGTACACTATTTCTCTTCAAGATATGATCTCATCATAACCTTTGTATCTCATGTCCAGTGCATCGAAAGCAAAGTCTTGGTTGAGGCATCATCGTCTTTCACATCTAAACTTCGATACCATTAACAAGCTTGCTAGAGATGATCTCGTTCTCAATCTTCCAAAACTTAAGTACAACAAAGATCATTTATGTTCGGCATGTGAGTTGGGAAAATGCAAAAGAGAAACATTTAAGTCAAAAACTGTGCCTAGTACTGAACATAAGTTGCATATGCTGCATATGGACTTATGTGGGCCGATGCGTGTTGAGAGTATCGATGGGAAGAAGTACATCTTGGTGATAGTAGACGATTACTCAAGGTTCACATGGGCAATTTTTCTTCGATCTATGGATGAAACTCCACGTCTATTGATCACTTTTCTAAAGAGGATACAAGTTGAACACAATGCTACTGTTCAAATTGTACGTACAGATAATGGAGCTGAATTCACCAACCAAGAGTTACGGGGTTATTTTGAAAACGTTGGAATTACTCACCAAATCTCAGTTTCAAGAACTCCTAAACACAATGGTGTAGTAGAACGAAGAAACCGTGTTAGGATTTGACACACGGTTAAGGTGGTTAAACCTTTTGTACTTTGTGTGTATGATATATTGAGTGAATATGATTAAGTATGCGGAATCTACTTAATCACACTTAGAAGGTTATTATGGTTATGGAAATGGAACAGTTGTGTTTGTTATATGACAATGAACAATGAAAGCTTATCACCAAACGATTCAATATTATTAAGATAATAATACGAGTGATCTTGAGTTATCACTAGGGTTACAACCTTGAATCTTATGTTTCTATATCTTGTGATATTGTTTTTGTTCTTTGTTCTTGAGAGATATATTTTTGCACTATAAGTTTAACACACACTTATATCTCTAGTCTAAGATCTTTCTTTTATAACATAAGAAAGATCTTTACAATAATTTTAAGTCTTGTCAAACAACTTGCTAGCTTATCTTATGTGTGTCAGTAACTAAGATACAACATGTATCTATGTTTACAACTTGTTCTGTGAGTATAAGATAAAGACTGAGCACATGGGGTAAGATATTATTTACCGTGTATTATTGACTTTTAGTCAACCAGACTTAATATCTTCATCAACCAGAATTAACTCTGATAGTCACCAGAATTAACACTTGACTTAACCACCAGACTTAACTTCAACGACCAGACTTAACCAGCAGATAACCAGCAGACTTAACTTTGGAACTCACCAGACTTAACTCTACTGCTACCAGATTTAATCACTTGAGAGATTTTCCCGATACTTAAACTTCAGAATATTTAATTCCCAACAATCCTCCCCTAAACATGTGAATCCATTTCAACATGTTTCTGAATTAAATTATGGATTGTGAAGATCTTTCAAACACTTCATAGTCAGACCCTTGGACTGAACTTTCTTCTATTCTGAAAGATTAAAATCTATCTCAGTAATTCATCTGCTTTCTGATCTTTGACTTCAACAATATCAATACACACATCTTTAGGCTTCAAACATTGACCTAAAAGATGGTGCAATTTCCTTGGATGGAGGAATTATAAGAGGCAATGGTGCTGTGTATCTTGGATGATTGTTTCAACAAGTGAAATCATCTATCAGCATGCCTTTGCAAGTGATGAACAAACGTAGTAAACTGCAAGCTTTCTTCATTTGACCTAGATAGAACTTTCTCCTTTAGAATGCTTCATCCCTTCTGAATATATATAATACTCCAGAATCAGCTCTATTCTTGTCTTTTTCAACTTCCTCATCATCTTGTATGCTCTTGTCTTTTCCTCCCTTTCACTGGTTAATCTTCCAAAATTATTTCCTCCCCTGAGATGATTCCTCCCCTGAGATGCAAATAACATTTCCTCCCCTGTTTGGAAGATCTCTCACAATGTATCTCTCCCCATCATCTGAGCTATCAATTAGAACTTGTTATCAGACAATGTTGTACATGTAGCCATCAATTCCTTAAGAGTTTAATTTGCTGCCCTCATCACTTCTAGGTGTGTTAACTCCTATGAGAGGTGATTCATGGGGCAATAACTCATAAGCCATCATTTGATGGTTTTCTGAGTCATTTTTTTAAAAACAACCTTTAAGATTTTTTTTGACTTTTAGCAGTATGCATATGATTTTATTATGAAAAATCATACTGCTTTCAACCATTTTGAAGGGATTAAGTGTATAACAGACACTTAATCAAGATTTCGGTTTAATGCAACCTCTGGTTGTGTGAGAACCAATGTTTTCAGTTATAAATAACTGCCTGTGTAAAGATAAACCTATTCAAAAGGCTTTCTTGACAGGGTTTCCAGCTCATAGCAATTGTTGCCTCTAACACAAGTGTTAGATTCACTTTTACTAGCTGTTCTTTCTATCAGATGTCCTTAGACTTGCTCATTATACTTAAAAGTATAAAATGATAGAAAGTGAGTTGAATCAGTTACTGTCTGATCAACTAAGTCATCAATTCAATGTGAAAAATGATAACCAGGTTTCAAGAAAGTAGTTTTAAAGAATTAATGAACTTAGGTTTAAACCTTTGTTAAGAATTCCCAAACTCAGTCCATCATAAACCTGTTATGTAAGCAACTGATATAACATTCTGCTGCTTCCATTTCACTTGAAAACTTCTTTTTGTGCTCAAATGTTCATACCTGAAATTGTTAGTCTAAAACCAAAAGAACAATGTACAAAGTACTTGTCTTATATTAGAATAAACATGTGACTAACTGTATGAAATAACACAATTTTAAAGTAATAGCTAGTACAAATTTACAAAGACAACAGCACAAACAAAAATTTAACTACCAGACTTAATTGAGTAACCACCAGAATTAACTGAGTAATCACCAGAATTAACCACACTGGTATATATAAAAACACACAGATTGAAAAATTTAAGTATTAAGCATTCCAATACTTGCTACCAAGTACTGAAACCTTCCAACATCAAAAGCTTTTGTTAGTAGATCTGCAAAATTATGTTCTGAAGGAAGTTTCATTACTTGAATTAACTTTTTCTCATTGCAATCTCTAATAAAATGATGTCTAATTTCAATGTGTTTTATTTTAGAATGTTGTACCGGATTTTTAATAATGCAAATTGTACTACTATTATCAATATGAATAACAGTGTTCATAAAATTGTACCCATAGTCAAGAAGTTGGTTTTGAAGCCACAAGACTTGAGCACAACAACTTACAGCAGCTACATAGTCAGCTTCAGTTGTTGAAGTAGCCACAGTTGTTTGCTTCTTACACTGCCATAAGATAAGTCTACACCCAAGGAATTGACATCCTCTAGTTGTTGACTTTCTGTCCAAGCTAGCACCAGCATAATCACTATCCAAAAATGCTACCAAATCAAAAGGTGATTCCATTGAATACCATAGACCCAATCTAGGTTGACCCTTGAGATATCTAAAAATCCTCTTGACTGCTGTTAAATGAGAAACCTTTAGAGTGACTTGAAATCTTGCACAAGCACAAACAGAGAACATGATGTCAGGTCTTGATGATGTGAGATACATCAAAGATCCTATCATAGATCTGTATGTGTGTACATCCACATTTTCTCCATCTAAATCTTTTGGAAGTTGTTTCTCAGAATCCATTGGTGTGCTTGCCATTTTTGAATTAGCAAAGTTGAACTTTCTAAGAATTTCAGCAACATATTTATCTTGATTAATAAATATGCCTTCATATGACTGTTTAACTTACAAACCCAAAAAGAATGTAAGTTCCCCCATGGAACTCATCTGAAACTTATCATGCATAAGCTTCTCCAAACACATCTCCTTCCTTGTAGATCCAAAGATAATGTCATCCACATACATCTACACTAACAGAAGATCCTTCTTGTGCTGTTGGATGAAAAGTGTCTGATCAATCTTTCCTCTTTGAAATCCATTCTCTTTTAAATAGGAAGCCAGTGTTTCATACCAAGCTCTAGGTGCCTGATGAAGGCCATAAAGAGCCTTTACAACTCTGTACACTTTGTCTGGATGGTCAGGATCAATGAACCCTAGAGGTTGTGAGACATACACCTCTTCTTCAATTGTGCCATATAGAAATGCACTCTTGACATCCATTTGGTAAACTGTGACGCCTAAAAATGAAGCATAAGCTAAGAAAAGCCTAATTGCCTCAAGTCTTGTTACTGGAGCAAAAACTTCATCATAGTCTATACCTTCTTGTTGTGTGTACCCTTGGGCTACTAATCTAGCCTTATTCCTAATCACTATTCCCCTTTCATCCCTTTTATTCTTGAAAACCCATCTAGTGCCAATTACCTTTGCATCCTTAGGTAAATCAACTAGCACCCAAACTTTCTGAATCTTGAACTGAAGAAGCTCCTCTTGCATAGCTTCTACCCAGCTTGAATCTTCTAAGGCTTTCAGAATGTTCTTTGGTTCAGCTTGTGAGAGAAAACATACAAACAAGCAAGAGTTTGAAAACTCATGATGTTTTGAAGCATAAAGGGCATCAAGAAGCCCTTGTTGGTCTGAAGACATCAGTTATTGTCTTGTCTTTACCCCTGATTGTACATCTCCTATCACATTTTCTAGGGAGTGGACCTTGTGAATTCTGGTTTGTGGTGTAAGTGGAACATGATAGTTTGGTGGGAGATTGCTCAAATCCACCTCATCGTTTGTTAATTCTGCTTCCTTTGTTAAGTCTGCTTCTTCAGTTAAGTCTGTTTCAGCAGCATTATCAACAGTAGAACTATTTTCTTGTTCCTTTGTTCCATCTTCTTTGCCTTTATCTTCAACATCTTCTTTAGCTTTACCAGAAGAAGATTCATCATGTGTTGAAGTTGAAACCACACTTGTACTTGACCATATTAGCATCCAAACATGATCTTGGTCTGTCTCCTTTTCTAACCTTGCCTCATCTGTTGCTTGTGAACCTGAAAAATCATTAGTTTTTGTAAGAACAGGCACATAATTCATTGATTTGGTTAGAGATTCAAGTTCAAATAGCCATTTTGGTCCTTGACCTTCTACATTGGATTTATATTCCAAAAACTCAACATTTAGATTTTCTTCTACAATCATAGTTCTTGTGTTGTATACTCTAAATGCTTTGCTATTAAGAGAATATCCAACAAAGAATCCTTCATCTGCTTTACCATCGAATTTTCCTAAATGGTCTAAGGTATTGAGAATTGTCACATGACATCCAAAAGGTCTGATAAATTCTATTGCAGGAGTTCTACCTCTAAAAAGTTCATATGATGTCTTATTATGAGGCTGAACAACTAAAACTCTATTTTAAACATAGCAAGCAGTGTTGACTGCTTCAGCCCAAAAAGTTATAGGTAGCTTAGAGTCAGCTAACATAGTTCTAGAAACTTCTATTAGTGTTCTATTCTTCCTCTCAACAACACCATTCTGTTGTGGAGTTCTAGCAACACTAAATTCTCTCCTAATACCTTTTTGATTGCAGAAATCATCCATAACTCTATTCTTAAACTCTGTCCCATTATCACATCTAATGACTTTCACTTTCTTATCTACTTGGTTTTCTATCTGTGAAATGAATGTCTTAAGGATGCTTGTAGTCTCATCCTTAGTAGATAGAAAGAAAACCCATGTAAATCTGGTATAGTCATCAATTATAACATGACAATATCTCTTATGCATTATACTACTTACTGAAACAGGTCCAAATAAGTCCATATGAAGCATAGACAATGATTGATTGATAGAGTTAAAAATCTTGGGCTTACAAGTGGCTTTGTGTTGTTTGCCTTTAAGACAAGCAATGCATGTTTAATCATTTTCAAATCTTTTGTGAGGTAAACCTCTTACCAAACCATTCTTAACAATCTGATTTATGGTTTTAAAATTAATATGACCAAGCCTTCTATGGCATTTCATTGATTCATCCAATGTGGCCTTTGCAACAAGACAAGTTAAATCCTTTTTAGGAACAATGTTCTTCATGTCAACACTGTACATATTGCCCTTTCTAGGAATTTTAAGAAGCACTTGACTTTCATCAGGCATCTTAAAATCAGGAGAAAGTACAAGACATTCAGTCTCACAGAAAAGAACTTTGTTCTTTTTGTCACACATTTGTGAGACACTAAAAATATTATAATTTAGCTCTTTTACATAGTACACATCTTCAAAATCTAAATTTCCAGTTTTAATGGTACCTTTACCAGAAATTTTGCCACCAACACCTCCTCCAAAGGTAACATAGCTACCATCTAATGTTTGAAAATCAGAAAGATAGGACTTGTTGCCTGTCATGTGCCTTGAACATCCACTATCTGAGTATCCTTGATCCTCTTGTTGATCAATTGAATGTTCCTGCACATAAATAAGAAGTATTAGTTTCTTTTGGGGACCCAAGCCATTACTGACTTGGATCTGCCTCTTGCATCAATGTAATTTAATCTTTTTAGAACAGTTGATGCAACATTGGATTTAGTTGAATTCCAAACCCAACATGCTGAGGCCTTAACAGCATTTTCCCTCTTTGCCCAAGCAGCAGACTTAACTACTTGCCTACCAGAATTAACTGCTTGCCTAACAGAATTAACTGCTGGCTTAGCAGAATTAACTGCTGACTTTGTAGTTGTCCCCTTTTGTTTCCAAACTAGTTTTTGGACCACTGCTTTTGTTTGAATGGGCCTTTGAACAGACTTTGGTGCATGTTTTTAAGATGTTTTTGCACCCTTAGCTGTTGATTTTGGGTAAAAACAGTCATATATGGTCTAGCAGAATTAACTTTATTGAAGCCAAGCTTAACAGAGACTGTTGTGGGTTTAGTTCTGTTAACCTTAGAACTAGAGTGAAAATGAGATTTAGGTGTTTGCCTTTTGTGGTTCACTCTATTGTTTTCATACCCAGATACCCAATGGTTGCAGAAAGCTGCAAGATGGTCAAAACTACCACATGTATAACAAGCTTTGTTGGAAAAAGCAAAGTCATCACCTAATTGGTTAGACTTGAGGTTATTCCAATTTCTTTGGTTACCTCTGGGCTTGCTAGTAGATCTGTATTGTTCACAATACCTAACTGGTTGCCTAACATGTTTAATGTTTGATTTAGGCCTATCAGTATCCTTTTTGACCACTTTAGGAACCTTAGTTCCTGCTTTCTTAACTTTTTCAGGTTTAGACATAACCTGTTCTTCTTCATCACTATCAGTTGTACTATCCTCAACAACTATAGCATCTCCTTTCTTAACAAAGGACACCTTGTCCTGATAAAGTAAAGTTTTATCTAAAATTTCACTTACTTTTTCTATCTTAGGACTCTTAGTGACCTTAGAACCATATTCCATTATTGGTTCTTGAAACTCAGCAAAACCTGTGTGTGCTAGGTCAACACCTGGAGGTGAAGGAACACCTCTATATGGTGGAGGAACATATTTGTATCCTAAACCAGACTTAGCTTTATTGATTACTTGAGCTTCCCAAATCATATTCATTCCCTCTGAGGCATGAGCTAAAGCATCTACAATTATCTTAACATTTTCAGTTTTATTATTGGCTTCAGCTAATTGTTTACTTTGACTAGCAAGTATTTCATCTCTAAATGCTATGCCTCTGTGTAGAGCATTTAAATCATCAGTAAACTTAGATTCATTACCTTGAAAATGTGCAATTTGTTTTTCAAGAACACCTATAGCTCTTTTATGATTACTTAAATTGGCTAAGGCAATGATTAGTTCTTCTCGCCTATTATCAGCTTTTCTTTTAAGTTCTTCATTATCTTTAAAAGCAGAACATGATTCAGAACATTTGGTTATGGAATTTACCTCTGAATCAGAGAAGGCCATTAGAGCATTTGGTATGTGCTTAAACACATACCTTTTCTTGACCAAAATCAGACCAAAACGACCAAAAAACTAACCAAAATGCCGAAGATATTTGTGTTTTTGTGTTTGTTTATGTGCAGGTAAGGATATCGAGAAAACAAGACAAAATCAAAGAAAAACGGCAAAAACCGGGCACGAGAATGGAAAGAGGATTAAAGAGCCGAGGCCGGGAAGGAGATTTCAAGCCTGGATCACAATTAAGCTTAAAATCGGTCCTTGAAGAATAACTATTTGGATCAAACTTCACAAAAATGGCAGAATCAGTCCTTGGAATTTATCAAATTACAATCTTGGTCCTTCATGCTTAAATCCAATTCCAATAAAATCCTAAACACCACCGGACCTAATCCATAACTAAACCCAGCCCACAAGCCCACCTCTTTTATATTATACCCAATACCCATCCGGATATCCAACCCGACTCTCTTATCCCTTATAACCCGTTCAAAACCCACCACAATCAATAAACAATAAAAGAAATAACCATACCGCCAGTTACTGTGCTTCTTCTTCACTCTTACCCTTCTCACACCCAAATTACCCGTACACTTAACCTCTTCTAGAAGAAGTCTGACTTGTCAGGGAATGTTATGACCAAGGATCGCCAGCGTGGACAAAAGGAGCAATTCTATTGGTCCGGACACATCACAGAAATGATCCAAGGGTTGTGGATTGATTTGATGACAAGATGATGATTTGAGGGCTGAGATTGATTCAAAGAGGCTCTAGATCCTTCCTCAAACTGCTAAAACTAGCACCTCAGTCACAGCTTCAAGGACGTTAGATAGTTTATGTAGATTTTTAGGATTGGTATCTAGGTGTAGGATTAGATTAGGTTTAGTTATGATCCAGCTTATTGTATGCTTAATGTTCTAGTTTGTTGAATCGAACATGCCTACTAGATCTTTGAGCCTATGTGGATCGGTAGGATGCCCATGTAATCACAAGCACACTACAAGAGAATCTTTGATTATGAACAAGAAAAGAAAAGGACTAAGACTATGATCCTCTATGGATCGTATAATGAACTAAAAGATGTTTTTATTGAAGATGGTTAACTCGTAAAAATCTATCAAACTCATAGACGGGGTGTTTCTTTTATAATGACAAGAAACCCTAACCCTAACCCGTCATACAAGAAAACGTGTAAAGAGATAAACATGATCTCTTCTAAAAATAACTCTAACAAACATACTAAACATACGGATAACTAACAATAATATCCGCAGCAACAAACACTATCAACAGAAACAAAATATCACTATCAGCAGCAATGAGCTTCAGCAGGAACTAACACTATCGGCAGGAACCAACTTTCACTATCGGCAGCAACAAGAAATATCTTATTTCCGAAATTCCCAACAATCCTCCCCTAATCTTGAGGAAATAGCTTATTTCCGACAAGATTCCCTAAGCGTTCACTCTACTCTGAAAGTACTTTAAAGTTCATAGGGAGAGGATTAGACCAGCAGCAGCATCAGTAAGTAACCAGCAGCAACACTTGAAACTTCCAGCAGCAACTTCGATAGTTCAGCAGCAATAGGAAATTATCCTCAAAAGAAGATCTAAGCTGGTCACCATGGCATTCTGGATCTTGACTGCTACTATGACAATATGTACATCAAATCATTTAAGTTTCAGACTATTCTCATCACATCCAGGTGTGTTAACTCCTGTGAGAGGTGAATCATTGAAAATTAATGGATTTGATGTCTCTTTACCAATAGCCATCACTACTGGAGTAGCCAATGTTTAGGTGTGTAAGACCATGGTACATTGATAACCATCTGATTTTGAGTAAACCAGCAACTGTAAACGGATTTGAGTTGTCTTTACCTGTAGCCGTTTGCTCAGGACTAGCCAATTCTTGGTTTCAACAGAACCTTGGTGAATTGAATACCAAATATGGATACCAATTATCTTTACCACAAACCATACTTTTGTGGACTAGCCAATTCTTTGGATCCCATAAAGGGTTACATCCATGGTGAATTGAGAACCATTTCAACTCTCAGGAATGAACCATGGGTGAGTTGAAGTACCCTATAGCTTTGAGCAAGCTATTACAGCTATCAACGGATTTGATTATCACACCAGAGCCGTACCCTCATGGTGAGTCAACTCTTTCTTGTCTGTGAGACATGGTGAGTTGAATACCATTTGTTGTGTAGGTGTAAACACCAACACTGTACCTGCAAGGTGTTGCTCAAAACCAACTTATTAGCACACAAAAATATACAATAGGTGTTTTTTTTTTTTTTTTTTTTTTTTTTTTTTTTTTTTTTTTTTAACTAAGAATAGAAACAAACAGAAATAAAAGAAAGAAAGAAAACAAACAAGTGAAAATGATTTTTTTTAACTAACGAGAATAAAAGAAATAATCATAAAGAAAAATAAAGTAAGAAAAACAAAATAAGAACAATTTTTTATTTTTATTTTTTTTATTTTTAACAGCAGCAGAATCCGAGCAGCAGGAACAAAATTACCAGCAGAAATGGTGTTCAGCAGGAAC
Organism: Artemisia tridentata subsp. tridentata; assembly: GCA_021014915.2. Lineage (NCBI taxonomy): Eukaryota > Viridiplantae > Streptophyta > Magnoliopsida > Asterales > Asteraceae > Artemisia > Artemisia tridentata. The sequence continues at coordinate 132,113,124 of CP139509.1, read as the reverse complement.
TGGTACACTGTCGGCAGGAACTGAAACACTATCAGCAGAAACAGTTCAAGCTTAGCAGCAGGAACCATGAGAGAGCAGCAGGAACAAATAACCACAACAGCATTTACTTATCAATTCAGTCCCACACAATTATCATCAACTGACATTGAATAGTACCTTGTGTTGACCACCAAGCAATTAATAAACAAACATTCCTTCATTGCTAACAACTTGCACAAGTTGCCAAATCGACAATTAATTTCAAACATCAAGCGACAAACCATATCAGCACGAGAAAACCAATTAATCCTCCATAAGCGACAAAACTGTACCACATGTGTATAGCAAATCGATCCCACATAACGAATTAAAATAATTCGTATTGTTACTGACCCATGAATCCCATAATATGACAAGCAATTCAATGTCCAATTAAAGCTAGCATATGCAACACCAATTAATTCAGCCCCATAAATTTGACCAACAATACTCAACAGCAGCAGTAATAACCCACTTGACCAATCAAGTCATCAATTGACAAAAAGAGTCAACAGCAGTAGCCCCATTAATTTGATCAAACACCACAAGTGACAAACAACTTGTAAGCAAATCCTTAATATATTCGATCAATTTAATATACCGCTGATAATTAAGACTTCGCTGACCCCACAAACATAATATGAGGTAATTCAGACAGCAGCATCATAAACTATGTCCTCCAATCACCACATCACTTAAAATGATTTAATAGTAGCAGCAGCCATACGATCCAATAACTGACACCAACCATTGACCACCGAAAAACCATCTACTTGATGCAGTACACGACAAATGATGTAACGGCAGAAACAAAAGTGTACCCACGTGCACACCAATTTACTCATCAGCAGAAACAAATGACAATGTGAATACCAATATGAGAATAACTGGCCCCACAATCAATTTACTTCCAACTCTAAGTAATTGCGATGATAAATCGATTTAATGAGTACGAGATATGTGAAGTAAATACCACCAATATTACATCATCTCATAAGCTGCTACTGACACAACCCTTATGCCATCCAATACCCATGTGATGACTGACAATCAACCATCCAATATTGATCCATTATTGAAATTCAGTACCAAATAACCCAATACATGACAATCAATATACATCTCCCAAGAGTACGCCAACATCAAACTTTGACCAATCACACTCCAAGAAGCCCATGTGATATCAATAAGAATTATTGTATTACGTTGACCACCAATTGGTCAATTAGAGAATATCAAGACTCAACCGAATATGAATGATGCGAGCCCACGATATCAGTAACATACCATCCAAAAGCAACAAACAGATCAGTCATGAGCGACAAATCAAATTGATCAATCATGCGACAAACCCACTCATTGAATCATTATGAACCGAATAAATAATCCACGAAGCAGATACTAACTCTTCACCCCACGTGAGCACCAATCAATATACCCTTGACCCCACAATCAAATAATTCCAGTTGACTAAAACCAATTTGCTTCACTTCATTGATCACCCACGTCTGACCACACAAATAAAATAAAAGCCAACTAGTATGAGCTCACATGACTAGCCATTAATGTCATCAATATTGCTTGAGAATGACAACCAATCAGATCGAGGTTGAAATTATATAACCCAATCAGTTCCCACAAAGATCAGTAATAGACTAATATATGCAACAACAGAAACCACTCACTCAATAATAGGAAGCAACAAACTCAACAGCTGCATTATTTTAGTTAGTGAACACAAAACAAACTGAAAAATATGTTAGTTATCACAAAATATACAACAATAAGCCTCCCCTTAGGCTTATGCCTCCCCTCAATACCAGCAATGATGAGATCCACCATTTTCCTTGGACCTCATTCTCATATTGTGACCATTGTGCCTCCAAGGCCAACCGCCTGTGTACTGAACATCATGATCCCATCTTTGCCCCCCCACAAACATTGGGTGATAAAAACCAAACCTATAATCATTTTGAAAGAAAGTACTTGTAGGTCTGTAGTAAGGTCCAGTAGCATTCTTTTTCCAAACAGCAGGAATAGACTTACCAGCTGGAACTGGTTTTCCTGCATTAAATGGCTTACCACTAGGAAATCCATTTGCCTTAGGGACAAATGGGGGAATGTTCTCTACATTTTTCCATACTGACCTAGGTTGCTTTTGTTGAACACAATTACCCATTTTACTCTCATAATAATCACAATCTTTAATGAGGTGAGAGTAACTACCACACACAAAACATGATTTCTTTTTAACCTTTTTGTTCTTAACCTGACTTTTCTTATCATGACCTTGCATATCACACAAAGACTTCTCACAAACAGAATCAGAAGAACAATTGTTTTTAACAGGACTAAAAGGGATGTCATCAAAAGTAGCTTTCTTTGAATTGGATTCCATACTAGCTACTTTTGGTGAGAAGTCATCAGACTTGGGTGTGGATGACTTGTCATTTGAATCACGAGAAACAAAGTCTTTGGACTCTGGTTCTGAGGACTTGACACTTGTGGAACAAGAGACAAAGTCATCAGGTTCAGGTAAGTCTTTGGACTTTTTGCCATAAACCATGTGTGACTCATCTAAGTCAATGTCAAGGGCTGAGTATAGGGACAGGCTTAAAAACTCCTCTTATAGGAGGAGGGAGAGCATGCATTTCTCCTTCTTTTACATACTTTACAGGTATTTGGTAATTTTCCTCCTTAGGGGTAGGTCAAATATTCTAGGATTATATTCCCCAGCATCATATCCCAACCCTTTCTTACGCCACTTAGGATTATTAGTATAATTAACAAGATATGTGTATGATTGTTGCCAAGAATTTATCCTAGCCACTTCACTATCTAGTTTAGCCTGTAGCCCTTGATTTTCTAATTTGATCTTAGCAAATTGAGATTCAGAATATTTAAGTTCATTAGTGGTGTTTTCTAAATCTCTCTATAAAACCCTTATTTTCTCTTCATAAGCAAGCTGCTTTGCTTCATGCCAAGCCTTTTGTTTTTCCACAGTTTTAAGAGCCCTTTTATAAGCTTGAATTTCAACAAATAATTTATTATATTCAGGCTCAATCTCATCAAACTCCCTTTTAAGTGCATTATACTTAACATGACAATCAAAAGGACATTGTTGTACCTGAGGAGTGACTCCCATAAAAGCAAATTCCTTAGCCACAGGGATCTTGAACTCCTGGAACTGCTGCTTGAGCATGGACTCCTTGAACTTATCATTCCCAAAAAATCTGGTTTTTACAGCATGCCAGATCTCCCTAGCATCATCCAGATGATTAAAATCACCCATGTGGTCTGCTGGGAGAGCCTGAAGCAAAAGAGTTCTTGCTTTGGTCTCCCTTTGCACAGTAACATGCTCCTCAGCTGATACAGGTGGAAGTATGATTATTTTCCCCTTCTGATCTCTCCCAATCCTCTTCTTGCTGTTCCCATTAAGAATAACATTCCAGAGGTTATGATCCCTGTTGGAGATCCATTGTTTCATCTTCATAGCCCATTTCTCATATTCATTTGTTCCGGATGAAGTCATTGTTTGAAATAAACAATTGACTGATTAAATACAGAACAACAACAGCCTCACAGACCAAAATTAATGCCCACTGACAGATGAAACTCAAATGACCAATAGTCTTGAACAGAAACCCCAAAATAAATCAATAGCGACAAGCAAGAAAGTCAACAAGAGCAGCAGGAATACAGTACGCGCCAGCCAATATCAACCGATCAATTAATTTACCACGGGACCCACTAATTCAAATAGGTACGAGGTAAATAAAAGAGTAAGTAATCAATAGCAGCAGCAATAAGCGACAAACAAAAACCACAATAAAACCACAAGCGAATTCAACCCCACGTGTTCACTTCCACCGACCAATACGTGATAGTTGTTCTTCAATTCCCAGATACGACAAACCCTTTTAATGATCTGATCGACCAATTAAATTATGAAATACGAGGATCAATTCTTAAGAAGATGTACCCCACAATAAATAATATGAAGCTATTATAAGAAAAACAGCCAATCAGATCAAAAAAAAAAATCAACGATTACCACACACGATTTCAAAAATCTGCTGCTGTCGAAAACCTTTTTCAGAACTGCCTCCATTCCTTCGAATCTGCTCTTCTTCGACAGAGATCCTCACCAGGCTCTGATACCACTTGTTGAATCTAACACGCCTGCTAGATCTTTGAGCCTATGTGGATCGGTAGGATGCCTATGTAATCACAAGCACACTACAAGAGAATCTCTGATTATGAACAAGAAAAGAAAAAGACTAAGACTATGATCCTCTATGGATCGTACAATGAACTAAAAGATGTTTTTATTGAAGATGGTTAACTCGTAAAGATGTATCAAACTCATAGACGGGATGTTTCTTTTATAATGATAAGAAACCCTAACCCTAACCCGTCAAACAAGAAAACGTGTAAAGAGATAAACATGATCTCTTCTAAAAATAAACCTAACAAACATACTAAACATACGGATAACTAACAATAATATCCGCAGCAACAACCACTATCAGCAGAAACAAGATATCACTATCAGCAGCAATGAGCTTCAGCAGGAACTAACACTATCGGCAGGAACCAACTTTCACTATCGGCAGCAACAAGAAATATCTTATTTCCGAAATTCCCAACATAGTTATTTGCTTTTCAGCTTTCAAGTCTGTACTCTATTTCAAGTTTTAATAGAAGTCAACAATTTAGTCAAACTGCTTATTGGTTTATTTTAAGGGCTTATTCAGGTATTTTCTGCTTATTAGATCTTGATATTGAAATTTGATAGTAGTTTGTTTATTATTTTTCACTTATTCCTGATTTTCCTTTAAAATAGTCAAAAGTCAAACAAAGTCAAACTTTGCTTATTTACTTATTGTAGTGCTTAACTGGTTTATCTTAGTGCTTATTTAGTTTTAATATAGTTAGTTATGAATCTGTTTTTAAATACTTAAGCTTAATTTAGTTTTTCCCAGAAAAATCAAAAACAGCCACTCTTATAAGGACTGTTTGGCAGTAAGCCAAAAATGGGTTAAAATGGAAGATCACTATTCATTTGCAGTTTGAGAAACTTTGATTTGGTTGAAATAAACTTAGACAAGCTGTGTGTAGGTTGATTTGAGGTATTTTGAAGGTTTTCATGAATTCAAGTTAGGTATTATGAGATTAAGGTTTATATTTGTAGAATGAGGTTAATATAGAGATAAGCAGCTTTAGGTTTTGGTTCTGTTTTTATTAGTTCTTTTTGATGGATTAAGTAGAAGTGCATAAGTGGAATTGGTTTCAATAAGGTTTGATCTGATTTTTTGGATCATGCATCAGTAGCCCATTTCCCCTTATTGTCCTGATCTCAGATTCTAGACCTATTAATGTGCTTATTTGGTTAGATTTTATGCTGAATTTATTAAGTTCTCAGCTGCTAGCTTATGAAACTTTGCTTATTCCCCATTTTCATACCTTTCCTTAGCTTTTCCAAGTTTCAAAATAAGCTGAATAATCACTTTAAGTCTGCTGTCACAGAACAAAGTAGCAGACTGCATGATCTTTTTTATTTTTTCATTTTTCAGCCAGTGTTGTTGATTTTTAATTCAGTAGTTATAAGTCCTTATTAGCCATAATTTTGCACTTTTAATATTCTGCTGCTTATCTAGCTTATACTATTTTTTTGTAGATTTTTAAAATTTTCTTTGGATAGCTTTTTAGTAGCTTAAATATGCCTTATTTGCCCTGCACCCTTAGTATATCAACAGACCCCTTATAGCTTATGTTGATCTTTTGCTTTTCCTGCTTATTTAGCTCAGCTTATTTAGAGTAGATAGATTAGTTAGGTTAGGAATTAATAGTCACTAGCTTATTAAAAGTTTGGCACAAGCTTTCACAAGCTTGTGCCCCAAAATTCAGATTTCTATTTTATATTTCAAAAGCTTTTAAACTGTTTCATCTTTCTGCTTATTACTCAGCTTAATTTTGATTTTCATAAAATTTGTTTTCACAAAAGTTGCTTATTTCAATCTTATTTTCAAGTTTTTAAAAACAGAAAATCAAAAATAAGATAAAAATAAAAAATGACAGACCTGGGACTCGAACCCAGGTCTCCTAGCTCAAACACACACACGCTTTCCATATGCTCTAGTTATGCTTATCTTTTCTAGTGCACAACTTATTTCTTATACTGGATTTTATCTCTTAGCTTATTTGAGCTGTTTCGCTTTTTACTGCTTTTTCATAGTAGCTTTTTATAGTTTATTATTTTTCCTAGGATTAAGATAGCTTATAAGATTTATCTGGAAAATTTCATAATTTTTCTCAATAGTTTGATATTTTTCTTAATTTTATTTCTTAAATTTAGTTTTTAATTCATATTAATTAATTAAAAAGTAAAAAAAAAAAAAAAATTTTATTCTTTTTCTCAAAATTTTCTTTTGTCATATAGAATGTAGGAAAATTATTTTCATGCCCGTAGGATTAGTAGTTCTTCAAATTCACTTTTTATTTTGCGCGCTTACATTTATTTTTATTAAAACGCTCGTTTTTGGTTTTAATTACGTTTTAGGGTCAATTGCTTTACGTTATCATTTTATGTACTTAGTTATATGCTTTCTAGTGTTGATTTACTTTCCGTAGTGATAATTACCGTCATTTCTCACTTTTATTCACTATTCACTGCACGATTCACGATCCCGAAATCACAATTCCATTCGATCTTCGTCGGGACAACGAACTCAGGGTTTTCACATTATTTCCCTTTTGTGAATTCCTTTTGGAACTTAATTTGTTTATCGATTCGGGGAAGGTTGAAGCGAGTTCGTGATTTCCGTTTATCGATTCGTGTTTTGAAGACCCTTCCTCGTGAAGTTATCGTTTTCATTTGTAAATATTTTCATATAAAATCCCAAAAAGATTTTCTTTTCCAAATTATTTTCCCTTTTTCTTTTGTGATTTTCAATGTTTCTAAAATTTAAAATTCCAAAAATATTCTTCTTAAATCCTCTTATTCGTTTAATTCTTATCTTCTTATCCTCTTAACCATTTAATTCTTATCTTCTTATCCCTCATATTGTTTAATTCTCCACCATGTTCGATTCTTTTCCATCTCATCCCCATGATCCAAGGACCATGGAGGATTTCTATCATCCGACGCTCATCGGTAGAGGAGGACCGATCGCTCCAACAAACGATTTTGTTTTGAAAGATCATATGATTGAGTTTATTCAACAAATCTGCCAATTCCATGGATTTGAACATGAAGATGCTAATCATCATTTAGACAAATTTCTATCGATCACTCAATTCTTCAAGCAGAACGGAGTCTCTCACGACAACATCCGTTTGAATCTCTTTCCCTTCTCGTTAACCCATGAAGCCGAATCTTGGTTTTACACTCTTAAAACCAATTCTATTCATACATGGGAAGAGATGTGCATCAAGTTTCTTTCAAAATACTTTCCATACTAAAAAACGATGCAGTTTAGAAGAGACATTCTAAATTTCCGACAACTGCACAGGGAATCAGTATTTGAAGCTTGGGAGAGATTCAAATATTTGCTGCAAAGATGTTCGGATCATAGAATTTTGCTACTTGATCAAATCTTAACCTTCTATCATGGCATAAATATGATCGATCGAGACAAAATCATGTTGGCTGCCGGAGGCAATCTCATGCGGAAAACTCCTCAAGAAGCTTATGATTTGATCGAGAATATGACACAACATCACTATCAGTGGGATAATGGAGTCCTTTCTGACTCTACCCCTGTTTTAAGTGATCATCATCATTCCGATTACATTGCCGCAGAGATTGCACAAATTGGGGTCCTTGAAAATCACAAAAGCTATATAAATCAATATTGCCAGCAAGGACCAGGTCATTCTAACACTATCCACTTTTCATACTCCGATGAAAGTGATGAGGATGAACCTCTTGATGAAGAGAAATCAGATGAGGACCCTTTAGATGCCTTTTTAATGGGGGACAAGGAAGTCAAAATCAATCCTCTTAAGGAAATTGATGACCTTGTTCCAATCCCAAGGGTATCCGAGGAACCTTTCGATCTTCCTGATTCTACTTCCCAAACATTCGATATGACTATCACAAATCCTTTGTTTGATTTCGATTCTGAATTTACTCTAAATTCAGATAATCCTATCTTTGATATTCAGAATGAGGAGAGTGATGAGTCCGACACGGAGACCGATATGGACGAGGTGCACATTTATAGCCCACGAAGTACCGCACAAGTCCCACCTCCATATATCCTTCCGGAGCCCGTGTCCAAAGACGTACTTCATAAACGTGATTATTATCTCGAGGAGTTCGCCGATGAACTCGCTCACATTGATCCAATCCCACCGGAGGATAAGGACAATGACTTTGATTCTGAATCTAATTATACCTCTAGTCTGGGGGAGTTCTCCGGTGAACTCTCTCATATCATAGCTCCGCCGGAGTATGATTGTTTCTATTATGATCTAGAGGGAGATCTTGACCCGGGAGGAGGTGTTCTTTATCATAAGAATTTGCTTGATGATAACATAATCCCAACGATCCCTCCCGAGGTTTTTGTTGCTAATGAACATAAGAGCTTTAATGTTGATATTCTAATTCAAGGAAATGAAAATTTTGCTTTTAAGGATGAAGAGTTCATCATGATTATTATCAGAATCTTCTTACCATCCATCACATATGATGTGACTTCTCCTCTTCTTCACTCCTTCGGAAGTGAAGATACCATCTTTGACCTTGGCATCTCTCATTCTTTTAAGCCGTGGGTATCTCGTCGGAGTGGAACTTTCATATGATTCAATGTTTATCCAAACATCTTGAATGAAAGTCCGATGGAGATTTTCTTTTCCACCTGCTCCCCCAAGAACAAATAAATTCGGGGACGAGTCAAGCTACGTGACTCGTTAAAAAACAAAGCGCTTCGTGGGAGGCACCCCATGCTTATCCATATATCTTCTTTCTATTTTCTTAATAAAAGTGAGGAGGGCTACCTTTTCCATTTCTTGTGTTTCATGGTTCTTTGTGTATGTCCAGGATTTGACCGAATAATGAAGACTCTCGTGCTCGTGGTTTGCTTCTCTCCACTCGAGTTTCATCATTCGTTGCTTATCCGATATCCTTAATCTTATCGTCTAACGTTTATCTTTGGGATAATTAATAAACGGCCTTAGATTTATGTAGGAGAACCCTTACCTTTAAGACATTGAGGACAATGTCTCGTTTTAGTCTTGGGGGGGGGGGGGGTAATCTTTCGATTTGATTTTTGCCTTGCATTTTTTGCCTTGTACTCATGCAACCCCGTTTTTCCTCCAAAATTGAAAAAAATGAAAAAAAAAAATGAAAAAATTTAAATTTTTTTGCATAAGTATAATAAATTTTGACATTTTGTTGAGTTTCCGCTGGTGAGAGTAGGAATAAAATTCTGACTTGATCGGGCGTGTTGAGCCCTAGCTTGTCCCCTTAACCTTTCTTGGCTAAGCATTCGCGGATCTTATTATTTAAGATTTTAAATTTGCGAAGAACGAGAAATGATAGAGTTTATTTAGAAGTTAGATGCTAAGCGTGGAGTAGTTGGTTCTCTTTAGAGCTCATCAAAGTTACTTGTGGCCTTTTGCTCCAACAAAATTGTTTCACCATATATAATTGTAAGAATAATTAAAGATGTTAAGTTTTGCCGATGATTAGTTCTTGGTCTTCTTAAAAGAATCATTGCTTTAAAAATGGGGTACACATCAAGGTTACTTAATAAATACGTTTAATAATAATAAGTTAAGTGCTCTAAGCTACGGATTCGAGATCGGGCCTTGGATCCTTATTTCCAAAATGCATTTAGGTCTTGGCTACCCTCTTGCACCGGCCCTTGGACCTCTAGTTCAGGAATGTGTGAGGTCTTGGTCTAACCACCTTGGATCCTCATTTCAGGAATGTCTAGAGTCTTGGAATACTCCGTTGTAACGACCCTTGGATCCTTTATGCCGGAAAGTGTAAGGTCATGGAACTTAACCGTGAAGCTCCGTCGTTTAGGGTATGCAAGTGAAAAGTTAGTGATAAAAAAAATATGATGATGAATGAAAAAGAGAAAAATGCAAAAGTCAAAAATATAAATAAAAAACCTTGATGTGGACCTCATTTTCAAAGCAACAGTTCTCGAGAGAAGATTAAAAACTACTTAGCGTCTTAATTTAGTATCTTTATCGGACTAAAAACTTATCGAAACGAGAAAATATGAAGCAATTCATTTCTCACCAAAAATAAAATAAATAGAGGCAAATTAGGAAAATGGGAGCAAAAGGTAATTACACAAGTAACTTCCATGGGTAGTGTTGGCATCTAACTTGTAAATAGACAATGATTTCGTTTTTAAGCTTAGTTTAGGGACTCGTGAATAATCAGGGATGACAAATTTTATCCGTATGGTCACTTCTTTATGAGTCGTGTTTCCTACTCGTTGACCCTAAAAATTATTAATAGATAATGATTGTCAACAAAACCGTCATATGAAAAATAAGAAAATTCAAAAATAGAATAAAAAGGAAAATCAGGGAGTTTTTAGAACTTAAGATTTTTTTTAATCTCTTTTGAAAATTTTGCTACTTCTCAAAGTTAGTGAAAAGAGATTAGAAATTTTTGGTTTCAAAAACATGTTTTTATAACATTGCGTGAGGACACTGTAATATCTTAGTCTGAGGGATTTTGGTATGTGCTTAAACACATACCTTTTCTTGACCAAAATCAGACCAAAAAACTAACCAAAACGAGATGTGTGCCGAAGATATTTGTGTTTGTTTATGTGCAGGTACGGATATCGAGAAAAAAAGACAAAATCAAGGAAAAACGGCAAAAACCAGGCACGAGAATGGAAAGAGGATTAAAGAGCCGAGGCCGGGAAGGAGATTTCAAGCCTGGATCACAATTAAGCTCAAAATTGGTCCTTGAAGAATAACTATTTGGATCAAACTTCACAAAAATGGCAGAATCAGTCCTTGGAATTTATCAAATTACAATCTTGGTCCTTCATGCTTAAATCCAATTCCAATAAAATCCTAAACACCACCGGACCTAATCCATAACTAAACCCAGCCCACAAGCCCACCTCTTTTATATTATACCCAATACCCATCCGGATATCCAACCCGACTCTCTTATCCCTTATAACCCGTTCAAAACCCACCACAATCAATAAACAATAAAAGAAATAACCATACCGGCAGTTACTGTGCTTCTTCTTCACTCTTACCCTTCTCACACCCAAATTACCCGTACACTTAACCTCTTCTAGAAGAAGTCTGACTTGTCAGGGAATGTTATGACCAAGGATCGCCAGCGTGGACAAAAGGAGCAATTCTATTGGTCGGGACACATCACAGAAATGATCCAAGGGCTGTGGATTGATTTGATGACAAGATGATGATTTGAGGGCTGAGATTGATTCAAAGAGGCTCTAGATCCTTCCTCAAACTGCTATAAATAGCACCTCAGTCACAGCTTCAAGGACGTTAGATAGTTTGTGTAGATTTTTAGGATTGGTATCTAGGTGTAGGATTAGATTAGGTTTAGTTATGATCCAGCTTATTGTATGCTTAATGTTCTAGTTATTTGCTTTTCAGCTTTCAAGTCTGTACTCTATTTCAAGTTTTAATAGAAGTCAACAATTTAGTCAAACTGCTTATTGGTTTATTTGAAGGGCTTATTCAGGTATTTTCTGCTTATTAGATCTTGATATTTAAATTTGATAGTAGTTTGTTTATTATTTTTCACTTATTCCTGATTTTCCTTTAAAATAGTCAAAAGTCAAACAAAGTCAAACTTTGCTTATTTGCTTATTGTAGTGCTTAACTGGTTTATCTTAGTGCTTATTTAGTTTTAATATAGTTAGTTATGAATCTGTTTTTAAATACTTAAGCTTAATTTAGTTTTTCCCAGAAAAATCAAAAACAGCCACTCTTATAAGGACTGTTTGGCAGTAAGCCAAAAATGGGTTAAAATGGAAGATCACTATTCATTTGCAGTTTGAGAAACTTTGATTTGGTTGAAATAAACTTAGACAAGCTGTGTGTAGGTTGATTTGAGGTATTTTGAAGGTTTTCATGGATTCAAGTTAGGTATTATGAGATTAAGGTTTATATTTGTAGAATCAGCTTAATATAGAGATAAGCAGCTTTAGGTTTTGGTTCTATTTTTATTAGTCCTTTTTGATGGATTAAGTAGAAGTGCATAAGTGGAATTGGTTTCAATAAGGTTTGATCTGATTTTTTGGGTCATGCATCAGTAGCCCATTTCCCCTTATTGTCCTGATCTCAGATTCTAGACCTATTAATGTGCTTATTTGGTTAGATTTTATGCTGAATTTCTTAAGTTCTCAGCTGCTAGCTTATGAAACTTTGCTTATTCCCCATTTTCATACCTTTCCTTAGCTTTTCCAAGTTTCAAAATAAGCTGAATAATCACTTTAAGTCTGCTGTCACAGAACAAAGTAGCAGACTGCATGATCTTTTTTATTTTTTCATTTTTCAGCCAGTGTTGTTGATTTTTAATTCAGTAGTTATAAGTCCTTATTAGCCATAATTTTTCACTTTTAATATTCTGCTGCTTATCTAGCTTATACTATTTTTTTTTAGATTTTTAAAATTTTCTTTGGATAGCTTTTTTGTAGCTTAAATATGCCTTATTTTCCCTGCACCCTTAGTATATCAACAGCCCCCTTATAGCTTATGTTGATATTTTGATTTTTACTGCTTATTTAGCTCAGCTTATTTAGAGTAGATAGATTAGTTAGGTTAGGAATTAATAGTCACTAGCTTATTAAAAGTTTGGCACAAGCTTTCACAAGCTTGTGCCCCAAAATTCAGATTTCTATTTTATATATCAAAAGCTTTTAAACTGTTTCATCTTTCTGCTTATTACTCAGCTTAATTTTGATTTTCATAAAATTTGTTTTCACAAAAGTTGCTTATTTAAATCTTATTTTCAAGTTTTTAAAAACAGAAAATCAAAAATAAGATAAAAATAAAAAATGACAGACCTGGGACTCGAACCCAGGTCTCCTAGCTCAAACACACACACGCTTTCCATATGCTCTAGTTATGCTTATCTTTTCTAGTGCACAATTTATTTCTTATACTAGATATTATCTCTTAGCTTATTTGAGCTATCTCGCTTTTTACTGCTTTTTCATAGTAGCTTTTTATAGTTTATTATTTTTCCTAGGATTAAGATAACTTATAGGATTTATCTGGAAAATTTCATAATTTTTCTCAATCGTTTGGTATTTTCCTTAATTTTATTTCTTAAATTTAGTTTTTAATTCATATTAATTAATTAAAAAGTCAAAAAAAAAAATTATTCTTTTTCTCAAAATTTTCTTTTATCATATAGAATGTAGGAAAATTATTTTCATGCCCGTAGGATTAGTAGTTCTTCAAATTCACTTTTTATTTTGCGCGCTTACATTTATTTTTATTAAAACGCTCGTTTTTTGTTTTAATTACGTTTTAGGGTTAATTGCTTTACGTTATCATTTTATGTACTTAGTTATATGCTTTCTAGTGTTGATTTACTTTCCGTAGTGATAATTACCATCATTTCTCACTTTTATTCACTATTCACTGCACGATTCACGATCCCGAAATCACAATTCCATTCGATCTTCGTCGGGACAACGAACTCAGGGTTTTCACATTATTTCCCTTTTGTGAATTCCTTTTGGAACTTAATTTGTTTAAATCAGCAGTCTCAGTGGCTACAAGAGCAGCATTTGTTGGTGCTTCCTCTTCATAAGCTATGAAGCTCCAGTCATAGTTAACCCCATCTATGGCTAGCATTGCCCTTGGTTCTTCAACTGTGACTTCCTTCTTCTTCTCTTGCCTATACCATGTGCTTCTATTTTCCTACTTCCTTGGGTTTCTACATTCTTTAGCAAAGTGTCCCAACCTGTGACAGTTGAAACACTCTACTTTCTTCTTATCAAACCCAGCAGTTTCATTACCATCAATGGTAATCTGCTTACCAGTTCTCTGCCAGAGCTTCTTAGCCCTCATGCTAAGCAAAGAAACCTGCCATTTGATGTCCATCTCTTCCAAATCATTATCATCCAACTGATCAAGATCTTCATGAATTAGAGAAGAACCACTAGTTTGACTAGACATGAATACATAGAACGATGGATCTCCAAGTCCAGCAACATTCTTCTGTGAACTAGTAGAAGGACCACCATATGTAGCAATAGAAACACCTTCAACTTCATCTACCTCTTCTGACTTACTAATACTGGGAGATGACAAGAGTGCCACATTCCCAGAGCTAGTACTATAGATTCCAGACTTCTTTAGACTTTGTTCAACAATTTTGAAGTTATTGAACAAATCATTGAGTTTCATGGTTTCAATATCTGGCTTGTTCATCCAGACAACCACATGAGTATGGAACTCATCAGGTAGACTTCTCAAAAACTTCATGTTGAGATCTTCCTTTGCTATCTCAACACTCAATACACTTAGCTGACTGACAAGCTTGTGTAATCTAGAAAACAGCTTATCAAGAGATTCGTTGCTATTTGAACTGAAATTTTTAAATTGTTGTTTCAGCAATGTCTTTTGTGTTTTCTTGGTAGTTTCATTACCACCAAACCATGCACAAATCTCTTCAAAAAGAGTTTTTGCATTTGGATACTTGCTAAAGGATAGCATCTGTTCACCAGAAATGGTCATAAGCAACAAGTTTCTTGCTTTTTGATCATTTTTCTTCTGTATCCTTTCTTCATTTGAAACTGGTCCAGTATTTCTTTGTCTTACTGTTTTGCCATCAATGATAACATCTGAATAGCCTAGTGAAAAAGAATCACCATATATAATGATATTGTTGGGAATAAAATGCTTAAGTCAAAGAGCCTGCCAGATGAAGTATTAGGTCTGCTAGTTCTTTTTGAAGAAGTTGAAGATAAACTAACAGTACCTTCTGGGTGAGAAGGTACTGCTAGTTAAAGAAGGTCCTGCCAGTTTGAATGTCAAGTTGTTAGATATTTTATTTGTAGATATTTTAGTTGTATTATTAGTCTTTGTACAATGTAACACGTTAAGTAAAAGTAGTTCAGTCTTCTATGTCGTGCAGTAGATAATACTGAGTGTTTTACATTGGAAGTTGTAATAGTAGGTTAGAAAGTCTTGTTATCTTATGCAACTTGACAACATGTAAAAAGGGTTCCTTATCCTATAAAAGGAACCCTTAGTCACCACCTTAGAAATATCTCTTCAACTAAATACTTAGTAAATATCCAAAAACACCACAATCTCTCTAGTAACTTAGTTACAAATTCACAAATCCTTTTACAAATCAAAGATTCAAGGTTACCTTTGTAATCCTGGTGATAGTTTAGATCACCCGTATTATCTCATAAATAATATTGAATCGTTTTGTGTTATTCACGTTGTGTTCATTGTTCTAAATAATTCACGTTTGCATATTCACCACCTTTGTTCCTTTAAGTGTGTTATAGTAAATTCCGCGTACTAAATCACATTCATTCCTAAATATCCCAAACACATTATTAAGATTAACATCCCAAGTGTTTGTATAATCCTTCACAAGTGGTATCAGAGCCAGGTTGATATTTACGATTTAAAAGAACAATGGAAGTTGAACACATTCAAACCAATGTGGCTGCAAAACTTCCATTACTCAAACTGAATGAGTTTGATATGTGGAGACTGAGGGTAGAGCAATACTTCCAAGTGCAAGACTATGCACTTTGGGAGATTATTGAAGAAGGAAACTCATTCAAACCTACAATCACCACCTCCACAGTAAACGATGCAATAGTGACAAATGTGCAAGTGAACCCAACAACCGCAGAAGAAAGAATCCAAAAGAGAAATGATCTTAAAGCCAGGAGTATGCTTCTCATGTCTATTCCAAATGACCAGCTTTTGATCTTCAACAAGTACAAATGTGCTAAAACCCTCTTTCAAGCTATTGTGGCTAGATTTGGTGGAAATGATTCCACCAAGAAAACTCAGAAAACTCTCCTCAAACAACAGTTTGAAAACTTTTCAGCCACAACAAATGAGTCTTTGGACAGCATGTTCAATAGGCTACAAAAGCTTTCAAGTCAGTTAGCCATTCATGAAGTGCTGATATCTCAAGAAGACTTAAACTCCAAATTCCTTAGGAGTTTACCCTCTGAATGGGCCATGCATGTCATTGTCTGGAAAAACAAACCAGATATTGATCAAATGAGTCTTAATGATCTTTACAGCAACTTCAAGATAGTAGAGCATGAAGTGAAGAAGTCTACTAGTTCAAGCTCAGGGAATATGGCCTTTGTGTCAACTCCCAGCACCTCAAGGATAGTAGATGAAGAAAAAGATGGTAGAGAAGAAGGTACTGCCAACACAAATTTTGGTACTGCCAATACTTCTAGCAGTACCAAAACAATTCTAGATGAAACAATTGGTTGTGCTTTCCTGACATCACAACACAATGGTTCCATATTGACTTTTGAAGATATTCAAGAGATCAATGATGATGATCTTGAGGAAATGGACATAAAGTGGCAACTTTCACTTCTTAGCATGAGGGCTAAGAAATTTTTGATGAGGACTGGAAAGAAGATTACCATCAATGGTAATGAGCCTGCTGGGTATGACAAGTCTAAAGTGGAGTGCTACAACTGCCACATGAAGGGTCACTACTCAAGAGAGTGTAGAAGACCAAAGAAGCAGGATGATAAGGGAAGAGGTTTTGAGAACAAAAACAAGGAAGGCTTTGAGAACAAGAGCAAGGCTGTGGAAATCACTGAGCCTAAAGCTATGGTAGCTATTGATGGGCTGGGTTTTGATTGGAGCTTTATGGGTGTAGAGGAGTCAACTTCAAATGAAATGGCTTTAATGGCTTTCTCCAATCCTGAGGTACAAATTACTAAATGTTCTAATACTTGTAAAGTTTTTGAAGAATTAGAAACTTTAATAAAACTTTATGATGAACTGAAAGTAGAACAAAGAAAAACTCATCAAGACCTAGTTAATCATAAGTGTGGTATGGCCAAACTTGAGAAGCAGATAATCCACTTTAGGGAAAATGAACTCACTTTTTTCTGACACAAAAGGCATTCTTAATAGGGAAATATTTTTGAAAGATGCTGAAATAAACCTGTTAAGAACTGAGTTTGCTAAAGTGAAACTGGCAAAGGATAATATTCAACTAACTATTACCTCATTAGAAACTGCTTCTGACTGTACTAGAAGTATAGTTGAAAATCAAATGAACAAGAGAATCAAATCTGGGATTGGATACAAGACTTGTCCACCTCCTTACAGAGGAATCCCCTGTCCCCCAAGTTTAGATCTTGCATAATCAGGTTCACATGAATTCACCAATAAACCACTAGATAATAAGAAACCTGTAAAGAAAAGTGAACCTTTTGAGTGTGCTAGTGATGCTTCACTCTCTAACAAAAAGGTGCTCACTGATAAGAGCTCAGATGCTCCAATTATTGAAGATTGGACATCTGATGATGAGGAAAAAGAGACTATTTCAAAGAAAGGAAACAAAGTAGGACCACCCAGTCCTAAAAGTGTAGAGATTAAGACAAAGGCTAAAACTGTTCTGAAAACAGTTGAATGTTGTGCTAAGTGTAATAGCAAACCTAGAGGTAGTCAGAGAAATTGGAACAATCTTAAGTCACACCAACTTGGTGATGATTTTGTTATGTACAATAAGGCCTGCTATTACTGTGGTAGTTTTAATCATACTCATGCTTATTGTAACAATTGGGTTTCTGGGAGTACATCAAGGTCTAAAACAAATGGAACAAACCCCAGAAAAAGTTTTGTGAAGTCTAACACACCAAAAGTTAATAATACTGTTAGACCAAATAAGCCTGTTAACTCAAAACCAACTACTAAGGGTGCAAGAAACACTTTCAAACATGCACCAAGAGTTGTGAAAAGTCCCATTGAAAAGAAATCTGTGGTTAAAACACAAGATTGGAGACCAAAACCAAAAGGTCCTGCTAGACCAAATGGTCCTGCTAGACCAAATGGTACTGCCAAAATTAGTACTGTCAGACTAAGGACCACAAAATGGGTTAAAAGGGAAAATGCTGTTAAGTCCTCAACATGTTGGATATGGAGACCACTCCAATCAAAGGTTGCATCAACAGTCCTAAAGAGGTTTGATTACATTGATGCAAGAGGCAAACCCAAGTCAGTCATGGCTTGGGTACCCCAAGGAAACTAATTTGTTTATATATGTGCAGGAACATCCAAATGATATTGCTGATCAAGGATATGTAGATAGTGGATGTTCAAGGCACATGACAGGCAACATGTCTTACCTCACAGACTTCAAATCATTTGATGGAGGATATGTTACCTTTGGGGGAGGAATCAAAGGAAAGATTACTGGTAAAGGTACAATCAAAACCAGTAAATTAGATTTTGAAAATGTGTACTTTGTGAAAGAGCTTCAGTTTAATCTCCTCAGTGTCTCACAAATGTGTGACAAAAAGAACAAGGTTCTTTTTACTGACAATGAATGTATTGTTCTTTCTCCTGATTTTAAAATTCCTGATGAAAGTCAGATTCTTCTTAAAATCCCAAAAAGGAACAATATGTACAGTGTTGATTTAAAGAACATTGATCCTAAGGAGAGTTTAACTTGTCTAGTAGCAAAAGCCTCATTGGATGAATCTATGCTATGGCATAGAAGGCTTGGTCATATAAACTTTAAAACAATCAATACAATTGCAAAATATGATTTGGTTAGAGGTTTACCCAAAAAGATTTTTCAAAATGACCAAACCTGTGTTGATTGTCTTAAAGGCAAACAACATAGAACTTCTTGTAAGCCCAAGACCCATAACTCAATTTCTCAAGCTTTATACATGCTTCATATGGACCTTTTTGGTCCTACTTCTGTGAATAGCTTGAATGGTAAAAAATATTGTCTTGTAGTTACTGATGATTACAGCAGATTTTCTTGGGTTTTCTTTTTAAGAACTAAGGATGAAACTAGTGAGATCCTTAAGTCCTATATAACTGAGATAGGAAACCAAGCTGATAAGAAAGTGAAAGTAATTAGATGTGAAAATGGGACAGAATTTAAGAATAGGGTTATGGATGAATTTTAAAAAGAAAAAGGAATAAAAAGAGAATTTAGTGTAGCTAGAACCCCACAGCAAAATGGAGTAGCAGAAAGGAAAAATAGAACACTAATAGAGGCTCCTAGAACAATGTTAGTAGACTCTAAGTTACCTATTTCATTTTGGGCTGAAGCTGTAGGTATTGCTTGTTATGTGCAGAACAGGGTTCTTGTGATTAAACCTCATAAAAAGACTCCTTATGAACTTTTCTTTGGTAGAACACCATCTTTAAGTTTTATGAGACCTTTTAGATGTCATGTCACTATTCTTAATACCAAAGATCATCTAGGAAAGTTTGAAGGAAAAGCTGATCAAGGCTACATGATAGGGTATTCTTTGCAAAGTAAGGCCTATAGGGTGTATAATAGTTGCACTAGGCTAGTGGAAGAAAATCTGCACATAGAGTTTCAAGAGAAACTACCAAATGTTGCAGGCATTGGGCCAGATTGGATGTTTGACATTGATAGGCTTTCAGAATCTATGAATTATGTGCCTGTTACAGGTACAAATACTAATGATAATGCAGGTTTTGAAGACAATGTTGAAACAGCTGAAGATCAAGATTACATCTGGATGCCAATTTGGAAAGGATTGGATTTATCTTCAAGTCATGGAGAACCTTCAAATACAGCAAATGAAGGTGTTGAAGATGATCATGGAACTCAGGGTCAAGAGAATCAAGAGAGTAGTGCAAATGAAAATGGTACTGCCAGTTCACAAGTTGGTACTGCTGAACCATTAAATGTTCAATCAGATGATTCCTTACCAGAAGATGTGGGGATTGGCAATCTTCCACTTACCTATGAAGTTCCTACAACACACAACACAAGAATTCTCAAAGATCACTCCATTGATAATGTGATTGGCAGCATTGATTCTGGTGTTAGAACAAGAACTCAAGTCTTATCTTCAGACCAAGAAGGGTTTATCTCATCTTTCTATGAAGAAAAGAATCATGAAGTTGCCAACATATGCCTGTTTTCATGTTTTCTCTCACAGGCTGAACCCAAAAACATTAACAAAGCCTTAGATGATCCAAGTTGGGTTGAAGCAATGCAAGAAGAGCTTCTTCAATTCAAGCTTCAGAAGGTTTGGAAACTGGTTGATTTGCCCAAAGGTCACAGGGCAATTGGAACCAAATGGGTGTTCAGGAATAAGAAAGATGAAAGGGGGATTGTGATCAGAAACAAGGCAAGATTGGTGGCCCAAGGGTATACTCAAGAAGAAAGGGTGGATTATGAAGAGGTTTTTGCTCCAGTTGCAAGACTTGAAGCAATTAGGCTATTCTTGGCCTATGCTTCTTTCATAGGCTTCACTATTTACCAAATGGATGTTAAAAGTGCCTTCTTGTATGGTACTATTGAAGAAGACGTGTATGTTTCTCAACCTCCAGGCTTCATTGATGCAGAATATCCAGACAAGGTGTATAGGGTTACCAAGGCTCTTTATGGTCTACACCAAGCTCCTAGGGCATGGTATGAAACATTGGCTTTCTATTTATTGGAAAATGGATTTCAAAGAGGCAAGATTGATCCAACTTTGTTCATCAAAAGAACCAAGAAAGACATCTTGCTAGTGCAGATTTATGTTGATGACATTATCTTTGGATCCAAAAACTAAGAGTTGTGTGTGGAGTTTGAAAAACTTATTCATAGTAAGTTTGAAATGAGTTCCATGGGGGAACTTACTTTCTTTCTGGGTCTCCAAGTGAAACAATCAAATGAAGGCATATTTATCAGCCAAGATAAGTATGTAGCAGAGATTCTGAGGAAGTTTCAGTTTACAGATTCTAAGGTTGCAAGTACTCCAATGGATTCAGAAAAGGGGTTACTCAAGGATGCTGAGGGTGAAGATGTGGATTTGCACAATTACAGATCAATGATTGGGTCCTTGATGTACCTTACATCCTCAAGACCAGATATCATGTTCTCAGTGTGTGTATGTGCAAGGTTTCAAGTAAATCCCAAAGTTTCTCATCTCACAGCATTCAAAAGGATCTTTAGATACCTCAAGGGTCAACCTAGGTTGGGTCTATGGTATCCAAGGGAATCATCTTTTGACTTGGTGGCTTATTCTGATAGTAACTATGCTGGTGCAACCCTAGACAGAAAATCCACAACTGGTGGATGTCAATTTCTTGGCTGCAGACTCATATCATGGCAATGCAAGAAGCAGACAATGGTGGCCAACTCTACAACTGAAGCAGAATATGTTGCTGGTGCAAGTTGTTGTGGGCAAGTGCTTTGGATCCAAAATCAATTGCTTGACTATGGGTACAATTTTCTTAACACCATTATTTACATTGACAATAGCAGTACTATTTGTATCATTAAAAATCCAGTTCAACATTCAAAAACAAAACACATAGAAATCAGACACCATTTCATAAGAGATTGCAATGAGAAAAGGTTAATACAAGTTGTCAAAATTGACTCTGCAAATAATTTTGCAGACCTTCTCACCAAAGCTTTTGATTTAGGTAGATTTAAATACCTGGTAGCAGGTATTGGAATGATTAATCTTTGAAAAACATGTGTTTTTGTACATAAAATATATGGTAATGGCTCTTAAACATGGTACTGATAGTTTGTCAAAAGGTACTGTCAGTTCATAATTGGTCCTGCTAGTATAAAGTTTGCTCTGTTTTGTTCATCTTGTTGCTTAAATGTTTTCAATGCAATAAAACAAGTGCTTTGCTTTCTGATCTTTGCCTTTAACAATATCATCACATTGCTCCAATCTTGGACTAAAAGATGGTGCAATTTCCTTGGATGGAGGAATTATAAGAGGCAATGGTGCTGTGTATCTTGGATGTTTGTTTCAACAAGTGAAATCATCTATCAGCATGCCTTTCTGAATATATATAATACTCCAGAATAAGCTATGTCATCATCTTGTACTCTGTTCTTTTGGTCTGCAACTAACAAATTTCAGGTTACTCAAGTTGATAACAAAACAAGGATCATGATGTGGAGATGGTATTCAGTTCACCAAGTTTTACAAACTTAAGAGCTGGCTAGTCCAACAGCAAACGGCTATTGGTAAAGACACATCAAATCCGTTGATGGTTGATAGTTTACCAAAAACTATATGGTATTTAACTAACCATACTTTACAGTAAATAGTTGACTAGTCCAAAGCAAATGGCTTTTGGTAAAGACAAGACAAATCCGTTGATAGCTGATAGTTTGCTAAAAACTATAAGGGATTTTTGCTAAAATTTCAAAGACACTGCCATGTAAAATTTACTTTCAAAGGTACTGGTAGTTCAAATTTTGGTACTGGTAGAGTAAAATGGTACTGCTAGATAACCGTTGAGTCTGTCAGTTAAAATTATAGCCGTTAGGTCTGGTAGTTAAAATTAGCCGTTGGGGTAATTCTGTAAATTTCTGATGTTATATTATATTATATTTCTCATATAAAAGATCTTTTTAACCGCCTCTTCATTTACTTATTATAAATTTTCTTAAAGTCGGTTAAAAGTAAATCTCTCATAATATCTTTCATCAGTCCTTATCACAATTAACACTCACCTTTCATCTTCTACCAGTACCACAATCAAATCCCACCATCCTAATCAAAATTTTCCTTAACCTTCACCATGGCTGGTCTATTTTTTGTTAAACGTCACAACCAGTTAGCATTTTTGAAAAAGTTTGAGGATAATGAATCTTTTCATCAAATAGTGGACTTTCTAAATGATTCTTACATCAGGTTTGCTTTACTTGTAAATCCCACTATTTATGAATCACAAATTTTACAATTTTGGAAAACGGCTAAAGTTAAAACTCTTGAAAATGGGGACCAAAAGATAAAAGCCAAAGTGGATGGCAAAACCTTGACTCTTACCGAGTCATCCATTAGAAGACATCTTTGATTGGATGATTCAGATGGTATTAGTCAATTGCCTGATACTGAAATCTTTGAAAATTTGGAAAGAATGGGGTATAATGTGAATTCTAATAAACTCACTTTTCTTAAAAAGCATTTTACCCCACAATGGAGATTTTTGATCCATACCATCCTTCATTGTTTAATCCAAAAGAAAACCTCATGGGAGCAGTTTAGTGGTAACATGGCTACAGCTCTCATTTGCTTGGCAACAAACAGAAAATTCAACTTTTCAAAACATATTTTTGAAGGATTGGTTAAAAACGTGGATAGCCAAACAAAGTTTTTGATGTATCCCAGATTTATTCAATGCATCATCACCAAATCAAAACTTTTGTTACTTCCCCCACACTCTCCTTATGAAACTCCAAAACTTTCACACAAGGTGTTTTCAAATATGAAAATTGGTTTTAATGGGGAAGAAGTACCACTGTTTGAGGAAATGTTACCACAAAATGCTGAAGAACCATTCCCATCATCTGAATCACCATCACCAAGTTCTTCACCTGGATACATATCACCATCTCATCATCCATCACCAATCCCATCTGTAACAACACCATCACCATCATATCATGCATCACCATCCCAATCACCTCAACATCAAATTCTGGATTCTCAGACTGTGAAAGAACTAAAGGAGAAAGTGCAGCTCTTGGAAAATGCTCTTCAAAGACAGAACACAAAATTTTCTAAGATCAACATCAAGTTAGTTAAGAGGGTTAAGAAATTGGAGGCTCAAGTGAAGATGCTGAAGGGTAAAAGATCTTCATAGTTGATTTTATCTAGTTCTTCAAGTTCAGATGCAGAAAGCATAGGTCTCTCTTCCAAAAAGGGGAGGATGGGTAGTTCAAAAGCTGAAGAGGAGGCTCAGTTTCAATTTCATGAAGGAACACAAGTGTATGATGAAGAGCCTGCTGGTGCAAGGCAAGAGCCTGTTAGTGAAAAAGAGCCTGCTCAGATAAAGAGCCTGTTGGCTATGGATTATAGAGGTACTGCTGAAAATGTTTACAAAAGAAAGAGGGAATCACACCCTCAGGGGAGGTTGTTTATTCAAGGAAGGTTATATGTTTCTGATGAACAATCTGCTGCTCCAAGTCAAGAACCAACACCAAAAGATCAGGGCAAGAAAATTATGGTTGAAGATGAACCTAGGCCCAAAAGGTTGAAGAAAAGAGAGAAAGTGCAGATGGGTTTAGATGAGGAAGTCTCCAAAAAGCTTCATGAAGAAGAAATGCAAAAAGCTTTAAAAGATTCAAGACTGCTTGCAGAAATGCAAGAAAAAAGGATGTTGCTCAAATTCTTCTTGACACTCAAGCTGCTCAGGAAACATTTGATGCTCAGATGCAATGGATCATTGCCAATGATCCAATTGTGAGAGGTCAAGCTAACTTAATTTTGGATGACAAGAATCTTAACACTGAAGAGAAAACAGCAGAGCTTGAAACTTTTATCAACAACAAATATAAAGAAGCAGCTCTGGATAATATTTTTCAAAAGATTCAGGAAAGCCAGAAGAGAGGTTTTAAGGTGGGCTCATCTAAGAAAGATCAAGTGATTTTCATGAAGAAGTTTCTAAGAAGTCAAGCTAATTGGACTGAATCTCAACTGAAGAAGAAAACTCATGATGAAATCAACTTCCTTTATCTTAATGCCTACAAGACATGTTACTTCAAGATCCCATCTGATGCTAAACCTTCAAAGAAAAAGAAAGGTGCTCAAAAGAAACAAGAAGCAGAATTGGATCCAGAACAAGTAAGTAAAATGATAATTGCTTTACCAACAATTATACATGCTGATCCAATTAGGTCTAGACACCCTATTATAGATTGGGAGATTCACCATGATAGATCAGGAAAGGCATGGAAGATAACCAGGGTTGGGGGTCAAACTGCCATCTTCAAAAATTTTGAGAATCTGATAAGGGCATGTGATAGAGCTGATTTAGAAGAGTTGTGGAATTTAGTTCAAATCAGGCTTAACTCTAAAAATAACACTGATGTTAAGGAACAAGAACTTTGGGTAGAGTTCAATAGGATGTATGATCCTGATCCAAAGGATGTTCATTGGAAGTTTCTATACCATGATCCTACCACCACATGGGAATTCCTAAGTCTTAGCAGTGTGCATCATCTTTTTACACAAAGTGGGATTGAGCTCTTTATGTTAGCTGAAAAAGAGTATCCACTGAGCTATGAAGTTCTTTCAACCATGATTTCCAAGAGGTTAAGGTGTGATAAAGATGAAGAAAAGTCAGAAGTTGTTCAAAGTTTGTTGATGAGCATTTTTGAACAATGTGAAAGTAAAAGGAAGAATAGAGAGTGAAGTTTTTGGAAGAGTTCCCTCAGATCCTCAAGGTATGGATTTTATTCATAAGAAACTTGTTTATTTTAAAGGGAATAACAAGTTTAGGGGAGGATTGTTGGGAATAAAATGCTTAAGTCAAAGAGCCTGCCAGATGAAGTATTAGGTCTGCTAGTTCTTTTTGAAGAAGTTGAAGATAAACTAACAGTACCTTCTGGGTGAGAAGGTACTGCTAGTTAAAGAAGGTCCTGCCAGTTTGAATGTCAAGTTGTTAGATATTTTATTTGTAGATATTTTAGTTGTATTATTAGTCTTTGTACAATGTAACACGTTAAGTAAAAGTAGTTCAGTCTTCTATGTCGTGCAGTAGATAATACTGAGTGTTTTACATTGGAAGTTGTAATAGTAGGTTAGAAAGTCTTGTTATCTTATGCAACTTGACAACATGTAAAAAGGGTTCCTTATCACCACCTTAGAAATATCTCTTCAACTAAATACTTAGTAAATATCCAAAAACACCACAACCTCTCTAGTAACTTAGTTACAAATTCACAAATCCTTTTACAAATCAAAGATTCAAGGTTACCTTTGTAATCCTGGTGATAGTTTAGATCACCCGTATTATCTCATAAATAATATTGAATCGTTTTGTGTTATTCATGTTGTGTTCATTATTCTAAATAATTCACGTTTGCATATTCACCACCTTTGTTCCTTTAAGTGTGTTATAGTAAATTCCGCGTACTAAATCACATTCATTCCTAAATATCCCAAACACATTATTAAGATTAACATCCCAAGTGTTTGTATAATCCTTCATAGATATCCCAGAGAGCATAATCTTGAACCATAAAATATTGCTCAATTCTCAACCTCCATAGCTCAAACTCATTTTGTTTGATCATGGGCAACTTTGCAGCAACATTTGTAGCAGTATCCTGAACATCCATTTCTTAATCTTCTTCTTCTAAATCAACTATATCAGCCTTGCTCTGATACCAATTGTTAGGATTCGACACACGGTTAAGGTGGTTAAACCTTTTGTACTTTGTGTGTATGATATATTGAGTGAATATGATTAAGTATGCGGAATCTACTTAATCACACTTAGAAGGTTATTATGGTTATGGAAATGGAACAGTTGTGTTTGTTATATGACAATGAACAATGAAAGCTTATCACCAAACGATTTAATATTATTAAGATAATAATACGAGTGATCTTGAGTTATCACTAGGGTTACAACCTTGAATCTTATGTTTCTATATCTTGTGATATTGTTTTTGTTCTTTGTTCTTGAGAGATATATTTTTGCACTATAAGTTTAACACACACTTATATCTCTAGTCTAAGATCTTTCTTTTATAACATAAGAAAGATCTTTACAATAATGTTAAGTCTTGTCAAACAACTTGCTAGCTTATCTTATGTGTGTCAGTAACTAAGATACAACATGTATCTATGTTTACAACTTGTTCTGTGAGTATAAGATAAAGACTGAGCACATGGGGTAAGATATTATCTACCGTGTATTATTGACTTTTAGTCAACTAGACTTAATATCATCATCAACCAGAATTAACTCTGATAGTCACCAGAATTAACACTTGACTTAACCACCAGACTTAACCTGCAGATAACCAGCAGACTTAACTTTGGAACTCACCAGACTTAACTCTACTGCTACCAGATTTAATCACTTGAGAGATTTTCCTGATACTTAAACTTCAGAATATTTAATTCCCAACAAACCGTACGTTGGTAGAAGCTGCAAGAACCATGTTATTCTACTCATCAGCTCCATTATTTCTCTGGGCAGAAGCAGTTGCAACAGCTTGTTACACTCAAAATCGATCCTTGATACATCCTCGCTTCAACAAAACACCTTATGAGTTGGTCTATAACAGAAAACCGGAACTTAAGTATCTTCATGTATTTGGTTCTTTGTGCTATCCGTTGAATGATCGTGAAGACTTGGGAAAACTCAAAGCAAAAGGTGATATTGGCATTTTCGTTGGCTACTCATCCTAATCCAAAGCATATAAGATATACAATCGTCGAACAAGGAAGATGATGGAGACAATGCACGTGAAGATCGATGAGCTTTCAGGTATGGCTTCTGATTACCTCAGATAAGAACCTCGGCTAAACCAAAAGGCTTGTGAACAAAGCAGTTTACAACCCGGACTTCATGGTCAGACTTCTGGACATATTAGCTCAAAACTCGTACATAACTAGGCTCCATCAGCACCGATTGAAACACCGAGTGTACGAGTATTGGATAGTTTGTTTGAAGCAATGTATGATGATTAATTTGAAGGAAACTGAACAAATAAATCTACAACAGATTCCGCTGCACAAACTCAACAAGTTCAACCTCAACCGCCACAAGATGTATCAACAACCTTAGAACCTGACGCACCGTCACCAAGTAATTCATGTACATCAACTCCAGCAACTCCACACATTGAAATCGTACTACCACATGTTGATGAGCCGTCACCATAACAACAAGAAGAAGATCAAAATGCAAATGATGCAGTGTTGAAAGAAGAACCGTTTGAAAATCCGTTCGGCACTACGACAACAGAATCGGCTGAGTCATCGTCAAGAAATGTCGACCCTTCCAACATGCACACATTTTATCAACCATACCCTTCAACATACAAATGGACTAAAGACCACCCACTTGATCAAGTCATTGGTGAACCCTCAAAGCCAGTTCAAACGAGACCAAGTCTAGCCACCGATTCAGAACTATGTATGTATGCTAATACGGTTACTGACAAAGAACCAACGAACATCAAGGAGGCTATGACTGACCATTGCCGGATAGAAGCGATGCAAGAAGAGCTGAATCAGTTTGAACAACGAGACTCATGGGAGTTAGTTGCAAAACCTATCGGCAAAACCATTCTCACTTTAAAGTGGTTATGAAACAACAAACGTGATGAGGAGCAAACTATCATTCGCAATAAGGCACGTCTCGTGGCAAGAGTATACCCACAAGAAGAAGGCATTGATTTTAAAGAGTCATTCGCACCGGTAGCTAGGCTCGAGGTTGTCAGGATATTCTTAGCATATGCCGCACACAAGTCCTTCACTGTCTACCAGATGGATGTAAAGACTGCATTTCTCAACGGAGATCTGAAAGAAGAAGTTTACGTGCATCAACCAGAAGGATTCATTGATGAAGAACATCCTGATCATGTCTACCAATTGAAAAAGGTTGTTTATAGTTTAAAGCAAGCTGCGAGAGCGTGGTATGACAAACGTTCAAACTTTCTTATATCCAACAAATTTTCTCGAGGTATTGTTGATCATACTTTGTTTAAAAAATGATCCGGCGATGACATTTTAATAGTACAAATTTATGTTGATGACATAATTTTTGGTTCCCTGAACCTTGAGTTGTGTTGGGAACACGTCTTAGATTATTGAAGTATCGATCATATTTTGTAATAGGTTGCTTAGGTCTTTAGGTTAGTTTTATTCTACAGCCTGTATAGAAGGCCCATGGGCTGTGGGCGTTTATTATTTTGTTTAATGGGCTGCGCCCCATCTTTTATCATTTCCTTATTAGGGCTAAGCCCATCTCATTGTTACACTATATATACCCTTCCCATTGAAGGGAATGGGTGTTGGTTAATGCATTGTTAAGTTTATCATTCTTAAGATTTAACCTACATTTCTCTCTCTCTCTTAATCCTCCTAGTAACCTTGTGTGATAATAACAAGACCTAACAAGTGGCATCAGAGCTAAACAAGGATTAAGGAATTTTTTGTGATTCGTTACTGTTCACCGTAATTTTTCCGAGTTAGGAAAGTTGGAAATTTTCTGAGTTAGGAAATTTTTCAAAAGTCCCGAGTAAGCGAATTTTTTCCGAGTTAGGAAAATCTTCCACAAGTCCCGATTAACAGAACTTTTCCGAGTTAGGAAAAATTGAAAATTTTCGAGTTAGGAAAATTTTCAAGCTTGTCCCGAGTTACTAAATTTTCGAGCTAGGAAATAATTCAACAACAATTTTTAGACTCAACTTTTCCGAGTTAGGAATTGTTGAGTTAAGGAATTGTCGAGTAAAGATATTTTCCGAGTTAGGAAAGATTTCCAAATTAGCTTTGTAATTTCCAAGTTTGGAAGAAACGCTATTTCTTTGTGAGATTTAACATTTTCGAGTTAGGAGAATTGTGAATCTTCCAAGTTTAGAAAATTTCATAAAATTCCGAGTTAGGAATATTTATATATCTTCCGAGTAAGGACGATCTTAAATCTTCCGAGTAAGGAATTTTCTCAAATTTTTGAGCAAGGAACATTCTAACCTTTTCCGAGTAAGGAAACGCATTATCTTAGAAATCCTGTGTGATTCTTCCCAGTAAGGCAGTTACCGAGCAATTTCCGAAAATATTTCCGAGTTAGGAAACAAGTTGTGCACACTTCAAAACAAATGATCACATATCCTATTTCCTTGGAACGATCCAACATCCACAGGTTACAACGTGATGTCTCAACCACCATACAACAACTACTTCAATAATCAACAACAACAATATCGACAACAACAACCGTACCGACAGTAGTACCCTCAACCAATGTATCAACAACAATACCCACTACCACAGTATCAACAACCACACATCCTCATGCAACAACACCAAGTTGTTCCTCAACCACAACCGATGCAAAATTACCAGCAACTACCTCTAAAGCAGCCTCACTAGTTTGACAAAATGTGCGAGGCAATAAGTAGTCAACAGTCCCAACACGAGGCCGGATCTATAGACACCCCTCCTATGCTTACTCTGGGTAACTACGTGCAGTGGTCAAGTCGTTTCCTTCGGTTTATCGAGCAAAAGAAAACCCATGGTAAGTTCATGAAGAAGTTCATCATTAAAGGACCATACCCACATCCTACAACCACGGTTCCAGGAGATGCCACTACAACTCCTCCAAGAGTAGCTACTACAATTCCTACTCATGTTACTCAACTTACCACTGAATAGGTTCAACAACAAGAGGCTAATGAATTGGAAATGTCTTATATACTTCAAGGGATACCAAACCCTATCTTTCAAAGCATTGATGCACAAAAGACAGCCAAGGACATGTGGGAACATGTACACCTTCTTATGGAAGGTACTGCATTAAATCAAGAGGATATGGATTCTAAACTCTACATGGAGTATACCAACTTTATGATTGAACAAGGGGAATCGTTGGAGTCATACTACCACAGATTTACAAATGTAGTCAACGAATTAGACCGTCACAACATCAAACTATCCAGGATTGCAGTAAACTCTAAGTTTCTGGGATGTCTCTGACCAGATTGGCAAAAGTACGTGACGTTTGTTCGACAAGCTAAACGGATAAACGACGTATCTTATGGGTAGTTATATGATTACCTAAAACAACACCAATCTGAAGTGTTGACATAAATAAATGCCTAAAAACATTATCAATATTTATTCATATCTCTATGTTTTGATGATCACAAAATGTAAACTCATTAAAACATAAACTTATAAGTTAAACAAGTACTTAGTTGTAAATATTCACTTCTACAACTAAAATCACTTAAGGTATGAATGAACTAATGCTTAATGCATTATATGATCAAAGGAACATTTTCTTAATAACTAGATTTTTTATAAAACATCAAAAACATTTTATATATTTTTGAAAAACATTTTTGGTATTAAATAAAAATGTTTAATCTTTTATAAAAATATGAATTCAAATTTTTAACCAAAATCAGTTAAAATGTTCCAGAAAAACCTTCCCCACAAAAGGACAAAATTGGCCAACGTTCAGTAGGGGCGGCCCCCTTAATTTTACTAGGCGGCCCCCTTAATAATTAAGGGGACCGCCCCCGCTCCAGTAGACCTCCAGCTGTCCAATTTTTCTCCTATAAATACCAGCCTTCTCCTGGACTTTTACTAACCCTTTTGCACTAAAACTTTCTGTTGTAGATCTCATTTCATATCTTAAATAAACCTTTGATCATGTAATCTTAAGCATTGGTTTCCAAGTGATCCAAGCTTCCACCATCCAAGTGCAAAAGAAGAATACTTCTATCAATCAAGATTAGAAGTATTACAACTTAGTATCATTTTGTTACTTAAGTTGTGTGTTTAACAAAGTTTGTAAATCATTCATTCATTTGTATGTAAGGTGTGTGTTGTAGACTAGTGTTGTGTGTAAGTAGTGAAGATGTTGTATAAGTAGTTGTGGTATAGAAGTTGTGAGGTCAAAGTGTAGAAGTCGTGAAGCCGTTGTGTAGAAGTCGTGAAGCCGTTGTGTAGATGTCGTGAACCCGTGGTGTAGAAGTTGTGAAGCCGTAGCTTAGAAGACGTGAAGTCCTTGTGTTGAAGTCGTGAAGCCGTAGCATAGAAGTTGTGTAGCGGTCGTGTTGAAGCCGTGAAGTCCTAGTCGTGAAGTCCTAGTGTTGAAGTCGTGAAGCCGTAGCATAGAGGTTGTGTAGCGGTCATGTTGAAGTCGTGAAGTCTTAGTCATGAAGACATAGTGTTGAAGTCGTGAAGCCGCATCATAGAGGTTGTGTAGCGGTCGTGTTGAAGTCGTGAAGAAGTCGTGAAGCAGTCGTGAAGTAGTCGTGAATAAGTTGTGAAGAAGTTGTGTTGTGAAGTTGTGAGATTGGTTCTAGCTACGATTAGAACTCGACATTTAGCTTTGTGTCGTTAAACCCGTGTAAGCCAAAGTTGTGTACGGTTTTCTCCGCCATAAGGGAGCTTATTGAAGTTGTGAAGAAAACTCTCGAGCAAGGTGTGCTCGGGGAGTGGAGTAGGGCAAGGAAGGTGTCCTTGTAGCCGAACCACTATAAATCTCTCGTGTCTCGGTTAGATCTTTCCATACCTTATTTATTTCTTTACTTGCATCGTCATTACTTTCATACACATAGGCTTATATAATTTCTAGTATTAATTAGAGGTCGACTTCACATAAAGATCAAATTGAAAATCCATTCAAGAAACCAAAACTTTTACAATCAATTTAAAAGAATACATATATAACTAATAATAAGGTTCAAGTTTTATTTTTCATACAAACTTGAATCTAAGTGTTTTAAAAATAAACAAAGGTTTTCATAATAAAATTAAAAAGACGTAAAACTATTCAACCCCCTCTTCTAGTTTTCCACAATTGGTATCAAGAGCCACGTCAATCAAGATATTTAAAATATACTGTATTTTAAAACTTGAATCGATCTATGGAATTCGAAAAATATCTAGAAGGGGAATCTTTGCTAAAACCACCACTATTTGAAAACTATACTTTTCTTGAATGGAAAAATAAATTTGAAACTTATGTGAAATCAATTGATCTAGATCTTTGGCATGTCATTTCGATTGGTGATTTTGAAAGTCAAACAAAAACATATTTTGAAAGTTAAACAAAAACATATTTTGTAAGTTAAACAAAAACTGATTTTGAAAATCAAACAAAAACGGATTTTGAAAGTCAAATTGATTATTTGAAAACGAAGAATGAAATAAATAATAAAGCTAAAATAATTATTTATAAAACCTTGCCGAAAGTTGAATATGAAAGAATATTCTTCTATAAAACGGCAAATGATATTTGGAAAAATTTCTTAAACTTTCATCAAGAAAAATGTCAAGGCAAAGATGAGGATTTTGATCTTGTACATGAATTAGTTATCCTAGAAAATTTAATAGATAAACATGTAGATAAAATAGATACATGTGCTACTAGTTCAAATGTTGTTAATGTAGGTGTTAGCGACGAAGACTACATGAATCAACTCCAAAGTGAACTCAATCCAAAATCATGGAGTGATACAGACGAAGGAGAAGATCATCATCCGTACAAGACATGTTCGGGTCAAGCCACTTCGGTTTAAATAAGGTGTTAGAAGCTTGCCATGATATACTTTCACACCTTGGTTATCTTGAAGACTCACCTATCATTCATACGTCGATCATCATCTAAGACATTACGAAGAAAAGCTAGGACGTGAGGTAAGTTCTCTTTTTAAATTTCATAAGTAATTACTTCATGCATATAATCTTATTAATGCCTTAGGATACGCTTAGTCTGATAGGTTGCTTTGCCTTTACCTTTAGTTATATTCGTTCTGTGGCTTAATGAACTAGAAACCCTTTAGTTAGCCCCCCTAAGTATTAGTAAACCAAGCAATCTTCATATTTGGTACTCTCCGATAGGTAAATTTAGGAACTTAATTTCTTCTAAAAGGAGAATGACTACTGGAGAATCTATTGACTAGAAACTCATTTTGACCTAACGGTTGAATTGCTTCTATGTGAGAAGTTGGGTGTGTGTAACCCGTAAAAACGGTCGTGTTTAGCTTGAATTGAGCACCACTAGTAATAGTCTCATACTCATTCTCCAACTTGAATACATTATTCTTCCTAAATATACCTAACGATAGTTTACTGCTATGAACTTTGCTTTTCACTAGAGCTTTTCATTCCTAGATGTATGTTATCTTGCATATATAAAATTTCTAGATGTTTACTTGCTCCTATGTGATTTGACTGCATGCCTTCGTAATTATTTGTTTAGTTGTTAAATGCATTGTCATTATAATAGCTTTTGTTTTTCTCTAACTACTCTGACATGATGTATTTTTGTATTTAGTCATAATACATGCTTAAAAGCCATAGGATATGTAGAAAGAGGTAGCATGTGACAATAGACTTAACCAATGCCCTTGAGCATGAGATCTTTCATAAACCACTATTTTTAAACATATAATTAATGGGACTTGTTTTTAAATTTGCAAAAACTTCACATTTTGGAAAAATGATTTTTCAAAAGATTACGACACATTTCTAATAAACATGTTTCACCATCCTACCTTTCTTCCAAACTTGTGTCTATAATTACGTGTTTATCAAAAACCAAAGATTGGAAAAATATGTTTTCTTTCCTCATAAAAACATTTTGAAATAAAGCCAAAACTATTTCAGTAATATATTTTTCACATCCACATAAAACCTACTTTCAAGCATTGTTGAATAATGCCAAAAACATTTCTTTAAATCATGTTTGGTGATCTCATATATGTCATATATACTTGTGTATATGACACTTATAAGTGAACTAAATCAAAAATGAAAAATCATGGTTTACTTATTAAAGATCTCACTTGGTACAAGTCTAGAAGTCCATGCTATCACAACTCCCCATTCCCTTGTACATAGATAATCATTAGGATTAATTAACTAGCTTATTAATCTTCCTAAATATGATACTATGAATTACTTGGTGCTATGTAGTGTTTTCTTGTCTAACATATATATGTTACATGCTAAATGAGTTGCTTGCATGCTAGATAATAAAGTCTAATGAATATGCTTAGCATACATAAGTTATTAAATCCTAAATTGCCTCAAAAGAAGTTGGACTTGCTTGAAACTAAACCCAAAAACACAACCCTTTCAAAATTTTCTGCCAAAAACCCATTTCCAGTAACCTGGAAATCAGCAGATGGGCGGCCCCCTTAATTCATTAGGCGGCCCCCTTAATCTTTAAGGGGACCGGCCCCTTAATTAAGGGGACCGGCCATCTGATGGTCGAAGGTGCTGCTCCCTTTTTCTATTTTTAAGCCCATTTTATCCTATACTTCCCAAAATTCACAAACACATTTTGTCACAAACCACCCTCCAAAATTTACCTTCCACAATCACATCATCACTACACCATAAATACTCTTTTGGAGGAGGAAGCTTGACATTTGCCATAACCCAACAAATGATGTTGTTCAAACTCAACCAACACCTAAACCTCATCCTAATGAACCCTTTCACACACATAACCAATCATCCATATGTCCACCTTCATTCACTCATAATTACCCAAGTTCACAAATGTCTCCACTACCAAAAGTGTCACCACCACTTCCACCAAATAACAACCACTCTCCATCATCATCACCTTCCACTCAACACTTGAAGTTCATTGAAGAACTCAAGGAAGCCCATGAGCTTAATGCTCTCCTTGCTTTGCACCTTGCTCAAAGCAACTTAAACCATCATCACCATCCATCTCACCATCATTACCATCATCACCACATCATTTGAGTCAAATTGAGAAACATGTCAACAACTGTCCTTGTTGCATCTTTCTCCAAAATCAAACCATCATTACCATCATCACCATCCATCTCACCATCATTACCATCATCACCACATCACTTGAGTCAAATTGAGAAACATGTCAACAATTGTCCTTGTTGCATCTTTCTCCAAAATCAAACCATCATTACCATCATCACCATCCATCTCACCATCATTACCATCATCACCACATCACTTGAGTCAAATTGAGAAACATGTCAACAATTGTACTTGTTGCATCTTTCTCCAAAATCAAACCATCGCCTTAAATGAGCGTCTCACTTGGATTGAGTATCTTCTCACTAGATCTAATCCAACACCACCACTTGAACAACATCAAAACCCTCATTCAACATGGTCAAGTCCAAGCTCTCCACCTCCAATTCCTCTATCAACACTCTCTCCAACATCCATACACCCAAACTTACAACCCCATTAATCCAACATTTTTACCCCCTCTTTACCATCATCCATCCAAAATAATCCAAATTTTCATGTCTCAAGCAAGTCCAATGGATCTCTTAGGCAATTTAAAATTTTTCTACTTATTGCATGCTATAAGCAAAATATGTGTTGTATCAATAATTATGTTTTTAACATAATTATTTTCAACTAGTGAATGCTTTATTTCTTGTCTTTAATATATGATTGTTATGCTTATTGCTTGTATACTTGATATCATGATATATATACATGCTTGATGATTAATAACATGCTTATTCCGTAATATGTTTTAAATGTATGCATGCGTAATTAACATGTTTATGTCACTATTTAATCATTCTTGATGTACATGATTCAAATGGAGCTTGCTGCAAAAACACCCTAAAAATGACCCTTTTCTGGAAATTTTTCAAATTTGGTCGCCTGGGAAAACACCAGATGGGCGGCCCCCTTAATTCTCTAGGCGGTCCCTTTAATTTTAAGGGGGCCGGCCTACAATTAAGGGGACCGGCCATCTGGGCAGTAAAATTTACTGTTTTCTTTTGCATCTTGCGACCCCTTTTATCTAGCCCAAACCTTACCTAAATCAACCATCACCTCCATCAAACACCCATTTTCATTCACCATGCTATCACCAAAATCATCTCTAAGACACCAAAACTCCATCACCACCACCTCAATGTTAATCCCCAAGTGCACCAAATGTACCATCAAAAACACCCTTTCATCCATCAATAACTACATCAACTCACACCTTTCATCACCACCATCAAGAGCATCAACTCCACCTCCTACTCAAGAACCTCCATTCACCCAACTTGTCATTTCCATATCACCAATAACACCTCTTGATGCTCATTTCTCATCATCACCAATACCACCACACCCACAACCGAACCGTCATCTTTGGTCTTAGAGATGAGATACACTACATGTTTTCATCCCTTGAACACATGCTGAACAACCAACCTCCACCACAACCTCCATCATTTTCACCCACTACACTACCACCACCTTCATTCTCACCAAATTAAGCATATGCAATGCTTAATCAAAAATAATTTTTCAAACCATTTTGTGTGCAAGCCCCATGGAAGATCATGTACTCCTAGAATGATTATGTAGATTGCATTACTTACTAGCCAATGTAGGATCGAATATAATCTTGGATGGTTGTGTATTGATACACAACATTGTTAATGAATGTCTTTATATGCATGCTTATTTTTGCTATATATATGCTTGTGCTTCTAATATTTTTCTTGCAAGTATTCCATGTATCAATTCCTTGGTGCCCTCAAACGAGGGGGAGCACACATCAAGGGGGAGTTCTCGTTCCGACAAATTTTGTCTCTAAAACTTGTCGGCTCAACCTTTATGATGCTACAAAAAGGGGGAGAAGTGAATATAAACTCACTAAATACTTGTCCAAAAATAACTTTTTGGATTTAATGAGTTTAGGTTTTGTAATCATCAAAAAGGGGGAGATTGTTGACATAAATAAATGCCTAAAAACATTATCAATATTTATTCATATCTCTATGTTTTGATGATCACAAAATGTAAACTCATTAAACCATAAACTTATAAGTTAAACAAGTACTTAGTTGTAAATATTCACTTCTACAACTAAAATCACTTAAGGTATGAATGAACTAATGCTTAATGCATTATATGATCAAAAGAATATTTTCTTAATAACTAGATTTTTTATAAAACATCAAAAACATTTTATATATTTTTGAAAAACATTTTTGGTATTAAATAAAAATGTTTAATCTTTTATAAAAATATGAATTCAAATTTTTAACCAAAATCAGTTAAAATGTTCTAGAAAAACCTTCCCCACAAAAGGGCAAATTTGGCCAACGTTCAGTAGGGGCGGCCCCCTTAATTTTACTAGGCGGCCCCCTTAATAATTAAGGGGACCGCCTCCGCTCCAGTAGACCTTCAGCTGTCCAATTTTTCTCCTATAAATACCAGCCTTCTCCTGGACTTTTACTAACCCTTTTGCACTAAAACTTTCTGTTGTAGATCTCATTTCATATCTTAAATAAACCTTTGATCATGTAATCTTAAGCATTGGTTTCCAAGTGATCCAAGCTTCCACCATCCAAGTGCAAAAGAAGAATACTTCTATCAATCAAGATTAGAAGTATTACAACTTAGTATCATTTTGTTACTTAAGTTGTGTGTTTAACAAAGTTTGTAAATCTGATCGACCCCAAACAGTCAACTTAAATCAACCACGGATGTGGTCAAATAAAGTCAAACTACTTGAAGACAATTAACCAAGGAGTATAGTATTTTCCCGGATCGTTATATCCCAGCGAAGCGTGAAATTGTGTTTAGAGACGAATTGTGATCAAGTGTTTATTGAATGAAAAAGGGGATATTTGAGATTTTTCTTTTTTAACAATTCTAAATAACAAATTAAAAACAGATATACACAAGAAAATTAAACGCGAATTAAATTAAGAAAACGCGTAACAGGAAAATCTAAAATGGGACAAAAACTGAAATATATGAAATTTAAAACCTAAAAATGTAAAATTACTTAAAACTTATTTAAAAACTTAAATTATAATTTTTTACACTTTATTTCTATTTATTATTAATTATTTATTATTTAATTACCTATTAAACTATTTAAATTTATAAAAAATACTAAATGAACAAAGAAAATTCTAAAACTTTTTCTATAAATATTATTAAGTAAAAAGAAGCTAAGAAAATTATAAAAATGAAAATTACTTAATTAAAAATTTAAAAAGATAAATTCTATTAAATAGAAGCTATCACTATTTTTCTATTTTTGTTTTACTTAAGGTCTAAAAATATAATTATATTTTTCCTAGATTATAAATGACAAAAGAAAATTATGAAAATTAAAACCATCATCACCATCCATCTCACCATCATTACCATCATCACCACATCATTTGAGTCAAATTGAGAAACATGTCAACAACTTTCCTTGTTGCATCTTTCTCCAAAATCAAACCATCATTACCATCATCACCATCCATCTCACCATCATTACCATCATCACCACATCACTTGAGTCAAATTGAGAAACATGTCAACAATTGTCCTTGTTGCATCTTTCTCCAAAATCAAACCATCATTACCATCATCACCATCCATCTCACCATCATTACCATCATCACCACATCACTTGAGTCAAATTGAGAAACATGTCAACAATTGTACTTGTTGCATCTTTCTCCAAAATCAAACCATCGCCTTAAATGAGCGTCTCACTTGGATTGAGTATCTTCTCACTAGATCTAATCCAACACCACCACTTGAACAACATCAAAACCCTCATTCAACATGGTCAAGTCCAAGCTCTCCACCTCCAATTCCTCTATCAACACTCTCTCCAACATCCATACACCCAAACTTACAACCCCATTAATCCAACATTTTTACCCCCTCTTTACCATCATCCATCCAAAATAATCCAAATTTTCATGTCTCAAGCAAGTCCAATGGATCTCTTAGGCAATTTAAAATTTTTCTACTTATTGCATGCTATAAGCAAAATATGTGTTGTATCAATAATTATGTTTTTAACATAATTATTTTCAACTAGTGAATGCTTTATTTCTTGTCTTTAATATATGATTGTTATGCTTATTGCTTGTATACTTGATATCATGATATATATACATGCTTGATGATTAATAACATGCTTATTCCGTAATATGTTTTAAATGTATGCATGCGTAATTAACATGTTTATGTCACTATTTAATCATTCTTGATGTACATGATTCAAATGGAGCTTGCTGCAAAAACACCCTAAAAATGACCCTTTTCTGGAAATTTTTCAAATTTGGTCGCCTGGGAAAACACCAGATGGGCGGCCCCCTTAATTCTCTAGGCGGTCCCTTTAATTTTAAGGGGGCCGGCCTACAATTAAGGGGACCGGCCATCTGGGCAGTAAAATTTACTGTTTTCTTTTGCATCTTGCGACCCCTTTTATCTAGCCCAAACCTTACCTAAATCAACCATCACCTCCATCAAACACCCATTTTCATTCACCATGCTATCACCAAAATCATCTCTAAGACACCAAAACTCCATCACCACCACCTCAATGTTAATCCCCAAGTGCACCAAATGTACCATCAAAAACACCCTTTCATCCATCAATAACTACATCAACTCACACCTTTCATCACCACCATCAAGAGCATCAACTCCACCTCCTACTCAAGAACCTCCATTCACCCAACTTGTCATTTCCATATCACCAATAACACCTCTTGATGCTCATTTCTCATCATCACCAATACCACCACACCCACAACCGAACCGTCATCTTTGGTCTTAGAGATGAGATACACTACATGTTTCCATCCCTTGAACACATGCTGAACAACCAACCTCCACCACAACCTCCATCATTTTCACCCACTACACTACCACCACCTTCATTCTCACCAAATTAAGCATATGCAATGCTTAATCAAAAATAATTTTTCAAACCATTTTGTGTGCAAGCCCCATGGAAGATCATGTACTCCTAGAATGATTATGTAGATTGCATTACTTACTAGCCAATGTAGGATCGAATATAATCTTGGATGGTTGTGTATTGATACACAACATTGTTAATGAATGTCTTTATATGCATGCTTATTTTTGCTATATATATGCTTGTGCTTCTAATATTTTTCTTGCAAGTATTCCATGTATCGATTCCTTGGTGCCCTCAAACGAGGGGGAGCACACATCAAGGGGGAGTTCTCGTTCCGACAAATTTTGTCTCTAAAACTTGTCGGCTC
Organism: Artemisia tridentata subsp. tridentata; assembly: GCA_021014915.2. NCBI lineage: Eukaryota > Viridiplantae > Streptophyta > Magnoliopsida > Asterales > Asteraceae > Artemisia > Artemisia tridentata. The sequence continues at coordinate 132,072,404 of CP139509.1, read as the reverse complement.
AACCTTTATGATGCTACAAAAAGGGGGAGAAGTGAATATAAACTCACTAAATACTTGTCCAAAAATAACTTTTTGGATTTAATGAGTTTAGGTTTTGTAATCATCAAAAAGGGGGAGATTGTTGACATAAATAAATGCCTAAAAACATTATCAATATTTATTCATATCTCTATGTTTTGATGATCACAAAATGTAAACTCATTAAACCATAAACTTATAAGTTAAACAAGTACTTAGTTGTAAATATTCACTTCTACAACTAAAATCACTTAAGGTATGAATGAACTAATGCTTAATGCATTATATGATCAAAAGAATATTTTCTTAATAACTAGATTTTTTATAAAACATCAAAAACATTTTATATATTTTTGAAAAACATTTTTGGTATTAAATAAAAATGTTTAATCTTTTATAAAAATATGAATTCAAATTTTTAACCAAAATCAGTTAAAATGTTCTAGAAAAACCTTCCCCACAAAAGGGCAAATTTGGCCAACGTTCAGTAGGGGCGGCCCCCTTAATTTTACTAGGCGGCCCCCTTAATAATTAAGGGGACCGCCTCCGCTCCAGTAGACCTTCAGCTGTCCAATTTTTCTCCTATAAATACCAGCCTTCTCCTGGACTTTTACTAACCCTTTTGCACTAAAACTTTATGTTGTAGATCTCATTTCATATCTTAAATAAACCTTTGATCATGTAATCTTAAGCATTGGTTTCCAAGTGATCCAAGCTTCCACCATCCAAGTGCAAAAGAAGAATACTTCTATCAATCAAGATTAGAAGTATTACAACTTAGTATCATTTTGTTACTTAAGTTGTGTGTTTAACAAAGTTTGTAAATCTGATCGACCCCAAACAGTCAACTTAAATCAACCACGGATGTGGTCAAATAAAGTCAAACTACTTGAAGACAATTAACCAAGGAGTATAGTGTTTTCCCGGGTCGTTATATCCCAGCGAAGCGTGAAATTGTGTTTAGAGACGAATTGTGATCAAGTGTTTATTGAATGAAAAAGGGGATATTTGAGATTTTTCTTTTTTAACAATTCTAAATAACAAATTAAAAACAGATATACACAAGAAAATTAAACGCGAATTAAATTAAGAAAACGCGTAACAGGAAAATCTAAAATGGGACAAAAACTGAAATATATGAAATTTAAAACCTAAAAATGTAAAATTACTTAAAACTTATTTAAAAACTTAAATTATAATTTTTTACACTTTATTTCTATTTATTATTAATTATTTATTATTTAATTACCTATTAAACTATTTAAATTTATAAAAAATACTAAATGAACAAAGAAAATTCTAAAAATTTTTCTATAAATATTATTAAGTAAAAAGAAGCTAAGAAAATTATAAAAATGAAAATTACTTAATTAAAAATTTAAAAAGATAAATTCTATTAAATAGAAGCTATCACTATTTTTCTATTTTTGTTTTACTTAAGGTCTAAAAATATAATTATATTTTTCCTAGATTATAAATGACAAAATAAAATTATGAAAATTAAAATTATATTTTTCTGATTATTATTCTATTTATTATGATTTAATTACTAATAGAAACTAATTAAAAAGATTAAAAATATTAAATGATTAAAGAAAAATCTGAAAAATTCAAGATAAGTCTAGAATATTATTTAGTAGCTAAGAAAATTAAAAGTGGAACTTATCTAAGGCTAATAGGCTGATTTGGGCTAATAAGCAGTTTGCTTATAAGCACAAAATAAGCTAAAAAGCAATAAAAGTTGCCAAAAGCTCAGGAACAGATTAATATACTAAAATAAACACAAAACAACTGAAAAACACAAATAAGCACAAGAGATTAAGCTGATAAGCACCTATGCAGTTGGGAATTTCAAGACAGAAACTCAGAAAAATGCCAAAATTGCAGGGCAAATTAAGCAATCAAATAAGCTACTGAGATGTAAATTAATGGGGGCAAAAGTGAGCTAGTACTACTGGCTATTCTGAAAACCACAAAGCAAGGCTTAAGCTAATCTAGATAAGCCATAATTGGATCAAGATCAGCAGCAAAAACACTGAGTCTGCTGTTTGTGCAGAGGTTGTGCAGAAATGCACAACTCAAAGCAACCTTAACCAACTCTTTTGATTACTTCTAATAGGGTCTAAGGGATCTCAGAAAAGCCATAGAAAGGGACCAAATTAGCTTGTGGCTATATAAGGTTTGTTTGAGCTTTTTGAGGGGTAAAATTAACACAAGCTACTAAAAATATGATTTTCTATCAATACTGCTACTAAGAACTTGAAAACACCTTATTTGGACTATATTAAGCAGGTTTGAAGTTGGGAAAAAGGTAAATGCACAGTAACAATGGTTTTGACCAATTGACTGCACAAAACCAAACACCCCTTAATATGGTGTTTGTGGTGATTTTACAAAGGAAACACACTATTTTAAAATAGAAGATCTGATTTTAATGATTAAGTAACTTATTTAAACACTGATTAACAACTTTCAACAGGAAAATAAGCAATCTAATAAGTTTATGCTAATATTGCTTATTTGACTGATTTTAATTATAAAGTGGAAAATGAGATTTTTACTTAAACTACTTATTACACTAGGCTATTAATCCTTCAAATACCACAGATAAGTAAGAAAATAACAATAATCAAACAAATAAGCTATAGAACAGTAGTATGGAATTTAATGCAACATTTTGAGAATTGCTTACAACTGAGTGAGCTTATGATACAAAGAACCAAGGACCAGAACCTTTCCTAGCTTGTTCACACAAGCTAGAAAACACCACTAAGCCTTCCTGAATAGCTTTTTACCCCAGAATCAGCTTATTGCCCCTCAGGTTGACTTTTGTTGACTTTCTTCAATTTCTTGATTAGAACTGATTTATACTAATATAAACTTACTACAAGCTATAATAAGCTTGCATAAGCTTATGGAAACAGCTGAGAAGCTATTTCAATACTACTTATTTATGTTTGATTTCTCAGTACAACATAGAAAACTAGAATTATCATTAACTACTGAAATTGGACAAAGATTGATATCAAACAAGCTTAACTTACTTTTTATTGATTACTGAAACATGAGATTACAAATTATGTCTACTGGAAAGAAAATACGATTATGCTACTATTACCTACTTGCTCTTTTTGAGCTACATTTGCTTCTATTTATACAAAATTAAAGTGGGATAACCCTAGTCGACATCCTTGAATCTATCAGCACCCTTGAATTGCTTCAATTTGATCTCATTCGTTGGATTCCACTTTTGGCGGGAAAACAGGACAAGTGGCTATTTCATCTGTTTTAGTTAGTGGGAGTGGGGAAGATGCATTAAATGCATTTGGGAGTGTTAGGTAGCGTGTTTGGAGGGGGAATGAGGTGGTGAGACAGCTGTGGAATGAGGTGGGGGGTGGTATTGTTTTGGCGGTATGGTTTGAAGAAGATGGGTTTGACCTGGTCAAACTGAGTGTTTAACTCAGTGGTTGGGGTTGGGCTTATTATTGATTGGGCTTGGTAACTGGGTATTGGGTTGGGTTATTTAATATAAGGGATGGGTTTAAGGTTGGGTTTTATTTTAGGATAGGGTCCGGATTTTGGTTTTAATTAAACACAAGGACCAATTTTGTAATTACTGAATTTATGAAGGGTTGAACTTGCAACATTTCCAAAGTTATCCAAAGGACCAATTCTACCATAGATGAATAGAACAAGGGTTATATTTGATAATTTTCCTATTTTTTTAATCCCAGGGACTATTTTTGACATTTTTAAAACTTGGGGGACCAAAGTTGTAATTTTGCAAACTTGAACCTTAAAGGACTAATCTTGACAACTTATGAATCCCCAAGGACCTTTGATGATATTTAACATGTTTTAAATAACCAGGGACTAGTTCTGCCAATTTGTGAAACTTCAGGGACTGAAAATGACAATTATGCAAACTTAGTTCGTTTTTCACTTGTTTTCAATCTTTTTGTTCCTGAATCATATAAAAACACATTTTATGATATTTTCTGTATTTTGAGGCATATCTGCATGTTTTTAATTGATTTTGCAGATAAAATGTGACAGAAATGATGAGTAATTAGACACTCATCAAAATCATTCACTCATTTGTATGTAAGGTGTGTGTTGTAGACTAGTGTTGTGTGTAAGTAGTGAAGATGTTGTATAAGTAGTTGTGGTATAGAAGTTGTGAGGTCAAAGTGTAGAAGTCGTGAAGTCGTTGTGTAGAAGTCGTGAAGCCGTTGTGTAGATGTCGTGAACCCGTGGTGTAGAAGTTGTGAAGCCGTAGCTTAGAAGACGTGAAGTCCTTGTGTTGAAGTCGTGAAGCCGTAGCATAGAAGTTGTGTAGCGGTCGTGTTGAAGCCGTGAAGTCCTAGTCGTGAAGTCCTAGTGTTGAAGTCGTGAAGCCGTAGCATAGAGGTTGTGTAGCGGTCATGTTGAAGTCGTGAAGTCTTAGTCATGAAGACATAGTGTTGAAGTCGTGAAGCCGCATCATAGAGGTTGTGTAGCGGTCGTGTTGAAGTCGTGAAGAAGTCGTGAAGCAGTCGTGAATAAGTTGTGAAGAAGTTGTGTTGTGAAGTTGTGAGATTGGTTCTAGCTACGATTAGAACTCGACATTTAGCTTTGTGTCGTTAAACCCGTGTAAGCCAAAGTTGTGTACGGTTTTCTCCGCCATAAGGGAGCTTATTGAAGTTGTGAAGAAAACTCTCGAGCAAGGTGTGCTCGGGGAGTGGAGTAGGGCAAGGAAGGTGTCCTTGTAGCCGAACCACTATAAATCTCTCGTGTCTCGGTTAGATCTTTCCATACCTTATTTATTTCTTTACTTGCATCGTCATTACTTTCATACACATAGGCTTATATAATTGCTAGTATTAATTAGAGGTCGACTTCACATAAAGATCAAATTGAAAATCCATTCAAGAAACCAAAACTTTTACAATCAATTTAAAAGAATACATATATAACTAATAATAAGGTTCAAGTTTTATTTTTCATACAAACTTGAATCTAAGTGTTTTAAAAATAAACAAAGGTTTTCATAATAAAATTAAAAAGACGTAAAACTATTCAACCCCCCCTTCTAGTTTTCCACATGAAGTTGACAAGGATAGAGCAGCACGTGGGGGATTCTCATCAGCACCTATACCAAACCCACTCGCATTGGTGGCTCAGTCACAGTTTGTACCACAACCAAATCAGAGTTATGTCCAGCCTATGCATACCCCAATATACCCTTCACAGACTTCATCAACCCAAATCTTACCATATGAAGCACTACCACAATATTCTGACAATTAACTGGTGTCATACGACAACAATGATTCAATGATGTACACCAACGTTGAAAATGATGAAGATGATGCGTTTAACTCATTGAACGAAGGATTTGCTCTCATTGCCAAGGCATTTAGCAAATTCTCAAACAAATCCAACAACCGCCTAAGGTCTTCTTCGAACACGCATAACCAGGCAGTTGTTAATGATGGCAGATTTGAGATACAAAATAGGGCTTCAGGGAGATATGGTTTAGGCAGCTATACAGGGAACTCAGGTGGACAAAGGTTTAATGCAGCTGGAAGTAGTAGAAACAGTGTTGGTAACATACAGCGTAGGGCAGAAATTGTTGAGACTGGGAGTTCTGGGATTGGAAACACAGGGATCAAGTGCTACAACTGCGGAGGAAAGGGTCACATAGCCAATGCATACCCCAACCAAAAGAACTAGGGGAAGTGCATATCATAAGGAAGCTCTTCTTTTGGCCCTCAAATATGAACGTGGAAGTACTCTCACTGAAAAGGAGCAAAGTTTCATGGCGAATGCTTACTCAGATGATGACATGGAGGACCTGGAAGTAGCTGTTATGTTGATGGCTAATATGCAGGAAGTGAACATGGGTGAAACAGGCCCGGTCTATGATACCGATGGCTTGTCTCAGGTACCTAATTCAAAATGTCTAATTGATGATATTGTGTCACCCTTTACATCTGCGTTAGCCAGAGAAAATCTTGGACTAAATGACTCATCATTATCCTTGGAAGTCGATGACCAAATAAACACCGTTGTTACATTTGATGATGATCAAATTAACCCCGTTTTTTCATTTGATGATCCTCTTTCTGATGATGATAATGACCATTTTGAACAAGAAAATCTCTTGCCTGACTAAGAGCTCATGACATTACTGCTGAACACTGATGAGTGTGTGAATACTCATCATTTTATGCCCATTTTAGACCATAAAAATACTGAAAATGGCAAAATACACCAAATATTACTGCAGATATCCTTGGTTTATGTTTTTCTGTGTTTCAGGTACAAATGATTGAAAACAGGGCAAAAAGGAGCAAAACCGAGCACGAGATTGGAATATCATCAAAAGCCGATGTCGGGAAAGGAATTTATGAGTTTGGACCGGGACATTGCTCAAATTATCAAAGTCAACTTCCAAGAATTCTGAAATAACACAAATAGCCCTTGGAGATGATTTTCAGAAATTACATGATTGGTCCCTGGATTTTCAGCTTTGGCAACTTTGGTCCTCAAAGTTTAAATACATTCCATCCATAACCCTTAACCCTTAAATCCCAAAATAAATAAAAACCAACCCAAAACACATAAACCCGGCCCAACTCACCCACAAGCCCAACCATCCCTTAACTAAAACACAAAATTTTGACCTTCGGTCAATATCTTCTACCCCGCCAAAACCCAAAACCAGAAACCACCCTCTCACCCACCATTTTCTTTTGACAAACCAACCCTCCCCCTCACCCTGCAACCATCCACCACACCTACCCAATCCAAGTATTTAATGCTTCTTCTACCTCACAAGCAACCAGGTACCAAGTGGATTTTTCACTAATATATTTTTTGGCGCCAAAAACTGAAGTGATGGCTCAGATGAATTCTCCCCAATCCAACGGCTCAGGTTTACTCAGAAGAGGTCAAGAGGGCAATCCCACTTTAGTTTTACTATAAATAGGGCATTTGTAGCCTTTTGGAGGCATGTAGAAAATTAGTTGTAGTCATATTTTATTTTAAGTACTTTATTAATTGTAATCTTTAGCCTTCGGTGATTAATTCAAGTGTTTTCAAGTTAATTGTTCTAGTTTAACTCAGTTGTGTACTAATTTTCAAGTTCAATAAAAATTCAAAGTTCTTGGTTAAATCGAATTAAGTTGTTTAGTCACTAGAAATCAATCACAAGCTTCCTACCCTCTCTTATAAGCTTATAGAAGCTCTTAATAGCTTTTTGTAAGATTATAACATTTTCAAAATGTTCTAATTTTGAAAAGCCAAAAAGTCAATGAAAGTCAACCTTAGCATTTGTGGAAAGCTATTGGAAGTTGCCTGCAATGGAGGGGTAAGATGGACTATTACCTAGCTTGTTCACAAGCTAGGAGCTTGTAGCTGCCATTTGGGAGCCCTTGTTTAGCTAGGGTCTCAAGTGAATCAATTTCTATTTTTTTTTATACTTTTACTGTAGCAACTGCTTATTCTCTGCTTATTTATGATATTCAGTGCTTAATTGAGTAGAAGTAACTTATGTGATCATGTTTGTGCTTAGTTGTTAGTAGTAAGTCCTGATATCTCTTTTTACTCTTTAAAGTTCAAAAAAGTCAAAAACAGTCAAATAAGCAGTCAACTTATTTGAGTGCTTAATTTTAGTAGAAAGTAGTTCATTAGGGCTTAACTAAGTTAGCAAATCAGTTTTGATTCATTTTCATAGCTTAAATTGGCCTGTGCTTTTGAAAATCCAAAAATCAGACACAAAATGGGATGTTTGGGTCAAGAGTCAAACTGGGTCAAAATGGGTGGATATTGTTCATTTGCCAATTCATGAACTTTAATCTTGCTTAAATCAACTGAATTAAGCTATTTGTAACCTGTTTAGAGCTAATTTGATGGACTTAATAGTTTTGAATGTACTGTGATGAGCTTAGAGTACCAACTGATCAAATAAGCTCAATATAGCAATAAGCTGTTTTTGAGCTTTACTTTTGGCATTTCTAAGTTTAAAATAGCATATTAAGTGGTTACAATAGAGTTGGATAGGATTCAATAGGGTTTGAGGTGTTTTAGCCATTTTGCTCAACAAAAGTCTGCACAGAGCCTCAGTGATCAGCAGACTCAGTGTGTTTTGTCCCTCTTTTGTTGAACTTAAGTGCTTATTGATTAAGTTTTCTTGATTGAATGCTTATTTTCCTTGATGGTCATTAAAATCAGACATGAGCCAAGCTTATCAAAGCCTTGAAATAAGCTAGAAATTCCACTAATTCCAATTAAGTATACACTGAGTCATCAGTGTATACTTGTGAGGAATAGCAAATTTCAAGCTTATTTTTAAGCATTTGACAAGTTGCTTATTATCTAATTTTTGGATCTAAGTAATCCTTGCTAGGCCAGCTTTTACTGCCATAAGCTTTTGTGTTCTTTAGTTGCCATTTAAGCACTTAAAAATAAGCCCAAAGTTGCCTAAGTTGAGTGATTTCTGCCCTGTGCACCTCAGTACCTCAGCAGACCCATTTTGTTTATTCTAGCTTTGATTCAGTGCTTATTGCCTCTTCTTGTTGCTTATTTGTTTTCATTATTAGCTTATTTGTGTCTTTAGCTTATTTCACATGTTTATTTGGCTTATTAGTTTAGCTTTTTAGTCAGTTTTCATTGCCCTTAGCTTTTTAGTTTTCTTTGCCTGCTGATCTGATCCTTGGGCTTATTTCTGTGCTTATTTGTGGTATTCTAATTAAGTTGTAGTTTTAAAGTTTGCTTATTGGTCTGTGCTTATTGATTTACAATCAGAAAAAAAAAAAAAAAAAAATCAAGTAAAAAGCTAAGGCCAGGATTCGAACCCTGGACCTCTAGCTACCAAAGCCTCAACACACACACCAATCACCAACTGCCCTAGGGTCTTTGTTCAGTTAACTCTTACCCACTTTTTTATTTAACCTTGTTTTTTCCCTTTTAAAGCTTATTCTCCATTTTGCTTATTAACCGCTTATCCCAATAAGCAGTTAACCCAATTTTATTTTTCATAGATTCTAATTATAATTAAGAAGTTTTCTGGAATTTTTCATAATTTTCCATTTTCATTTACTATTTTTAATTTATTTTTCTTTTAAATTCTGTTTTTAATTCATAATAAAAAATATAAAAGTAAAAAAAAATATAATTCTTTTTTCTAAATTTTTCTTTTATCATTTGGAACTTAGGAAAAATAAATTTGAACTTGTAGGGTTAATTTTCATAGATTCTAGTTTTAGGCTCGTGTTTATAATTCCCGACTCGCGTTTTTAATTTAATTAAGTTGTGTTTCATTTTTCTTTGTAATTCTGTTTGCCATATTTTTAGTAGATATTAAAAAAAAAAAAAAAAAAAAAAAAAAAAATCCAAATCCAAAATCCAATCATCAAGCATTTTAATTCCTAACCGATAACAAAATCCTCGATTCACACCTCGCTAGGACACGACCCGGGTAATTACTTATCCGGTATCTCACACCGTATTCAAGGGTTTTGCACGTTGACTTTTTTCCTAAGAGGTTGACTAGTTGATTCCCAAGTATCACGGGGATCCGATACTATATTTATATATATACTCACACACGGATCAACCACCAAGACACAGTTAGATGCTCATAAATCCCAAATTGATAAGTGTAATAAAATAAACAGAAATCTAAAAGCAAAAGTCGCATTATTAACTAAGGATAATGAGTGCTACAAGGAACAACTTTCAAATTTTGAAAACCAAGAAAAATGTGAGAAAAGCTTTGAGTCTGCATTCCAAGAGTCATATGTGCAGGTACAAAATTTAGAACATCAAGTTCGTGAATTGACCGTTTCCAAGAATGAGATAATTTTACAAAAAGAACAAGAAAAATTAGACTTTCAAAAACAAGTTGACATTCTTCACTCTGAACTTAATCAAACAAAAACAGAGCTGTCCACTTGTCAAAATGATTTTTCTGAACACCGTGAAAGTTCAAGGAAACGAGTTGATTCATATATTGAGGAAATTCTTGTCTTGGAATCCAAACTTGAAGAATTTCAGAACGTTGTGTATAAAACTGGCAAATCAATAACCACCATCCAAAAGCTAATGGTAAAACCAAATCCAAAAGGATATGGGTTTGCTATTGGCAGTGATAAACCAGGTTTTCTACATAAAGCACTTAAAGAAAATACAAAGTTATATAGTGCTGAACATTTGCTTGATGATTCCTTTTTGCGTGTTGTTGTTTACGCTAGTGAGGAGGAAATAGAACAGGCGGATGAAAGGCGATCTAAAATGAGTGAAGTCCGTTTTCATAAACCATATGATTATTTTCAAGTACCTCATATTAGCGAAACCTTCGTCCCTCAAAAGGAAAAATCACAACCATCATGGTTTTTTGATATGGATGCATTTCCTGAAGTAGTCCCTGTAACCAATGAAGCACAAGTAAATTACTCTTTGCAAAATCCAGGTGTCGTTTCTTCTATACCAAAACCATGTCGTGTCCTCTGATATTTTAATACTTTTTTGGAGGACATAAAATTTTTGGAAGACGCAATTGAACGAAACTCATAAATAACAGTCACTACTTTTCTTTCTCCTTATGAAAAAGAAAAGAGAGAAGTCTTTCAACAACAATTTTTACCACACGTTCAACAACTGAGACTTTGTGCTACACATTGGGAACAGGAACTGCAATCGGATATTGCATCAATGATGAGCATTTTCAAAGCAAAACTTTGGAACAAGAAGCAGATCGACAAAATTTTGGAAAATGTTCTATGTTCTGATGTTATTTCTGTGATTATGAATTCTATTTTTGTGGATTGTAATGGTATGATTGTTGATGCTCATTCTATTGATATTAAGTTGTTGAGATCAGAGATTGATAATTTTAGACAAGAAAATGAGAAGCTTGAACAAGTCAATGATGATGTGAAAAACGATTTTTCAAAAGAAATTTTCAATATTTGCAAAGCGTTGGATAAGTGTCAGACTCAAAGCATTAACATTGAGTTAGCATTACAAAAACAAAAAGAATCTTTTTCATTTCAAAACAATCATGCTTCCAAAAATCTGATTAAGAAAGAAAATGTTGTATTAAAACAACAAATTTCTAAATACGAAAAGGACATCGATAAAGTTTGCGAAAACCGAAATAACCTTCTTCGATTAAATCGTGAATTGGATTCTAAAATTCAACAAAAGAAACACATCATCATTGAATTGAGAGAAAAAATTAATGTACGTGAAAAAGGGAAAATTGCAAACAAGAATGTGATTAAGCCATACATGTATAAAGTAGATAAGATACCTAAGAAAGCATCTTCCTAGACCACTAATGTGAATGCTTCCACTTCTACAGGACTAGGCACCTCCAAGGTTAACAGATTCAAGGCTCCCGTGAAGAATAGTGTTTGGAAACCTAAGAGAAGCTCCCCTAAGGACCAAGAAGTAGAAGTTCCCACTAGGACTTTGAATAAAAAGCAAGTTATATCTAGAGTAGAATCAAGCTTTAAAACGTGTAATTCTAATTCTGATGTAACGAATGCTGATACTTTGAATGTTTTGAATAATGGTCTTATTGATGCTTATTGTGTGTTTTGTCGTACGAGTGTTTTGTCTGGTAATCATAAAAGTTGTGTTGCACATACCCTTTTGTCTCGTAAGAAGAAACGTACTTCTGACATCTCCTCTAGGCCCCCTACCGCTGCCAATTCAATCTTAGGGAAACCGCCAAAAGTAGTTTCTAAGAATACCGTAGACAAGACCATAGGCCCTAAAAGAACAATCCAAACACCTAGTGCCTTTACTAGGAAGAAAGCGGAATCTAGTTGGAATTGGCAACGTTGGCTTCAGAATAAACCTAGTTTCACTTGGTTACCTAAGAAGCTTAATAATTGTGCTACTAACCCAACGGGTTCCACCGTTACTGTCTCTCCATCTGCATTGTCTTTTTGTGATGCAGGTGATAAAAATCGTACTCTGGATTGTTGATAGCGGGTGTTCCCGACACATGACAGGCAACCTAAATCTTCTAGTAAACTTTGTTGAAGAGTTCATAGGAACTGTCAAATTCGGGAATGATCAGTTTACCGCTATCATGGGCTATGGGGACTACGTCAGCGGGAACATCGAAATTAGTCATATGTCCTACGTAGAAGGCCTTGGTCATAACCTCTTCTCCGTTGGCCAATTTTGTGATGGTGACTTGGAAGTCGTATTTAGGGACAAAACTTGCTTTGTTCGAGATCTACACGGAAATGATCTGATGAAAGGAAAATGCGAAACGAATCTGTACACCATTTCATTATCAAAGATGACCGCCTCTTCTCCAATATGCTTACTCTCTAAGGCACAACCCACTAAAGCATGGTTATGGCATAAGCGTTTGTATCACTTGAATTTCAAAACAATGACGGAACTTGCATGTCATAAGTTAGTCGACGGTCTTCCTAGATTTCATTATGCCAAAGATCACCTTTGTCCAGCATGTGAACAAGGCAAAAGCACTCGTGCTCGTTTTCCTCCAAAAACAGAGCACAGAACAGATCATGTACTCCAGTTTCTTCATATGGATTTGTGTGGACCAATGAGAGTGTAAACAATCAACAGAAAACGTTACATTCTGGTAATCGCGGATGACTTCTCTCGATGGACTTGGGTCTACCTTCTTCGCAGCAAATATCAAGCTCCTTCGATGATCATCACCTTTCTCACCAAAATTTAGGTTCAGCTCCGCAACACAGTTCATAAAGTCGGAACAGACAACGGAACTGAATTCAAGAACCACACTCTCCGTGAGTACTTTAAGAAAGTTGGTATTGAACAACAAACATCTATTCCTCGTAGCCCTGAACAAAATGGAGTGGTTGAAAGAAGAAACAGAACGTTAGTCAAAGCTGCAAGGACGATGTTGATTAACGCTTAATTACCTGATTACCTTTGGGCTGAAGCTGTTTCAACTGCATGCTACACCCAAAACTGTTGCATGATCGCCAAAAGACACAACAAAACCCCGTATGAACTTGTTCACAAACGAAAACCGAACATAATTTACTTTCATGTATTTGGGGCCCTCTGTTACCCAAATAATGATCGTGATGACCTTGGAAAGTTGAAAGCCAAGGTGGATATTGGAATTTTTGTTGGCTACTGTGAGAATTCAAAGGGATTTCGCATCTGGAACGGTCGAACCCGACAAATTCAAGAAACGATACATGCTCATTTCGATGAACTCACGGATATGGCTTCTGAGCAAAACAGCTTAGGACCCGATTCTAACCATCTGAACTTTCCTGATCATTCAGATGCACCACTATCCTTCAACCGCAAGGACTTAGAAGATCTGTTTGCTCCGCTGTTTCATGACTCGTTCATTAGTCGTGCTCCTGCCGAGCCCACCATTCCCGCTGCAATACCTGCTCAAGTACAGGCACCTGTAACACCAGCAACATCTACCATAGTTGCTGAAGATGCATCACCTACGGAACCATCATCATCAGTTGATCAATCAGCCTCTAATACCAAGACTGCAGCTGAAGATCCAACCTCACCTTCTGAAGTACCCACACCACCAGACTATGACGGAAACGCACTGTTCAATCCATTTGCTCCGGCTCCCACCATTTCGGATTCTACCGAGTCCTCGACGAGCAATTTGGATCCGTCAAACCTGCACCAAAACTTTCAACACTACCCTTCTACCTACAAGTGGACTAATGATCATCCGTTAGTGAACGTGATTGGTAATCCAGATAATCCGGTCATGACACGCAAGAAACTCCAAACGGATGGTGAAAACTGTATTTATGCACTCACCGTTTGTCAAACCGAACCAAAAAACATTAAGGAAGCTCTCACTTACGACAATTGGATTGAGTCAATCCAAGAAGAACTCGATCAGTTCAAGCGTCTAGAAGTGTGGGAATTGGTAGAATGACCATCTGGAGTTTATGCTATCGACCTAAAATGGATCTGTAAGAACAAGTTGGATGCGGATGGGACAGTTATTTGTAATAAATCTTGCCTGGTAGCTAAAGGATACAGCCAAGAAGAGGGTATCGACTTCGCGGAATCTTTCACACCAGTGGCAAGAATTGAGGCCGTTCGTATGTTTCTGGCATATGCAACTCACAAGAATATTACTGTATATCAAATGGATGTGAAGACGGCGTTTCTAAATGGACAACTCTGGGAAGAAGTGTACGTCACACAACCAGATGGCTTTGTCAACCCAGATCATCTGAAGCATGTTTACCGGCTCAAGAAAGCCCTCTATGGCCTTAAACAAGCCCCGAGGGCATGGTACGATAAATTGTCAGCCTTCTTAATAGCTAATCATTTCACTAAAGGTTCTGTTGATCCAACTCTGTTCATAAAAAAACACGGGGAGGACATCTTAATAGTTCAAATCTATGTGGATGACATCATTTTTGGTTCAACACATAAGAAATACTCAAACGCTTTCGCTAAATTAATGAAACAAAACTTTGAGATGTTGATGTGCGTGTGTATTGCTCTAATTCTTTTATATCCACGGTAGCGGCTCCAAAGACTTGGTGCGCGCGTGATGTCGTTGTGGTTTTAGCAGTATTAATGCCTACTCAAGTTTTAAATTTATATTTAGCTTACTTATCAATAAAACACACACTTTAACGAGCAGTGTACCCGGTCAGTATGAATATAATGGTAAGTAGAGTGTCGATCACTAAGAGTGGAACGTATTATCTAGTTATTCTAATCAGTATTTTAATATCCTAGGTTAGTTATACAATCCTAATCTAACGCAAGGGGGTTCAGCCTGAGAGACTGGCACGGTTTGGTTATGATTAAATAGAAAACTAAACTAATGAGCATGAATCAACGATTAGCACACACGTACACAGATAGATACTCGAGACAATAAGAAGACCTGTCCTGATAATTAAGTAGCTTGTCACTTGTTTTATTGCTAGTTTTATATGAAGTGTATATAATTAACCCTTTCTCGTTGGCTCTAATCTTATCGGCGAGTAAACCCTTAATGATCGCTTATGTCTATCCCACTATCCTAGAATATTGAGCATTTGTGATGCCCACGTTTCGTATACGCTAGAATAGATAGGCGAGGAAGGGGCATGGCGACCCAAGCAATGCTCAGCTAGACACAGAGGTTATCAATGCACTAATAAAAGTCACCAAAGACATCAACATATAAACTTTAATTAATGGGAAAGCAATTTTAAGGGGTGCCCATGATTTTCCGTAGTCACATGGAATCGGCCCATCAATTCTGATGAATTAAAGTGTAATAATACAATAAAACAAAACTACTTAATGAATTGAATACATGCAGGACCTTCTTACAGCTCTTGTATCTTCGTTTAGGGTGTGTCTTGTGCTTCTAACACGTCTGAATTCGGCCTTAGGGTTTCTTCGGTCTTCGAAAGCTTAGTCTGTAGGTTCCCGAAATTCGTCTGGCCTTGGGGTATTTATAGTTTCTGTCTGAGGGTTAGATGCGGCGCATAGGATAAGTAGATGCGGCGCATTGACTTAACTTCGCGTGGGGTCCAAGATTAATATATTCAGGAATATTCGTACACCGCCTTAAGATGCGGCGTAACTTCATTTCTCTATGCAGCGCATGTCCTTTGCTGTCTTGGATTGTAACTTTTGAAATCTTGATAGTGATGCGCCGTATGTAAGAAGTATGTTGCGGCGTATCTGGAGCAGAATAATCTTGATCTTGTACATTTCAGTAGACTCTTAACATCTTGCTTGTTTTGCTCCATAATTAGTCTAAAATCGTCAAGTTTCACATAATACTTGTTTTTACCTGAGAATTACAAAAGTAAACATTAACGTATCAATTCTCATATATAATATAATAAAACAAGTCAAATAAATAGGACAAATGATGATAATAAAATGTACTTATTTGAGTTCATCAAATATCCCCCCACTTGAACTTTACTTGTCCCCAAGTAAACCTTAGAATAAATCTTATGAAAATGTATCCTAAAAGATATTAGGATTTATTTTTATATTTAAGCATGTATTCGTTTTTGTCATAATTGCACAACCAAACACTTAACGAATTAGAAATAAAATAAAATATTTTGATAAAAGCAAATCTAATCGTTTAACTGTCCTGTCGTGACGAATATTCTATCATAAGCTTGGCAAGTATACGCATCTCCCCCACTAAAGCCAAGGAATAACAAGTCTAAAGTGGTAAAAAGGGTTTGATGGTTAAGGGTTAATCATTCTTTTTAATCTCTATCGATCTCAAATTCCAGAAAAAGCGTTAAAATCACAAATACATGATCGAATCCACGACCACGATACTTGCAATTGCTCAAATCCTTAACTCGAATGGGCTAAAGATAGGACCAAGTAATCTTTACCAATAATATTATATCAAAAAGGGCGACAAAATCATAAATACATAGCCGAATCCACGACTACGATACTTAAGATTGCTCAAATCCCTAATCTCAATAAATCAAAGGTTTGGATAAAGAATGATATAGGGTATGGATAATATTTGGGATACAAATTGGTGTAAAATGAAAAATAAACAAAACGGATAAATTAAAATCCTAAGTGTGGTAAATTACTTTCCCAACCATCCCATGAATAAGACTCATATCATCGAATAACTCACGCTTTAACACTTGAAACACACGCTTTAGGTAGACACGAATTATACTCAACAAAATCTCAATCAAAGAATAACCTTAGTTGGCGTTCCCATAACGGCCAACTCCCATTCAATCCATAAATATAATATGTAACAACTAGTGGTGATATCGCCCACTTAATACAAAAGTTTACATAAGTTGGTTAAAACAAACTTCCAACTTTTCCTTATTCTTTTTCTTTTCTAATTTTTTTCGATTTTTTTTTTTTTTTTTTTTTTTTTTTTTTTTTTTTTTTTTTTTTTTTTAGACATCAACATATATGTGTAAAATTTCACAACTTTTCTATCACTATTTTTCCGGATAATTTTTTTCCATACTCTTCATTCTTTCAGAAATAACTGTAATAGCGAAAGTAGTAAACACACGAAAAATAAACTCAAAGTTATACAATATTTACTTTCATACCAATTGCATTGTGCAATTTCCTGACTCAACCAAAGATAATGAATTACGCACGCGAACACAGGTAATGTAAGGAAACACACTTTGCCTAAAGCAATTAACCAACCACGGATTTTAATCTACAGGGTAGGCTAAGGTGTAAGGGTGTAACGAAACATTATAACAAAGGTGTAAGAAACGAAAGGAATGGCTCTGAGTGTTTTTCTAGGGATATCTTACTCTAAAAGTGAGAGTAACAAAAGGGTTTATACGGGGGTTAACTAACCAGTGTAGTTAGTTAATATCACATAACATATAAAGGCTATTTGGGTGTAATCCTAGAAATTTACCAATTTAGACAAGTCATTCCAATTATATAGATAATACTTATTATGGTGGTCTCGAATAGTATATAAGCCAAGTTCTAAAGTTTACAAGTCACCGGCACACTCATAGATTTGTGAATTTTGATAAGTTCACAATTTTTGGAAATAAGGTTATGTGTGCAGCTATGTAATTTAGACTTTAAACAAAAACATGCTATAAAAATTTTAAATTTTGATATATTAAGCACATTTTAAGCATATTTCGAAAAAGTTTAGGACAAGTAAGTGTTCTAATTCTCCAATCCCCCCACTTAAGTTAAAAAACATCCTCGTTGTTTGTGTCAAAGGTTAAAAACTGGAAAATAAAAGAATTAGAACAGAAAAACTCCCCTGAGATTTGCTCGGTATGATCCTCCATTTTTTCGTATAAGAGAAAAAATCAACTTTCTTGTAGATGAGAACGTTTAAGCTTCAAAAATGATGTATCCACAAGAATGCATGAATCTATAATACCATTCAGACTTTAACACACCTGAGTTAAGAAGGTTCAAACTTGCATAATACATTAGTAGTTAGTAAAATTAAAACTAAAAAAAAAATTAAAAATGAAAATCATCAGGTCAGTCGATACGCCGTATCTTATGGGAAAAGATACGCCGTATCGAGCCTGGAATAAATACAAATCAGAATAAAAGATGCGTCGCATCCTTAACCAGGGATGCGCCGCATTAAAATACTGACAGAAAGTTTTAAAGTCAAAAATAAAAATACAGAAAATTAAATAAGATATGACCATTGCAGGCGATGCGTCGCATCTTAGGATTGAGATGCGCCGTATCTTCTGCAGGTCTGACAGACTCGATACAAAATCAGAAAATAAAATAAAATAAAAGATAAGCATGGGTTGCCTCCCACGAAGCGCTTGTTTTTGTTCGAGTCACGAGCCTGACTCCACCCTTATTTACTGTGTAATAGGGTGTTGTTCCCCCCACTTGGGATCAAGTGCGGGTGATAGTAGCAATAAACACGAAAAGAGTGTAAATTTGCTATTAAAGATGAAAGAAATGCATAAAGATCGTACCTTGGCAATATATGTACATCTTCCCTATTCTTACCCGGTTAGGTTGATAAATTGGATGACTTGACCACTTCATCTGAAAGAGTAGTATGTTGAGGAAAAATGAGTCTCCTTTCTTCTTGGTTAGTCTCTTTGGTAGTAAGGCGTCCCTTGACTTCCGCAGAAGATGAGAAAGGGTCTTTAGCAAGTAAAAGTTCGAGTTCCTCTATATACTTCATAGGTTCGAAATCATCATCTTCATCAATCATAGCAATGTTTAAGAGCTCATCACCAAATTCTTCCTCGAGCTCCACCAAAAACAGGTTGATCACAGGTGCTTCATGTGCTTCAATAGGTAGTGTAATAAATTTCACCTCATCATTTTTTTGTTTTGCAACCTGCTTAGGAAAACTAGCAAGATTATTAGTAACGAGATTAATAATATTAAATAAATTTGTACTACTTTGTGTTGTAAGTGACTCCAATTCATCTTGTGAATCTCCATCTTCAACTAGTGGTCTTGCAATTTCATAATCATCCCGAATTTCATCCTTAAATAAGTAATCCCAGATTTCTTCAAAATCCCTCGTTGGGTCAAAATCTGGTTTATCCGTTCCACACCTAAATACTTCCGTTTGTTGTGGTAATTGCGGTATGCTATCGTACGCAATAGCATCAAACTTTTTAATATCAGAATACTCATTATCTTCATCCGAGGGAATATTATCATGGTGTTTTTGATATGATGAGAATATATCTTCCACCTCGGGTGGAAAATCACAAGTAATAGCACTATACACCATTGTCCCACATTCATCTTCATTTTCATCATAAGCAGTTTCGGATGAAGAAGCTTCTTTGAAAACAATTGCCGGATTGTCATTCAAATCAAACACTTGTGACTCTTCTTCAACTTGTGCAATTTCCGGAGAAATAACATCATCAATAACTATTGCCGGAATCCTAATTGCATCAAAATCATATGACTCTTCTTCATCATCATCATTTGATAAAGTCCAAGTGTGTCGAAATGGCAATATGTTTCTTTCTCTCCCTTACTTTTCCTGCTTCAATAACAAGTATTCTTCCATCGTGGGTTCTTTATCTTCGATGACTTGTGCACCATATCTTGCTCTTTCCCAATCGTAGATCCCATTATTGCTCAAGGCTCTTTCTTCAAGTCTGATATATTCTTCCATTGTAATATCCGGATCGTCCATCTTCCTGAAATAAAACTTACTCGTGCAAAAGAAGAGTGAAACAATCAAAGTAAAATAAAATTTGCTGATATCTGTAGACGATGCGCCGTATCCAGAAAGTTGGATACGCCGTATCTTATTACGTTAAAATTTAATCAGACTTTTATTCAGAAAACTGATACGCCGCTTATGAATTAGAATGCGCCGTATCAGTTTTAATTATCAAAAATCGATTATATTTATTAAAATTAAATGCGTCGTATTAACAAAAGCTAATGCGCCGTATTTTCGTTACGTTTCAAAATACAAGATTTTTGATTCAGAAGATGCGCCGTATCGATAAAAATCGATGCGTCGTATCTGTTTAATAATTCGAAAACTGTTTTTAATTTAAATCGAAAATACGCCGTATCTGTTAAAACAGATGCGTCGTATGGCGTTAGGGTTTAGAAAAATTTCTATTAAAAACAGAATACGCCGTATCTTAGGGAAAGATGCGTCGTACTCGAATTTATTAAACGCGTTGTATTTTATAAAAATTAAACGCAATACGCCGTATCTGTAAAAACAGATGCGCCGTATCGTTTGTATTAGCACAGTACAACGATAGCAGAATGCAAAAAAAAAAAATAGAAAAAGAAAAATAAAAATAAAAACAAACGATAAGAAACAATAATTAAAGAAAATAAAAACACACAAAAACAGAAAATATGCAAATAATACAATGAATGCAATTTATCTAATATACAACGGGGTTAGCGGTTAGAATCTAAAAATTAAAAAGAAAAACCTAATTAAAATACTAATCAAATTAACAGATAATAACAATTCACTCCCCGGCAACGGCGCCAAAAACTTGATGGTGCGTGTGTATTGCTCTAATTCTTTTATATCCACGGTAGCATCTCCAAAGACTTGGTGCGCGCGTGATGTCGTTGTGGTTTTAGCAGTATTAATGCCTACTCAAGTTTTAAATTTATATTTAGCCGACTTATCAATAAAACACACACTTTAACGAGCAGTGTACCCGGTCAGTATGAATATAATGGTAAGTAGAGTGTCGATCACTAAGAGTGAAACATATTATCTAGTTATTCTAATCAGTATTTTAATATCCTAGGTTAGCTATACAATCCTAATCTAACGCAAGGGGGTTCAGCCTGAGAGACTGGCACGGTTTGGTTATGATTAAATAGAAAACTAAACTAATGAGCACGAATCAGCGATTAGCACACACGTACACAGATAGATACTCGAGACAATAAGAAGACCTGTCCTGATAATTAAGTAGCTTGTCACTTGTTTTATTGCTAGTTTTATATGAAGTGTATATAATTAACCCTTTCTCGTTGGCTCTAATCTTATCGGTGAGTAAACCCTTAATGATCACTTATGTCTATCCCACTATCCTAGAATATTGAGCATTTGTGATGCCCACGTTTCGTATACGCTAGAATAGATAGGCGAGGAAGGGGCATGGCGACCCAAGCAATGCTCAGCTAGACACAGAGGTTATCAATGCACTAATAAAAGTCACCAAAGACATCAACATATAAACTTTAATTAATAGGAAAGCAATTTTAAGGGGTGCCCATGATTTTCCGTAGTCACATGGAATCGGCCCATCAATCCTGATGAATTAAAGTGTACTAATACAATAACACAAAACTACTTAATGAATTGAATACATGCAGGACCTTCTTACAGCTCTTGTATCTTCGTTTAGGGTGTGTCTTGTGCTGCTAACACGTCTGAATTCGGCCTTAGGGTTTCTTCGGTCTTCGAAAGCTTAGTCTGTAGGTTCCCGAAATTCGTCTGGCCTTGGGGTATTTATAGTTTCTGTCTGAGGGTTAGATGCGGCGCATAGGATAAGTAGATGCGGCGCATTGACTTAACTTCGCGTGGGGTCCAAGATTAATATATTCAGGAATATTCGTATACCGCCTTAAGATGCGGCATAACTTCATTTCTCTATGTGGCGCATGTCCTTTGCTGTCTTGGATTGTAACTTGTGAAATCTTGATAGTGATGCGCCGTATGTAAAAGTATGTTGCGGCGTATCTGGAGCAGAATAATCTTGATCTTGTACATTTCAGTAGACTCTTAACATCTTGCTTATTTTGCTCCATAATTAATCCAAAATCGTCAAGTTTCACATAATACTTGTTTTTACCTGAGAATTACAAAAGTAAACATTAACGTATCAATTCTCATATATAATATAATAAAACAAGTCAAATAAATAGGACAAATGATGATAATAAAATGTACTTATTTGAGTTTTTCAGATGTCTATGATGGGTGAACTAAAGTTCTTTTTAGGACTACAAGTTCATCAATCACCCCGTGGGATTTTTCTAAACCAGGCCAAATATGCGCAAGAGATTTTGAAAAAGCATGGCATGTCAAGTAGTGATACCTATAATACATCGATGTCCTCATCATCCCCTAAGCTGGATGCTGATTTACATGGGACACCAACTGACCCTACCAAATACCGTAGTATCATTGGGTCACTCATGTATCTAATAGCCAGCAGACCAGACATAGTCTTTGCCACATATCTTTGCTCCCGCTATCAGTCTAGACCAACTGAACGACACCTCTCTGAGGTTAAACGAATCCTTCGATACATAAAGGGAACCATTAACTTGTGGATCTGGTATCTGAAGGATTCTGGCTTTAAACTAATTTCCTTTTCAGACGCTGATCATGCAGGATGCTTAGATACAAGGAAAAGTACTTCAGGGGGAGTGCAATTCTTAGGTGACAAACTCGTATCTTGGCAGTTTAAGAAGCAGGATTGTACATCACTGTCATCAACTGAATCTGAATACGTAGCCATGTCGGCATGTTGTGCTCAAGTTATCTGGATGCGGTCACAGCTGATGGATTATGGATATGTGTTCAACAAGATTATGATGTATTGCGACTCCGAGAGTGCCATTGCTACTTCGTGCAACACCGTGCAACATTCCAAGTCCAAGCATATTGCTCTTCGTTATCATTTCATCAAAGAGCATGTGGAACAGGGTACCGTTGAGCTTTACTTTGTGGGTACTGAATACCAACTGGCCGACTTATTCACCAAAGCCTTGCCTCACGCAAGATTTGTGGGATTAGTTCACCAGATTGGTATGCGATGTTTGACTCCAGAGGATTTGGACAATTTTCTCAAACAAAGCTAAACGAGTCACACATCATGGATACTTTGTAAATATTTTTTTGTTAAGTTTATCAAAAAAAAAAGGGGGATAAAATGTGTTAACCCTTCATAACAAAAGGGCTAAAAGTGTCCAATTTTAATAGGTTTAGCACTTTAGGACTTTTAATGAACTATGAAAATAGATAAGGGATTAAAGGTGTCAAGAGTGCATACTTTCAAAACTATAAAAGCCCAAAGTCTTATTTTTTTCTTTCTCACAAATCTCACAGTACACAAACACAAAAAATAAAACCCGCCAAAAGTTCTTAGCCATTCATACGCAAGATTTTTGTTTTCTGGAAAACTCATTTGTAAGTGATAAACAGGCTTAATTATGTGTTGTTATCACTCGCAAGAAATCTTGTAACTAATCTGTGGCTCAATTTGCTCCTACGAAAATTAGGGTTCATAGCATTAATTTGGGGATTTCTTGTTTGATATGTTTCAATCTAATTGTGTGTTTCCCTGATCATAACAACATGTTTAGAAGTGATTTCTCAATTCTTAATTGTACTGTTTAACTACATGTGATGCGTATTGAGATTATGTGGATTATTTAGGTCGACTTAATGACTGGGAACAAATGAGTGTACATTTTTGTGATTTTATTGGTAGGATATGTATTTTTATGTATTGTGATCATGCGCTTAGGAGTTCATTACATGAATACAACAAATGTTCCAAGTCGAATGATTGTATGTAATGTAATTGTCGGATGGTTATCTTTGTGTTATGTGTAATGAATTTCTGGGTGTTTCAATGTTGCTTTGAACATATTTGAGATTAGTTTTATTCATTACATGCATGCTATAAGTGTGTTAATTATTACTTGGATTATTTGAATGTTCCCGAGTAAGGTATGAATATTACCAAGTAAGTCTAATATCCTCCGAGTTAGGAGAATGACCTTGGTCTCTTAGGAATTGTTGAGGAACTTTTCCGAGCAAGCCTATTTGTCTCCGAGTAATGTGATAAGTAATCTTTCTGAATAAGGTCGTTAACTTTTTTCGAGTAACCATAGTTCATCAGACTTTCCGAGTAACCTTAACCTTAAATTTTCCGAGTAACATACGTGGACCAACTTTCCGAGTAAGCCAAAACTCCGAGTTAGGAGGATTTTGTAAAGTTTCCGAGTAAGGAAACTGGTAGTCTCCTACTTAGACCAGACATTTCCAAGTTTGGACAAAATCTTCCGAGTAAGGGTTATTTCCTCCGAGTAAAGGGTTAATTTTCTGAGTAACTATTGATTTGCAGACTTAGGAAATTTTGTGCATAAGTGCAGTAGTTAAGAGTCTTTGCTGATATGTGCTGATCTTGAATACATGTTTGCCTGTTTCAACTATGTATGATCATCTGTGATTATTTCTTTCTAAGTGATACATCATTTAAGCCGGATTGAGTTCATGGACTATATCACTAACACTAACACTATTCTACGCCCTCTTTTGTGTGTTTGTTTGTGTTTGTGATCTACAGGATAGACATGTCTCAGACTTCCATTGCTAGAATGGAATTGATCCCAGAAGGGGATGAGCGCCAGATCAGCAAATCAAACTCAAGAGCGGATTTCGATGACCTACGCTATCACAAGTCCTGTCAGATAATGGTAGAAATACTGAAACGACACTTCATCAATACTGTCATAACAAAGACGACCAGTGTACCTGAGGTGTACATGCACCAGTTCTGGCACAAGTTGTTCGTCAGCAAAGACACAAAGACTATGGCTATAACCGTAAATGACAAGAGAATCAAGTTCGATGTCGGCACTCTAAGGACTATTCTTGATCTTCCTCCACCAGAGTCCACCCCCAATGGAACCTTCTGCAAGGATCCTACCTTTGAGCAGATTGTTGACAATTTGAAAACTATTGGCTATGATGAAGACAGTGAGGACCTCACCTCTAGTTCTAAGGTTGACCGAAAGTACATTCCACAACCATGGTTGACACTCTTCACCATCATCAGTCACTGCATCACTGGGAAAGAAACAGCTTTAGAACACCCCGGACTTGAACACCTCAAGTTCTTTCACGGTGTCATTAATCTGCACCACGTGGACTTTGCTCAATATATACGGACCGATATGATTTATCAGTACGAATAGTTTGCCAAGAAGAAAGCCTACAAAGTTCCATTTCCTCGCT
Source organism: Artemisia tridentata subsp. tridentata (assembly GCA_021014915.2). Classification (NCBI taxonomy): domain Eukaryota; kingdom Viridiplantae; phylum Streptophyta; class Magnoliopsida; order Asterales; family Asteraceae; genus Artemisia; species Artemisia tridentata. The sequence continues at coordinate 132,047,401 of CP139509.1, read as the reverse complement.
TCACTAAGTCGATCATCTCCTATTTCATGGATAAGCATCCAGAGATAGACAGACGCCTAAGCGAGAATTATCACATGGAAAGCATGGATCACATTCTCTCAACTATCAGGTTCCATGCTTCTAACACTACCAAACACGGATTAAGGATTCCTCCAATGCTATTGTCTGACCCGGTTAAGGCAACTGAAGCTTATGACTGGTATGATGAAGCTGAAAAAGCTGGCGAAGTTGGGGTTACAGCTCAGAGATCTAAGGCGACGAGAGGCAGAGGTCGCGGACGAGGTAAAACTGTCATCTCTTCCTCCGCGCATACCAAAAAGGTTACTCATGAAACAAAGAAGAAGATGACACTCAGAGATGAATCTTCGGAAGAGGAACAAGAAGAAGAAACCATAGATATGAGGGAGGAATGCAGGAAATCGATCATAAAGTTCAAATCCGCACTGGCTAAAGGTGATAAGACATTGGGCAAAGGGAAGGGGAAATCGATAAAGATGACTGATAAATTATAAGAGCAAATTGAACCGCCATCAACAAGGGATGAGGAAGAAGAACAGTTCAGAAAGGCCACAGAAGAGAGCATTGCCAAATTTAAGGCTGATAAGAAGAAACAAAGGGGAAAGGAACAAGGTGAAGGATCCGCTTCACACCCAATGGATGACTTGGAGTCACAATCAGAAGAGGACTAGGAAGCTACAGAATCAGAGTCTGAGAATCAGTCCAAATCTGACCACGGTGATCAAACACATTCAGACTCGGAATCCAATGATGTTATGGACGAGGATGATAAGAATGATGATGAAGGGAACACTGAGAAAGATAAAGATGCTGAAGATGATCAGAAATCATCAGATGATGAGATGAATGAAGATGAAAGTCAAACTGAGAAAGTCAAGGATACTGCCGATGCTGAGGAATCCACAGATGATGAAAGTAGTGAAGAGACAGATGCGGAAAATGATGATGAAACTGATAAGGAAAGTGATGAAGAAACAGAAACCCGAGGTGATGATAGAATACCTACCCCACCAGTGAACCCATCACCAGCAGCTGACACCTCTAAAACCAAAGCACCATCACCAATTTCTGACACCACAATGGATACCCTACCATCACCCGCACCTACTGCACCACTACCTGACAATAGTGATAAGCTTAAAGAGTTAGAAGAGAAATTTGGTACACAACAGCAACAACTCGAAGCACTTCAGAGAGATATGAATGAGTTCAAAGGCTATAACATTGAGAGAGCGTGTGATCATTACATAAGTAACACCCTACCTCAACAGATAAGCGAACAACTATCTAAGATAATTCCTGGTCTGATGAAAGAGTATGTAAAGCGAAAACTGGATCGTGTGGTGGCTCATCGACTTCAAACTACGCCCATGACTCTTCAGACTTTACCAAAGGATCCACCACTCTCATATCTCAAAGAAAAGTTGCTTGAAGGTGTCGCGGATGATCCAAATGAAAAAGTGCTTCGTCGAGCATTGATCAACTCAATCAAGAGAGCCGAAAAGAAGGGGGAGACCTGCAAGCAATACAAACCTAGCAAACGTCACCGGGATGATCGAGACAAGGACGATCAGGCCAAGAAAAAGGGAAAACGACCGAGAAAGGAGGGTACTTCTACAACCCAACCTACTACTATCGTTCAATCAACTGGCACTGAGGGGTTTGCTCCATAAGACACGGGTGCTTTTGATGATACTGAACCACTTCATGACTTCCTAATGGAGCAACATGAAACTGATATTGCTCCTCCCAAGTTCACCGTTGTTACTGCACCACCAGCTGATGCAACTTTGTTGCCTGCACCAGAATGGGTCAATCCAGATGCTGCGAGGCAAACATGGTTTGAACAACTGGTGGATGCGCATCCTGATACTCCTGAAGTTGTTCCTACTACCGAATCTGTTGTGGATTTTACCAAGCGTCTAAAGAGGGTAATGCGGGTTCAACAGTTAAAGCTTTTTGACATTGCCAAGGTTCGAGAAGTTGGCTTTACTAAGTTCAAGAGAGTCACCACATCACACTTGGAGTTCGAGTATAACTTGGAACAGGTTGCAAGGGCAATGTCCGAGAATGTGACTTAGGATTCTACTGGCTCCTCTAATCTTCGTGATTATTCCAAACCCTTACCTCTTATCGGACCCTCTTACAACCTACAAATACCCAAGAAGTACTTCTTTAATTAGGACTTGGAATATCTTATCCATGGTAATACTGACCCTGAAAAGTGGTATGCTACATCCCTTACTAAGTGTCCGGCAGCTAACTACGTGATAGATGGTTTTGAAGAACAAATTGACAAATTATTCCTCAAAGAAGTTGAAGAATATAACGACGACGCCGTTCTCGGTATCTATCACTGGCCAGATATGCGTAAGTGGTTCTACAAGTGGAAGCTGTCAAAATCGTCTAAAAATGATGTGTTTCATAATAGTCGGATACTATCTATCATCAGCGCTGAAACTGAATCCAAGTATGGGTACAACTTCCAGACAAAGATCACCGTACGAAGACAAGATGGAAAGGAATACACCTTCAAAGAAGCTGACTATCCGTATCTGAATCTCAACGACATTGAAGACATGTGTCTCCTAAAGATTCAAGGCAAGCTTGAACACTTACCGGGTCGTCTTAAGTACGGCATCGTCAATTCTATCCTGATTTACATCCGCAGTATTGTAATCAGATAGAGAGTTGAGGATGTTCATCTTGGGGTAGAAAGCTACCAAAGGAAGTTAAACTTGGTCAAACATGATTTCCAACAGCCAGGGATCGGAGATAAGACACCTTACACTTTTGGGAACAGACCATTTGGGTTAGTGTATGTACGGGATCAACGGAGAACAAGGTTCATGGGTTATCAGGAAATCCACAAGTTCGGTGACAAGACTTTGATACGTGTTAAATCTGAACTTAAAGGGATTTTGAAGAATCATAGAAAGGAGCTGAGGGTAGGATGGTTGAGGCATATGTGGTGGACAAGAAATGATGTCAAACAGGCGTACAAGTTCATCGACCGCATCGAACGAAGGCTTAAGTTTCGTGAGCAGATGAAGAGACTCGAAAGTTATGTGGGTGGACGTCCAAGAATTCCTAACATTCTTACCTTTCGATGTCATGCATAAACTACTAGTATCCTTGGTTTATATTCATTTCATTCTTTCATCATGTGTTAATATTGCTATGGCTTGTGTGCACATAATAGTGCACAACCCGTACTTGTCAAGAAAGGACCCTGAGGTACGCTTCAGTGCCTCAATCCTGATCAAAGGAGCGAAAGCTTCTTACTTATGAGTAGAATTAAACCAGAATTTTTTTCTAAGTTTTCAAAAATTCTGCTCATAAGGACAAGTATTCCCTCGTTAAGGGGGAGTATTTGAAACTAAATCTTTGTTCTGAATACCTAAGTTCTTGAAATTCTTCCCGTAAACCTCAAAAAGAGCATATTTTAATCAAATGTTTTACAAAAACAACGTGAGTATGCTATTTTGAGGAGGAGAATGAGTGGTGATTAAAATATGGTAAATGAAAATGTTGTAATCTCACAAGAGCTCGACTTAGAATTGACCCTCGAATTGATGATAGCTAAAGTCAGCAGTCGAAAAGACATGTCCGGGATGGGTAATAATTTCAAGCTAGTTTATCTGGTGATGTAAGCGTGTCTCGCAAAGGACGTGTCTGAGTAGAATGTACCTATTTCGAGAGATTTTCCTTGAATCTAATCTGGACGAGTAATAATTTCAAGCTAGTCTAACTGGTGACGTAAACGTGTCTCGCAACAATCAGGTTCATTGAAAATCAATCAATTCAAAAGTGCTAACTTTACCCGACATGTGCAAATTTACTTTAAACACGTGTAAGAACATGTTAAGGGGGAGTATTTCTGAAAATCTCAAAACTCTCAAAGTGTTAACAAAATATGTTTTTACAATCATAAGCAGTTTGAGAGATTTTATAAAGTTTTTAGTTTATGGCGATAATAGGTTAGTCATGGTGTTATAAGGTGACTAAGGTTAGGAATAACCGTCCTATGATCCGCCAGAGCTGGAGGGATCTACCCAAGGACAATTCCAATAGTTTAGAACTAGAAGGTCCTAGGTATTATTGAAAAAAAATGAGTAACAAAATGAAAGGAGAAAGAAGGGGTTGAAGAATTAAAAAGAAAACTAAAGAGAAGGGTGAAAAGAAATAGCACTCCAAATTGTTCAACCTTAGGGCAGAAACCGGGTTCAATACATATGCTACTGGTTGTTACTACGGTAACACCGGTATTGAAGATTAAGATGTCATGGACCCAGTGACGCACTGCACTAAACCTTCCAGCCACTCAGGTGTCTCTCAAAAGACACTTGTTTCATTTCACATGGAGATCCCTACATAATCTATCAACCTCTCACTCCGAGATGTGTTGATATTGAAAAGGAAGCACTCTGCTCCACGCCTCCGACGACCAAAAAAATAAGCACTAATCAAGTCTAGAGCCAAGAGATACAACGAAAGATCTCATATGAACACTTAGCATTACACTGGTTGTTCTACATTAATGGACGCCAGTTGTACAATTAGGAAGTGTCCTACGCAGATCTTAGCAATCTGCCGAGAACATTCATGAAGGAATTCACAATCGTGATTCTTGGTGATTGAATAGAAATCCTACCAGGGTCAACATCAAACAGCCCTGACAGCAGGTCACTTCGGTAATCCCTCGTGGGTTACGCTTAGTGTTAGTTCCAAACGGTCTACAGTCGTGGGGTGATCTCCAGCGACTCACTGAATCGTGGGTGCACTTCGGTGTGTCCGTGTAAGCCCTTTCGGGGGTATCTGATTTAGAATGGCCAGGGTTAGGATTATAGAAAGTCTTCACACTATGCTATTGATGATCTCGAAGTCCAAACCTGTAAGTACCGGATGATTTATTGCTAACTTTTTACATGCTGCGAATCATGGAGACCGGAAGTTCTAAATCCACCATTTCATCATGCTCATATCCCGACGAGAAGTCTGAGATCAAGCAGAATTACATTTCACAAGTCTAAGATCAAAGTGAAGTCAAAGTTCCTTGATATCTGAAGAACCAAAGTCAGAAGATATATGAGCATGACGTAAAGACACCAGTGTTAAAGATTGTTGGTGGAAGGCAGATCGTTACCATACCATATCGCGTACTCAAGAACAAAGAACAAAGATACTAATGACGTCGAAGCCAAAGAAGCAAAGATGACGTCAAGCAACCTCGATGATCAATACTTAGGGGGAGATTGTTGGGAACACGTCATAGATTATTGAAGTATCGATCATATTTTGTAATAGGTTGCTTAGGTCTTTAGGTTAGTTTTATTTTACAGCCTGTGTAGAAGGCCCATGGGCTGTGGGCGTTTATTATTTTGTTTAATGGGCTGCGCCCCAACTTTTATCATTTCCTTATTAGGGCCAAGCCCATCTCATTGTTACACTATATATACCCTTCCCATTGAAGGGAATGGGTGTTGGTTAATGCATTGTTAAGTTTATCATTCTTAAGATTTAACCTACATTTCTCTCTCTCTCTTAATCCTCCTAGTACCTTGTGTGATAATAACAAGACCTAACAAGTTGTCAAGTAAATTTGGAAATTTAAGTCAAAACAATTTTGAAATGTCATTAATGGGGGAATGAAATTTTTTCTTGGTTTGCAAATAAATCAATCCCTTCGCGGTATCTTTATTAACCAATCAAAGTACACTCTGGAAATTCTCAAAAAGCATGGTATGGAAAAATGTGATTCTATAAGTACACCCATGGCAACTTCACCTAAGCTAGATGCCGATCTACATGGGATACCCGTAGACCAAAAGAAATATCGTTCTATGATCGGGTCACTCGTGTATCTTAAAGCAAGCAGACCAGACATTATCTTTGCTGTATACTTTCTTGCTAGATATCAGGCTAAGCCTACCGAAAACCATCTCAAAGAGGTTAAAAGGATCTTTCGCTACATAAAAAGAACCATCCATATGGGACTATGGTATGCGAAGGATACCGGTTTCGAACTAACCGCGTATTCTGATGCAGATCACGCAGGTTGCCTTGATACTTGTAAAAGCACGTCTGGTGGAATTCAATTTCTAGGTGACAAGCTCGTTAGTTGGTCTTCCAAGAAATAAGACTGTACTGCGATGTCGAATGCAGAAGCCGAGTATGTATCTTTATCCGCATGTTGTGCCCAAGTCATTTGGATGCAAACACAGCTGCAGGATTATAGTTTCTTTTATGATCACATACCTATGTATTGTGATTCTAAAAGTGCCATAGCCATATCATGCAATTTAGTACAACATTCAAAAACGAAGCACATTGCCAATTGATATCACTTTATCAAGGAACAAGTTGAAAAGGGTACGGTTGAATTATATTTTGTCAAGACACAATACAAATTGGCGGACATTTTTACTAAAGCACTTTCAAGAGAACGATTTGAATACCTTGTCCGACGCCTTGGTATGAGATGCTTAACTCCAGATGACTTGGAGCGTCTTTTGAAAAATGAATCTTCTTGAAACCTTTAAGCATCTCACCTTGTAAATAGTTATTGAAAAACAAAATACAAAATTTGAAAAACCAACAAAAACAAAATACAAAAATATAAAATTTTCAGAAAACAAAATACAAAATTAGAAAATTTCAAAAAATCCAAAAACAATATAAAATCTCAAAAACCCAAAAATATTTTTCTGACGACATGTCTCTTGTGTAATATATATTCTTTATGTTTCTAGAAATGTCATTCAACAATGATACGGAAATGTAAAGATGCTTGAGCGAGAGTTCAATAAATTGTTTTCTAAAAACATGTAGTTTCTCAAACTTTCTTGTACGACTTCTAAGTACTTCAGCTTAGGACTCGGACCTCATCGTCAGACTTGTGCACATATATCAGTGTACAACTTGAATTTCAAAATAAAGAAAGTGTTATGCAAATCTCTTATCATCATTACACTTATCCTAAAAAATTTTAGAAAAAGTAAAACATCAAAGAATGATCTTGAGCACCTTTGATTCAATATTTTTCAAAATCTTTCACAAGGTGTGCTCAAGACAACTCTCCTCATAAACTTTTTTGATATACTCAATTTTTTAGGGGGATTATAAATTGTTCCATATTAATGCTCAATCCATTTCTCTCTAGATGTTTTGTGAAAAACATATCTTTTAATCATCATTGATTTCAAAAACATTATAAAACATGCTATTTTTGAGGGGGAGAAATGTGATTAAAAGCGATCGTTTATATCTCAAAATGATCAACTCAGAGATAGACCAAGTGCTTATGAAACATCTTGAGAAACTCTATATAGACTTGTACCAAGACGGGTAATAATTTCAAGTTAGTTACTAGAGCTAGTCGTCACCTAAAAAATGATGATGGATCTCTTTAACTAGCGACGTAATCATGTCTCGCAAGGGTCTAGTCTATTTAGGGTCTATCATTTTGAAAAAGTGCGAACTCTTACCCTCATGTGCATGATTTCTTTCAAAATATAAGCACATGTGTAAGGGGAGTATTTATCAAAATTAAAAACTTCAAAGTGTTTACAAACTCGATTTCTTATGAACACTTTGATTGAATTTTCAATGGTTTTATGGCAAGGATCATCATACCCAACCAACCAATCCAAGAGAAGATATAAGGTGGTTAGGAATTAGGTATAGTCCTATGATCCAGCCATAGCTAGAAGGATCTACCCAGGGATATTCCAAATAGATAGACTTAGAAGTCTACCCAGGGACATTCCAAATAGATAGAATTAAAAGTCCTTAGGTATGAAAAAATGAGTAAGATGAGAAAAGGTAATGAAAGGGTTGAATATTGAAAAAGAAAAGTTATGTAAGGGTGAAAAGAAATGAGCCCTCCGAACACTTAGGGTAGAAATCGGGTCAATACATAATCTATCGGTTATCACAAAGATGATACTGATATTGAAGACAAGACATCATGGACCCAGTGATGCAATGCACAACCCTTCCCAGCTACTCAAGTTCCTCTCAAAAGGTTCTTGTTTCATTTCTCACAAAGACTAAACACGTAATCTATCGAGCTCTCACTCCGAGATGTGTTGGTATTGAAAAGGTGGCAATTCGCTCCTGCCTTCGCTCACTAAAACCAAAGTGCACTTATTGAGTCTAGAGCCAAATGAGATTCATAAATAAAATATCGTAGGACACATGCCATATCTCCACTTGTTGTTCATCAATAAGAACACAAGTTGTACTTTTTAGAGTCCTTCGCAGATCTTAGCAATCTTGCAAGAATATTTATGAGGGGAATCATACTTGTGATCCTCAGTGATTTAATGGAAACCCTGCCAGTGTCAACATTAAACAGCACTGAAAGCAGGTCACTTCGTCAATCCTTTATGGGTTAAGCTTAGTGTTCATGGTGGTTGTGTCTCAAACGGTCTACAGTCGTGGAGTGATACTTAGGTGTACTCCAGCGGCTCATCTTTATCTGTTGCTCAACTTTCGGGTATGCGGATTTAGGAACGGCAATGTGAAGATGTCAAAGGCAGTAGCATCTTAGGTTGTATCCAGTCTTAGAGTAGTCGAAGAACGCACCAACATCTCTGATGTATCCATTTTAGAGTATTCGAGGAACGTTGTTAGCGACTTAGGATGTGTCTGTTGGAGGTGTCCAAACACAGAAGCCGGGGACTAACGAACATATTTAGTTTTCTAATTTATGTAGGTACCCATGGAGGCCAAAGTCCCAAAAGACCGTACATCATCATAACATATACCATCATTTCATTCTACATCATCTTCAACTCCACATGCTCATATTAAGATCCTCAGAGATCAAGTCGAAAAAGTTTAAGACAAAGTTCTATATCAAAGCTAATGATCAAGATGTCAAAGAACAAGTTCAAGAAGCAACTGAGGACCATGTTAGTATGAAAAGTAAAGCTTACAAGAAGTAGGAGCATGTCGAAGAAGACGCCAAGACAAGATAATTGAAGATGTTGATTGAAGGCAAGAAAGATCAAGAGATTTATCCAAAGATCACAGAGCATGAAGATACAGTGGAACAAGACTAATCTATTACAACACAAGGTTCAAAGCTCAAGAGAAGATTCTAAAGATTAAAGACTCAAGATGCGAAGGAGTGTCTTCAAGAATAGCCATCCCTTAGGGGGAGATTGTTAGCATTACGAAAATATGATTTAAAATGATGGGTATTCTGTAACACCCCGAAATCAGATCAGCGGAAGCATACAAGTCGTGGTGTGCTATTCAATAGTTATCACAGCACAAGGTTCAAAGGACGGTTTTACTTAATCCATTTTAGAAGAAATTTCATAATTGAAAACATTCGATTTACATTATTTAAAAATAGTGCGGAAAATATAGGTCCATAAAAAGATTTAAAGCGGTCCAAAATATATAGTTTTCAAAGTTTTCTATGACCATGCCATGCCCTTCGCCAAGCATCTCCAAAAGCAAGATATGCAGTGGAAAAGATCTAACACCTGAGATAAAACATACTAAAAGTCAACACAAAGGTAGAGTGAATTCATAGGTTTAAAGTAAAGTAGTTGATCACAATATTTCAAGTTTAAGAGAAAGTGGCTACGTTGTTATACGCCCAAAGTTTGTTTGTATAAAAATAAGTTGAACACAAGTCTCAAGATTGGGTCACGTTGTTGCAGCCATAACAGAAACAGTGTGCCAGTTGGTAGCACCCATAACATAAACAGTTGGCCAGTTGTTAGCACCCATAAGTCCAGATGTTACCACTACACTAAGCTCATGACACACAAAGCATTAACTAGCACCAGTAACCCTGGCGTAAGTCGACAGTAACCGCATATTTCATAATATAATAGTTGCCCCCAGAGCTAGGTATCTTGCCAAATACCTAGGTAACTCAAATATAGTACATCACATGCGAACCGACCTTAGTCAACATGGCGGGATGGTCAAATCCTATAGGCCTATAAACTATATTCGCGCTCACTCGCAAGTGATTAATGGTGCATGATTGAGGGACTTAAGTTGTGGCAATGGTGGTACTTAGTGCTTATCAGATGTTTCGCAAAGTGGCTACTGCTTCACTCATAGTACCATAAAGTATAAGTGTTGTTCCAGCCCAAATAAAGTTTCAAAAAGCAGCAAGCATAGTTTTTAGTTCAAAGTACAGTTTTCAAACAATTGTGATCATAGTCAAAACAGTAGCATGTATCTCACCCTAAGTAGTTTGCAAAATAGTTAAGATAAATAAGAGTGGGGCTATGAACTCACCTCAGTATGCAACAATGCAAGATATCAAAACTAGAATCAAGTAGTAAGACACAACAACATTCAGGAAGTATAAGCACAACGGTACTGGATCGGCACAGCCTAATAAGTAACATGTTTCGGAATAATCCTTAAGTAATTTATGAAGTAGCGTTTGTTGAATACTCGTGTTAATAAAAAGGTTTAATTTTCAATGGCAATAAAAGAAGTAAACATTTATATCTCGTGTGGACGTTAGAGAAATAGTATGACGATAAAAGTTGGCGAAACGAAATCAAACAAATAGAAAAGAATGAAGAAAAAGGAGAAAAACGCTCTCGTGTAGAAGTCATAAAATGTACAATCAAAAAATAACTCACGCCAAAACGAATAGAATCAAGAATGAACGAATAAATGATATCGAATGAATATAAGACTAAAGATAAGTTGATGAATGAGTTGGATGTTTATGCCGTATCCCAAAATATAAGTTTGAATAAAGTCGAGTTATATAAGTTTTATAAGAATTTGATAATGTTTATAAGTTTATAAATGTTGAAAGGCTTTATAAACTTTGATGTAACGCGTCCGTTTATATTGCGTTCCCGAGTTAACGTGAATATTTGTAAACAAGTTTTATTACAAGTTTTTATACTTTTTATAAGTTTCATATAATTATTATTCGCGTAACTATTAGGTTCGGTTTATCGGATAATTTGTGTCCGTTCGGGTCCAAACATATTAAGCTCAACGAGTCTAATACATTCTTCTGTCTCTTGTATCAAATCATACAATAATCCTACACTAATATCGTAAATCCAATAACGGTTACAATGAATTATTTAAATCACTAATCTATTACAATCATTTTACAAATACAACGTAATGGTGATAAAATCCCCGGTATAAATCCCATAGCATCCACATCGTCATCGAGTCACAAAGCAAAACAAATTAAGTTAGTGAATGAGTAAAGTAAATAAAAGATGTAATAAAAGTGTACACTCAAGAATGAAGACAATATTGGACTCAAATAACAACTAACTCCTCCTTATATTAAACCTTGGGCTTCAGCCCAATACTAATTTAAACACACCCTTGGTGTACACCATGGGCTTGAGGCCCATGGCTTTACCAAACCAAACGCATACTTTTCAAGTTATGGGCTTATGAGCCCATGAAACAAAACAACGTCTCCAATATTGAATCCTTCCCATTTGACACACTAGACCAAACGTAGTCCTATTACTGGAAAACAAAGAGTAATAAAAGCAACACAACTCTAAGAATCTCATAAGTTTAATATCACCTAAAACAATCAAAACTCAATATTCGAGACCCATACGGGTCTTTCTACTCGACTGAAACCAAACAGACACCCTACGTGGGTGACTCATTACATCCATTCACACAATCACAAACATTAAAACATTCACAAAAAAAATTCCCGACTCATTTTTCTATAACTTTTGACGCCTAAACATTATGACTTATAAAAATGTTTTTAACGGTGAGTCTTGACTCTTGTCAAGACCAATTTAACGAAATAAACAAACACTTATAGGTGTTATAACCTGTTGAGAGGATGCACGATACACTATAAGGATGTTATAACTTTGTGTATATGATATATTGAGTTAATATGATTAAGTATGCGGAATCTACTTGATCACACTTAGAAGCGAAAAGTGTACCGCTTTTAAGGGGTCATTTAAGCCCTAAATCGTATTTATTTGATCAAATATTGCCCTAAATCGTTCCTTTTGTCATTTTAGGTACTTTTGAGGAGAAATATGGAAAAGGAGGCATTTTGGACGTTTTTGGAGCATAAAAGTGAAGAAAACGACAAAGTCTCAAAATCATGCTGGAAATTACCTTTGACGGCGTCAGGATCCTCCCCAGACGGTGTCATGGCTTGGCAAGAAAAGGTGGATGTGAAATTTACTCATGATAAGCCAGTGAAAATTGCATGGGAATTCTGACGGCGTCACGCTTTAATCTGATCAAGGTCGTCACGGCTTAATTTAGAGAGGGACGGCGTCACGCATAATCCTGACGGCGTCAAGCCTTGATAAGCCAGAACGGATTTTGGAGAGCTAAAGAGGGACGGCGTCAAGAAGGTCATCCGGGAACCCTAAAAGCGGCGAGGTGACGGCGTCACACTCCATAACGTGACGCCGTCAGATCTAAAAATCTATATATAGTTTTGCAATTCTTTGTCATTAGGGTGGAACTTATTGGGGAACTTTGTGTGTGAAAACCCTAGGACGAATTTGGCAGCTCTTTCAAGGCTTTTTGCCTTGAGATCTTCCATGTTACATTGAAGATAAGTTATCAATTAATCATTCAATATGTCTATGTGTTGTTTGATTCTATCTTGTTCTTGTCTTTTGTTTAACATGCTAGGCTAGATTTATCTTGTGTTTGCTTAGATCTAATGAAACCTAGCTATTGATTATTGGTTATTAGTGTGTTATTAGTTGTATTGGATGATTGTTCATCTATGTTAGGCTTAAGAAAACTGGCTAACTTCCTATTCGGTAACTTGCTTGAACGTCTTAAGAAACATGAACCAATGCGTACTAAAGGTTTTTATGGTTGTATTTAATGCACAAGCGAATTCTAGTGATCCCATGTTAGGAGCTTCCTAGCCGGCTCGACATAGGAGTGAAGTAGGAGCTTGTAGAGTTGGGGAAGTACGTACGCCACCCCACGAATGGTATTAAGGAATACACCCATCATCCACGCGACTAATACACACTAATCAACCGGTAAAAGATAGTTAGGGAGTAAGGAAATCTAAGTAAACACATTTCTCTCCACATAAGTTTTCACCAACATTTTCATTTTTTTGTTATTTTATTTTATTTGCATTCGTAGTAATTTGGGTTAGTTGACTAGCAACTAATTCCGCCCACTCTTTCAAACCCGAGATTTTACTTGCTTTCATAAAAAATATAAAAACATAAAAAGAATCTTCTCTCACCCTTAGACCTATTAGAATAGTTTTTCATACCTAACGAACACTATTCCCTGTGGAGAACGATCAATCCCCCGTACTTACCACTACACTATACTACATCGGTCAGGTACACTGCCTGGTGGGGTTGTAAGCCTCTTGAGATCCCTCGAGAGGTAAAACCTGTTGTAAGGTTGCAAAACCACGCATCAAGTTTTTGGCGCCGCTGCCGGGGAATAGTTATTGTTTAGGTTGAATTTTTATTTTATAGGTCTACTCACTAGATTCCTTTCTAGTGAGATTTTTATTTTCTTTTTCTAGGTTTTCTTTAGTCTATCTATTTTCTTCGTTTCTTTGTTCGTAACCATTACCATTCGACATCATGGAAGATGGTAATATCCTTAATCCCAACAACCCACCACCACAACAACCACCACCACCTCCTAGAGCCCGTACTTTAGGAGAGTACTCCCGTCCTAGCCACCATGGCTATCGAAACACCATTGAGCTCACTCAAGGAGCCAATATCACACCCTTGCGATCCGACACCATCCGGTTGGTGCAAAGCGGATGCGCATTCCATGGACTTCGTTCTGAAGATCCTAATCAACATCTCAAGGACTTTCTCAAAATCGTTGATTCTATAGACCTTGATGTTGCCACTCGAGAGACGACCCGATTGCGTCTCTTCCAATTCTCTCTGCGGGACCAAGCTAGTCAATGGCTAGAGCGTCAACCCGCAGGATCCATTACCTCTTGGGATGATCTCACCACTCGTTTCCTTGCTCAGTTTTTCCCACCGGGAAGAACTACCAAGCTAAGGAATGATATCTTGATGTTCCAACAACGTCAAGGCGAAACTCTCTACGAGGCATGGACTCGATTCAAGGACTTACTCCAAAAAGTCCCTCACCATGGCATAGAACTTTGGCTCCAAGTCCAAATCTTCTATGACCATATCAATCTCTCCACAAGGCAAACCATTGACCAATCGGCCGGTGGCAAGCTACGTGATCTAAGTGCGGAACAATCATGGGCTCTCCTAGAGGATCTTGCTCTTTATGACAACGAAAGTTGGAGTGATCCCCGTGATTTGAATAAAACGGTCAAGGCAATATCTTTGCCTTCGAACAATTCAAGCACTTCCGACCGTAGGATCATAGAACTTGAAGACCAAGTCAAGTTTCTCATGAAATCCTACGAGGCTCCTAAACCTTCAAGCCAAGTGAACAAAATCCCTTCTTCATGTGAATTATGTAGTGGTCCCCACGACACTCGTGATTGCATGGAACTCCCCGAACAAGCTTTTGTGGACTACGCATCCTCGCGTACCGACGGAGCGGGAGACAAGTGGTACACTTTCAAACCCGAGCCAAACCCCTATGGTGATACATACAACCCCTCATGGAAAAATCACCCGAACCTTAGGTGGAAACAAAACCAAAACGCACAACAAACCAATTCTTCCAACCCACCTAATCGTTTCCAATCAAGCGGTTCCAACTCGAACCGTACTTTCAACAACAATCCTTCCGGCAATGGTAGTACCAATAACTTTGAAGGATTGATGTCCCAATTTATGGCATCTCAAGAAGCTCGGATAGCTAGATTCGAGTCCGAATTCAATCAACAACAAACGGAGATGACCAATAAAATTGACAACTTGTTGAAAGCTCTCAATAACCAAGTGTTATCACCTCCACATAAGGACGCTAGGAACACAAATAGCGGACCCCAAGTAAAAGACCCCTCTTCATCCAAACACGTCCACTTTTTCAACATTGTCACTATTAAACCAATTGATATGAATGAGGATAATAGTGAACCTAAGGATGAGGATAAGAAAGTCGGGGTTGATAAGGAAGTTAGGACAAGTGAGATTGAAGAAGTAGATGATGATGAGGACTACTTCAATAGGCTACCCACTAAGGAAGAGCGCGCATATCATACAAACTTATTCGATGACCCCGAGACACCATACTTCCTAGGTAGACCAATCATAGAAATAGGCGACCCTTCTAATCTTAACATACCATGCAACATCGGACATTTGCATGTGTGGAAAGCCTACATCGACCTCAGATCACCCATAAACATCATGACTAGAGCCTACTACAACTTGATAATGAAAAATCAACTTGGGTATAGGATGTTCCCTGACAAGGGTTGGATGAGTAACTTCACGGGAAGAGTTAAGGGATTACCGGTTTATGTAGGAAACTTCACCTATGTCACTGACTTTGTAATTGTTGAAGATATCCGCCCAATAGTCGATGCATCCTTAACTCAAGTGGTTTTTGGAAAACCATTTGTTGAGGTCTCTAGAATGACTTATGAACCTTCCTTAGGGATAGTTAGATTTAAGGATGAGACCGATGAAGTAAACTACCAAATGCCATATAAGATAGAACAATTCCAACACTTGTCAAATGTTGAGAAGGAGCTCAAGCAAGCGGTCTACTATAGGAATGATGAGGATAGAAATAAAGGAGTAGACTATGTTATGGAAAGGATATTCGGTTTCTACAAGGATTGTTTGAAATTAGGACCGGAATATAAAACCGGGAATGAAAATGGCCTAGGAACCGTGACCAATGATGGAGTCACGTAATGTACGTGACTTTGAGTCTAGCTACAAGACTCGTTAATAAAGAAAAGCGCTTCTTGGGAGGCAACCCAAGCTTTATTTGCTTTATGTGTTTGTTTATTTGTTTGTTTGATTTTATTTGTTTCCATATGTGTGTTTAATTTTTATTATTATTGATTCATGTTCAAAACTAATTTGTGAAAATGCTTTATTTTGTTTTTAACTTCGTCTTAACTACATATAAAGGTATTTTGCAAAAGATAAGTGTAAGGGAAATCTAAATCGGTTTATTAGAACACAAATGAACATGAATCGTAATAATATTAAATGAACATACATATTAGTATTTGTTTGAGTCAAATGCTTGTATCGAGTCATAATGATGTTTTGCAGGATTTCCAGGAAGTAAGGTATAGGTTTTTTCCAAAGATTTTCCGGAAACGTAACATGAGAATTCTGTCAGATCATATCTGACGGCGTCAGGCTCTACAACTGATGCGTGGTTTTGTAACCTTACAACAGGTTTTACCTCTCGAGGGATCTCAAGAGGCTTACAACCCCACCAGGCAGTGTACCTGACCGATGTAGTATAGTGTAGTGGTAAGTACGGGGGATTGATCGTTCTCCACAGGGAATAGTGTTCGTTAGGTGTGAAAGGCTACTCTAATTAGGTCTAAGGGTTGAGGAAGATTCTTTTTATGTTTTTATATTTTTTTATGAAAGCAAGTAAAATCTCGGGTTTGAAAGAGTGGGCGGAATTAGTTGCTAGTCAACTAACCCAAATTTACTACGAATGCAAATAAAATAAAATAACTGAAAATAAAATGTTGGTGAGAAACTTATGTGTAGAGAAATGTGTTTACTTAGATTTCCTTACTCCCTAACTATCTTTTACCGGTTAATTAGTGTGTATTAGTCGCGTGGATGACGGGTGTATTCCTTAATACCATTCGTGGGGTGGCGTACTTACTTCCCCAACTCTACAAGCTCCTACTTCACTCCTATGTCGAGCCGGCTAGGAAGCTCCTAACATGGGATCACTAGAATTCGCTTGTGCATTAAATACAACCATAAAAACCTTTAGTACGCATTTGGTTCATGTTTCTTAAGACGTTCAATACAACTAATAACACACTAATAACCAATAATCAATAGCTAGGTTTCATTAGATCTAAGCAAACACAAGATAAATCTAGCCTAACATGTTAAACAAAAGACAAGAATAAGATAGAATCAAACAACACATAGACATATTGAATGATTAATTGATAACTTATCTTCAATGTAACATGGAAGATCTCAAGGCAAAAAGCCTTGAAAAAGAAGCTAAAATCGTCTTAGGGTTTTCTCCCAAAATTCCACACACTAAGCTCTCCCCTAATGACAAAAAATTAGAAAACTATATATAGATTTTTGGATCTGACGGCGTCACGTTATGGAGTGTGACGCCGTCACCTCGCCGCTTCTAGGGTTCCCGGATGACCTTCTTAACGCCGTCCCTCTTTAGTTCTCAAAAATCCATTCTGGCTTATCAAGGCTTGACGCCGTCGAACCTTGAACGTGACGCCGTCCCATTTTGATTTAAGCCGTGACGCCCTTGATCAAGTTAAAGCGTGACGCCGTCAGAATTCACATGCTATTTTCACTGGCTTATCATGAGTAAATTTCACGTCCACTTTTTCTTGCCAAGGCATGACGCCGTCTGGGGTTAAATGTGACGCCGTCAAAGGTAACTTTTAGCCGATTTTTGAGACTTTGCCGTTTTCTTCACTTTTATGCTCCAAAAACGTCCAAAATGCCTCCTTTTCCAGATTTCTCCTCAAAAGTACCTAAAATGACAAAAGGAACGATTTAGGGCGATATTTGATCAAATAAATACGATTTAGGGCTTAAATGACCCCTTAAAAGCGGTACACTTTTCGCTTCATCAAATACCCTTACACTTGAGATTTGCTTGTCCTCAAGCAAATGCGCTTTTATTCTAATCAAAATACAAGTTAGGGGTCATTTAATGCTAACATAAAAGTAATTACAACAAATAATCATTCCACTTCAATCATAATAAGCATGGAGATTACAAACTAGCACCTCACAAGTAGTGTTTAGATACTCACATCTCTCAAGTGTCATCAAAATAAATCTCATAAATGAAAACGGATAATATCTCTCACTACCTGTCATAGCAAATAGATTACCATAGGCTTGGGAAAGGATCGAAAACCTCCTCCACTAGGCGTAAGCACCAAAGATAAACTATCAAAGAGGGCTTTTAAATGGGTTATAACGTTGGGTGTAGGGAAAAGGAAAACACGGTTTTGTTGGATAAAGGATATTTTACTGGTGGCGAGTTAAAGATCTTGATCAATTACATGTACTATACAATGTTGCTAAGCCAAGACTAGACTCGATCTTAAGCTAGAAACGAAATAACAAAATAACAAAAACATAAAACAAACATAAAATGAAACGGGATGGTAGTCCGTATGTTTTTTCTATTTTTCATTTTCTCATTCATTTTTTTTTTTTTTTTTTTTTTTTTTTTTTTTTTTTTTTTTTTTGCATACACTTTTGCCCTACCATCCAAAATAATACATCATAGGGGCATTGCATCCCCCTTACACTTGAACTTTTACATAACTTTACAAATAACTATTCTAATGACTCGAATTAAGATAATTGAAAAACTTGGAGTACTTTTAAAACATTTAGCACATATGGGGGTAATAAATGATGTTCTTCCCCATTACTCCATTATACTAGTACTTTACCCATGAGTCCCAATCGTCCCAAAACAATATGCACAAGGATGTGACTCGACTTAGCAACCATGTAATCAACTAGATAATTAACTTGGGTTTAAACAAATGTTGTAACAATAATGCACTAAAAATGAGTGCATACAAGGTAGGCTAAGGCGATTTGGGTGTACATTTCAGTGGGGTGTAACAAATTCTTCCTTTAAGTAAAATGCTTAAAGGTCGAAACGAAAAGATAGGCTCTGAGGGGTGTACTAGGGGTATCGTGTACTAAAAATGAGTACAACGCAAAGGGTGTGGGAGAATTACTTGACCAATGTAGCCAATGTAATTATAATAAAAACACAGGTGTAAAACAATGGGTTAATCCTAATGCCTCTTATCATGTAGTAAATCTAACTACACGAATGTAGTCTCACTTGTGGCCTCGGAATGGTCCTAACGCAAGTTCTAGAATCTAAGTGCTACCGGTACACACATCATAGCATAAATGCTTTTCCTACCAATTCTAGGGCGAACCTCACATATTTGGGGGTGGAAAATTTTTTAGTGGTACGGTTTTTTGTGCTAGTCATATAACTCCTATCCGTGAGACGCTCATTAAGATCAAAGTTTCACTCCTATATGTTGTAAAAAAATTTAAATTTGGCACTAAAATTACCTTAACAAGTATTTCTCTCAGTTTTATTACACATCTACTATTAAACAAACAAAAATCAAGCGCAATTGTATTCTCTAATCGTACTTTTACCCCCCCCCCCCCTTACACTTAAGATGAACATTGTCCCCAATGTTCAAATAACAAGATGTAAAAGTAAAAAGTAAAAGAATGAAATCAAATACTCCCCTGATTTCGCTCGGTGAATAATGAAATAACACGGTTAGATCTTCCTCCAAGGAGAATGTTGAAGCTCCATGACTAATGCATCGCCACAAGCTTGATTCAAAACATTTCCTTGTCCAAAATAACCTGTTAAACCTGAGAAAACAAACACGAAAACCTGCATAACATCGGCGGGAAAAATCTATATATAAGGATATAATGCTTGTGGAATGATAACTTTGCAGATTCCTGGAAATTATAAGTTGGAGATTTTAATAAAAACTTTTTAAAAACAAAACTTTCAAAAATTTCTGAAAATTAAATCTGACGCCGTCAGGTTATAAACCCTGACGCCGTCAGAAATGACCTGACAAAAATTTTCATTTTAAGTTTCCGGAAAATTTCTGGAAAAACCTTTACCTTACTTCCTGGAATTCCTGCAAAACATCATTATGACTCGATACAAGCATTTGACTCAAACAAATACGAATATGTATGCTAATTTATTATTATTACGATTCATGTTCATTTGTGTTCTAATAAACCGATTTAAATTTCCCTTACACTTATCTTTTGCAAAATACCTTTATATGTAGTTAAGACGAAGTTAAAAACAAAATAAAGCATTTTCACAAATTAGTTTTTGAACATGAATCAATAATGATAAAAATTAAACACACATACGGAAACAAATAAAATCAAACAAACAAATAAATAAAACACACAAAGCAAATAAAACAAATAAAGCTTGGGTTGCCTCCCAAGAAGCGCTTTTCTTTATTAACGAGTCTTGTAGCTAGACTCAAATTCACGTACATTACGTGACTCCATCATCGGTCACGGTTCCAAGGCCATTCTCCTTCCCGGTTTTATATTCCGGTCCTAATTTCAAACAATCCTTGTAGAAACCAAATATCCTTTCCATAACATAGTCTACTCCTTTACTTCTATCCTCATCATTCCTATAGTAGACCGCTTGCTTGAGCACCTTCTCAATATTTGACAAGTGTTGGAATTGTTCTATCTTATATGGCATTTGGTAGCTTACTTCATCGGTCTCATCCTTAAATCTAACTATCCCTAAGGAAGGTTCATAAGTCATTCTAGAGACCTCAACAAATGGTTTTCCAAAAACCACTTGAGTCAAGGATGCATCGACTATTGGGCGGATATCTTCTACAATTACAAAGTCGGTGACATAGGTGAAGTTTCCTACATAAACCGGTAATCCCTTAACTCTTCCTGTGAAGTTACTCATCCAACCCTTGTCAGGGAACATCCTATACCCAAGTTGATTTTTCATTATCAAGTTGTAGTGGGCTCTAGTCATGATGTTTATGGGCGATCTAAGGTCGATGTTGGCTTTCCACACATGCAAATGTCCGATGTTGCATGGTATGTTGAGATTAGAAGGGTCGCCTATTTCAATGATTGGTCTACCTAGGAGGTATGGTGTCTCGGGGTCATCGAATAAGTTTGTATGATATGCGCGCTCTTCCTTAGTGGGTAGCCTATCGAAGTAGTCCTCATCATCATCTACTTCTTCAATCTCACTTGTCCTAACTTCCTTATCAACCTCGACTTTCTTATCCTCATCCTTAGGTTCACTATTATCCTTATTCCTATCAATTGGTTTAATAGTGACAATGTTGACAAAGTGGACGTGTTTGGATGAAGAGGGGTCTTTTACTTGGGGTCCGCTATTTGTGTTCCTAGCGTCCTTATGTGGAGGTGATAACACTTGGTTATGGAGAGCTTTCAACAAGTTGTCAATTTTATTGGTCATCTCCGTTTGTTGTTGATTGAATTCGGTCTCGAATCTAGCTATCCGAGCTTCTTGAGATGCCATAAATTGGGACATCAATCCTTCAAAGTTATTGGTACTACCATTGCCGGAAGGAGTGTTGTTGAAAGTACGGTTCGAGTTGGAGCCGCTTGATTGGAAACGATTAGGTGGGTTGGAAGAATTGGTTTGTTGTGCGTTTTGGTTTTGTTTCCACCTAAGGTTCGGGTGATTTCTCCATGAGGGGTTGTATGAATCACCATAATGGTTTGGCTCGGGTTTGAAAGTGTACCACTTATCTCCCGCTCCATCGGTACGCGAGGATGCGTAGTCCACAAAAGCTTGTTCGGGGAGTTCCATGCAATCACGAGTGTCGTGGGGACCACTACATAATTCACATGAAGAAGTGATTTTGTTCACTTGGCTTGAAGGGTTAGGAGCCTCGTAGGATTTCATGAGAAACTTGACTTGGTCTTCAAGTTCTATGATCCTACGGTCGGAAGTGCTTGAATTGTTCGAAGGCAAAGATATTGCCTTGACCGTTTTATTCAAATCACGGGGATCACTCCAACTTTCGTTGTCATAAAGAGCAAGATCCTCTAGGAGAGCCCATGATTGTTCCGCACTTAGATCACGTAGCTTACCACCGGCCGATTGGTCAATGGTTTGCCTCGTGGAGAGATTGATATGGTCATAGAAGATTTGGACTTGGAGCCAAAGTTCTATGCCATGGTGGGGGACTTTTTGGAGTAAGTCCTTGAATCGAGTCCATGCCTCGTAGAGAGTTTCGCCTTGACGTTGTTGGAACATCAAGATATCATTCCTTAGCTTGGTAGTTCTTCCCGGTGGGAAAAACTGAGCAAGGAAACGAGTGGTGAGATCATCCCAAGAGGTAATGGATCCTGCGGGTTGACGTTCTAGCCACTGGCTAGCTTGGTCCCGCAAAGAGAATTGGAAGAGACGCAATCGGGTCGTCTCTCGAGTGGCAACATCAAGGTCTATAGAATCAACGATTTTGAGAAAGTCCTTGAGATGTTGATTAGGATCTTCAGAACGAAGTCCATGGAATGCGCATCCGTTTTGCACCAACCGGATGGTGTCGGATCGCAAGGGTGTGATATTGGCTCCTTGAGTGAGCTCAATGGTGTTTCGATAGCCGTGGTGGCTAGGACGGGAATACTCTCCTAAAGTACGGGCTCTAGGAGGTGGTGGTGGTTGTTGTGGTGGTGGGTTGTGGGGTTAAGGATATTACCATCTTCCATGATGTCGGATGGTAATGGTTACGAACAAAGACACGAAGAAAATAGATAGACTAAAGAAATTCTAGAAAAAGAAAATAAAAATCTCACTAGAAAAGAATCTAGTGAGTAGACCTAATAGAAATAAAAATTCAACCTAAACAATAACTATTCCCCGGCAGCGGCGCCAAAAACTTGATGCGTGGTTTTGTAACCTTACAACAGGTTTTACCTCTCGAGGGATCTCAAGAGGCTTACAACCCCACCAGGCAGTGTACCTGACCGATGTAGTATAGTGTAGTGGTAAGTACGGGGGATTGATCGTTCTCCACAGAGAATAGTGTTCGTTAGGTGTGAAAGGCTACTCTAATTAGGTCTAAGGGTTGAGGAAGATTCTTTTTATGTTTTTATATTTTTTTATGAAAGCAAGTAAAATCTCGGGTTTGAAAGAGTGGGCGGAATTAGTTGCTAGTCAACTAACCCAAATTTACTACGGATGCAAATAAAATAAAATAACTGAAAATAAAATGTTGGTGAGAAACTTATGTGTAGAGAAATGTGTTTACTTAGATTTCCTTACTCCCTAACTATCTTTTACCGGTTGATTAGTGTGTATTAGTCGCGTGGATGACGGGTGTATTCCTTAATATCATTCGTGGGGTGGCGTACTTACTTCCCCAACTCTACAAGCTCCTACTTCACTCCTATGTCGAGCCGGCTAGGAAGCTCCTAACATGGGATCACTAGAATTCGCTTGTGCATTAAATACAACCATAAAAACCTTTAGTACGCCTTTGGTTCATGTTTCTTAAGACGTTCAAGCAAGTTACCGAATAGGAAGTTAGCCAGTTTTCTTAAGCCTAACATAGATAAACAATCATCCAATACAACTAACAACACACTAATAACCAATAATCAATAGCTAGGTTTCATTAGATCTAAGCAAACACAAGATAAATTTAGCCTAACATGTTAATCAAAAGACAAGAATAAGATAAAATCAAACAACACATAGACATATTGAATGATTAATTGATAACTTATCTTCAATGTAACATGGAAGATCTCAAGGCAAAAAGCCTTGAAAAAGGAGCTAAATTCGTCTTAGGGTTTTCTCCCAAAATTCCACACACTAAGCTCTCCACTAATGACAAAAAATTAGAAAACTATATATAGATTTTTACATCTGACGGCGTCACCTTATGGAGTGTGACGCCGTCACCTCGCCGCTTCTAGGGTTCCCGGATGACCTTCTTGACGCCGTCCCTCTTTAGTTCTCAAAAATCCATTCTGGCTTATCAAGGCTTGACGCCGTCGAACCTTGAACGTGACGCCGTCCCATTTTGATTTAAGCCGTGACGCCCTTGATCAAGTTAAAGCGTGACGTCGTCAGAATTCACATGCTATTTTCACTGGCTTATCATGAGTAAATTTCACGTCCACTTTTTCTTGCCAAGGCATGACGCCGTCTGGGGTTAAATGTGACGCCGTCAAAGGTAACTTTTAGCCGATTTTTGAGACTTTGCCGTTTTCTTCACTTTTATGCTCCAAAAACGTCCAAAATGCCTCCTTTTCCAGATTTCTCCTCAAAAGTACCTAAAATGACAAAAGGAACGATTTAGGGCGATATTTGATCAAATAAATACGATTTAGGGCTTAAATGACCCCTTAAAAGCGGTACACTTTTCGCTTCATCAACAACCTGACGGCGTCAGGTTTAATTTTCTGAAAATTTTTGAAAGTTTTGTTTTCATAAAAAGTTTTTATTAAATCTATAACTTATAATCTCCAGGAATCTGCCAAGTTATCATTCCACAAGCATTATATCCTTATATATAGATTTATCCCGCCGATGTTATGCAGGTTCTCGTGTTCGTTTTCTCAGGTTTAACAGGTTATTTTGGACAAGGAAATGTTTTGAATCAAGCTTATGGCGATGCATTAGTCATGGAGCTTCAACATTACTTTGGAAGAAGATCTAACCGTGTTACTTCATTATCCACCGAGCGAATCAGGGGAGTATTTGATTTCATTCTTTTACTTTATGCTTTTACATTTATTATTTGAACATTGGGGACAATGTTCATCTTAAGTGTAAGGGGGGGTAAAAGTACGATTAGAGAATGCTATTACGCTTGATTTTTGTTTGTTTAATAGTAGATGTGTAATAAAACTGAGAGAAATACCTGTTAAGGCAATTTTAGTGCCAAATTTAAAATTTTTTTACAACATATAGGAGTGAAACTTTGATCTTAATGAGCGTCTCACGGATAGGAGTTATATGACTAGCACAAAAACCGTACCACTAAAAAATTTTCCACCCCCAAATATGTGAGGTTCGCCCCTAGAATTGGTAGGAAAAGCATTTATGCTATGATGTGTGTACCGGTAGCACTTAGATTCTAGAACTTGCGTTAGGACCATTCCGAGGCCACAAGTGAGACTACATTCGTGTAGTTAGATTTACTACATGATAAGAGGCATTAGGATTAACCCATTGTTTTACACCTGTGTTTTTGTTATAATTACATTGGCTACATTGTTCAAGTAATTCTCCCACACCCTTTGCGTTGTACTCATTTTTAGTACACGATACCCCTAGTACACCCCTCAGAGCCTATCTTTTCGTTTCGACCTTTGAGCATCTTACTCAAAGTGAGAATTTGTTTACACCCCACTAAAATGTACACCCAAATCGCCTTAGCCTACCTTGTATGCACTCATCTTTAGTGCATTATTGTTACAACATTTGTTTAAACCCAAGTTAATCATCTAATTGATTACATGGTTGCTAAGTCGAGTCATATCCTTGTACATATTGTTTTGGGACGATTGGGACTCATGGGTAAAGTACTAGTGTAATGGAGTAATGGGGAAGAACATCATTTATTACCCCCATATGTGCTAAACATTTTTAAAGTACTCCAAGTTTTTCGATTATCTTAATTCGAGTCATTAGAATAGTTATTTGTAAAGTTATGTAAAAGTTCAAGTGTAAGGGGATGCAACGCCCCTATGATGTATTATTTTGGATGGTAGGGCAAAAGTGTATGAAAAAAAAATCAAAAAAATCAAGAAAAATACAAAAAATTGAGAAAAAGAAAAATAGAAAAAACATACGGACTACCATCCCGTTTCATTTTATGTTTGTTTTATGTTTTTGTTATTTTGTTTTTAGCTTAAGTTGAGTCGAGTCTTGGCTTAGCAACATTGTATAGTACATGTAATTGATCAAGATCTTTAACTCGCCACCAGTAAAATATCCCTTATCCAACAAAACCGTGTTTTCCTTTTCCCTACACCTAACGTTATAACCCATGTAAAAGCCCTCTTTGATAGTTTATCTTAGGTGCTTACGCCTAGTGGAGGAGGTTTTTGATCCTTTCCCAAGCCTATGGTAATCTATTTGCTATGACAGGTAGTGAGAGATATTATCCGTTTTCATTTATGAGATTTATTTTGATGACACTTGAGAGATGTGAGTATCTAAACACTACTTGTGAGGTGCTAGTATGTAATCTCCGTGCTTATTATGATTAAAGAGGAACGAATATTTGTTGTAATTACTTTTATGTTAGCATTAAATGACCCCTAACTTGTATTTTGATTAGAATAAAAGCGCATTTGCTTGAGGACAAGCAAATCTCAAGTGTAAAGGTATTTGATGAAGTGAAAAGTGTACCGCTTTTAAGGGGTCATTTAAGCCCTAAATCGTATTTATTTGATCAAATATTGCCCTAAATCATTCCTTTTGTCATTTTAGGTACTTTTGAGGAGAAATCTGGAAAAGGAGGCATTTTGGACGTTTTTTGAGCATAAAAGTGAAGAAAACGACAAAGTCTCAAAATCATGCTGGAAATTACCTTTGACGGCGTCAGGATCCTCCCCAGACGGCGTCATGGCTTGGCAAGAAAAGGTGGATGTGAAATTTACTCATGATAAGCCAGTGAAAATTGCATGGGAATTCTGACGGCGTCACGCTTTAATCTGATCAAGGTCGTCACGGCTTAATTTAGAGAGGGACGGCGTCACGCATAATCCTGACGGCGTCAAGCCTTGATAAGCCAGAACGGATTTTGGAGAGCTAAAGAGGGACGACGTCAAGAAGGTCATCCAGGAACCCTAAAAGCGGCGAGGTGACGGCGTCACACTCCATAACGTGACGCCGTCAGATCTAAAAATCTATATATAGTTTTGCAATTCTTTGTCATTAGGGTGGAACTTATTGGGGAACTTTGTGTGTGAAAACCCTAGGACGAATTTGGCAGCTCTTTCAAGGCTTTTTGCCTTGAGATCTTCCATGTTACATTGAAGATAAGTTATCAATTAATCATTCAATATGTCTATGTGTTGTTTGATTCTATCTTGTTCTTGTCTTTTGTTTAACATGCTAGGCTAGATTTATCTTGTGTTTGCTTAGATCTAATGAAACCTAGCTATTGATTATTGGTTATTAGTGTGTTATTAGTTGTATTGGATGATTGTTCATCTATGTTAGGCTTAAGAAAACTGGCTAACTTCCTATTCGGTAACTTGCTTGAACGTCTTAAGAAACATGAACCAATGCATACTAAAGGTTTTTATGGTTGTATTTAATGCACAAGCGAATTCTAGTGATCCCATGTTAGGAGCTTCCTAGCCGGCTCGACATATGAGTGAAGTAGGAGCTTGTAGAGTTGGGGAAGTACGTACGCCACCCCACGAATGGTATTAAGGAATACACCCGTCATCCACGTGACTAATACACACTAATCAACCGGTAAAAGATAGTTAGGGAGTAAGGAAATCTAAGTAAACACATTTCTCTCCACATAAGTTTTCACCAACATTTTCATTTTTTTGTTATTTTATTTTATTTGCATTCGTAGTAATTTGGGTTAGTTGACTAGCAACTAATTCCGCCCACTCTTTCAAACCCGAGATTTTACTTGCTTTCATAAAAAATATAAAAACATAAAAAGAATCTTCTCTCACCATTAGACCTATTAGAATAGTTTTTCATACCTAACGAACACTATTCCCTGTGGAGAACGATCAATCCCCCGTACTTACCACTACACTATACTACATCGGTCAGGTACACTGCCTGGTGGGGTTGTAAGCCTCTTGAGATCCCTCGAGAGGTAAAACCTGTTGTAAGGTTGCAAAACCACGCATCACTACTTAACCACACTTAGAAGGTTATTTGGTTATGGAAATGGAACAGTGATGTTAGTTTGTTTGAATGATGAACAACGAAAGTTAACAACAAACGATTCAATATTATTCAAAATAATACGAGTGATCTTCAGTTATCACTAGGGTTACAAAACCTTGAATCTTAATGTTTCTATGACTTGTGATATTGTTCAAGATAGATGTTCTAAGTATATGAATTAAGCACTTGGTTTGACACTTAGGCACACTAGACTCTCTTATCTCTAAGCTTAAGATCTTTCTTTTATAGAACAAGAAAAGATCTTTTACAATTATGATAAGTCTTGTCAAACACATGCTAACTTATCTTATTTGTGTCAGTAACTTAGATACAACATGTATCTGTGTACACAACTTGTTACTGATCACTTTGTCTAAAGATATTATCTACCGTATATTGTTGACTTTAATACAAATAATATCTTCGTATACTTATCCATCTAGCAGTAGAATATTTCAACAGTTATCCACTTAGCAGTAGTATGAGTTGCACTAGCAGTAGAATCACCCAGCAGTACCTTCTTTGTACTAGCAGTACTAACTTCAGTTTGTACTGTCAGTTATACTTTGAGAGGCTAAGAATACACTAGCATTAGGAACTGTTTAAAGTATTCTTCTCAGCAGTACTAACTTTGTGAACTTGTAAATACTTATCTAATCTTCAGAACATTTAATTCCCAACAATCCTCCCCTAAACATGTGATTCCCTAATCAACATGTTTCTTCAAAATTAAATCATGATTGTGAGGATCTTTCAAACACTTCATAGTCAGGCTCTTGATCTGAGCTATCTTCTATTCTCCAAGATTTAAATATCAATCTGTCTAACTCATCTGCTTTCTGCGAAACTTCTTTCAGCAATAACATCATCTTTCTTTGTCTTGAACACAATCAATACCTTGAACAAAAGATGGTGCAATTTCCTTTGATGGAGGAATTATAAGAGGCAATGGTGTTGTGTTTCTTAGATGCTTGTTTCAACAAGTGAAGTCATCTTTCAGCATGCCTTTGCAAGTGAAGAACAAACGTAGTGAACTGAAATTGAAACTGAAAGCTCCTAGATAGAACTTTCTCCTTTAGAATGCTTCATCCCTTCTGAATATATATAATATTCCAGATTCTTCATTTGAACTTTCTTCATTTGAAGAGTTTATTCCTAATTTCCATCAACTGAAAAAGCTTGTTTGACATCATCATCTTGTATGCTCTTGTCATTTCTTTAACTTGATCAGATTGAGTTTCCTCCCCTGATTCTGAGCATACACAAACTTTTCTTCCCTTACTGGTCTCTCACCATGTATTAAAATATTTCCTATCCTCCCCTGGGATGCAAATAGCATTTCCTCCCCTGTTTGGAAGATCTCTCATCATCATCTGAGCATTTATCTGATCTACCAATTAGAACATAATTTCCTCCCCTGAGAACATGTTTTCAGACAATCTTGTACATGAAGCCATCAATTCCTTAAGAGTTTAATTAGCTGCCCTCATCACTTCCAGGTGTGTTAACTCCCGTGAGAGGTGATTCATGGGGCATTTGACTCATTGTCCATCATTTGATTGTTTTTCTGAGCCCCTTTTAAAATCATTTTTAAGAAACTTTTGCCTTAGTAGTATGAACTTGATTTTATGATTGAAAAATCATATTGCTTACAACCATTTTGAAGGGATTAAGTGTAGTAATAGACACTTAATCAAGATTTCGGTTTAAAGTAACCTCTAGTTGTGTGAGAACCAATATTTTCAATTATAAATAACTGCCTGTGTAAAGATAAACTCATTCAAAGAGTTTTCCTGATAGGGTTTCCAGCTCATAGCAATTGTTACCTCTAACACAAGTGTTAGATTCACTTTTGCTAGCTGTTCTTCCTATCAGATGTCCTTAGACTTGCTCATTATACTAAAAAGTATAAAATGATAGAAAGTGAGTTGTGTCAGTTACTATCTGACCAACTGAGCCATTAATTCAATGTGAAACACTATAACTAGGTTTCAAGAAAGAAGTTTTAAAGAGTTAATTAACTTAGGTGTAAACCTTTGTTAAGAATCCCCAAATTCAGTCCATTATGAACCTATTATATCAGCAATTTGTATTATCATTCTGCTACTTTCATTTCACTTGAAACTTCCTCTTTGCTCAATGTTCATACTTAAAATTGTTAGTCTAAAACCAGGAAACAAAATGCAAAGCATATGTCTTATAGCAGTATCATTATATGACTAACAGTATGAACTTAACAAACAAAAATTTGTACTAGCAGTACAAACTTTTTATTAACAGTACGAATTTACAAAGCCAGCAGTACAAATAAAAATTTATATACAAAAACACATATTTTTAAATCATTGAGGATTTAGCATCCCAATACTTGCTACCAAGTACTGAAACCTTCCAACATCAAAAGCTTTTGTGAGAAGATCTGAAAAGTTGTGATCAGAATCAATTTTAAGAACTTGAATTAACTTCTTCTCATTACAGTGTCTAATAAAATGATGTCTAATTTCAATGTGTTTTGTTTTAGAATGTTGCACTGAATTTTTAATTATGCAAATTGTACTACTATTATCAATATGAATGACAGTTTTTAAGAAATTGTACCCATAGTCAAGAAGTTGGTTTTGAAGCCATAGGACTTGACCACAGCAACTTGCAGTAGCTACATATTCAGCTTCAGTTGTTGAAGTAGCCATAATTGTTTGCTTCTTACACTGCCATGAGATAAGTCTACATCCAAGGAATTAACATCCTCCAGTTGTTGACATTCTGTCCAACCTAGCACCAGCATAATCACTATCTGAAAATGCTACCAAGTTAAAAGGTGACTCTCTAGAATACCATAGTCCCAACCTAGGTTGACCCTTGAGATATCTAAAAATTCTCTTGACTGCTGTTAAATGAGAAACCTTTGGAGTTACTTGAAATCTTGCACAAGCACAAACAGAGAACATGATATCAGGTCTTGAAGATGTGAGATACATCAAAGAACCTATCATAGATCTGTATGTGTGCACATCTACATTTTCTCCATCTATATCCTTAAGAAGTGGCTTCTCAGAGTCCATTGGTGTGCTTGCCACTTTTGAATCAGCAAATTGAAATATTCTAAGTATTTCAGCCACATATTTATCTTGACTAATAAATATGCCTTCACTAGATTGCTTAACTTGCAGACCCAAAAAGAATGTAAGTTCCCCCATGGAACTCATTTGAAACTTATCATGCATAAGTTTCTCAAACTCCAAACACATCTCCTTCCTTGTAGATCCAAAGATGATATCATCCACATACACTTGAACTAGCAAAAGATCCTTCTTATGCCTCTTGATGAATAATGTCAGATCAATCTTGCCTCTTTGAAATCCATTTTCAATTAAATAGGAAGCTAGTGTTTCATACCAAGCTTTTGGTGCCTGATGAAGGCCATATAGAGCTTTAACTACTCTGTACACTCTGTCTGGATGTTCTGGATCAATGAAACCAGGAGGTTGTGAGACATGGACCTCTTCTTTAATAGTACCATATAAAAAAGCACTCTTGACATCCATTTGGTAAACTGTGAAGTTCATAAATGAAGCATAAGCTAAGAAAATCCTAATTGCTTCAAGTCTTGCTACTGGAGCAAAAACCTCATCATAGTCTATACCTTCTTCTTGTGTGTACCCTTGGGCTACTAATCTAGCCTTATTCCTAATCACTATGCCCCTTTTATCCCTTTTATTTCTGAAAACCCATCTAGTACCAATTACCTTTACCCCTTTTGGTAAATCAACTAGCACCCATACCTTCTGAATCTTAAACTGAAGAAGCTCCTCTTGCATAGCCTTTACCCAGCTTGAATCATCTAGGGATTTAAGAATGTTCTTTGGTTCTGCCTGTGAGAGAAAACATACAAACAAACAAGAGTTGGAGAACTTATGATGCTTTGAAGCATAAAGGGCATCAAGAAGCCCTTGTTGGTCTGAAGACATCAGTTGTTGCCTTGTCTTCACCCCTGATTGTACATCTCCAATCACATTATCCAGGGAGTGGACTTTGTGAATCCTTGAGTGTAGTGTAGTAGGAACTTGATAATGAGATGGAAGATTGTTGAAATCCACCTCATCTTCTGAGAAATCTACTTCATTTGGTTCTGATGGGCCAGCAGTAGAAACTAGAAGCTCAGCAGTAGGAACTTTTAGCCTAGCAATGTCTTGCTCTGTCTCAGCAGTATGAACTGCTTTAGTACTGCTCACCTGATTTTCTTGTTCCTCAGATCTATGATCCTTGTTTTCATCTTTAACCCCTTCTTTAGTTTTACCAGAAGAAGATTCATCATTTGTTGAAGTTGAAGCCACACTTGTACTTGTCCATATTGGCATCCATATATAATCTTGATCTTTCTCTTTGTTTAACCCTGCCTAATTTGTTGTTTCATCAGCTTTTGAACCTGAAATTTCATTAGTTTCAACAACAACAGGTACATAATTCATAGAATGGGTTAGAGTCTCAAGATCAAACAGCCAATCAGGACCTTGACCTGCAACATTGGATTTATTCTCTAAAAATTTCACATGCAGGTTTTCCTCTACTTTCCTAGTTCTTGTGTTGTATACTCTAAAAGCTTTGCTATTAATAGAATATCCAACCAAGAATCCTTCATCTGCTTTGCCATCAAACTTTCCAAGATGGTCTAAGGTATTCAGAATTGTCACATGACATCCAAAAGGTCTAAGAAATCCTATTTCAGGAGTTCTACCTCTAAAAAGTTAATATGATGTCTTGTTGTGAGATTTTACAACTAAAACTCTGTTCTGGACATAACAAGCAGTGTTAACTGCTTCAGCCCAAAAAGTTATAGGTAGCTTAGAGTCAGCTAACATAGTTCTAGAAGCTTCTATAAGTGTTCTATTTCTCCTCTCAGCTACTCCATTCTGCTGAGTAGTTCTTGCAACACTAAATTCTCTCCTAATACCTTTTTCTTTGCAGAATTCATTCATAACTCTATTTTTGAACTCTGTCCCATTATCACATCTAATGACTTTGACTTTCTTGTCGACTAGGTTTTCTATCTCTGTAATGAATGTTTTAAGAATTCTAGAGGTCTCATCCTTAGAACATAAAAAGAAAACCCATGTAAATCTACTATAGTCATCAGTTATAACAAGACAATATCTTTTATGCTTTAAACTATTCACATTTGTAGGTCCAAATAAGTCCATATGAAGCATAAACAATGATTGATCAATAGAGTTAAAAATTTTGGGCTTACAAGTGGCTTTGTGTTGTTTGCCTTTAAGACAAGCAATGCATGTTTAGTCATTTTCAAATCGTTTTTGAGGTAAACCTCTTACCAAACCATTCTTAACAATCTGATTTATGGTTTTGAAGTTAATGTGACCAAGCCTTCTATGCCATTTCATAGATTCATCCATTGTGTCCTTCGCAATTAAACAAGTAAGTGCCTCTTTAGGAACAATATTCTTCATATCAACACTGTACATGTTGCCCTTTCTAGGAATTTTAAGAAGTACTTGACTTTCATCAGGCATCTTAAAATCAGGAGAAAGTACAAGACATTCAGTGTCACAAAAAAGAACTTTGTTCTTTTTGTCACAAATTTGTGAGACACTAAAAAGATTATACTTAAGCTCTTGCACATAGTACACATTTTCAAAATCTAATTTACCGGTTTGGATTGTACCTTTACCAATAATTCTTCCTCCAATTCCTCCTCCAAAGGTAACATAGCCTCCATCTAATGATTCAAAGTTTGAAAGATAAGACTTGTTGCCTGTCATGTGCCTTGAATATCCACTGTCTGAGTAGCCTTGATCTTCATGATCTGCTTGAGAATGTTCCTACACACAAGTAAGGTATTAGTTTCCTTGGGGAATCCAAGCCATTACTGACTTGGATTTGCCACGTACATCAATGTAATGTAATCTTTTGAGAACAGTTGATGCACTATTGGATTTAGTTTGTTTCCAAACCCAACATGCTGAGGCCTTAACAGCATTTTCCTTGTTTTCCCTAACAGCAGTATGAACTGATTGCTTAGCAGTAGAAACTGCTAGCTTTGCACTTGTACCCTATGGTTTCCAAACTTGTTTATGGACCACTGCTCTTGTTTGAATGGGCCTATTAACAGTTGTTTGTGCATGTTTAGAAGTTATTTTTGCACTTTTAACTGTTGGTTGTGGGTAAACAATCATAAATGATCTAGAAGTAGAAACTGCTTACCTAGCAGTAGGAACTGCTATTGGGTCAGACTTATATAAAATTGCTCTGGGGGTTGTTCTTGTATAATTAGAGTGACAATTAGGAGTTTTCCTTTTGAAATTCACCCTATTGTTTTTATACCCAGATACCCATGTGTTAAAGAAAGCTGCAAGATGATCAAAACTACCACATGTGTAACAACCTTTGTTATAAAAGGCAAAGTCATCACCTAGTTGGTGAGACTTTAGGTTATTCCAATTTCTATGGTTACCTCTGGGCTTGTTAGTGGTTCTGTATTGTTTACAATACCTAACTGGTTGCCTAACATGTTTAATATTAGATTTAGGCCTAACAGTATTAATTTTGACCACTTTAAGAACACTTGTTTCTGCTTTCTTAACAACTTCAGGTTTAGACATAACCTGTTGATCATCATCATCAGATTTCCAGTCCTCAATGAGAACTACATCTGATTTCCTAACAGAGGACACCTTGTCCTCAGGAAGTGAAGTATTACTTATACTTTCACTTACTTTTTCTACCTTAGGACTCTCAGTAGATTTAGAACCATATTCCATTATTGGTTCTTGAAACTTAGCAAATCCTGTGTGTGCTAGGTAAATACCTGGAGGTGAGGGAACACCTCTGTATAGTAGAGGAACAGATTTGTAACCTAGACCAGACTTAGCTTTATTCACAACTTGAGCTTCCCAAATCTTATTGATCCCATCTGATGCATAAGCTAGAGTATCTACTGTTATATTCACATTTTCATTTGCCTTTTTGTGTTTTGCCAGTGAGTCATTCAGCAAAACAATGCACTCATCTTTGAATTCTATGTTTCTTTTTAAATTAGCCATGTCATCACTAAACCTAAATTCATTTCCTTGAAAATGTAAGATTTGTTTTTCAAGAATCGCTAGACCTCTTTTATGATTAGCTAAATTAGCAAGTATGTCATAAAATTTTTCTAGTTGATCATCAGATTCCTTTTTAAGTTTTTCATAAGCTTTAAGAGCAGAGCATGATTCAGTACATTTGATTATAGAATTTACCTCTGAATCAGAAAAGGCCATCAGTGCAGTCTCAGTAGCCACCATTGCAGCTTCTTTTGGTGCTTCCTCTTCATCAGTCATGAAGTTCCAATCATAGCTAATACCATCAATGGCTAGCATAGCCTTTGGTTCTTCTACTGTGATTTCCTTCTTCTTCTCTTGCTTATACCATGTGTTCCTATTATCCTGCTTTCTTGGGTTTCTACACTCTCTAGCAAAATGTCCCATCCTATGACAGTTGAAACACTCTAATTTCTTTTTATCAAACCCAGCAGTTTCATTACCATTTATGGTAATTTGCTTTCCAGTTCGTTGCCAAAACTTCTTAGCCCTCATGCTAAGTAAAGCAACCTGCCATTTGATGTCTATCTCTTCTAAATCATCATCATCCACCTATTCAAGGTCTTCATGATTTAAAGGAGAACCACTAGTTTGACTAGATAAGAATACATAGAATGTTGGATCTCCAAGTCCAGCAACATTCTTTTGTGAACTAGTAGTAGGACCACCATGGTTAGCAGTAGAAACACCTTCATCTTCATCTACCTCTTCTGATTTACTAATACTAGGAGATGACAAAAGTGCCACGTTCCCAGAACTAGTACTATAGATTCCAGACTTCTTCAGACTTTGTTCAACAATTTTGAAGTTGTTGTACAAATCATTGAGTTTCATTGTTTCAATGTCTGGCTTGTTCATCCAGACAACCACATGAGTATGGAATTCATCAGATAGGCTTCTTAAGAACTTCATGTTGAGATCTTCCTTTGCTATCTCAACTCCCAACACAGCTAACTGACTGACAAGCTTGTGTAATCTTGAGAACAGCTTATCAAGTGATTCATTGCTGCTTGAACTAAAAATTTCAAATTGTTGTTTCAGCAATGTCTTCTGTGTTTTCTTGGTATTTTCATTACCACCAAACCATGCACAAATCTCTTCAAAAAGAGTTTTTTCATCAGGATACTTGCTAAAAGATAGCATCTGCTCACCAGGAATGGTCATAAGCAACAAATTTCTTGCTTTTTGATCATTTCTCTTCTATATCCTTTCTTCATTGGTAGTTGGTCCAGTATTTCGTTTTCTAACTGTTTTGCCTTCAAGAATGACATCTGAATAACCTAGTGTAAAAGAATCACCATACAAAATGATATCCCAAAGAGCATAATCTTGGACCATGAAGTATTGCTCAATTCTTAACCTCCACAACTCAAACTCATTCTGTTTGATCATGGGCAACTTTGCAGCAATATTTGTAGCCTGAGTATTTTCCACATCCATTTCTTCGTCTTCTTCTAAATCAAATATATCAGCCATGCTCTGATACCAATTGAGAGGATGCACGATACACTATAAGGATGTTATAACTTTGTGTATATGATATATTGAGTTAATATGATTAAGTATGCGGAATCTACTTAACCACACTTAGAAGGTTATTTGGTTATGGAAATGGAACAGTGATGTTAGTTTGTTTGAATGATGAACAACGAAAGTTAACAACAAACGATTCAATATTATTCAAAATAATACGAGTGATCTTCACTTATCACTAGGGTTACAAAACCTTGAATCTTAATGTTTCTATGGCTTGTGATATTGTTCAAGATAGATGTTCTAAGTATATGAATTAAGCACTTGGTTTGACACTTAGGCACACTAGACTCTCTTATCTCTAAGCTTAAGATATTTCTTTTATAGAACAAGAAAAGATCTTTTACAATTATGATAAGTCTTGTCAAACACATGCTAACTTATCTTATTTGTGTCAGTAACTTGGATACAACATGTATCTGTGTACACAACTTGTTACTGATCACTTTGTCTAAAGATATTATCTACCGTATATTGTTGACTTTAATACACATAATATCTTCGTATAC
The DNA here is from genome assembly GCA_021014915.2 of Artemisia tridentata subsp. tridentata. NCBI lineage: Eukaryota > Viridiplantae > Streptophyta > Magnoliopsida > Asterales > Asteraceae > Artemisia > Artemisia tridentata. The sequence continues at coordinate 132,010,656 of CP139509.1, read as the reverse complement.
TTATCCATCTAGCAGTAGAATACTTCACCAGTTATCCACTCAGCAGTAGTATGAGTTGCACTAGCAATAGAATCACCCAACAGTACCTTCTTTGTACTAGCAGTACTAACTTCAATTTGTACTATCAGTTATACTTTGAGAGGCTAAGAATACACTAGCAATAGGAACTGTTTAGAGTATTCTTCTCAGCAGTACTAACTTTGTGAACTTGTAAATACTTATCTAATCTTCAGAACATTTAATTCCCAACACCTGTCAAACCAAACGCACACATTACGGCTTGTCTAGCCGTGATCAAAACAAATACGAGCACACCCTTGGGGGTGTCTCGTTTACCTAAGCCTAGCCATTCCCCAAGGAGACGGTTCGCACAGTCCAACAAATCCAACCTAACCTCAAATATCTAATTACCTTTAGACTATTATAATCAAAACAAAACTCAGGACAACTAATGGGTCTCATGGTGCAAACTGTGACTCAAATAAAAAACCATATCAAGGTCGTGACTCCCTTGAGTCACGACTCACCCTTGTTTGAATAATAAGCCAATTGGCCCAACAATAAACCAGCGAACAAAATCAAAACAACCAAAGAAATCCTCACAACTCGAATATGACTACGAAACAACAATTAATGAACACGAGTCAACTCAAATCGTGAGTTGACTCGGACGAGTCGAGATGACACAATGGCGAGTTAAGCGAGTTACGTATTAAAACCTCAAAATCCACACGAGTTTGGTTTCAATACATCAAGTTTTATTTAGTTTTAATGTAAAAATCCCTTATGTTAATTTATACCAAATAGGGTTTCGATAATAAAAAGAAATAATAAGGAAGGGTGGTGCGTGGCCTTACCAAAAGAGAGGAAGATGGTGGGGAAGGCGGTGAAGTGGTGGTGATGGCGGTGTTCGACCAAACGGCCCCTCTTGGCTCCAAACGCTCCAGAAATGGCCTTCTTGTCTTGATCTATGTGTTCGGATAAGAAATAGGGTTGGTCAGAATTTGGCCGGATTCTGGTGACGGCGCTGGAACCCTAGATAGATAGGGAATTCTAGTGGAATGTTGTTTGTAGTGAGAGAGTGTATGAGTGAGGAAATGAGTTTGTGTGGTGCTTATATATGACCGCAAGGACCAAACGTGTATAATAGAAACATGAGGGGGCGGCGGAGTAAATAGAAAACTGGGGGCAGTTTTGAAAGTTTAGCAGTCTTTTATAAATAACCCTTGTGGGCCCCGTTTAACATAGTAAACTTTCGTTTTAAATTACGGGACTTTGCCATTGCATCCGGAATAATTCTTCCAATAAACTTAAGTATTAATACGTATAACTTTCTCAGAGTTAATTTATTTAATAAATCAAATTGTTTCGCGTATTTTAGGTTGTGCCGACTTAATAAAGGAATAACGCTCACGTTTAACAAGATATCTACTGTTTTTCAAACTCAAACAGGTTCAGAGAAGTTTAAAAGCTAAGGGATTGCAAAAATAAATATTTTAGCTAGTAAAAATAAGTTTGGAAAATTACCGGATGTTACAGCACATACCCCTAAAAAGGAATCGCGTCCTCGCGATTTAATTCAGGTTATAGGTCGGAATAATTTCGATGAAAAGGTGATGGTACTAGTAGCAGATTTGGGTCTCACTAGGCTATTTTAAGGGTTCCTCTTTGCTTGTGGGAGAGTATCTAGTTTGTCTACTATAAGTTGTCTCCTTCTAGCATTTTGATGAGGCACAACGGTTCTTGAGGTGAGCTAAATAGGGGGAAACAGTTTAAGTCTTAACTACGCGATATTTCACGATTTTGTTAGTGTGGTCTCTTCTTAAATTCTCATGGCCTTAGCCTAATACATGGTTTATATCCTAGAGACACAAAATCCTAACCCGATACATGTAAAGTATTAAAAATGGCGGGGTGACTGATCTTCAAGATTTGTTTCAAAATTGAGCGTTTTCCTCCTCAGAGGATTGGATAAATTTTTTGTTTGAAAACTTTATTTGCGTAAACATTTGTACGAATTTGACCAAAATAACTTTCCAAGCATTACAAATTTCTTTTTTGAGAATTTGCGGTTACGTAAGATGACACAGTTTCATAAGAGATTAAAATTTTGTAAAACGGTTTTCAATCATGGTATGGTTAAGGTAAATTTCACAAAAGTTTACGTTTGACATTTCGCATCATAAGTTTGATAAAATTTGACCAGAAGAATTTACTCCTCAAAATAGTTATTTCAGAAAAATATCACTACGAATTTTAAAGTTGATACAAAAGCGTTTTAAGAAAAGTCGTTAGAAGTAAGAACATCAAAGAAGAAGGGTAGTTGAGCATGTATGCCCACTTATGTTTCTAAATATCTAAGGAAAAGATTTAGTTGCCAATGTTGAGCAAGGTTCAGTGTTTAATATCAGGCGAAGCTTATAGATGTAAGTATCTAACTTGGTACTAAAAGGTATCCTGACAGAAATTGTTGTACTGGTGGTCTGAGAGGGATAACTCAGTGCTAAGAGGTATTCTGACTTAAGCGGTTGCATTAGTGACATGAGAGGTATAAGTCAACTCGACACTATGTTGGGAAAAGTCTTTCCTGTTTACAAGGTGAGACCGGGTATCAGTGGTCGCTAGGTAGGCTAAGATCTCTTGGCATCCCGGTGCAGAAGTCGGATTACATAAAAGAAATGAGCTTTGAGTTTGTTTTGTCTAGAACTCCTAGAGAGTAAAATGTCGTAAGTGCGATGGTATATTGATAATCTAGTTCAACGCATGCATTAATAGTATGGGAATCTAATCGCATGGAACGAATGAGGTAACTTATTCAGTGATGAAACAATATCAAGGCTTGGTAGGTTGTTATCTATAGTCTCAGGCGAAAGTGTGGGATCCACTTCTAAGGCTTGATCTATTTTCAAAAGGAAATACTGGTTATTCTGTTTATGAAGTAATAGAATGAAAACACTTTTCATGGAGGTAATTGGTTCACATGGTGATTGTAAAATACTTTATAAAATAGTTTGTAGAACAGTTTATAGAGTGGTAGAGAACGACTTATCATTTATAAAATAATAACAAAATCATAGTTAAATTTGTGATATACATTAACAAAATAGCAACTCGGATTATACAATAACTTGTGAAATGATTTGTAAAATAATTCATTGAGTAATACGAAAATCATTTGTTATTTATAAAATATTAGCAAAGCGGTAGTTTACTTAGTGATTTAGTAGTAAAACAGTTCGTCGAGTGACAGTAAAATAGTTTTTGAAAGTAATAGCGAAATAATTCGTAAGATAATAGTAACACAGTTTTATTGTTTTTAAATCAAACAGTGGCTAAATCAGCTCACAGGAGAGCAAAAGGGTTTATAAAGCTGTAGTACAACTCGTAGAATATTTGTAACATAGTTTATAAAATTTTTGTGAAATTGTTCGTTGATTTATGAAAAAGTAATAAAGTAGTGAATCTTTTTATTATTTAATAATAGGATAGCTCGTACAACGAGTTGTAAAATAATTTATAGAGCAGCAGGAAAAATAATTCATTATTTATAAAGTAGTAGTAAAACCGCAGTTTGTGATATATTGGTAAGACAGTAAATCGGTTTATAAAATAACTGGTGGAACGATGTTAAGAAACCCATTCATTGTTTATAAAATAATGGTAAGGTCAAAATTTTGTTTTTAGAATATAGTAGTAAAACATTTTGTAGGATGACCGCAAAAATGGTCGGTAAAATAATTGAAAACGGTTTGCGTGAATGTGTGTGTGGTGGTAATAATAATGGAATGTGAAATGATGTAGTAAGTGGGTTGGTTGCTTATAGAAAAGCTTGATTAGATAATTGTTAAGATAACGAATTAAAAGTGAAATAATATGATGATAATTATGTTATAGTATGTAGTAATATCATAGTTGCATTTGACACTTTGATTATTAAATGTTCAATAATAGCGAAAATTTAGAATGTAATTGGAGTATGATGGTTCGTAAAAATTAAAATAGAACGATATTGCTTAAGTGCGTAGATAACCAAAATGGGATGAGTCAAAATATGAGAGTAAAAACGCGGTAAGTTATGAATGTATGTGAGAATGAGATAGGTATATACGAAGTAAAGTAATGATTTGAAACTATTTATATCGCGGCTAATATGCCCCATCAGCGGTGACTATTAAAACGAAAATGTTGAAAAATTAAAACATGTTTAGGATGTGTAAAAAGGATAACGAATGCTATTGAGTATGCTATAGTTGACGACCTGTGGGTTATGGGCCCACTGTTAAAGTGTAAAGGTGTGAAATGGTTAACGATCCTTCGGGATAAATGGTTAATGATCCATGGTTTTTACAAAATCCTAACCAACAGAATTCGAATTATCTAAATCAGTACTATCTTCGGTACACGAACACTAGGGCGAACCTCGTTATCATGGTTAATACAAGTTACTCTACTTACAAACTTAAGGTTACAACTTTCTCATAAGTGCTATTATCCCACTTACAGTCTTTAAGGTCCATTTCGTACGACTAAACCATTAAGGTGTCCATTTCAATTGACGGGTCACTTCCAAGGGCAACTAATGATGTTGTCCGACTCATCGGCTTATAATGCGGTGTGCTCGAGCTTTCTCACAAATTGAGGGGCAGGGGAAAACGTGATATGTGACCTAATGGCCTAGGGTAATACCAGAGTAGTAATGTTTTCAAAATAGCTTCCGAATAGTATTCCAGAATAGTGTTTCCAAAATAATATGTCCAAAATAGTGTATTTCAAAATAGTGTGCTCACAATAGTATATCCAAAATAGTTCTCAAAATAGTACATCAGCACAATACGTCTTTAAAATAGCGAAACCAGTGTTGACCGTCCAAGACATTATAGTATGTCGAAATTGCGTACCCAAAACAACGTATCCAAAAATAATTTTCCCAAAATGACGTTTTCTAAATATCGTATCAATATATATATATATATATATATATATATATATATATATATATATATATATATATATATATATATATATATATATATTGTATCGTAGTTCATTGTTTTATAAAGAGGGTAGTAAGATAGACTTCTGGTGTACCCGAGTGATAAGTAAAAGGTTAGGTATCTTTTTCAAAAGTAGTGGCTCAGGTTGCTTCATAAGTTCCTAAAGCTTCTACTAGGTTACAAATCAACCTATTGTATGTTTTCTAGGTCTTACCAAGGGTTCATTGATCCTTTTGTTGTTTCCTTCCATCCAGATCTTATAGGTACTATGGGAGGGTCGTTTCTAGACGACTGGTGATCTAACCCGGTTTATCCATTGAGTGTAAGGTTTGGGGTAGCGGTGACTGTAACATAAACCAAAAACAAAACAAGGCTAAAGGAGCAAAATCAAATCCACAACGAGACCCAAAAATCAAGAAATCAAGCAATCCAAATTCAAATAAAGCCAAAATCAAGCACTATAATAAACTCAAATGTGCCTATTACAATATCGGACAAGTTAAAATAAACAATTTGAATTCAAGACGGTGACCGATCGGTTCTAACCCGACCCGATGCGTATATAATTAGACGGCGGCGGACAAGCACTCCATATATGCGGAAAGGTATAGTGATTCAACAGATCTTTCAATTCGTGAAGTTTCGCGATGTCGGTGTGTCGTGTGTAGCGGTAAACTTTCATGATATTCGATGCTCGTGTACACATGCAAAACTTTACCATTATCGGAAATCAAGTATAAAACCAATGCAAACATAATTCTATTATAACTACTCTCAGTATCGCAAAATCGCTGTCCCTGGTTGAATATAGGTGATCAGTCTACATCCAGCCGAGGTTCAATGAATTTTGAAATACTCAGCTTATTTACACTAGTAGTATGTCCTTCGCTTTTAAAGCCGTTTTGAAAAACCATGAAGAGTGTCCAAACTCGAAATCAAATCATGTGTTACGCAAGGAAATAGGGTAACTCCATGACAGGTTCGGTGCATCGGCGTAAGTATACAAAAATACTTATAGTGAATAGTGAAAATAAGAGAATATAAATCATCGAATAAAAAGACACACATCTCATCGAATGTATCATTAAATATCTCAATAAATATGTTATCCAAACAAGATAGCAAGTGAGGCATCGGCTTGGCAGGCAGGCACGTGACGGTCATAGGATTAAGTTTTTGTAAAAATGGTTATAGTCTAGGCTTTTGAAAAATACCCAGTTCTCTATAACCTGTGGCTCTGATACCATCTGTAACACCCCGAAATCAGATCAGCGGAAGCATAGAAGTCGTGGGGTGCTATTCAATAGTTATCACAACACAAGGTTCAAAGAACGGCTTTACTTAAGCCGTTTTAGAAGAAATTTCATAATTGAAAACATTCAATTTACATTATTTATAAATAGTGCGGAAAATATAGGTCCATAAAAGGATTTAAAGCAGTCCAAAATATATAGTTTTCAAAGTTTTCTATGACCACGCCATGCCCTTCGCCAAGCTTCTCCAAAAGCAAGATATGCAGTGGAAAAGATCTAACACCTGAGATAAAACATACTAAAAGTCAACACAAAGTGAATTCATAGGTTTAAAGTAAAGTAGTTGATCACAATATTTCAAGTTTAAGAGAAAGTGGCTACGTTGTTATACGCCCAATGTTTGTTTGTATAAAAATCAGTTGAACACAAGTCTCAAGTTTGGGTCACGTTGTTGCACCCATAACAGAAACAGTGGGCCAGTTGGTAGCACCCATAACATAAACAGTGGGCTAGTTGTTAGCACCCATAAGTCCAGATGTTACCACTGCACTAAGCTCATGACACACAAAGCGTTAACCGACACCAGTAACTCTGGCGTAGATGACAGCAACCGCTGATTTCATAATATAATAGTTGCCCCCAGAGCTAGGTATCTTGCCAAATACCTAGGTAACTCAAATATAGTACATCACATGCGGACCGACCTTAGTCAACATGGCGGGATAGTCAAATCCTATAGGCCTATAAATTATATTCGCGCTCACTCGCAACTGATTAATGGTGCATGATCGAGGGACTTAAGTTGTGGTAATGGTGGTACTTAGTGCTTATCAGATGTTTCGCAAAGTGGCTACTGCTTCACTCATAGTACCATAAAGTATAAGTGTTGTTCCAGCCCAAATAAAGTTTCAGAAAGCAGCAAGCATAGTTTTTAGTTCAAAGTACAGTTTTCAAACAATTGTAATCATAGTCAAAACAGTAGCATGTATCTCACCCCAAGTAGTTTGCAAAATAGCTAAGATAAATAAGAGTGGGGCTATGAACTCACCTCAGTATGCAACGATGCAAGATATCACAACTAGAATCAAGTAGTAAGACACAACAACATTCAGGAAGTAAACATTTATATCACGTGTGGACGTTAGAGAAATAGTAAGACGATAAAAGTCGGCGAAACGAAATCAAACAAATAGAAAAGAATGAAGAAAAAGGAGTAAAACGCTCTCGTGTAGAAGTCGTAAAATGTACAATCAAACAATAACTCACGCCAAAACGAATAGAATCAAGAATGAACGAATAAACGATATCGAATGAATATAAGACTAAAGATAAGTCGATGAATGAGTTGGATGTTTACGTCGTATCCCAAAATATAACTTTGTATAAGTTTGAATAAAGTCGAGTTATATAAGTTTTATAAGAATTTGATAATGTTTATAAGTTTATAAATGTTGAAAGGCTTTATAAACTTTGATGTAACGCGTTCGTTTATATTTCGTTCCCGAGTTAACATGAATATTTGTAAACAAGTTTTATTACAAGTTTTTATACGTTTTATAAGTTTCATATCGTTATTATTGGCGTAACTATTAGGTTCGGTTTATCGGATAATTTGTGTCCGTTCGTGTCCAAACATATTTAGCTCAACGAGTCTAATACATTCTTCCGTCTCTTGTATCAAATCATACAATAATCATACACTAATATCGTAAATCTAATAATGGTTACAATGAATTATTTAAATCATTAATCTATTACAATAATTTTACAAATACAATGTAATGGTGATAAAATCCCCGGTATAAATCCCATAGCATCCACATCGTCATCGAGTCACAAAGCAAAACAAATTAAGTTAGTGAATGAGTAAAGTAAATAAAAGATGTAATAAAAGAATACACTCACGAATGAAGTCGATATTGGACTCAAATAACAACTAACTCCTCCTTATATTAAATCTTGGGCTTCGGCCCAATACTAATTTAAACACACCCTTGGTGTACACCATGGGCTTGAGGCCCATGGCTTTACCAAACCAAACGCATACTTTTCAAGTTGTGGGCTTATGATCCCATGAAACAAAATAACGCCTCCAATATTGACCCCTTCCCATTTGACACACTAAACCAAACGTATTCCTGTTACTGGAAAACAAAGAGAAATAAAAGCAACACAACTCTAAGAATCTCATAAGTTTAATATCACCCAAAACAATCAAAACTCATTATTCGAGACCCATACGGGTCTTTCTACTCGACTGAAACCAAATAAACACCCTACGTGGGTGACTCGTTACATCCATTCACACAATCACAAACATTAAAACGTTCACACAACAAATTCCCGACTCATTTTTCTATAACTTTTGACGCCTAAACATTATGACTTATAAAAATGTTTTTAACGGTGAGTCTTGATTCTTGTCGAGACCAATATAAAGACATCAACAAACACCTTCAAGGTGTTATAACCTGTCAAACTAAACGCAACCATTACGGCTTGTCTAGCCGTGATAAAAACAAATACGAGCACACCCATGGGGGTCTCTCGTTTACCTAAGCCTAGCCATTCCCCAAGGAGAAGGTTTGCACGGTCCAACAAATCCAACCCAACCTCAAATATCTAATTACCTTTAGACTATTATAATCAAAACAAAACTCATGACAATTAATGGGTCTCATGGTGCAAACTTTGACTCGAATAACAAACCATATCAAGGTCGTGACTCCCTTGAGTCACCACTCACCCTTGTTTGAATAATAAACCAATCGGCCCAACAATAAACGAGCGAACAAAATCAAAACAACTAAAGAAATCCTCACAACTCAAATATAAATACAAAACAACAATTAATGAACACGAATCAACTCAAATCGTGAGTTGACTCGGACGAGTCGAGATGACTCAGTGGTGCGTCAAGCGAGTTACATATTAAAACCTCAAAATCCACACGAGTTTGGTTTCAAAACATCAAGTTTTAGTTAGTTTTATTGTAAAAATCGTTTATGTTAATTTATACCGATTAGCGTTTCGATAATAAAAAGAAATAATAAGGAAGGGTGGCACGTGGCCTTACCAAAAGAGAGGGAGATTGTGGGGAAGGCGGTGGCGTGAGGCGATGAAGTGGTGGTGACGGCGGTGTGCGATGGTGTACGACCAAACGGGCTCCTCTTGGCTCTAAATGCTCCAGAAATGGCCTCCTATTCTTGATCTATGTGTTCGGATAAGAAATAGGGTTGGTCGGAATTTGGCCGAATTCCGATGACGGCGCCAAAACCCTAAAGAGATAGGGAATTCCGGTGGAATGTTATTTGTAGTGAGAGAGTGTATGAGTGAGGAAATGAGTGTGTGTGGTGCTTATATATGACCACAAGGACCAAACGTGTACAATAGAAACATGAGGGGGCGGCAGAGTAAATAGAAAAGAGGGGGCAGTTTTGGAAATTTAGCAATCTTTTATAAATAACCCTTGTAGGCCCCGTTTAAAATAGTAAACTTTCGTTTTAAATTACAGGACTTTCGCCATTGCGCCCGGAATAATATTTCCAATAAAATAGAGTATTAATACGTATAACTTTCTCGGAGTTAATTTATTTAATAAATCGAATTGTTTGGCATATTTTAGGTTATGCCGGCTTAATAATGGAATAACACTCACGTTTAACAAGATATCTACTATTTTTCAAACTCAAATAGGTTCAGAGAAGTTTAAAAGCTAAGGGATTGCAAAAATAAATATTTTAGCTAGTAAAAATTAGTTTGGAAAATTACCGGGTGTTACAGCACATAACCCTAAAAAGGAATTGCGTCCTCGCGATGTAATACCTGAATTTCTAAAATTCACAAAAAGACCAAAATACCCTTTGGAATTAAAAAGTATGAATAATTAATTAAAGAATACCAAATAAGCTATGTAAATTCAGAGAATTATCAGATATGATCAGATTAATTTTTAAGAACTTTATAAGTTTAATTTTTGTATTTTTGAAAAGTATAAAATCGGCCATATATTTATTTTAGGCCCGAAAAGTATTTAACTAATTAATAAAAGTGTATAAATTAAGATTAAAGCACCAAATTAATTCCTAACCTCTGGAAACGAACTACATATGAAGTAAAATAATTTTAAGAACAACATTTTAACATTTTTTCATGTCCTAAAATTTATATAAAACTGAAAATATTAATTATAGTATTTATTTTATATTTATAAAATCATTTTAATTAAGATATATATCAAATTAAATTAGGAAAATAATACCAAATCACATCCTTTTGATTTAGGCCGTCCTTAAGCCCATTCCCCCCCTCCTAAGTCGGCCATAATATTATTTAACCAAATCCTATTTATTTTCTCCAAAAATAAATTACCGAAACCCAAAAAAACCCTAATGTCGACAACAAAAAAATCCCTCCCACCTCCACACGACTTCTAGACCGATCTAGTAATTTTTTGGAGTTCATTGAGATGTAAGGGAGCTAAGAAAAATAGGAATTGGATTGTAGAAGCTTGGTTTGTTCGCTAGTCTCTTTTCTTGTTCGAATTATTCACACGACAAGGTAACAATTCCAAATATCCCTTTGACACGTTCAATCATGCATGTTATATTTTTATTATGTTAGAATGATCATATAAGGCCTAAATAAAATATAGAAATCGAATCATGCAAGATAAATAAGGCGTACGAATTTTTATGAGCTAAAACACACTAAAATCCCAAATATATTAATCCAAATTTTCTGAGGTGCTTTTATATTTTTTCATGTTCTTTGATGTTTATAAAGGTCTGGAAAAATAGCCATGTGATTTATTGAAGCTTATATTATTTGATTTGGAATTTGTTTATAATCAAATTTCATGGAAAATAGAGGAAAATTAAGGAAAAAAAACCTAGAACCGATTAGGGTTAGGGTTTATGTGATGTAATCTAGTAATTAAATGCTAATTAATGATTGAGTAATGATGGGTTAATGATTGGATGAACTAGGGTTTGTATTTACATAATAAAAGGGTTACCGATTTGTAAATAAAATAAGAAGGGTGTGTTTTGCCAACCTTGAAACTTAAGGGTTATTTTTGTAAGGTTATTTAGGTCAGTACTAATGTATAAAAAATATAACATAAGGGTTTAAGTGTAAATATTGCAAGAAAAGGAATTAATGGTATTTATAAGGTACGAATTGTAATTAAATTAAATAGAGGGACTAAAAGTGTAAATTCTGAAACTGGAGGTTTCTATGTGTAAATAATGATATTAGGGGTATAATGTGAAATTTTGGATATTTAAGGGGTTGGTATGTAATTATTAATAAATTATGAGTTAAATTGTGATTTTTAGAAATTAAAGGGACTAATGTTGTAAATTATGAAACTTGGAGGGTAAATCATGCCATACATTAAAATAAGAGGTATATTCTGTAAATTAGTGAATGTAAGGGCTTGTTATGTAAATATGAGTATAATAAGGGTTAAATGGTAACTTATGTAAGTATAGGGTTTATTTTGTAAATTAAATAATTAAAAGGTATAAAGCGTAAACTTGTGGAACTTAAAGGACTAAGAGTGTGATTATGAATATTTTATGTATTTAAATAAGTAACTTGTAATAGTTTCATTTAAAATCCTTAACTTTGGAATATTTACAAATAAAACCCTAATTTATGGAAACTTGTCATATTTGAACCTGAACTATCAAGACTTGTTAAAATGTACCCGGTATCCATAATATGTTTAATTATGAATTAACTTAAGTTAAAATGCTTTAATTTTCTAATTATGGGAACTTACCAAATAAGGAAACTTTCTAAAAATGGGAACTTGTTAAATTTGGAAACCTGCCATAAATGGAAACTTACTTAAATGGAAAGATAACTGAAAACCCTTGTCATTCTGTCTTCCACTCCTTTAGGTTCGTGAAGGGAGTAATTTGATCTTTGCCATTTGCTATTCTTGAGTTCTGCTAATAAGGTACAGATATTCTGCCCTTCTTGTAAGGAGCCTTCGTTTCTCTTGATCTTTTGTTTTGTTTCGTTTAGGATTCCCCAAGCCATTGCTATGTTCCCCTTGATGTGAACCTTAGATATGATCCATTTGACTTGAATCTTTGTTTTGAACCCTTGCCTTGATCTTTTATTTTGAACCTTGCCTTGAACCCTGCTATGAACCTTGATATGAACCTTGCCATACATCTTGCCTTGAACCTTGATATACTTGAGATTTTAACGGGATGAGAAAACCTTTTAATTATTTATGGAAATGTTTTAAGAAAACCATTTTTAAAACTATCGTATTGAAAACTATTTTAAAGAATATTTTATGGAAACTATTTTAAAAGAATTGTTTTCAAATGAACTTTTAAATTGAACCTTTACTATGAACAATTGCTACGACCCCTTGTCTTGACCATTTGACTTGAACCTTGATACATTGATATGAAACCCTTGATATATGACTTGACTTGAAACCCATTGATAAAACTTGAACTTGAATTTGAAACATGAAACTTGAAGCTTGATACTTGAACCCTTGATACTTGATACTTGACCTTGACCCACAGTTTGAGATTACGAGCCATACTAGGCATGAGGGTTTCATGTCCTTGTCATTGATGCACCAATGACTTGACTTTTGGGTAGGAAAGTGATTACCTATCCCGTCCCTGCCATGACTTGATAATTGAATGGTACACGTAGATGAAGACATTGTGGCAGCCTACAGGGGCGCATGGATGCATCCTAGATTTGTACTTGACTTGACTTGATTACTTGTATTACTTAGTGACATGATGGGTGTGTGCGATACTGTCACACCCCAAAAATGGCGCAGCGGAAAGGCATTCACGGGGTATGACCTCATAGTCGAGAACACAAGGTGTCACAATAGAGAAATACTAAATGTATATCATAAGACGGATAATAGTCGCGAAGTCCCACAACCGGGATAAGTACAAACATCTAAAATAAACATAAGTCTTAGAGTTAAACAACATCACTAGGAAATGTCAAAAATGCAACTCCACGGGATATACCCTAGGAGGGTCTTGTCTTAAGTCTTGCTAAGGCAGTCAATACTCAACTTTCTAAGCAGCTTCAATAACACCTGAAAATGGTACTAGAAAACGTCAACATAAAGTTGGTGAGCTCGTAGGTTTAAAAGTTAAACCACGAAGCTGTGAATAATAGCGTAGGACAATAGTGAGCAAGATATACAAATATGAGCACATAGTAAAAAAATCACAAACTATCACAGACGGCAAACACGTATAATTGATCCACACATAGTCTGGGTGCCACTTCCCCAAATGATATACTGGGTGTCACTTCCCCAAAGTTATATACTGGGTGTCACTTTCCCAAAGTTATATATTGGGTGTCACTTTCCCAAAGTTATATACTGGGTGTCACTTCCCCAAAGTTATATACTGGGTGTCACTTTCCCAAAGTTATACTAAGGTTGCTAAATACGGTTGCACAAGGTTGCTAAATACGGTTGCACAAAACAAAACACGTCACAGCATGTAATCGCATCAACACACATAATGCCCACGCAATATAGAAGCCGCACAAATTTAGTTCTATCATCCAAAACATTAAGCTATGTAACAACTTGGATCTAACTTGATTTCACAACTCATCAAACAAGAACTGTCATGAAATTAAGTCAGAAGTTGTTACACAAACTTAATGTCTTAAGTGATAAACAACAAAATAAATTTACACAATGATAATCACCTAGATAGTGTCCGCACAATTTGATTCACACAAAAGGGCACATATTGCATTCAAACGCACATATTGTCCAAAATCATGAAAACAGTAGATCACAGCATGAAAACATTTAAAAACATTGAGTACCATTTCCACCCCAAAGTAAAAACACGTTAAAAAAAGTGGGGCTACGAGAACTCACCTCAAGCAAGCAAAGCACAACAAGATCTACAGAAGTAAAGTACTCGGCAGCTCTCAAGTATCGGCACTCACGGACTCGGCACAACCTAATAATGTAAATTCGCCTTAACATAATCTCCAAATGTAAAAGTTCCAAAAGTTAACTACCCCGAGTAGATTCCATTTTAAATTCCAAAATCTCTTTCTCATATTAGTTACTAGCGTTTGGTATCGACGGGTGTGTAGTGGTGACACGACATGACTCAAGTGTACTCACGCCACATAAAGACTATGACCAAAACGACTCACAAACAAGATCTACAAAACATGAATATTCCTCATAAATAATATTCTTAGATTCGCGTGTCCTTGAAACTTTTAATAACTCATAAAAGTAAACCTTTAGTTATATTTTTAAGTAAACTAGTGATTTATAAAAATAAATTTTAGTTTTGTTTTTAAATAAGCCAACAAATATAAAACTTGTTATTATTTATATGAAAACGTTCACGTGATTATCGTTGTTGCACATATATACATTTATACATATGTTTCGAGTTTAGTTTTCTTGAGTTATTATTTGTTTCGAGTCACAAGCCCGAGTCATGACCTCTCGGATTATTATATCAATCCATATCAAAACAATATACAACAATTTAATCTCATCATCACAACCACTTCAATCCACTCGTGGTCGACTACGACACACGTCTAACCTAATCTCCGTCATCTAGTAATCGTCACACAATCGATTCCCATTTTTCGTCAACCACTCCAACAATATTAACAATCCAATGCCGAGACCCTAATGGTCTCGGCCTATTCCTCCTCGGCACCAAAAGACACCAAATGGACCTAAATCCCATTCGGCAGCAATCCACAACGACAACAACAATACTAATAATAATCCAATAGCCGCAACTATAACTAATAACAACAATACTACCAATAGTTACCAGGTTATCAAATAATAAAAACAACAAAATCAGATCCAGTAACAAGTCAAGACTTAACCTTATTAAACTGATGAAGCCGAGGGTCTTACCATACCCTCGGTTCGAGTGGAAACAGTCCATAACCAAAGTAAATAACGACACCAAGCTACTAGACTCGACCAAACCACAAATAGGTTTCAGCCGTGGGTTTGAACCCACCACCTTGACTCGACACGACCAAACAACAAAAAATAATAACAAGAGTAATAGCCATGACCAGAACAGAATCAATAACAGTTTTTAAATAACCATAAGTACTGCCGAGACCATGAGGGTCTCGGCTCAAGCCTTCTCGACGCCTCAAACAACCAATCGAACCCAAAGGGTCTCGGTTTCACAACTATACCAACCAAACCAGAATATTACAACCAAAACCACTCGGCTTCGAGTAACCATCCGAACCAAAAATAAGATAAATATCTATAACACTCAACAAGAACCACGAGGTACAAAATAAACCCGTACCGTGAGCTTATACTCACGGCTGTACATCGACACCACAAAAGACACGACACACACGACCCTATATCGATACCAAACCATTTTTACTTGTTCAAACATTAAAACCCATTTGTTTTAACCCGAAAAATCAATAAAACCACGAGTTGACTCGGTGGTGAGTCAACCCACGCGTAAAAACGCGTTTCTTACCGTACCTTCAATGGATCTAAAGGTTTTAAGGTGTAGAGATGATGGTGGTGATGTTTAGGTGGCGGCGGTGCGACTAAAAATGGGGTGAAGATAGTGTTGGTGGCGCGTGGATGGTATCACAAGAAAGAGGAGAGTGTGAGGAGTGTTTTGGTGGTGGCGGTGTGGTTATAGAGGTGGCGGTGATGATGGTTTTGTGTTGGCCGGCGGCGGCGTGAATAGGGAGGAGAGAGTGATGTAGGAGATGAAGTGAAAATGAAAATAATAAAATGATAGGTTTAGGGTTTTGGATTTATAAAACCGGATTTTGCACTAGAGTCCTTGTGTAGTTTCTAATTTCACTTGAGGAGTTGGTGCAAGGACTAACGGAATAATTACTATTATTCTCTCCCGAGATTACTTATTTTTATTCCCAAAGAATATTAAACGTCACCCGAATAAATGTTTAATTGACACCATTCACTTTAAATACGATTTTCCATCGATTTTGATAATAAATACGTTTATAAAATAAAGTGTGATCGTTTCTCGTTTAAACTCGACTTATTAGGTTTCCTAGTGCCAGAGTCGGAGTAGTGCCTAAATTAATCGTCACGCAAGAACCTAGAAAATTCACGGTTGCTACAGTCTACCCCCGTTAACAGAATTTTGTCCTCAAAATTCAGTTGACTAAGGGTCTGAGCTTGCTCGGACAGTATTCACCCTTCGATTTGGTTGCACACAGGAAGGTAAGGGTGTGGGTGTCAATCCAAATAGTACCGGGTGCTACTTCCCAATTGGTACTATCAATACTTCCTAACCTCTAGAAGTCACACAAATAAAACCATATAATAATCACACAGTAAGGCAAGCTTTCCCGTCCTTGAGTAAAGCCATCAAAAACCTTAGGCATCTTTTCGGTAGTTTGAGTTGAGCCTCAACTGAAATCTAGCTTAACCCCACAACTCATCAAACAAGAACTGTCATGAGGTTAAACCAAACCACAAATTTAAGCCCAGTAACAACTTGATTTCAGCTTAATCTCACAACTCATCAAACAAGAACTGTCATGAGATTAGGCTAAAATCAAGTTGGACCTAACCTTAAACTACAGAACAACTTGAACCTAACTTAACTCCACAACTCATCAAACAAGAACTGTCATGGGATTAAGTTAAATATCAAGTTGTAAGAAAAGAACTCAACATTTTTGAAGTATTGGCTCAATTATTGGATCGCTTTCAAATAAACAAATCAATAAACCCACAAAGCTTAGATTTAGAAGGTTGAGAAGCTTCAACTAAGAGAGATGGGTATTCATGTTTCCTCCAAAATCGACAGTGCATGCTCTAAGTATATCTCCTAAAGTCGAATAGTATGCTTACCCTGATCATCGGTCTAGGAATGGAAGGTCGTACTCCAATCTAACTGTGTTCCTAATGCGTCCTATAGTGTCAACCATAATCGCGACGTGGACTGTCTTTCACGATTCGATATAATAGGTAAGGCGCTCCTCATGTATGTCGCTTTAATCGGATTTCTTATCATTGAATACTACGGAGGCATTAATCAAACTACAAGACTTATCCTGTAACTCGAGTTTCCTGTATATCGTTCTCAACGCAGTTTTAGAGTTATCAGTCTCATGCACTCTCAACTAATAATATTTGTGTTCGAAATCTTTCCTCGAGAAATATCACGTATCATGAAATTTGTTCCGCTCCGAGAGTTAAGTTTATAAGAAGCTCAATTCGTCAATGAGAGGTGAATCATGTCAGGTCTTTACGAAGTACTTCACGAAAGTCTTAAGCACACGAGGTATCTCTGGGTTTCTGCTCGTCCTACTAGGTGCACTGGAACAGGCGGTTTTACAGTAACTATCGAGTGATTAGGCTTCATGAAATGCCTCGTCCATTCTTGAGCAAAATCATTTGAAAATTTTAAGCTAAGTAGCAACTTTAAACTTAATCTCACATCTCATCAAACAAGAACTGACATGAAATTAAGTTAAAAGTTGTTAAAAAGCTTTTTTTTTTTTTTTTTTTTTTTTTTTTTAATCTAAGAAAAAGAAAAATTTTAGTTAAAGTTTGGGGTTGCTCAAAAATGTACGGGTGGCATTTCAGCACTCCAAGATCCTACTACCAGGTGGTGAAGATTTGAACCATCATATCGGTTTCTACCTTTTTGGTCATACACTATATCAATCTCATATCTAAGAGCTAGGACACTAGGCTTCGCCTTTAACAGAGGCATGAACTAAGTGAAAGCAAATCTATAATCGACATCAGAATCAAACAGTATGATAGTCTAACATTCATCTAAAGAGAACATACCCGTCACGAGGTTCGGGTTCTGACGTCCTTCTTCAGCGTTCATCACGAATACCCGCCCACGAGCTGGGTTGCCATTGTTTCCAATGTTCCCATTAGTCAATAAGGCCTGATTCTGGTTATTCTGCACTTGTTCCTGTGCCCTATTCAACTTAGGACACGTTGTTTCGAAAATGATCCAGGCTCCCGCACTCATAACATGTCCTTGGGTAAATGAGCTTAATCGGAGTCGCTTGCATGGCTACTGCCCGACAATCCCTTGATATGTGACCAATCTGATTGCAGTTGAAACACACTAGGCAGGGTTTAGTCTCCAGGTGGTGGTAGTTACATTTGGCACGGCCCGAGCTCGTTGCCACAAATCCTTTTCCCCATTTCGCCTTCTTATCGTCACCGCTTGCATCTTCTTGATTACTCGGCTCACTCACGGTCTTCCTCTTATCACCACTCTTGGACCATGTCCCATTCCTAACCATTTCATCCGTTAACGTTGCAGATTTCAGTATCGCACTCTGAAGGGTAGGGGCTCAGTCGCTTTCACCATTCCGCGAATCTCAGGAACCAAACCATAGATGTACCTCTCAATTCTCTTGGATTCGGGAGTGACCATGTGAGGTACCAGTCTAGCAAGCTCATGGAATCGATCCGTATAAGCCGTATGATCAGCTCCTACCATGGTATGGTGGTAGAACTCGTGCTCCAATTTCTGCATCTCATTGTCTGGACAATACTCCTCCTTTAACAACGCCATAAATTTATCCCAACTCATCCCTATGGCAGCTTCTCTGCCCTTAGCCTGAATTTGTGTATTCCACCAAGTCAATGCTTTCCCAATCAATGAACAGGCAGCATACTTCACCTTCTGTTGGCTCGCACACTCACTGATGTCAATCGCCGACTCCATCTTCTCGACCCATCGAGTATAAGCTATCGCACCTCCATTGCCATCAAAGTCCAACGGTTTGCACTTGGTAAATTCCTTGTAAGTACATCCCTTGTTACCGTTTTTACGGTTCCCATCATTGACGTGATCACTTCCACCGTCGTTGTCCGCTTGATTATTCCCACTCACGTTGTTCCTTGGTTGCTGACATGGTCACCAACCTGGGTGACGATGGTGGGTAACAGTTCCCGTAGTTGTTGGGCGACAATAGTAGCAACATCAGGAGTCTCGTTGCCGGCATCGTCGCTTCCCGTGCCGCGACCTCCTGCCATACCTCCTCGTCCACCAGTCCTTCCACCCCTCGGTGGTGGAATGCCTCGGTTAACTCGAGTCGACCTTTTTGGAGGCATGATTCTACAAAGCAGGACATTGGTAAACGTTAGATAGGAGATAGGTAGGATAGGTCGGCATATGTGTCGTACTACTACACTCAACTTCCTATCTAACAGTCCATGAATTTGATAAGTCCATGCCGCATCATGTTATCGTAAAAACGTTGGCCAGGCGTTTTTAGGATAGCATCATGATGCATTTACTTATCATCATCACTTCGTGTCATACTATACGCATAATCGCACACGTAGTTCCTATAATGCAAACTATATGAGGATTCTTAGGTTATAGTCTAGGTTAAACCACCTAATTCTCTATAACCTTGGTCTCTGATACCAATCTGTCACACCCCAAAAATGGCGCAGCGGAAAGGCATTCACGGGGTATGACCTCATAGTCGAGAACACAAGGTGTCACAATAGAGAAATACTAAATGTATATCATAAGACGGATAATAGTCGCGAAGTCCCACAACCGGGATAAGTACAAACATCTAAAATAAACATAAGTCTTAGAGTTAAACAACATCACTAGGAAATGTCAAAAATGCAACTCCACGGGATATACCCTAGGAGGGTCTTGTCTTAAGTCTTGCTAAGGCAGTCAATACTCAACTTTCTAAGCAGCTTCAATAACACCTGAAAATGGTACTAGAAAACGTCAACATAAAGTTGGTGAGCTCGTAGGTTTAAAAGTAAGACCACTGAGCTGTGATAGCATAGTGTAGGACAAAAGTGAGCATGATACCAATTATAAGCACAAGTCAAAACAAACTAGTGTCGCGCCAACTGAACCTGCTACGCTGGTTGCACACATAAACAAACACTGTGGGAGCTACCCCGATAGATCTATCAACATGTTGGCTCTCAACAGAGAGTTAACAGTTGCGCAGTCATGGTTGCACAAAACAAACACGTCACAGAATATAATGCATCAACACACATAATGTCCAAAAACATGAAAACAGTATAATCACAGCATGAAAACAGTTAAAATATCATTTGAGTACCATTTTCCCCCAAGGAAAAACATAATGAAAAGGGGGCTACGAGAACTCACCTCAAGCAAGCAAAGCACAACAAGATCTACAGAAGTAAAGTACTCGGCAGCTCTCAAGTATCGGCACTCACGGACTCAGCACAACCTAATAATGTAAATTCGCCTTAACATAATCTCCAAATGTAAAAGTTCCAAAAGTTAACTACCCCGAGTAGATTCCATTTTAAATACAAAAATCTCTTTCTCATATTAGTTACTAGCGTTTGGTATCGACGGGTGTGTAGTGGTGACACGACATGACTCAAGTGTACTCACGCCACATAAAGACTATGACCAAAACGACTCACAAACAAGATCTACAAAACATGAATATTCCTCATAAATAATATTCTTAGATTCGCGTGTCCTTGAAACTTTTAATAACTCATAAAAGTAAACCTTTAGTTATATTTTTAAGTAAACTAGTGATTTATAAAAATAAATTTTAGTTTTGTTTTTAAATAAGCCAACAAATATAAAACTTGTTATTATTTATATGAAAACGTTCACGTGATTATCGTTGTTGCACATATATACATTTATACATATGTTTCGAGTTTAGTTTTCTTGAGTTATTATTTGTTTCGAGTCACAAGCCCGAGTCATGACCTCTCGGCTTATTATATCAATCCATATCAAAACAATATACAACAATTTAATCTCATCATCACAACCACTTCAATCCACTCGTGGTCGACTACGACACACGTCTAACCTAATCTCCGTCATCTAGTAATCGTCACACAATCGATTCCCATTTTTCGTCAACCACTCCAACAATATTAACAATCCAATGCCGAGACCCTAATGGTCTCGGCCTATTCCTCCTCGGCACCAAAAGACACCAAATGGACCTAAATCCCATTCGGCAGCAATCCACAACGACAACAACAATACTAATAATAATCCAATAGCCGCAACTATAACTAATAACAACAATACTACCAATAGTTACCAGGTTATCAAATAATAAAAACAACAAAATCAGATCCAGTAACAAGTCAAGACTTAACCTTATTAAACTGATGAAGCCGAGGGTCTTACCATACCCTCGGTTCGAGTGGAAACAGTCCATAACCAAAGTAAATAACGACACCAAGCTACTAGACTCGACCAAACCACAAATAGGTTTCAGCCGTGGGTTTGAACCCACCACCTTGACTCGACACGACCAAACAACAAAAAATAATAACAAGAGTAATAGCCATGACCAGAACAGAATCAATAACAGTTTTTAAATAACCATAAGTACTGCCGAGACCATGAGGGTCTCGGCTCAAGCCTTCTCGACGCCTCAAACAACCAATCGAACCCAAAGGGTCTCGGTTTCACAACTATACCAACCAAACCAGAATATTACAACCAAAACCACTCGGCTTCGAGTAACCATCCGAACCAAAAATAAGATAAATATCTATAACACTCAACAAGAACCACGAGGTACAAAATAAACCCGTACCGTGAGCTTATACTCACGGCTGTACATCGACACCACAAAAGACACGACACACACGACCCTATATCGATACCAAACCATTTTTACTTGTTCAAACATTAAAACCCATTTGTTTTAACCCGAAAAATCAATAAAACCACGAGTTGACTCGGTGGTGAGTCAACCCACGCGTAAAAACGCGTTTCTTACCGTACCTTCAATGGATCTAAAGGTTTTAAGGTGTAGAGATGATGGTGGTGATGTTTAGGTGGCGGCGGTGCGACTAAAAATGGGGTGAAGATAGTGTTGGTGGCGCGTGGATGGTATCACAAGAAAGAGGAGAGTGTGAGGAGTGTTTTGGTGGTGGCGGTGTGGTTATAGAGGTGGCGGTGATGATGGTTTTGTGTTGGCCGCGCGGCGGCGTGAATAGGGAGGAGAGAGTGATGTAGGAGATGAAGTGAAAATGAAAATAATAAAATGATAGGTTTAGGGTTTTGGATTTATAAAACCGGATTTTGCACTAGAGTCCTTGTGTAGTTTCTAATTTCACTTGAGGAGTTGGTGCAAGGACTAACGGAATAATTACTATTATTCTCTCCCGAGATTACTTATTTTTATTCCCAAAGAATATTAAACGTCACCCGAATAAATGTTTAATTGACACCATTCACTTTAAATACGATTTTCCATCGATTTTGATAATAAATACGTTTATAAAATAAAGTGTGATCGTTTCTCGTTTAAACTCGACTTATTAGGTTTCCTAGTGCCAGAGTCGGAGTAGTGCCTAAATTAATCGTCACGCAAGAACCTAGAAAATTCACGGTTGCTACAGATACACGTCATTCACTCTTGGGAGCCGATCACTCCAACCCTTGGAGGTATCCCTTCATATTATACTCGGCATACCGAGGTCACCCCTCCGTATACATGTATACTTGTTTACTTGATTTGATTTGATATGTTCTGGGCTCGTAGTGGATTACTGTTTCTGTTACCCTATGACTTGATACTGGACTTGACTTGATTCGACTTGGGCTGGTGGTGGGTTACGGTTTACTTTACACCTACATATTGTAAACATTTCTTGATAACCTTTTCATTTTCCTTCCTACTCTTGTTATGCCTTGTGTCATTTCATTTACTTCACTACCCTTTTTACTACTGCTTTGTACCGTTATATCTGTTCACTGAGCTTTCGTAGCTCAGCCGCATTTCTTTTCCTGCGGCAGGTTTTAGTTTGGAAGCTGGGTATGAGAGGAGAGTACTATGGACATAGAAGGCTTTAGTAGCTATTGAAGATGACTAGGAGATCCTTTATTTAGACTTAGAAACCTTTGTATTGTAACTTTGTAGTTTCATATTTCCTTTGTAACCATTGAATTCTATTGTATTATTAATGTCAAATGCTTGTGTTTGTTCGGATATGCCACCATTGTTGTGACACCTTTGCCCTTGTCGGGTTGGGGTGTTACAATTTATGGTATCAGAGACAGGTTTACGACTTGTAATACATTTACCTATCCTGTGCGTTTAGGACCATTAGGCTTCCCCTGTAAGAACATAGGAGAACACCTTGAGGACTTGCTTTAGGATTCCTTATACGAACTTAAGTTTTGACCGGTGAGGAATGGGTAGACTATAAGGTAATTGTTTAAGTATTATAGCTTCCGCATCGCTCTTATTCGTGCCTTGACTAGGAATATTGATTTTGCTGACCTTAAGGACTGTAGAAGTACTAGTTATAGATCTTGAACTCTTGTAGAGCTCTCTGCTATGGATACAGTTAGATTGATGTGAAATCTTATTCGCATTCCGTATGAGTTCCGTTCTTTTCCTTTCCGTTTCCTGCAAATTTCGAGGACGAAATTTTTTTTAGGGGGGAAGAAGTTGTAATACCTGAATTTCTAAAATTCACAAAAAGACCAAAATACCCTTTGGAATTAAAAAGTATGAATAATTAATTAAAGAATACCAAATAAGCTATGTAAATTCAGAGAATTATCAGATATGATCAGATTAATTTTTAAGAACTTTATAAGTTTAATTTTTGTATTTTTGAAAAGTATAAAATCGGCCATATATTTATTTTAGGCCCGAAAAGTATTTAACTAATTAATAAAAGTGTATAAATTAAGATTAAAGCACCAAATTAATTCCTAACCTCTGGAAACGAACTACATATGAAGTAAAATAATTTTAAGACAACATTTTAACATTTTTTCATGTCCTAAAATTTATATAAAACTGAAAATATTAATTATAGTATTTATTTTATATTTATAAAATCATTTTAATTAAGATATATATCAAATTAAATTAGGAAAATAATACCAAATCATATCCTTTTGATTTAGGCCGGTCCTTAAGCCCATTCCCCCCCTCCTAAGTCGGCCATAATATTATTTAACCAAATCCTATTTATTTTCTCCAAAAATAAATTACCGAAACCCAAAAAAACCCGAATGTCGACAACAAAAAAATCCCTCCCACCTCCACACGACTTCTAGACCTGATCTAGTAATTTTTTGGAGTTCATTGAGATGTAAGGGAGCTAAGAAAAATAGGAATTGGATTGTAGAAGCTTGGTTTGTTCGCTAGTCTCTTTTCTTGTTCGAATTATTCACACGACAAGGTAACAATTCCAAATATCCCTTTGACACGTTCAATCAGGCATGTTATAATTTTATTATGTTAGAATGATCATATAAGGCCTAAATAAAATATAGAAATCGAATCATGCAAGATAAATAAGGCGTACGAATTTTTATGAGCTAAAACACACTAAAATCCCAAATATATTAATCCGAATTTTCTGAGGTGCTTTTATATTTTTCTCATGTTCTTTGATGTTTATAAAGGTCTAGAAAAATAGCCATGTGATTTATTGAAGCTTAGATTATTTGATTTGGAATTTGTTTATAATCGAATTTCATGGAAAATAGAGGAAAATTAAGGAAAAAAACCTAGAACCGATTAGGGTTAGGGTTTATGTGATGTGATCTGAGTAATTAAATGCTAATTAATGATTGAGTAATGATGGGTTAATGATTGGATGAACTAGGGTTTGTATTTACATAATAAAAGGGTTACCGATTTGTAAATAAAATAAGAAGGGTGTGTTTTGCCAACTTTGAAACATAAGGGTTATTTTTGTAAGGTTATTTAGGTCAGTACTAATGCATAAAAAATATAACATAAGGGTCTTAAGTGTAAATATTGCAAGAAAAGGAATTAATGGTATTTATAAGGTACGAATTGTAATTCAATTAAATAGAGGGACTAAAAGTGTAAATTCTGGAAACTGGAGGTTTCTATGTGTAAATAATGATATTAGGGGTATAATGTGAAATTTTGGATATTTAAGGGGTTGGTATGTAATTATTAATAAATTATGAGTTAAATCGTGATTTTTAGAAATTAAAGGGACTAATGTCGTAAATTATGAAACTTGGAGGGTAAATCATGCCATACATTAAAATAAGAGGTATATTCTGTAAATTAGTGAATGTAAGGGCTTGTTATGTAAATATGAGTATAATAAGGGTTAAATGGTAACTTATGTGAGTATAGGGTTTATTTTGTAAATTAAATAATTAAAAGGTATAAAGCGTAAACTTGTGGAACTTAAAGGACTAAGAGTGTGATTATGAATATTTTATGTATTTAAATAAGTAACTTGTAATAGTTTCATTTAAAACCCTTAACTTTGGAATATTTACAAATAAAACCCTAATTTATGGAAACTTGTCATATTTGAACCTGAACTATCAAGACTTGTTAAAATGTACCCGGTATCCATAATATGTTTAATTATGAATTAACTTAAGTTAAAATGCTTTAATTTTTTAATTATGGGAACTTACCAAATAAGGAAACTTTCTAAAAATGGGAACTTGTTAAATTTGGAAACCTGCCATAAATGGAAACTTACTTAAATGGAAAGATAACTGAAAAACCTTGTCATTCTGTCTTCCACTCCTTTAGGTTCGTGAAGGGAGTAATTTGATCTTTGCCATTTGCTATTCTTGAGTTCTGCTAATAAGGTACAGATATTCTGCCCTTCTTGTAAGGAGCCTTCGTTTCTCTTGATCTTTTGTTTTGTTTCGTTTAGGATTCCCAAGCCATTGCTATGTTCCCCTTGATGTGAACCTTAGATATGATCCATTTGACTTGAATCTTTGTTCTGAACCCTTGCCTTGATCTTTTATTTTGAACCTTGCCTTGAACCCTGCTATGAACCTTGATATGAACCTTGCCATACATCTTGCCTTGAACCTTGATATACTTGAGATTTTAACGGGATGAGAAAACCTTTTAATTATTTATGGAAATGTTTTAAGAAAACCATTTTTAAAACTATTGTATTGAAAACTATTTTAAAGAATATTTTATGGAAACTATTTTAAAAGAATTGTTTTCAAATGAACTTTTAAATTGAACCTTTACTATGAACAATTGCTACGACCCCTTGTCTTGACCATTTGACTTGAACCTTGATACATTGATATGATACCCTTGATATATGACTTGACTTGAAACCCATTGATAAAACTTGAACTTGAATTTGAAACATGAAACTTGAAGCTTGATACTTGAACCCTTGATACTTGATACTTGACCTTGACCCACAGTTTGAGATTACGAGCCATACTAGGCATGAGGGTTTCATGTCCTTGTCATTGATGCACCAATGACTTGACTTTTGGGTAGGAAAGTGATTACCTATCCCGTCCCTGCCATGACTTGATAATTGAATGGTACACGTAGATGAAGACATTGTGGCAGCCTACAGGGGCGCATGGATGCATCCTAGATTTGTACTTGACTTGACTTGATTACTTGTATTACTTAGTGACATGATGGGTGTGTGCGATACACGTCATTCACTCTTGGGAGCCGATCACTCCAACCCTTGGAGGTATCCCCTCATATTATACTCGGCATACCGAGGTCACCCCTCCGTATACATGTATACTTGTTTACTTGATTTGATTTGATATGTTCTGGGCTCGTAGTGGATTACTGTTTCTGTTACCCTATGAATTGATACTGGACTTGACTTGATTCGACTTGGGCTGGTTGTGGGTTACGGTTTACTTTACACCTACATATTGTAAACATTTCTTGATAACCTTTTCATTTTCCTTCCTACTCTTGTTATGCCTTGTGTCATTTCATTTACTTCACTACCCTTTTTACTACTGCTTTGTACCGTTATATCTGTTCACTGAGCTTTCGTAGCTCAGCCGCATTTCTTTTCCTGCGGCAGGTTTTAGTTTGGAAGCTGGGTATGAGAGGAGAGTACTATGGACATAGAAGGCTTTAGTAGCTATTGAAGATGACTAGAAGATCCTTTATTTAGACTTAGAAACCTTTGTATTATAACTTTGTAGTTTCATATTTCCTTTGTAACCATTGAATTCTATTGTATTATTAATGTCAAATGCTTGTGTTTGTTCGGATATGCCACCATTGTTGTGACACCTTTGCCCTTGTCGGGTTGGGGTGTTACACGCGATTTAGCTCAGGTTATAGGTCGGAATAATGTCGATGAAAGGTGATGGTACTAGTAGTAGATTTGGGTCTCACTAGGTTGTTTTAAGGGTTCCTCTTTACTTGTGGGAGAGTTTCTAGGTTGTCTGCTATAAGTTGTCTACTTCTAGCGTTTTGGTGAGGCACAACGGTTCTTGAGGTGAGCTAAATAGGGGAAACAGTTTAAGTCTTAACTACGCGATGTTTCACGATTTTGTTAGTGTGGTCTCTTCTTAAATTCTCACAGCCTTAGCCTAATATATGGTTTATATCCTAGAGACACAAAATCGTAACACGATACATGTAAAGTATTAAAAATGGCGGGGTGACTGATCTTCAAGATTTGTTTCAAAATTGAGCTTTTTCCTCCTCAGAGGATTAGATGAAATTTTTGTTTGAAAACTTTATTTGCGTAAACATTTGGACGAATTTGACCAAAATAACTTTCCAAGCATTATAAATTTCTTTGTTGAGAATTTGCGGTTACGTGAGATGACACAGTTTCAAAAGAGTTTAAAATTTGTAAAACGGTTTTCAATCTTGGTATGGTTAAGGTAAATTTCACAAAAGTTTACGTTTGACATTTCGCTACAAAAGTTTGATAAAATTTGACCAGAAGAATTTACTCCTCAAAATAGTTATTTCAGAAAAATATCACTACGAGTTTTAAAGTTGATATAAAAGCATTTAAAGAAAAGTTGTTCAAAGTAAGAAAATCAAAGAAGAAGGGTAGTTGAGCATGTATGCCCACTTACGTTTCTAAATATCCAAGGAAAAGATCTAGTTGCCAATGTTGAGCTGGGTTCAGTGTTTAATATTAGGCAAAGCTTATAGATGTAAGTATCCAACTTGCTTATCACCACTATCTTCATTTGTGGATTTGCGTGACCTCCACTCACCAAGGTCAATAAGTGCCTCTGCATGCGCAATAGCTGTTGCAAGGTCTTGGACTCCTCGTCTCTCCAACTCTGTCTTGGCCCATCCTTGCAAACCATCAAGAAAATAGAAGAGAGAGTCTTGGTCGGAAAGATCCAGGATCTCGAGTACAAGAGTAGTGAATTCTTTGATATACTCCTGGATCATTCCAGAATGCGTAAGTTTGCAAAGTCATCTCTTTGCTTCATGCTTATCATTCTCCGGATAAAATTGTGACCGGATCTAAACACACACCTTGTGTTAGATAGATACTTTGAGTAATACTAACTAGCACACGGAATTTACTAGCTAGTACTTTGAAGAATAACTGTATTGTATGTATGAATGAATGAAACAGTGTATGAACAAGAGACAATTGTTAACTTCCAAAATGATTCAATATTATATTAATAATACGAGTGATCTCCTATCACTAGGGTTTACAACCTTGAATCTTTTCCAATAATCATACTTGTGTATATTAAACTTTAACCTAGGAATCCTTTTATAGACCAAGGATTCCTGTACAAGATAACTATAACTCTAATTCTATAAGATATGCATCAAATCTTTTTTATAATTATCTATTACACGTTTACAAAATATAAGCAGTACAAAGTAGTTTGTACTGGCAATTAGTACTGCTAGTGTTACCATACACCAGTTGAAACTATAAGCCTGGCAGTACTAACTGTTAGCTTTAATTCCCAACAATCCTCCCCTAAACTTATGATTCTTCTCCAAATCATTAAGTTTCTTCTTAAATTAACCTCTGTATATGATGGGGGGATTCTTCCAAACACTTACCAAGTCAAACTTTTTGTTTGGGCTTTCCTCTGTTCTGCAATATCAAAAATTCTCCTTACTAACACATTAGCCATCTCTAATTTAGCTTCAATCTCCAATTTTGAACATACCAAAGTTAATAAAATTGTTGTTCTGAGAGGGTAGTCTTTTTCCACCAGCATATATATTTCTATCCCATCTTTGGTAGAAATTCTATGTATACCACATGTGTCAAAAAGCTTCCAAGAAACATCCTTGATTGCAGCTTGAAATCTCCATATAGCTTTTCCACAATCCTCTTCAGCTGTACCCATAATTCCTTGTCTTTGTCTTCAAGAGGATCTGCAACTTTGAATCTTTCTTGTACTAAGTTTCATAGCTGATTGAGATCTTCCCTATCAAATCCCTTGAGCAAATCTTCAAACAACTTGTACTTCTTAGTTATTCCACCAACCCTGATGATTTTCCATCCTTTCATTCCACCTTCTGTGAAAACTTCCCAGTCAATTATTGGATGTTTTGCTTGTAGTGGTTTGATGTTTGTAGATTCAAGAACTACTACAATCATGTTCTTGAGATGTTCTTCTGTTAACCCCTCAGTACCAGTCTTTGGTTTCTTTGCTGTATCAGACTCTAATACCTCTGATTTTCTTTTCTTCCATTCTTTTGAACCATATAAGAACTTATTTGGAATTGGCTTGTTGATTCTTGCATAAGCCGCATAGTAAGCTCTTTTAATCTCAGCATCTGATCTCCCTTTGAAGTAACTCTGCTTCATGAAGCTTATCTGTTCTTTCCTTGATGGCATTGTCTTCTTATAACCCTTCTTTTGTCCTATATAAGACCATCTAAAGCCACTTCTTTATCTTCTGATAAAATGAAACTTGTAAGCTTTTCTGTCTTTTCTGCATCACTTAAACTCTCATCAGAAATAACTTGAACAGCTTGTGCCTTCACTATTGGATCTAAATCTATCAAATATAAAATCTGATCATCCACTGATTCCTTAGTAATATAAGCATCTATAGCCATCCTTTCTTTTTCCAATCTATTAGCTTCCATAAAATCAATCACATCATCTTCAGACATTTTCTTTGCTAATTCTGCATCATGATCTATTTGAGCCTGTTCATCTGTTTGTTCATCTTCTTGAAGTCTCTTTGCCACTTCTGCGTCATAATCAATTTGTGCTTGATTTCTAGGCTTAACTATCTTTTGTGGCTCATCTTCTTCAATCAAAATGCCTTTCCCTTTGTCCTTAGCAGTTTGTACTACTTCCTTTAGCACTTCAGCAGTTTGTACTGCTTCTTCAACTATCTCAGCAGTACCTTGCTCTTGTTGACTTTGTTCACCCATATCCACATTTTTACCATCAGTACCTTCTTGTTTATCCATATTACCACCATTATCTTCTTCAAATTCCAAATTCTTCCCCTGAGTTTTTGATTTAGTCTTCCTTGATTTCCTCCCCTGTTTGGAAGAATCATCACCATCATCTGAGTTGTCATCTAAACCATCATCTGAAGAACTTGAAGATAGTACCACCCTTTTTCCCTTTGACTTCCTGAGTTGATCCTCTAATGTCTGTACTCTTGTACTCAACTTGGTGTATACCAGGGCAAAAATTTTCTTGTGACTTTTCAATTCAGCTTCCAGAGTCTCCACCTTCTCAGACAATTTTGTACAAAGATCCGTCGATTCATTTAGTTTGTCTCTGCCCTCATCACTTCTAGTTGTGTTACCTGCTAAGAGAGGTGAATCAAGGGGCAAAGATTCAGTTTCTACCCTAGTTAGACTAGGATGTACTCTTGAACCACCCAAATTTTCCAGTTGGCTTGGGATTTCATCACCTGTGTCAAGTCTTTCAGGACTTGGCACATTAGATGTTGCCATGGAAGAGGTCTTAGCAATGTTTACACTGACCTGCCCAGCTACTAAGCCAGATGCAGTAGTGTAAGCCTCATCCATACTATCATGAAAGATAGGCTCATCTGCTTCAAAGGTCTGAGTAGGAGGACTTTGCTAAGCAACAATAGTCTCCTTTCTTGTTCTTCTCCTATATGTTGTGGTGACTGGGGGTGTAAGGGTTATATCAGGAACTTCAATGGATGTGTGTTGGGGCTCAGTTGGGTTTACTGACCCTTCATCCTGAACAACTTGTAGCATCTCTGGAAAGAGAGGTATCACTATCCCATTAAACAATCTACTTGTCATAGCCATATTTTGAAAAACTTTTTGTTGCAGGCTAGGAGTAGGAAAATTTTCTTTATGTTGCTTAAGCAAATTCTTTTTCTTATTCAGAACTGTTTGAACAAATCTTGGATACATAAGAAATTTTGTTTTACTTTTCACATTTGCAACCATACTCTCAAATATAAATCTTGAAAAATTAAAAACCTTGTTTGTTGACAGACATATGAGGGCAATAGCAATATTGCTACTGAATTGCTCCCATGATGTTCTTTTAGGACTTAAAGAATGTAAGAGAGTATGTATCAAAAATCTCCATTGTGAGGAGAAGCATCCTTTTTGAAAAGTCAGTTTTTGATTGGATGTATCATACCCCATTCTGGCAATCTCTTGCCAAATTTCAGTGTTTAGCATATTATTGATACCATCTGAATCTTCCAGCTTAAGATGTCTCCAAAGTGTGGATTCGGTAACAATAAAAGATATGCCATCCACTTTAGAGTAAATTTCTATGTCTCCTTCTTCACTAATTTTGACAATAGCAGTTTGCCAAAAGTGTGTGATGTGTGAGACAATAAGAGTAGGGGAAACAGTTAGAGCATACCTTATGGGAGAGTGGTTGAGGAAATCCACAATCTAATAGAACTTTGGTCCATCCCCTTCCTCTGTTTTCTCAAGAAATGCAACCTGGTTGTGTGTCTTAACAAAATCCAAATCAGCCATTTGTAATAATAATTCTTTGCAAGTTATATTAGAAGGATGATCGTATGAAGGTTAATTGATTTCGTACTGAGCCAATTGGGTTTTATAGAGAAACTGTTAGGGTTTTGAGAATTTTGCGCAAAGGATAAAATTATCTTTAGAAAGAGAATCAGTAAATATATGGTAAAAGATAATAATTATCCTAAAGAAAAACCCTATAAGTATGGTAAGTAAACGGTTTTACCCAACAGCTAGAAAAAGTTGTTACTGACACATTAGTTACAATGGCTAGTTGAGCAGTACAAACTTTGCACTACCAATACAAACTTTGCACTAACAATACTAACTGTTAAAGAAAAATTTTGTTTGACAGTATAAACCTCATATAGTTTTTAGCAAACTACCAGCTATCAACGGATTTGATATGTCTTTACCAATAGCCATTTGCTTTGGACTAGCCAACTCTTCATGGTAAGATATGGTGACTTGATAACCATACAGTTTTTGGTAAACTGTCAACCATAAACAGATTTGATTAGTCTTTACCAGAAACCGTTTGCTCTGGACTAGTTAGTTCTTATGTGGGTTAGACATGGTGAACCAATAACCATTTTTTGTGTACATAGATCACACACTTGCACTCCAAAGCATCATTTAGTTCAAAACATAAAGCACTTATTAACTCCTTTGTGCTTATCATCCATACCTGCAATTGTTAGTCCAAAAAAAAGAAAACAAAGTGCAAAGCACTTGCTTCATGACATAATTAGCATATGACTAACATTGCACATAAACAAGAGAAATTAATTCCCTTGTGGTACCCAAGCCATCACAGACTTAGGTTTGCCTCTTGCATCAACATAATTCATTCTCTTTAAAAAAATTTGAGCACCATTGGATTGGATTGATCTCCAAATCCAACATGCTGATGCACTTACTCCATTACCCATATTTCCCTTAGCAGTGTTGTTAATGTTACCAGTATTAACTGCTTGCCTAGCAGTATGAACTGTTGGGTTTGCAGTTGTTACCCTGGGTTTCCAAACTTGTTTGTTTACCACTGCTTTGTTGTAAAAGGGCCTTCTAGCAGTTGTTGGTGCAGATTTGAAAAGAGTTTTTGCACCTTGAACTGTTGGTCTTGGGTATACAGGTCTAATTGGTCTAACAGTATGAACTGCTGGTCTAGCAGTATGAACTGGTCTTTGGTCAAACTTTAAAAGAACGGATCTAGGTATCATTCTAGCAATTGTAGGGTGGGTGGGAGGTCTGACTGAGTTTACCCTAGGACTTGAATACCTAGTTACCCTGTTGTTGCAATAAGCAGCAAGATGGTCAAAGCTACCACATGTATAACAAGCTTTCCTATAACAGACAAAGTCATCACCTAGTTGGTGAGACTTGAGGTTGTTCCAATTCCTTTGGTTACCTCTGGGCTTGTTTGGTGTTCTATACATTTCAACATACCTAACTGTTTTCCTAGCAGTATTAACCTTTAATTTAGGCCTAACAGTCTCAGTTTTGACCACCTTAGGAACTGTTGGTTCCTTTTCCATAACACTAGCAGGCTTAACCACAACCTGATCACTCTCATCATCATCAGAAGTCCAATCTTCTATGGTTGGAGCATCTGATTACCTAGCTGAGGACACCTTATCCTCAGAGAGTGAGGCATCACTTGCACTTTCAAAGCTTACTTCTACAAGCTTTTCAACTACTACTTCCTCCTTAGGTTTAGGTCCATATTCCATCTTAGGTAATTGAAATTCATCCAGACCAGTATGTTCTAGGTCAATACCTTGAGGTGCAGGTATTCCTCTGTGAGGAGGTGGGACAAATTTATACCCTAGACCTGACTTAGCTTTGTTGAGTATTTAACACTCAATAATCTTACTTGTTTGTTTATATGACCAAGGTAATGTTTCTACATTCAATTCAATGTTTTCCTTAGCCTGTTTTATCTTATCTAATTCATCTTTTAACACACTAATTTCAGCATCTCTAAACATTAAATCTCTCTTAAGCACAGCTACAGTTTCACTAAAAGTAGACTCATTAGTCTTATAATGAACAATCTGCTCTTCTAACACAGCTAAACCCCTTTTATGATTTGCTAAATTAAAACTGGTATTGTTTAGCTCTATTCTCTGTTCATCATATCGTTTCCTAAGAATTTCTAGATCTTTTAAAGCTTCACATGATTTAGAACATTTAGAAACTTTTACCTCAGATTCTGAGAAAGCTATAAGAGCCATCTCTGTAGATGCTGCAGCTTCCTCCTCTGCTATGTAGCTCCAGTCAAACCCTAAGCCATCAATGGCCACCATAGCCTTTGAGCTTGAGTCTGTAATCTCCACAACTCTTGATCATGTTGACTTTCCTTCATAGCCCCTATTCCTTGAGTCCTGCTATATGGGCTTCCTGCACTCTCTTGAAAAGTGACCCATCTTGTGGCAATTGAAGCACTCAATCTTTGACTTGTCATATCCAGCCACATCATTACTGTTTATGATTATCTTCTTGCTTGTCCTCTTCAAAAATCTCTTAGCCCTCATGCTAAGAAAAGAGAGCTGCCACTTGATGTCCATCTCTTCAATGTCATCATCATTGATCTCTTGAAGGTCTTCATGAGTCAACATACTTCCATTGTGCTGAGTAGTCAGGAAAGCACAATAGGTATTCACATCCAAAAGTCCATTAGTACTGCTTGAAGTACCGGCAGTACCAATATGTGAACTAGCAGTACCAACTGCTCCAACAACTTGAATCTCTTCCACTGGACTTGAGGTACTGGGAGTTAACATAAATGCCAAATTCCCAGAGCTTGAGCTTGAGCTTGTTCCAGCAGACTTTTTTACATCATGCTCCACTATTTTAAAGTTGCTATAAAGATCCATCAGACTTATAGAATCTATGTCTGGCTTGTTCTTCCAGACTACTACATGCATAGCCCATTCTGATGGTAAACTCCTTAGAAATTTGGAGTTGAGATCTTCCTGAGGCATCTCAATTCCAAGAATAGCAAGTTGACTCACTAGCCTCTAAAGCCTGTTAAACATATGATCTAGTGACTCATTGCTTGTTGCTGTGAAGTTCTCAAACTGTTGCTTGAGTAGGGTCTTTTGAGTTTTCTTGGTGGCTTCATTCCCACTATATCTGGCAACAATAGCTTCAAACAGTGTCTTCGCACACTTGAACTAGCTGAAGTTCAGGAGTTGATCATTAGGAATGGTCATGAGCAGCATGCTTCTAGCCTTAAGATCATTCTTGTGCTGAACCTTTTCTTCAGCCGTCACTGGCTTTGTCTGCACCTTTGTTTCAGTCTTACCCTCAACAACAGTTGTAGTGGTTGTGGGCTTAAAAGAGTTCCCTTCTTCTATGATTTCTCAGAGCGCATAGTCCTGCACCTGGAAGAATTGCTCAATTCTTTATCTCCATATACCGAACTCATTGGGCTTGAGAATGGTCAACTTAGCTGCAACATTGGTTTGGGTTGTTGTCTCCATGTCCATCTTCCTTGTATAGAAAGTTCTTCCTGGATCTTCTAAATCAAAGTATCAGAAACCTGGCTCTGATACCACTTGACCGGATCTAAGCACACACCTTGTGTTAGATAGATACTTTGAGTAATACTAACTAGCACGCGGAATTTACTAGCTAGTACTTAAAAGAATAACTGTATTGTATGTATGAATGAATGAAACAGTGTATGAACAAGAGACAATTGTTAACTTGAAAAATGATTCAATATTATATTAATAATACGAGTGATCTCCTATCACTAGGGTTTACAACCTTGAATCTTTTCCAATAATCGTACTTGTGTATATTAAACTTTAACCTAGGCAATCCTTTTATAGACCAATGATTCCTGTACAAGATAACTATAAATCTAATTCTATAAGATATGCATCAAATCTTTTCTATAATTATCTATTACACGTTTACAAAATATAAGCAGTACAAAGTAGTTTGTACTGGCAGTTAGTACTGCTAGTGTTACCATACACCAATTGAAACTATAAGTCTGGCAGTACTAACTGTTAGCTTTAATTCCTAACAAATTGCTTCTTCAAGTCTTGAAAAAATCAGCCCAAGTATTGATGGTACACGTACCTCGTTTGATATCTCTGATGCTGGATTTCAGACCAGGTTTTAATATTTATATTTTCTCGTCTACCTAAGGTCTACCTATGCACTAACGGGCAGTGTACCCGGTCGTGTATAGTGTAGTAATCGGTAAATCCGAGGTCGTCCCAAGAGCTATGTGTGCGAATCTAATCTAAGTTCTAATGTCACTGATTTTAAAGGGGGTTTTTAAGTTGATTATTTAAACTAATGAAATGAAATAAAATGAAAGTAAATTAAAATGGAAGAGATAATCAATAGAGAGAAATGTGCTAGCCTAATTACTAATCTTGTTATGCCATAATTAAATTTTCTTTATTAATGTTTTCTATCGCTCCATGTGGGGGTAAATGTCGCTAGAATCCTCGGGTTAATTCGTCTAGCCTATGACCAAAACGTCCCTATTTCGCAACCATATGATTGCCAGAGTTTTTCGGATAACCAATATCACAGTCATTAAGTACCAGTTGTAATCTAGACTTATTCTAAGGAAACCCAGCCTCTCGGAACTTAGGTTTCCCCTTAGCTTCTTAAGTATATCCTTTTGGTAGGTGATCCTATGGTCAATTCACACACAAGATAGTGGTAGTCCTATGGTCAGTTCTTACCACTACTCGCAACCTATTCGTCTAGGGTCCTATGGTCAATTCTCCTAGCATCCTAGATACTACCAAATATCAATACTACCGAAACGAAGGTGTCCACAAATAAGGAAAGAAAACATGCACATAAATCGATACGAAAACAAGAAAACTAAATCATGGCATAAACAATTTCATAACTAGGCTAACACCAAAGGTGTTTAGCCGATCATATTAAATAATACAAAAAATTCAATGTTTAACATCATAAAGAAAGACATCGAATTAAATAGAAATGTTTGATATGAAATACTAAAACTTATGTAGTGAATGGCGTGAATTCTCCCTTGGAAATGCTTTGTATGCTACTGAATATCGTCCTCCTTGAAGCCCTTTTTCATCCCTTGGTGTGATGTGTTGGGAAGATGTGTGAAAATGCAGAATTAGGGCTTGTATTTATAGCCTCGTTTTAGTTATGGCGTAACCCAAAAGATTGGTTACGCCGTAACCTTCATATCTCAGACGATCTTATCTATAGTAATATTTTTACGGCATAACCTATAGAATAGGTTACGATCGTAGAACTCTCGTAAATTTAATTACCACTTTTACGCCGTAACCTTATAAGTGGGTTACGGCGTAACCTTCTTGGCCACAGAATTCTTTTAAGTCTTTGGATTTCTATGGCGTAGCAAGGTTGTGAAGTTACGCCGTAGTCTAGAGCTGCGTTGACTTTGGTCTTCTTAGTGTAAATCATAGTTACAGCGTAAGTAGAGTATGGATTTACGCCGTAACTTTTGTCTGGCCAGCATACTTTTGTATATTTTCATTAAGAACCTTCCAATTCCGTGTCTTTTCGTTCCTATGCTAATTTATTATCTGAAAATGAAATATTAACAAATAATAGTATATATTCAAGTAAAACAATATAAATGATGAGCATAATAGGGGGAAATTGACACTAAAATATCAGGACTATTTGATGTTATCAATCTCCATATCGACGTCGCCACCATAACGCCGCGGTGTCCTTTAAGTAATGCATCGCCGTCTTGATCTCCGATGCATCGTCAACTATGTTGACACCCTCCATGTATTGCTCCATCTCCCATAAAAAATCAGCAACCGCCCTAGCCTCTCGCTTTCCCATGAACGGTGATGGTTTAGGGACCTCCACCTTTGGAGAAATGTTGCTAGTGTTACCTCCCCCACTAGCCATGAAACATTTGCAAAGTGATACATCGGCTAGCAAATCTTCGAGTTCTCGATGAAGAGATATCCACTCTTCTTCAACCTCACTCTCAATTCTCATAATTTCACCCACGAGCATACCTCTTAAGTCATGGATCTCACGGCCCAAGTTGCCACCAAGAACATTGAGAGCACTCTTAAAGTCTTCCCTCAATTTCGAAAAGTCATAACCCAACTCTTCCAAGGGTTGGTGAGACTCCTCTACTCGTTCCTTAAATTTCGACATGGATGTCTCGACACCCACCATCCTCTAGCCCAAGCTTGCTACCATGTCTCTGGACGCACCTCTACTCCTCTCATCTCCTTGGCGAGACTCTTCCCGACCACGGTTCTCCTCAACCACAACACCACTTCCACCACCCACATTCTTGTCACCTTCCTTCGCCATCTATTGAATCGACTAGCTCTAATACCACTTTTCACGGACTTGTCTCTAAAGGTTCTTCCGTGCGGCACTTAGTCTCGACTAAGTCAACCTTGCTCGAACACTCAACGATCTAGACAACTAAGAAAGCTCTAAAGAAAAGAACAAGTGGAGTAGGGAAATACTTTGTATTACTTGAGAGAACTTTACAAGAGATTACAAGTGATTTGAGAGGTATCTTCCTCAAATGAGGATGCCTCTATTTATGCTACAACTATGTATACACTACAAGGTTCTACAACCTTCCATGGGAGGGTTCTACAACCTTGGGAGGAAGATTCTAGGGCTTCTAAGAACTTCCAAATCCTTCCAAGGGCTTTCAAGACCTTTTTGCAACTTCCATAGAATTCCATAAAGCCTTCTAAGCAAGTGTAGAACAATCCAGAGTCCTGACCAACCTCGGAAATGACCCTATCAAGCGTGCTGGTCGTGACAATACGCTACATATTTAACTCCAACAAAAAGGTGGTATACATATGACATATTCTTATAGTATGCAAAAAATAAAGAATAAATTCAAGTGAAACAATTTTATGAGGCAAACCAAGTTAAAAATCTCATATATGAACATACTTGAAAATTGATATAACGTTCTTGAAGTTTCGTCTATTGTTTTCCAATTGAATGACGATGAATGAAAACAATGCATCGGTGTGGAGTGGCAGGGATGTAGTTGGATCAACGGAGGATATACTAGTGTTTGTTTAATTGCACAAACGTGTTTACAGTTTATGTCACCTGAATTTATCTATAATGGAAAAATAGATATTTTAGTAACTATAGTTTCATTTGATAGGATCTCAGAACACTGATTTATTGAGATCTTCATAAGCTATAGTCGGGGGTTATGTTATTAAGACCCCCTATGAGGTGACAATAGGGGGTTTTGATCAAAATGTACAAACCGCGATGCACACTGTATAAACCCGCAATGCACAGGGCCCCACGAAACCCTTATGGGAGGGTCCGTGTAAACTCGGTGGTTCTCGGTCCTAAAGGGTATCTCCCTCCTATATAAGACAAGCTTTTCCTATTATTTCTCC
The DNA here is from genome assembly GCA_021014915.2 of Artemisia tridentata subsp. tridentata. Lineage (NCBI taxonomy): Eukaryota > Viridiplantae > Streptophyta > Magnoliopsida > Asterales > Asteraceae > Artemisia > Artemisia tridentata. The sequence goes on along the minus strand of CP139509.1, from coordinate 131,971,269 downwards.
CCCCAAAATTGTTAATCAATTGCCACATGGAAAATAGTTTCATCCTGACCGTACATTTTCTTTCAACCAAATTTGGGCAGCATTCTCTTGCCTAGTCTCATTTTGTATCCCATCTAAAAAAAACACACATGCTCTCAACTATCCCCTTCTCAAACCCTAACCGAAAAACACAAAATCAATAGTAGATCCATGCAAATTAAATCAAGATTTCAGATACCGTTCTATAACAAATGATTAATCTGTACCAATATTCAATCGATTATCATCCCAATCACAAAACCCTAACTAAAAAGGATGCGGAATCATTATCATAATTAGGGATCGACCTAAACGTGCCAATCCATGGATGATGAAACTAAAACCCAGTATCGTTTATGAATTTGAAGATGAATACAAAAAGCAAGAAAAAATCAGGTCTTGAAACAACCGATTTAAATTTCATGTTATTTTTAATCTTTATAATTTTTGCTCATTTTAATCTTCATGTCAAGTACATCTTTTTAGAAGAACCTATTGATGATAATGTTAATGTTTTTTGTTTTTTTGATGATAATGTTTCTGTTATTTAATCATCTTTTTGTCAATCAGTATGAAGCTAACCGAGCCATTTTGTTTATTTATATTCCCATATTCATGTTATCAGTCATTACCATTTTGAATCTCTATACAATAGATTAATTGGTTGCATCACAGTCATGTTATCATTGATGTTATTTCAAATAATTAAACTTTTAACATTGAAAATTATGATATCTGTATTTGTAAAAAACAAATCTTAGGTTAATGTTATTTTCAATGGTTTGTATATTTTTTTGATCTTTGGTTGCATCACAGTCATGTCATCATTTATGTTATTTCAAATAATTAAACTTTTGTGCATATTTTATGTAAATTTTTAAAAATGTTATTTCAAATAATTATAAATTTGTGAAGTTTTTTTAGGAAACTTTGAAAAATAAGTTGGTAATGAAGGAAATTATGACAAATAATTTGATAACATTGAAAACTTTTAAATTTCTTTCACAAGAAACTAATCAGCTTAACTATCATCCTGATTTTTAGTCAAAACTTTTAAATTTCCAATCTTTAATTTACTGGAATTTCGCAATTTGCTTCATTTAACCTAATTCCTACAACTATATATTTTAGTTCATCTTAAACAACTCCTCATTCATCTCTTATAACTTCATCTTAAAAAAAAATCAAAAGGTATTTGAAATGCCTAATCATAATCAATAATCTCTAATTTTGTTTCCTCTGTTTTTTTTTAATTATTAATATTGTTTATATGATTTCATATTTGAAAGATGTATTACTGTTGTGTGTTTGTAGGCAAAACAAATGGATCAAGTTATTACTACTTTGAGTGACCTTGACCCTATGCTTGATGATGCCAAAATTTTGGTGAGGGTGGTACGTATATGGAAGTCTCATCCAATCACCAAGCCGAATGAAATTTGGGGTTTAGAAGTTCTATTCCAAGATGAACAGGTTATTAACATCATCCTGTTTTTTATTGTTTATATATCATTTATTAAGCTTGAAATATTCGTAGCTATAAAATGTAACAATCTTATTGGATCTATATGTGCATATACATGTTTGTATGTTCAATTTTTTTTTTACACAGACACTTTATTTGCTCTTTAGTTACATCACATAAATGTTTTTCCATTAATTTTTTACACGTTCATTGTTATAAGTATTATCGATGTTGGCATCTATACAATAGAATCTTAAATAAATAGGATAGACATAAGTAATCATTAAGGGTTTACTCGCCGATAAGATTAGAGCCAACGAGAAAGGTTTAATTATATACACTTCATATAAAACTAGCAATAAAACAAGTGACAAGCTACTTAATTATCAGGACAGGTCTTCTTATTGTCTCGAGTATCTATCTGTGTACGTGTGTGCTAATCGCTGATTCGTTCTCATTAGTTTAGTTTTCTATTTAATCATAACCAAACCGTGCCAGTCTCTCAGGCTGAACCCCCTTGCGTTAGATTAGGTTGTATAGCTAACTTAGGATATTAAAATACTGATTAGAGTAACTAGATAATACGTTCCACTCTTAGTGATCGACACTCTACTTACCATTATATTCATACTGACCGGGTACACTGCTCGTTAAGTGTGTGTTTTATTGATAAGTCGGCTAAATATAAATTTAAAACTTGAGTAGGCATTAATACTGCTAAACCGCAACGACACATCACGCGCATCAAGTTTTTGGCGCCGTTGCCGGGGAGTGGATTGTTATTATCTGTTAATTTGATTAGTATTTTAATTAGTTTTTTTTTTTAGATTCTAACCACTAACCCTGTTATATATTAGATAGATTGCATTCATTGTATAGTTTGCATATTTTCTGTTTTTGTGTGTTTTTGTTTTCTGTAATTTTTGTTTCTTTTTGTTTGATTTTATTTTTGTTTTTCTTTTCTGTATTTTTCTGCATTCTGCTATCGTTGTACTGTGCTAATACAAACGATACGGCGCATCTGTTTTCACAGATACGGCGTATTGTGTTTAATTTTTATATAAAATACAACGCGTTTAATAAATTCGAGTATGACGCATCTTTCCTCAAGATACGGCGTATTCTGTTTTTAATAAGAAATTTTTCTAAACCCTAACGCCATACGACGCATCTGTTTTAACAGATACGGCGTATTTTCTATTTAAATTAAAAACAGTTTTTCAAATTAATTAAACAAAAGCGACGCATCGATTTTTATCGATACGGCGCATCTACTGAATCAAAAATCTTGTATTTTGAAACATAACGAAAATACGGCGCATTAGCTTTTGTTAATACGACGCATTTAATTCAATAAATATAGTTGATTTTTGATATTCACTTTGATCGTTCCACTACTCTCGTGCACAAGTTGGTTTACTTTCAGAATAAATGATGGCTTAAGCATCGCTATGAAAGACTACATTCTGAACCGAACCAAGAGACGCTAGCTGGAGTGATCAGACTTTTTTCAACTGAAAGGCTGTTGTAAGACAACAAGAGTGGAGGAAAACTCACTACTGGTAACATTGAGTGTCTTAAATTCTTAAATTAGAATTCCAGGTATCCTCTACAATAATTCGCCTAGCCTAAAGGAGAGTTCTCTGAAACCTCTCCCGAATATAATCTCAATTTTGTTATCCATATAATGCATCTGGTTTAAATTATAATCTTAATTTTGTAAGCTTAAAACGATATTTGCTCCTAACCTCGGAAAAAATCGTTATCCACTAAACAATAAGATTATAATCATTAATAAAACGTATATGCCTATTGCTCTTATCTTGAGTTTATATATTTCATATGGTATACCGTTTTACCCCAAATTTGATGTATAAGGAAACGCGTTGCGGAGGCCAAAATGGAATTACCAGCTGTTGGACATAGGCATATGTGGCTCCGTTTCGAGACCATGGGACTTACACCGGACACCGAGGCTGATTATGTGCAGAGACTTAGGACGATTTTCTTTAGGAAAATCTTTAGAGTTCCGGTTTTAGACTCTGAGGGTGTTGGGTTGATTGACGGAAGGAATGCAGCTGGAGGTCTTCATGATAGGCTGGAGATGGTTGTGAGGGATGATGATGATGAGGTTGTGTTTAGGTCACATGCATGGGAGAGGTTGTTCAGGATTGACGAGCCTCTGATTAGGGAGCTCATGCTGGAGTTCTTTAGCACGATTCATTACAGGGAGACGGATTTGGAGATTGATACAGCTGACACTCTGGTGTTCAGGTTAGGAGGGGTGCATAGGCAGATGTCGATGAGGTAGTTTATTTTGGCCATGGGGCTACACACTGAGGAGGAGCTTGGATCTGCTGGGTTTTCCAGGTATTGAGCTGAAAGTTTACGGGTTGTTCCAGATAGGATGTTGCTTGGTGATTTCTGGGAGAGGATATCCTCCGGGGGTGATTCTACTGCTTCCACCCCATCCTACACATTGATCAGAGAGCCTATGAGGAGATTATGCCATAGGATGATTGCATTGACCATCGCTGGGAGGGGTCAGTCACCTGAGAAGGTGACCACTCTTGACCTCTTCCTTCTTAGGAGCATGGATGAGGGATTGGTGGTGAACATCCCTCACTTTTTGGCACATTTCCTCCATAGGGGGCTTTGGGGAGAGATAGGAGGAGCCAGATAACCGGAGGGCATTTTGTATCTAAACTGGCCCGTCATTTTGGTGTGATCGGTGATGAGATTCCTGCCGGGTTAGAGGTTGAGGTGACCAGTCTACCGGTTATTGGGCAGGATTATTTGGTTAGGCTAGGGATCTGTGAGATGATCATGGGGGGATGCTAATTGGTGGCATTGGGCCCCGCGAGACCAGCAGAGGTAGAGGCAGAGCAGGGAGGTCCCCAGGGAGCTCCGGCTGCTGCTCTAACCCAGGAGGAGCCACAGGTACCCCCACCACCACCATTTGCATGTACAGTTGGTCAGAGGGTAGAGCTAGTCTAGGGAGAGGTTAGAGCTTTGAGGGGCGTCGTTGATGGTATGAGGGCTGACCTCACTGTAGTCAGGAGGTATTTAGGTTGGCTAGTCGGGAGTGTGAGCCAGATTTTAGAGGGTCAGGGCACGAGCCATACTCGCCCTGATGATACTTTTGTTAGAGGGATGATCACATAATCCTGGGTCCCTTCACGCAAAGTCCGACCTAGGACCGACGATGCCAGCACCTCAGGGACTCACTCAGCTGCAGAGGACGACTCCCCACACCCTTGATGTCATATGTTTGATCTTATAGACATTGTTCCACATACATTTTTATTCTTCTTGGGATTGTACTGAATTTTATTATTGATGAACTCAAATAAGTACATTTTATTACTATCAGTTATCCTATTAATTTGACTTGTTTTACTATATTATGTATGAGGATTGATACTTAATCGTTTACTTTTGTAATTCTCAGGTAAAAACAAGCATTTGGTGAAACTTAGCGATTTTGGACTAATAATGGAGCAAAACGTGCATAAAGTTGAAGGTCTACTGACATGGACAAGATCAAGTCAATTCTGCTCCAGATGCGCCGCATCTCACTCTTGACATGCGCCGCATCTCTATCAAGATATCACCAGATACGATCCAAGATACAAGAGGACATGCGCCGCATCTAATCATGGAGTTACGCCGCATCTTCTGGCGGTGTACGAATATTCCTGAATATTATAATCTTGGACCCCACGCGAAGTTAAGTACATGCGCCGCATCTACTTAGTAGATGCGCCGCATCTTCCCTCAGACAGAAACTATAAATACCCCGTAGACCAGACGAATTACAGGGCAAAAAAACCAAAAAACCGAAGTTCGAACAGGAGAAACAAAGGACGAATTCAGTCAAGGAGGCAGCACAAGACACACCCAAATCAAAGATACAAGAGCTGTAAGAAGGTGCTGCATGTATTTAATTCATTAAGTAGTTTTGTTTTATTGTGTTAGCAAACTTTAATTCATCAGGATTGGTGGCTTGTGTAATGTGACAACGAAAGATTGCACTCCCTTTAATACTTGCTTTCCCATCAATTAAAGTTTATATGTTGATGTCTTTGGTTACTACTTATTAGTGCATTGATAACCTCTGTGTTTATTAGTGGCTTGCGGGCATTTGACTGCGGGACATAATGTGGCTCCCACGGTTATTACTAAATTGATCACTTAGGAATAACTTTTAGACATAAGTAATCATTAAGGGTTTACTCGCCGATAAGATTAGGACCAACGAGAAAGGGTTAACTACATACACTTCATATAAAGCTATCAATAAAACAAGTGACAATCTACTTAATCATAAGGACAGCCCTCTTATTGTCTCAAGTATTTATCTGTGTACGTGTGTGCTACTTGCTGATTCGTGCCTATTGGTTTATTTTATTATTTAATTGCAAACAAACCGTGCCAGTCTCTCAGGCTGAAACCCCCTTGCGTTAGGATATTAAAATACTGATTAGAATAACGAGATAATACGTTCCACTCTTAGTGATCGACACTCTACTTACCATTATCTTCATACTGACCGGGTACACTGCTCGTTAAGTGTGTGTGTTATTGATAAGTCGGCTAAATATAAATTTAAAACTTGAGTAGGCATTAAAACTGCTAAACCGCAACGACACATCACGCGCATCAAGTTTTTGGCGCCGTTGTCGGGGAGTGAATTGTTATTATCTGTTAATTTAATTAGTATTTTAATTAGGTTTTTCTTTTTATTAGATTAATTGCATCATTGTACTATTTTGCATATTTGTTGTATTGTGTGTTAATTGTTTTCTTTTATTTTTGTGTGTTTATTTTCGTTTGTGTGTTTAATTTTTGTTTTTATTTTTCGTATTTTTCTGTTCTGCTATCGTTGTACTGTGCTAAATCAAACGATACGGCGCATCTGATCTCTCAGATACGGCGTATTGCGTTTAATTTTTAAAAAAATACAACGCGTTTAATTAATTCGATACGACGCATCTTTTCCCCAAGATACGGCGTATCTGTTTTTAATAAGAAAATTTTTCTAAGCTATAAAGTAATACGACGCATCTGCTTTTGCAGATACGGCGTATCTGTTTTTAATAAAAAAAATTTCTAAACGTTAACGCCATACGACGCATCTGCTTTCGCAGATACGGCGTATCTATTATTTTAATTAAAAACAGTTTGCGAATTATTAAACAGATACGGCGTATCGATCTCTGTCGATACGGCGCATTTTACTGAATCAAAAATCTTTTATTTTTAAAACGTAACAAAAATACGGCGCATTAACTTTCGTTAATACGACGCATTTAATTTTAATTAGATAAGTTGATTTTTGATTAATTAATTCGATACGGCGCATTCTTAAATTCTAAAGCGGCGTATCTATTTTCTGGATAAAGTCTGATTAAAATTTTAACGTATTAAGATACGGCGTATCCAACTTTTTGGATACGGCGCATCGTCTGCAGATATCAGCTATTTTTATTCTTATATCCGTTTCTATATTCATTAATTTCTCTTCTAGCGAACAAATCCTACTGATGCTTTTCGTGATTGTTTCAGAAGGATAATGGAAGGATACGGAGAACTGATTGACTTCGACTTCGAAGCCAATTTTATGAATGAAGTATTAGTGCATGATAAATCACTCGAACGTTACAATGGGGACTACATTGAACTTAATGACCTTAATGGACCATTGGAATCCAATGACCTGTTCATGGATGATGCTGAATCTGAGTTAGAAGAAGGAGAAATTATGGATAGTCCAAAAGTCAACGTTATTAATACTAGGAATTACGATGAATTTGAGGGATATGATGGTTCTTGGGATTATGGTAGAAGGATCCACGCCAATTGTGCTTACAATTTGCAATTCCCATGCATGATTGGATATAAATGTATTGACGCCAATTTCTTTCCTATTTTGCCGATCAATGTTATGTCAAGAAGCTTTTACAATTCTATTATGAGAAATAAAGTGGAGTGTAGGGAAAGAATGTAGTTGGAGCCTTCATTAATGTCCCGATCTTCGTTGGACGCTTTACTATTGTAACTGAGTTCGCCGTTGTTGAAGACATGAATGCCTATCGTGACAGCAGTATGGGCGACGTGATTGTTGGAAAACCATTCTGTAGGGAGATCACTATTAATGCAAAGCGATTTGAAGGAAAGATCACCTTTCAATGTGGAAGCGACGTTATCACTTATATGATGCCCCGAACTCACCCTGGATTTAAACATGCTACTAATAGGGTCTGCTACAAATTCTCTCCATTCCTTTTTATTAGTAATGATGACATGAAGAGAGGGATTGAATACCCGTATCAGATGATGGAAGGATTCTGTAAAGGAGTTTTGAACTTGGGACCTGAATATATACGTGACGAATTAGTTGCTAAGTGGATCCTACGCGGCAATGTAGGAGTCAATGATCGATACTAAAGAGCTGAACGTGAGTCTAACTTGAAGACTCTGGAATAAAGACAAGTGCTTACCGGGAGACAACCCGGATTTATCTATTTACTATTCTGTTTTCTGTGTCGAGTCAGTCAGGCCCGCATGAGGATACGGCGCATCTCAATTCTGAGATGCGACGCATCTCCTGCAATGGTCATATCTTATTTTATTTTTCTGCATTTTTATTTTCGACTTTTAAACTCTTTTATCAGTTTATTTTAATGCGGCGCACCCCTGGTTAAGGATGCGGGGCATCTTTATTCTGATCCGTATTAATTCCAGGCTCGATACGGCGTATCTTCTTCCATAAGATACGGCGCATCGACTGACCTGATGATTTTCAGTTTTAATTTTTAAGTTTTATTTTTCCTAACTACTAATGTATTATGCAAAGCTTGAACCTTTCTTATCTTAGGTGTGTTTTAAAGTGTTGGTGGTATTATAGTTTCCTGGATTTCCTGTGGATACATCAAGTATGAAGCTTTAACGTTCTAATCCACAAGAAGTTGATTTTTGCTCTTATACTAATGGAGGATCATACCGAGCAAATCTCAGGGGAGTTTTTCTATTCTAATTCTTTTATTTTCCAGTTTTTAACCTTTTATACAAACAACGAGGACGTTGTTTAACTTAAGTGGGGGGATTGGAGAATTAGAACACTTAACAATTACTTGTCCTAAACTTTTTCAAAAATTATGCTTAAAATGTGCTTAATATATCAAACTTAAATTTTTTTTAGCATGTTTTTGTTTAAGATCTAAGTTGCATAACTGCACACATGACGTTATTTTCAAAAATTGTGATTTTTCAAAATTCACAAATCTATGAGTGTGCCGGTGACTTGTAAACTTTAGAACTTGGCTTGTATACTATTCGAGACCACCATAATAAGCATTATTTATATAATTGGAGTGACTTGTCTAACTTGGTAAATTTCTAGGATTACACCCAAATAGCCTATTATATGTTATGTGTTATTAACTAACTACACTGGTTAGTTAACCCCCGTATAAACCCTTTTGTTACTCTCATTTTTAGAGTAAGATACCCCTAGAAAAACACTCAGAGCCATTCCTTTCGTTTCTTACACCTATGTTTAAAATGTTTCGTTACACCCTTACACCTTAGCCTACCCTGTAGATTAGAATCCGTGGTTGGTTGATTGCTATAGGCAAAGTGTGTTTCCTTACATTACCTGTGTTCGCGTGCGTAATTCATTATCTATGGTTAGGTCGGGAAATTGCACAATGCAATTGGAGTGAAAGTAAATATTGTATATTTTGGAGTTTATTTTTCGTGTGTTTACTACTTTCACTATTACCATTATTTCTGAAGTCATGAAAAGTATGGAAAAATTATCCGGAAAGAAAGTTATAGTGATGTGGTGAAATTTTACACATCTATGTTAATGTCAAAAAAAAAAAAAAAAAAAAAAAAAAAAAAAAAAAAAAAAAAAAAAAATAATCGAAAAAATGAGAAAAGAAAAAGAAAGAAAGAAAAGTTGGAAGTTAGTTTTAACCAACTTATGTAAAGTTATGTAAGTGGTCGATATCACCACTATTTGTTGTACTATATCTATGGATTGAATGGGAATTGGCAGTTATGGGAACGCCAATTAAGGTTTATTCTTTGATTAAGATCTTGTTGAGTATAATTCGTGTCTACCTAAAGCGTGTGTTTCAAGTGTTAAAGCGTGAGTTATTCGATGATATGAGTCTTATTCATGGGATGGTTGGGATAGTGATTAACCACACTTAGGATTTTAATTTATTTGTTTTGTTTTTATTTTCCTTTTACACCAATTTATATCCCAAATGTTATCCATGCCCTTTATTATTCTTTATCCAACCAAACCTTTGATTTATTGAGATTGGGGATTTGAGCAATCTTAAGTATCGTAGTCGTGGATTCGGCTATGTATTTATGATTTTGTCGCCCTTTTTGATATATTATTATTGGTGAAGTTTGGACCTATCTTTAGCCTATTCGAGTTAAGGATTTGAGCAATTGCAAGTATCGTGTTCATGGATTCGATCATGTATTTGTGATTTTGTCGCCTTTTCTGGAATTTGAGATCGATAGTGAAAGAGAATAATTAACCCTTAAGCCTAAAAACCCTTTTTACCGCTTTAGACTTGTTACTCCTTAGCTTTAGTGGTGGAGATGTGTATACTTGCCAAGCTTATGATAGAATATTCGTCGCGACTGGACAGTTAAACGATTAGATTTGCTTTTATCGACTTATTTTATTTTACTTCTGAATCGTTAAGTGTTTAGTTGTGTGATTATGAAATGAACGAATACATGCTTAAATATAAAAATAAATCATAACATCTTTTAGGATACATTTTCATAAAAGAAATTCTAAGGTTTACTTGGGGACAAGTAAAGTTCAAGTGGGGGGATATTTGATGAACTCAAATAAGTACATTTTATTACTATCATTTATCCTATTAATTTAACTTGTTTTACTATATTATGTATGAGGATTGATACTTAATCGTTTACTTTTGTAATTCTCAGGTAAAAACAAGCATTTGGTGAAACTTAGCGATTTTGGACTAATAATGGAGCAAAACGTGCATAAAGTTGAAGGTCTACTGACATGGACAAGATCAAGTCAATTCTGCTCCAGATGCGCCGCATCTCACTCTTGACATGCGCCGCATCTCTATCAAGATATCACCAGATACGATCCAAGATACAAGAGGACATGCGCCGCATCTAATCATGGAGTTACGCCGCATCTTCTGGCGGTGTACGAATATTCCTGAATATTATAATCTTGGACCCCACGCGAAGTTAAGTACATGCGCCGCATCTACTTAGTAGATGCGCCGCATCTTCCCTCAGACAGAAACTATAAATACCCCGTAGACCAGACGAATTACAGGGCAAAAAAAACCAAAAAACCGAAGTTCGAATAGGAGAAACAAAGGACGAATTCAGTCAAGGAGGCAGCACAAGACACACCCAAATCAAAGATACAAGAGCTGTAAGAAGGTGCTGCATGTATTTAATTCATTAAGTAGTTTTGTTTTATTGTGTTAGCAAACTTTAATTCATCAGGATTGGTGGCTTGTGTAATGTGACAACGAAAGATTGCATTCCCTTTAATACTTGCTTTCCCATCAATTAAAGTTTATATGTTGATGTCTTTGGTTACTACTTATTAGTGCATTGATAACCTCTGTGTTTATTAGTGGCTTGTGGGCATTTGACTGCGGGACATAATGTGGCTCCCACGGTTATTACTAAATTGATCACTTAGGAATAACTTTTAGACATAAGTAATCATTAAGGGTTTACTCGCCGATAAGATTAGGACCAACGAGAAAGGGTTAACTACATACACTTCATATAAAGCTATCAATAAAACAAGTGACAATCTACTTAATCATAAGGACAGCCCTCTTATTGTCTCAAGTATTTATCTGTGTACGTGTGTGCTACTTGCTGATTCGTGCCTATTGGTTTATTTTATTATTTAATTGCAAACAAACCGTGCCAGTCTCTCAGGCTGAAACCCCCTTGCGTTAGGATATTAAAATACTGATTAGAATAACGAGATAATACGTTCCACTCTTAGTGATCGACACTCTACTTACCATTATCTTCATACTGACCGGGTACACTGCTCGTTAAGTGTGTGTGTTATTGATAAGTCGGCTAAATATAAATTTAAAACTTGAGTAGGCATTAAAACTGCTAAACCGCAACGACACATCACGCGCATCAATTATCATGTATTTATTTGATGTTTCAGTTTGTGTTTCTTATTGTGTTTGATGAAGACTGGCATTAAGTTCAGCATGAGTGAACGAGAGAACCCGAGAGGTAAACCGTGGAACGAGCCCATTTTACAACAGACTGTTAACAGTCTGTTTGGTAAATACATGCGCCGCATCTAGTAAAACAGATGCGACGTATCCTATCCTTTATTTTATTTTATTTCGTATTTATTCCAGGCTCGATACGGCGTATCTTCTTCCATAAGATACGGCGTATCGACTGACCTGATGATTTACAATTTAATTTTTTATGTTTTAATTTTACTAACTACTAATGTATTATGCAAGTTTGAACCTTCTTAACTCAGGTGTGTTAAAGTCTTAATGGTATTATAGATTCCTGCAATTTTTGTGGATACATCATCTATGAAGCTTAAACGTTCTCATCCACAAGAAAGTTGATTTTTGCTCTTATACGAATAATGGAGGATCATACCGAGCAAATCTCAGGGGAGTTTTTCTGTTCTAATTCTTTTTATTTTCCAGTTTTTAACCTTTGACACAAACAACGAGGACGTTGTTTAACTTAAGTGGGGGGATTGGAGAATTAGAACACTTACTTGTCCTAAACTTTTTCAAAATATGCTTAAAATGCGCTTAATATATCAAAATTAAAAAATTTTAGCATGTTTTTGTTTAAAGTCTAAATTACATAACCGCACACATAACTCTATTCTTTCAAAAATATTAAAACTTTAGTGTGCTGGTGACTTGTAAACTTTAGAACTTGGCTTGTATAGTATTCGAGACCACCATAATAAGTATTATTTATATAATTGGAGTGACTTGTCTAACTTGGTAAATTTCTAGGATTACACCCAAATAGCCTATTATATGTTATGTGTTATTAACTAACTACACTGGTTAGTTAACCCCCGTATAAACCCTTTTGTTACTCTCATTTTTAGAGTAAGATACCCCTAGAAAAACACTCAGAGCCATTCCTTTCGTTTCTTACACCTATGTTTAAAATGTTTCGTTACACCCTTACACCTTAGCCTACCCTGTAGATTAAAATCGGTGGTTAATTTCTTTAAGAAAAGTGTGTTTCCTTACATTACCTGTGTTCGCGTGCGTAATTCATTATCTTTGGTTAGGTCGGGAAATTACACAATGCAATTGGTATGAAAGTAAATATTGTATAACTTTTAGTTTATTTTTCGTGTGTTTGCTACTTTCACTATTACAGTTATTTCTGAAAGTATGAAGAATATGGAAAAATTATCCAGAAAGATAGTGATAGAAAAGTTGTGAAATTTTACACATATATGTTGAAAAAAAAATGAAAAAAATAGAAAAGAAAAAAGAAAAAGGAAAAGTTGGAAGTTTGTTTTAACCAACTTATGTAAAGTTTTGTATTAAGTGGGAGATATCACCACTATTTCTTGTATATTATATTTATGGATTGAATGGGAGTTGGCCGTTATGGGAACGCCAACTAAGGTTATTCTTTGATTGAGATCTTGTTGAGTATAATTCGTGTCTACCTAAAGCGTGTGTTTCAAGTGTTAAAGCGTGAGTTATTCAATGATATGAGTCTTATTCATGGGATGGTTGGGAAAGTGATTAACCACACTTAGGATTTTAATTTACCTGTTTTGCATGTATTTTTCATTTTACACCAATTTGTATCCCAAATATTATCCATACCCTATATCATTCTTCATCCAAACCTTTGATTTATTGAGATTAGGGATTTGAGCAATCTTAAGTATCGTAGTCGTGGATTCGGCTATGTATTTATGATTTTGTCGCCCTTTTTGATATAATATTATTGGTGAAGATTACTTGGTCCTATCTTTAGCCTATTCGAGTTAAGGATTTGAGCAATTGCAAGTATCGTGGTCGTGGATTCGATCAGGTATTTGTGATTTTGTCGCCTTTTCTGGAATTTGAGATCGATAGAGATTAAAAAGGATGATCAACCCTTAACCAACAAACCCTTTTTACCGCTTTAGACTTGTTATTCCTTGGCTTTAGTGGGGGAGATGCGTATACTTGCCAAGCCTATGATAGAATATTCGTCACGACTAAGCAACTAAACGATTTAGAATTGTTTTACATTAAAAATTATTTTGGTTTCTACTTCGTTAAGTGTTTGGTTGTGTGATTATGACAAAACAAATACGTGCTTAAATATAAAAATAAATCCTAATATCTTTTAGGATACATTTTCATACGATTAATTCTAAGGTTTACTTGGGGACAAGTAAAGTTCAAGTGGGGGGATATTTGATGAACTCAAATAAGTACATTTTATTATCATCATTTATCCTGTTTATTTGACTTGTTTTATTATATTATCTATGAGAATCGATACATTAACGTTTACTTTAGTAATTATCAGGTAAAAACAAGCATTATGTGAAACTTGGCGATTTTGGATTAATTATGGAGCAAAACAAGCAAGATGTCAAAAGCCTACAGAAATCCAGAAGATCAAGCTCGTTCTACTCCAGATACGCCGCAACATACTTCTAACATACGGCGTATCACTATCAAGTTTTCACAAGTTACAATCCAAGTACATGCGCCGCATACAAAGTCAAGATACGCCGCATCTGAAGACGGTGTACGAATATTCCTGAATATATTAATCTTGGACCCCACGCGAAGTTAAGTCAATGTGCCGCATCTAACAATTCTATGCGCCGCATCGATCCCTCTGACAGAAACTATAAATACCCCAAGGCCAGACGAATTTCGAGACTTTTAGCTTAACTCAGAGACCGAAGACAGAAGAACCCTAGAGCCGAATTCAGACGACCAAGCAGCACAAGACACACCTAAAAGAAGATACAAGAGCTGTAAGAAGGTCCTGCATGTATTCAATTCATTAAGTAGTTTTGTTTTATTGTATTAGTACACTTTAATTCATCAGGATTGATGGGCTTGTGTCATGTGACTACGGAAAATCATGCACTCCCCTTAATATTGCTTTCCCATTAATTAAAGTTTATATGTTGATGTCTTTGGTGACTTTTATTAGTGCATTGATAACCTCTGTGTCTAGCTGAGCATTGCTTGGGTCGCCATGCCCCTTCCTCGCCTATTTGTTTTAGCGTCTCTTAAATAAATAAGATAGACATAAGTAATCATTAAGGGTTTACTCGCCGATAAGATTAGAGCCAACGATAAAGGTTTAATTATATACACTTCATATAAAACTAGCAATAAAACAAGTGACAAGCTACTTAATTATCAGGACAGGTCTTCTTATTGTCTCGAGTATCTATCTATGTACATGTGTGCTAATCTCTGATTCGTGCTCATTAGTTTAGTTTTCTATTTAATCATAACCAAACCGTGCCAGTCTCTCAGGCTGAACCCCCTTGCGTTAGATTAGGTTGTATAGCTAACTTAGGATATTAAAATACTGATTAGAATAACTAGATAATACATTCCACTCTTAGTGATTGACACTCTACTTACTATTATATTCATACTGACCGGGTACACTGCTCGTTAAGTGTGTGTGTTATTGATAAGTCGGCTAAATATAAATTTAAAACTTGAGTAGGCATTAATACTGCTAAACCGCAACGACACAGCACGCGCATCAAGGAGGCTGTTTGTATTGAAAATATACATTTTAGGCTAATTTGGACCCATTTGACTAAATGTATTTTATTGCAGTAAATAGGTCTAAATGGGCACTTTTATTTTATAAACACAAATGCATGCAAGGACCTATACGAATAAAGAGCTTGCATATGTGTACATGAACTTAGGAACATATTGAAAGTGTGTTTGGTAATTCTTATAAAAACTACTGATGTTATAGTATCTTATTTGAAATGAGGATGATCATCAAGATCTGTAGATGTTAGTATGTTGATGCCCTATCACACTGCTCCAATACTTAAAAGATGACTCAATATTGAATTTCAATTGTTTCCGGTGTAGCATCTTTAGATTTGTTATAGAATCTTATAATAATCTTAGAGTGTGCTTGATAGAACTTCAATTGTTTATGCGAGGGTTCTGTATAATTGTCTAGAAAACTTTAATGTTTTTAATGTTTCAGAGTGATGAAGAAAATAATATCATGAATCACTATGTTCTGTTGTATAGGTATCAGGAAATGGATGGATATGTTGAGAAGAATATTGTTTTAAATGTGTTTTCGCCATCCAAAAAAGAATTGACTTCTGATGAGTTTTTTGAGAATGCGGTTAGGAGAATGGTGGGGTCTATTCGTGAATCTGAATACTGATGAAGCGAAAAGTGTATCGCTTTTAGGGGGTCATTTAAGCCCTAAATCGTATTTATTTGATCAAATATTGCCCTAAATCGTTCCTTTTGTCATTTTAGGTACTTTTGAGAAGAAATCTGGAAAAGGAAGCATTTTGGACGTTTTTGGAGCATAAAGGTGAAGAAAACGGCAAAGTCTCAAAATTATGCTGGAAAGTACCTTTGACGGCGTCAAGGATTGGCCCAGACGGCGTCATGGCTTGGCAAAAGAGGTGGATATGAAAATTACTCATGATAAGCCAGAGAATTTTGCATGAAAAATCTGACGGCGTCACCCTTTGAAGTGATCAAGGCCATCACGGTTTAACTTAAAGAGGGACGGCGTCAAGCTCAATTCTGACGGCGTCACCCCTTGATAGGCCAGAGCGGATTTTGGAGCACTAAAGAGGGACGGCGTCAGGAAGGCCATCCGGGAACCCTAAAAGCGGCGAGGTGACGGCGTCAGGATCTATAACGTGACGCCGTCAGCCCTTAAACTCTATATATAGTTTTGCAATTTTTTGTCATGAGTGTGGAACTTATTGTGTGTAATTTTGGAGGAGAAACCCTAAGACGAATTTCTGCCATTTTTAAGGGTTTTCATACCCTTGGATCTCCCATGTTTAATTGAAGATAAGTGTTCATTTAATCAATCAATATGTCTATGTGTTGTTTGATTATATCTTGTTCTTGTCTTTTGATTAACATGCTAGGCTAGATTTATCTTGTGTTTGCTTAGATCTAATGAAACCTAGCTATTGATTATTGGTTATTAGTGTGTTATTAGTTGTATTGGATGATTGTTCATCGATGTTAGGCTTAAGAAAACTGGCTAACTTCCTATTCGGTAACTTGCTTGAACGTCTTAAGAAACATGAACCAATGCGTACTAAGGTTTTTATGGTTGTATTTAATGCATGAGCGAATTCTAGTGATCCCATGTTAGGAGCTTCCTAGCCGGCTCGACATAGGAGTGAAGTAGGAGCTTGTAGAGTTGGGGAAGTACGTACGCCACCCCACGATTGGTATTAAGGAATACACCCGTCATCCACGCGATTAATACACACTAATCAACCGGTAAAAGATAGTTAGGGAGTAAGGAAATCTAAGTAAACACATTTCTCTCCACATAAGTTTCACGACCTTTTCATTTTCTGTTATTTTATTTTATTTGCATTCGTAGTAATTTGGGTTAGTTGACTAGCAACTAATTCCGCCCACTCCTTCAAACCCGATATTTTACTTGCTTTCATAAAATTATAAAAACACAAAAAAGAATCTTCCCTCACCCTTAGACCTATTAGAGTAGTTTTTCAATCCTAACGACACTATTCCCTGTGGAGAACGATCAATCCCCCGTACTTACCACTACACTATACTACATCGGTCAGGTACACTGCCTGGTGGGGTTGTAAGCCTCTTGAGATCCCTCGAGAGGTAAAACCTGTTGTAAAGTTGCAAAACCACGCATCAAGTTTTTGGCGCCGTTTCCAGGGAATAGTTATTGTTTAGGTTGAATTTTTATTTTTATAGGTCTACTCACTAGATTCCTTTCTAGTGAGATTTTTATTTTCTTTTTCTAGGTTTTCTTTAGTCTATCTTATTTCTTTGTATTTTTGTTTGTGACACCTTCCACCTGCCTCATGAGTAATAGTGATCGCTTGATCCCTGTTATTCGTATTTTCCGCCGTGCAAATTTCCCACTACCCGTTCCCGCCCCCATCATAGAAAACAACAACCTTTCACCCGACCACCACTTTGGTAACAATTCTGAGATGGAGGAGTCTGACCATGAGAATGACTATGTTAGTCCGTTTTACTACTCAGACTCCGATGAGGATGCCGGTAATGGAGAAGTAGTTAACGAGGAATGGGGAAAAGAGGAAATTGATCCCTTTAAGTATGTTGACCCTAGGACTAAGATCGAAAAGGATAGCCTCTTTAACATGCAATTTCCGTGTAAGATTGGTTATCATGATTTTTATGCTTATCTTAACTCATCTTTGCCTATGAACATTATCTCTCGCGCTAATTATAATAAAATCATGGTAGATGAGCTAGAATATCAAGGAGATAACATTGTTGCTAGGATTAAGCCACTACACGTATTCGTTGGAAGTTTTGTGTATTTGGTGGATTTTATGGTTATGGAGAACTTAGGAGAATTCATTGATAACAAATTAACCCAAGTCATTTTTGGAGAACCCTTCAAAAGGTTGACCAACCTTGACGAAAAACTTGTGGACGGGTTAATTACATTCTCGGATGGGGATGAAGATTTTGTTTACCAAATTCCCCGATCACATCCTAGATTTAAGAACTACTCCATTGAATCTTGCAATAGACTTGTGCCTCTTGATTTGTTAAGTGAGAATGATAAGAGGAAGGGGCTCAAATATCCACATGAGAAAAACAAGAGATACTATCATGGATGTTTGGAGCTGAATGATGAATACAAGAAAGATGAGGCAACAATTAGATGGCTCACACTTGAATACGTGAGCATAAGCGACACTAGATAGAAGGACTTTGAGTCTAGCTACAAGACTCGTTAATAAAGAAAAGCGCTTCTTGGGAGGCAACCCAAGCTTTATTTTTTATTTTTTTGTGTTTATTTGTTTGTTTGTTTGATTTTATTTGTTTCCGTATGTGTGTTTAATTTTTATTATTATTGATTCATGTTCAAAACTAATTTGTGAAAATGCTTTATTTTGTTTTTAACTTCGTCTTAACTACATATAAAGGTATTTTGCAAAAGTTAAGTGTAAGGGAAATCTAAATCGGTTTATTAGAACACAAATGAACATGAATCATAATAATATTAAATTAACATACATATTCGTATTTGTTTGAGTCAAATGCTTGTATCGAGTCATGATGATGTTTTGCAGGAATTCCAGGAAGTAAGGTATAGGTTTTTCCAAAAATTTTCCGGAAACTTAACATGAGAATTCTGTCAGATCATTTCTGACGGCGTCAGGATTTACAACCTGACGGCGTCAGGTTTTAATTTTCTGAAAATTTTGAAAGTTTTGTTTTCATAAAAAGTTTTTATTAAATCTCTAACTTGTAATCTCCAGGAATCTGCAAAACTATCATTCCACAAACATTATATCCTTATATATAGAATTTATCCCGCCGATGTTATGCAGGTTTTCGTGTTTGTTTTCTCAGGTTTAACAGGTTATTTTGGACAAGGAAATGTTTGTGGAATCGAGCTTATGGCGATGCATTAGTCATGGAGCTTCAACATTACCTTGGAAGAAGATCTAACCGTGTTGCCACATTATCCACCGAGCGAATCAGGGGAGTATTTGATTTCATTCTTTTACCTTATTTACTTTTACATTTGTTATTTGAACATTGGGGACAATGTTCATCTTAAGTGTAAGGGGGGGTAAAGTACGATTAGAAAATGCTTTCACGCTTGATTTTTGTTTGTTTAATAGTAAATGTGTAATAAAACTGAGAGAAATACCTGTTAGGGCAATTTTAGTGCCAAATTTAAATTTTTTTACAACATTTAGGAGTGAAACTTTGATCTTAATGAGCGTCTCATGGATAGGAGTTATATGACTAGCACAAAAACCGTACCACTAAAAAATTTTCCACCCCCAAATATGTGAGGTTCGCCCCTAGAATTGGTAGGAAAAGCATTTATGCTATGATGTGTGTACCGGTAGCACTTAGATTCTAGAACTTGCGTTAGGACCATTCCGAGGCCACAAGTGAGACTACATTCGTGTAGTTAGATTTACTATATGATAAGAGGCATTAGGATTAACCCATTGTTTTACACCTGTGTTTTTGTTATAATTACATTGGCTACATTGGTCAAGTAATTCTCCCACACCCTTTGCGTTGTACTCATTTTTAGTACACGATACCCCTAGTACGCCCCTCAGAGCCTATCTTTTCGTTTCAACCTTTAAGCATTTTACTTAAAGGAAGAATTTGTTACACCCCACTTAAATGTACACCCAAATCGCCTTAGCCTACCTTGTATGCACTCATTTTTAGTGCATTATTGTGACAACATTTGTTTAAACCCAAGTTAATTATCTAATTGATTACATGGTTGCTAAGTCGAGTCATATCTTTGTACATATTGTTTTGGGACGATTGGGACTCATGGGTAAAGTACTAGTGTAATGGAGTAATGGGGAAGAACATCATTTATTACCCCCATATGTGCTAAATATTTTAAAAGTACTCCAATTGTTTCGATTATCTTAATTCGAGTCATTAGAATAGTATTTGTAAAGTTATGTAAAAGTTCAAGTGTAAGGGGAATGCAACGCCCCTATGATGTATTATTTTGGATGGTAGGGCAAGAGTGTATGAAAAAAAAAAAAAAAAAAAAAAAAAAAAAAAAAACAAAAAAAAAAAAAAAAAAAAAAAAAAAAAAAAAAAAAAAAAAAAAAAAAAAAAAGAAAAGTAGAAAAAACATACGGACTACCATCCCGTTTCATTTTATGTTTATTTTATGTTTTTGTTATTTTGTTTTTAGCTTAAGATTGAGTCGAGTCTTGGCTTAGCAACATTGTATAGTACATGTAATTAATCAAGATCTTTAACTCGCCACCAGTAAAATATCCCTTATCCAACAAAACCGTGTTTATCATATCCCTACACCTCATGTTATAACCCATGTAAAAGCCCTCTTTGATAGTTTATCTTAGGTGCTTACGCCTAGTGGAGGAGGTTTTTGATCCTTGCTCAAGCCTATGGTAATCTATTTGCTATGACAGGTAGTGAGAGATATTATCCGTTTTCATTTATGAGATTTATTTTGATGACACTTGAGAGATGTGAGTATCTAAACACTACTTGTGAGGTGCTAGTTTGTAATCTCCGTGCTTATTATGATTAAAGTGGAACGACTATTTGTTGTAATTACTTTTATATTAGTGTTAAATGACCCCTAACTTGTATTTTGATTAGAATAAAAGCGCATTTGCTTGAGGACAAGCAAATCTCAAGTGTAAGGGTATTTGATGAAGCGAAAAGTGTACCGCTTTTAGGGGGTCATTTAAGCCCTAAATCGTATTTATTTGATCAAATATTGCCCTAAATCGTTTCTTTTGTCATTTTAGGTACTTTTGAGAAGAAATCTGGAAAAGGAAGCATTTTGGACGTTTTTGGAGCATAAAGGTGAAGAAAACGGCAAAGTCTCAAAATTATGCTGGAAAGTACCTTTGACGGCGTCAAGGATTGGCCCAGACGGCGTCATGGCTTGGCAAAAGAGGTGGATATGAAAATTACTCATGATAAGCCAGAGAATTTTGCATGAAAAATCTGACGGCATCACCCTTTGAAGTGATCAAGGCCATCACGGTTTAACTTAAAGAGGGACGGCGTCAAGCTCAATTCTGACGGCGTCACCCCTTGATAGGCCAGAGCGGATTTTGGAGCACTAAAGAGGGACGGCGTCAGGAAGGCCATCCGGGAACCCTAAAAGCGGCGAGGTGACGGCGTCAGGATCTATAACGTGACGCCGTCAGCCCTTAAACTCTATATATAGTTTTGCAATTTTTGTCATGAGTGTGGAACTTATTGTGTGTAATTTTGGAGGAGAAACCCTAAGACGAATTTCTGCCATTTTTAAGGGTTTTCATACCCTTGGATCTCCCATGTTTAATTGAAGATAAGTGTTCATTTAATCAATCAATATGTCTATGTGTTGTTTGATTATATCTTGTTCTTGTCTTTTGATTAACATGCTAGGCTAGATTTATCTTGTGTTTGCTTAGATCTAATGAAACCTAGCTATTGATTATTGGTTATTAGTGTGTTATTAGTTGTATTGGATGATTGTTCATCGATGTTAGGCTTAACAAAACTGGCTAACTTCCTATTCGGTAACTTGCTTGAACGTCTTAAGAAACATGAACCAATGCGTACTAAGGTTTTTATGGTTGTATTTAATGCATGAGCGAATTCTAGTGATCCCATGTTAGGAGCTTCCTAGCCGGCTCGACATAGGAGTGAAGTAGGAGCTTGTAGAGTTGGGGAAGTATGTACGCCACCCCACGATTGGTATTAAGGAATACACCCGTCATCCACGTGATTAATACACACTAATCAACTGGTAAAAGATAGTTAGGGAGTAAGGAAATCTAAGTAAACACATTTCTCTCCACATAAGTTTCACGACCTTTTCATTTTCTGTTATTTTATTTTATTTGCATTCGTAGTAATTTGGGTTAGTTGACTAGCAACTAATTCCGCCCACTCCTTCAAACCCAAGATTTTACTTGCTTTCATAAAATTATAAAAACACAAAAAAGAATCTTCCCTCACCCTTAGACCTATTAGAATAGTTTTTCAATCCTAACGACACTATTCCCTGTGGAGAACGATCAATCCCCCGTACTTACCACTACACTATACTACATCGGTCAGGTACACTGCCTGGTGGGGTTGTAAGCCTCTTGAGATCCCTCAAGAGGTAAAACCTGTTGTAAGGTTGCAAAACCACGCATCAAATACGTAAGTTATTTGTGATTATTATAATCGTTTTTTTTTATGAATCTCAAGTTTGTGTACTAATATATAAATCATATTATACAGCAATGTGAAGCGATTGTATATGCAAAGATACACAAGGTACATCGAGAACATGGTTGGTGGTATCTCGCCTAGAAGAAATGTGGATGTGTCGCTAAAGAACCTGAAGAATATGGTAAATCATCGTCATCCAAAAAGAAAAACAAGAATAAGGTGTGGTGGTGCAAAAAGGACAAAGAGATTACTAATGTGGGACCAAGATAACGTTTATTATTATTATGCAAAATTCCCTTAAAATACATTTGTGTTTTTTTTGAAATAACATAATTATGGTCCTATAATTGTATGTTGAAATTTAGTTACAAAGTAATAGTGCATGTCATTGACGACACTGGCTCAGCATCTTTTTTGCTGTATGAAGATATTATCACTAAGTTGATTGACATCCCATATTATAAGCTCAAGGTGAAGTATGGAGATCAGGCTGATGATATCTTTCCTGATGAATTGGCTCCTATTGTTGGAAAAAAATTGTTGTTTCGCTTCCTTTATTCATCATATAATATAAACAACAACAACCATGTTTATCAAGTCAAGCTGATCTCAGAGGAGGAAGATATGATAAAGACCTTTAAACATGGATTCATCAATGAGGTTCTTTTATAAATCCTTACAAATGCACTATATCCTATTAATTTAGTAAACCTTAATACTGTACAATACATGCTTACATGGTTTATCACAAGAAAATGAAGGTGAAATGCAGACTCCCGTTACCCCCACTGTTACCACAAGCAAACTCAATGTTATTGATAACATTCCATTCGACATGGAACACACTCCAGAAGTTATCAAGGGAGTACAAAAGGCTGATGATGCAAGTACCAGCTCTGGAAAAGCAAAACATGATGTGATTGATTTGGATGATTGTGTGCAGAAGGATACATCTGCAAAGAAATTGAAGAATGATGATATGGTTGAGGTAGGCAATGCCAAGGATAAGTGATGATCATTTTCCTTCACAGATCAACATCACAAACATGCTTCTTTATCATGCTTTTCTTTAGTTTCTGTTTTGTTAAAGACTATTGTTGCAGTTTTATTTCTGGTTTTTATGATTTGGAGACAGTTTGTTTTTTTTTTTTTATTTTTTTTTTTTGATTTTATCACATACACATTTTCATGCTATGGTTTAATTCAATTTTATGTTGATCTATATATATGTTTTGTTTTTATTTATATATTGAATGCAGATTGTATTTATTTGTTTAATCTTACATGGTTAAACTAATTACCTTTTAATGATCATGTCCTTTAACTTATAATAGTTTGCCTACAGGATGTTCACCAAAATAATAAACGTGAAAGACTAAAAACCGATGGTATGCTTGTCCAAAAGAATGTTGTTTATGTTCTCGATTCTGATGATGACAATGACAAATGGATGTGTATCAAGAAAAAATGTTTATACCATTCAAAAAAGGAACACAATTTGGTATCAACAAACACTGTTGATGTTGAAGATGTTGTGGATGATCCCAACGTAAAATGGATCTGCATTATCAAAGAATGCGTATTCCACAATCATATTGTGGACTAAGATGATGAGGAAGAGGAATCGATGTAAAATAAAGTTTTGGATGCAGCTGTTGTCAATAAATGATGTCGACATGTTAGATTAATATTGTTGGGTTTTATAGATTTGATAATACAAAACAAGAAGAATAAAACATGAAGGACATAAAGTGACAAGAAGGGAAACTACAAAAAGATGGAAGATTTAAAAGGTTCTTAGAAGAATATTTAGTTTCCTTATTGTATTAGGAATGTTTTCCTTGTAAACCTAGATGATCTTTATTATATAAAGAGATCATTAGGTGTGTAGTTTAAGGTGTGCACAAAATATGTAGTCGACTAAATTGTGTTGTGTATGTCTAGGCGTCAAGTTCCTACAATAGATGCCTAGGTTTAGAGGGTTAGAAGGTTAGACTTGTTTGTCACTACAAGGATCTTAGAATCCCTGTTAGATTGTAACTGTTCTAGAGTTGATCATCTAGAATTGTAGTGATTATGTGAATCATAATGAACGAAAAACCTTGTTGAAAACATTGATATTCTTATTGTTTATTCCGATGCGTATCATGTTGATTCTATGTTATTGTTCCTAGATAATATGAGGTCTAAACAACCTCGAGCTATAAACGATTCTACAAATATCAATAAGTAATTCCTATTTCCTTAATAACATAATTAAAAAAAATGTTGATTAGTTTGTTTTTCTTTTTTATCTATTTATTATTATTTTCTTTTTATCATAATTACCATTCTGTTATGTTATTGTTATTCAATTTGTTTCTTCAATCAGTATTACTTTTATAATCCATACAATGTTTCACATTATTCTTATATATGGTACAACAGCAATATCTGATAAAACTAAGATGTTTTATCTGTTACAACAATCTCAGACAACATACAACAACTTGAATGTGGAATAGTACAAAACTGCAAGCAAGGCAACACCAATATGCAGGCCTTAGCATATCCAAATTGACCGACCACTGACAAAGTATAGAAAAGGGTGATTCATAAAAATATAAGTCTGGGAAAAATAACACACTAAGTGATTGGCTAAATTATAAAAGCTGCAAGTATTATAGTTTTACAACCAGTTTGAGTCTGAAAGTGATTACTACATAATCCTAATATCCTACTTTACCAAATACTGACATAGTGATTAGTTATTTTACAAACCACAAAATAGCAAATATTCAAACATAACACAACAAAATAAGTACTAAAACATGTCTGGTTACCATACCAACAAACCTTAAAGACAAATAAACTATTACGTGATAATTATTTAACACAAGTGAAATACTGGATACTCCTCCACCTCATCTCCATTAATGTTTATACCATTCAAAAAAGGAACACAATTTGGTATCAACAAACACTGTTGATGATGAAGATGTTGTGGATGATCCCAACGTAAAATGGATCTACATTATCAAAGAATGCGTATTCCATTATCAAAGAATGCATAAAATGGATCTGCATTAAGTTGACTATAATGCCATACTAAAATACACATAACAAACATTCAACTTTTGAATGATATTATTCAATCCACATTTTAAAATTTTGAATAGCATATCATTTCCTAAAATTGCTAACTATCGAGTCTCTATAAATACCATCAAGCATCATCATGTATAATGATAACCTATTTTTGCGTTCAATACCTGATGGATCACTGATAACGCTCATTTTGTCTATGATAGAGTCGCGTTATTTGTATATTTTTGTATATTATTTAGTTATGTTTATGAGAATTTTGCGCTTAAAAGGTATTAAGATGTGTTCAGGTCTAAGTACAA
The DNA here is from genome assembly GCA_021014915.2 of Artemisia tridentata subsp. tridentata. NCBI lineage: Eukaryota > Viridiplantae > Streptophyta > Magnoliopsida > Asterales > Asteraceae > Artemisia > Artemisia tridentata. Next base: position 131,945,407 of record CP139509.1, on the reverse strand, counting down.
GGAAATATCGAAGAATGACGAAGAAAAGCCAAAAGATTAAGAGAATATTCAAGAAAAGACTGTCGTCAAAGATATTGATTCATGTTATGATTATTTCCGATGTACAAGAGAAGGTTGTGAAGATTTTTAATGAAAGATGGAGTCATGATTTAGTGCTAAAAAGAGTGTTAAAGAATGGAGTTTTATGCCAACCCAAGGTTGAAATTTATGTGCAAAATAGTTCCCAACCCAAGGTTGAAGCTGAGATTCAAACCCAAGGTTCAAAAGCCCATTCTGAGGTTGAGCAGTCATCCCAGCCGCCGGTTCAAATCTGAACCGTGGGTTGAGACGTGTTTGAGATGAAGAGTTACATTAATTCAAGGTTTTAATCACCATTAATCACCAAGTCCGATCATTACCTCTTCATTATGATTAGTGGGAGTTTGTAACAGCTTTTTGGTCATAATCCAAGCATAAATATGACCCATACCAACTCACAAGATACAATAGACAAGACAACAAATCTTAATCAAGCCTTACACCATAAGGACTTGATCATATCTTATACAACCCGAAAGAGCTCAATAATTCCTGTCATTCTTAAGGAGACACCAAGAAGTGTTGGTGATACTTGTGAGAAGAGGCAGAGAATTCCCTTATTCGATTGGAGGCATTAAAGAGTGCTATAACTCTTTATATTTCTTACTCATTGTAGTCTTGCTTTAGGTAACTTTCTTTTACTTAATTATTATGTTGAACAATTTGATGTTGAATGAAATGTTACGTTTGTTGATGAAACTTGTTATGGAGTAATTTGTGATACTTGTGTGGAAAACTAGAAGGGGGGTTGAATAGTTTTACGTCTTTTTAATTTATGAAAACTTTTGTTTACTTCTTAAAAATTTTGATTCTATCTTATGTGAATTCAACTCTTGATCAATATGAACATATATAAACAAATATAGATAAGTAATGCAAGTAAGGTAAATATAATGAAACAAGAGAGAGAGATAGAAAGATAAACCACAACACGGAGATTTATAGTGGTTCGGCTACAAGGACACCTTCCTTGCCCTACTCCACTCCTCGAGTCACCTACTCAAGAGTTTTCTTCACTATGTCAACAAACTCCCTTATGGCGGAGAAACCTTACACAACTTTAGCTTACACCGGCTTAACGACACAAAGCTAGATGTCGAGTCCTAATCGTAGCTAGAACCAATCTCACAACTTATACACAACTTCTACACGACTTAATCACGACTTCTTCACGACTTCTTCACAACGGCTTCACGACTTCTTCACGACTTCTTCACGACTACTTCACGACTACTTCTTCACAACTACTTCACAACTACTTATTCACAACTACTTCACAACTAATTTACAACACCACTACGTAATTACACTTAGATCTACTTATCACAACTACACAACACTTTACACAACAACACTATTGAATGAGGTAAGTAATAACACTTCTTCACTAGTTGAAGTAGAGTTCTTCTTTTGCACTTTTGGTGGTGGAAGCTTGGATCACTTAGAAACCAATGCTTAAGAAAATATGATCAAAGGATTTACAATGTTTGGAATGAATTTAGAACAGAAAATTTTAGTGTGCAAAAGGTGAGTAAAAGTCCAGGAGAAGGCTGGTATTTATAGGAGAAAAATTAGACAGCTGGAGGTCTACTGGAGCGGGGGCGGTCCCCTTAAATAGGGGGCGGTCCCCTTAATAATTAAGGGGGCCGCCTAGTAAAATTAAGGGGGCCGCCCCTTCTGTCCGTTGGCCAATTTTGTCCTTTTGTGAGGAAGGTTTTTCTGGAACATTTTAACTGATTTTGGTTAAAAATTTGAATTCATATTTTTATAAAAGATTAAACATTTTTATTTAATGCCAAAAATGTTTTTCAAAAATATATAAAATGTTTTTGATGTTTTATAAAAAATCTAGTTTATTAAGAAAATGTTCCTTTGATCATATAATGCATTAAGCATTAGTTCATTCATACCTTAAGTGATTTGAGATGTAGAAATAGATATTTACAACTAAATACTTGTTTACGTCATAATTTTCCGATTAATGATTTTACATTTTGTGATTATCAAAACGTAGAGGTATCGAAAAATATTAATAACGTGTTTAGGCATTATTTATATCAACAATCTCCCCCTTTTTTATGATTACAAAATCTAAACTCATTAAATCTGAAAATTAGTTTTTAGATAAGTATTTAGTGAGTTTACATCTATTTCTCCCCCTTTTTGTAGAATCAAAAAGGTTAAGCCGACAATTTTTAGAATCAAATATGTCGGAACGAAAACTCCCCCTTGATGTGTACTCCCCCTCGTTTGGGGGCACCAAGGAAACGAGCTATGGAACGCTTGCAAAAAAAAATGTTAGAAGCACAAGTATATGTAACAACAATATGCAAGCATATAGAATAAGATCATTCATTAAATAAAGGTGTTGTGGATAATTACACAACCAAAAGATTACAACATGAAACATGCAAGCATACAAACAAAAACTACTAATGAAACTACATAATCATCTTAGAGGTACATGGTCTTCCATGGAGCTTGCTTACAAGAAGGGTTTGAAAAATTATTTTTAAGCATTGCATATGCTTAATTGGGTGAAAATGGAGGTGGTGGTGGTGTAGTGGGTGAAGGAGGTGGAGGAGGTGGTGGTTGTGGGTTGGCAATCATGTGTTCAAGAGATGAAAACATGTAGTGTATCTCATCTCTAAGACCAAAGATTAAGGTCCGGTTATGGACGCAACAAAGATAATTATCACCATGGGCTTCAAGCATTGCCCAAGGTATAGGAAAGAATGGTGGTGGAGTTGGTGATGGTGAAAAGTGAGCATCAAGAGGTGTGATGGGTGATAGGGAAATGGCAAGTTGGGTGTATGAAGGTTCTTGAGTGGATGGTGGTGATGATGCTCTTGGTGATGATGTTAGGTGAGTGTGGATGTAGTCATTTATGGATGAAGTGGATGGAATGGAGGAAGATGAAGCTCCATGGGTGGATGGTGTTTTTGATGGTGCATTTGGTGCACTTGGGGATGAATTTTGAGGTGGTGGTGATGGGGTTTTGATGTCATCTTGGGTTAGGTCAATGAAAGGTTGTTTTGGTGGTATGATAACAAGTCTTTGTTTCCTTGAAGTCTTAGAGATGGAGGATTTTGGTGATAGCATTGTGGATGGAAATGGGTGTTTGATGAAGGTGATGGTTGATGGAGTGAAAGGTAATTGTAAGGAGGTTTTTATATTGTGAAACTGTGGTTGATTTAGGAAAATTGTGGAGGTTTTGTGGTAATATTCCAAGTCCAGTTCGTGCATTAAGGGTAATGGTAGCTGGGGCTAGGTAAAAGTGGTCACAAGATGCAAAAGGAAATAGTAAAATTTACTGTCCAGATGGCCGGTCCCCTTAATTGTTGGGCGGCCCCCTTAAAAATTAAGGGGACCGCCTAAGGAATTAAGGGGGCCGCCCATCTGGTGATTTCCCAGGCGACCAAATTTGAAAAATTTCCAGAAAAAGGTCATTTTTAGGGTGTCTTTGCAGCAAGTTCCATTTGGATCATGTACATCAAGAATGATTAAATAATATCAATTGCATATTAAAATAAATAATATACATATTTAAGACTAGAAAAAAAATCATATTAGAAGCATAGTCATATAATTTCAAATAAACTAGTAGCTTAGTTCTAATAAGTTTATCAACTAACAAAAAAAAATCATAGCAAGCAAAAGTTAAGATAATAATATTACATATAAATGTCTAATTATAACACCGATGATAACTAACGAAACACTCATCAAACAAGTCTATTTCTTCTTCTTTCCAAACATCCTTCCGAGTGTCTTTCCAATAGACTTGAAACCGCCTCGTACTTCTTGACGCATCTGCTGTGTGGTGTTGAGTAGTTCGGTTTGTCTTTCATATAGCAGTTCGTCTGTTCTTTCGGAAGGAGAAGGGACTTGATACTCGGTGTAATCAAGATCCGTGATGCGCGTGATGTGTCGTTGCGGTTTAGCAGTTTTAATGCCTACTCAAGTTTTAAATTTATATTTAGCCGACTTATCAATAACACACACACTTAACGAGCAGTGTACCCGGTCAGTATGAAGATAATGGTAAGTAGAGTGTCGATCACTAAGAGTGGAACGTATTATCTCGTTATTCTAATCAGTATTTTAATATCCTAACGCAAGGGGGTTTCAGCCTGAGAGACTGGCACGGTTTGTTTGCAATTAAATAATAAAATAAACCAATAGGCACGAATCAGCAAGTAGCACACACGTACACAGATAAATACTTGAGACAATAAGAGGGCTGTCCTTATGATTAAGTAGATTGTCACTTGTTTTATTGATAGCTTTATATGAAGTGTATGTAGTTAACCCTTTCTCGTTGGTCCTAATCTTATCGGCGAGTAAACCCTTAATGATTACTTATGTCTAAAAGTTATTCCTAAGTGATCAATTTAGAAACAACCGTGGGAGCCACATTATGTCCCGCAGTCAAATGCCCGCAAGCCACTAATAAACACAGAGGTTATCAATGCACTAATAAGTAGTAACCAAAGACATCATCATATAAACTTTAATTGATGGGAAAGCAAGTATTAAAGGGAGTGCAATCTTTCGTTGTCACATTACACAAGCCACCAATCCTGATGAATTAAAGTTTGCTAACACAATAAAACAAAACTACTTAATGAATTAAACACATGCAGCACCTTCTTACAGCTCTTGTATCTTTGATTTGGGTGTGTCTTGTGCTGCCATCCTTGACTGAATTCGTCCTTTGTTTCTCCTGTTCGAACTTCGGTTTTAGGTTTTCCGGAACTTGTAATTCGTCTGGTCTACGGGGTATTTATAGTTTCTGTCTGAGGGAAGATGCGGCGCATCTACTAAGTAGATGCGGCGCATGTACTTAACTTCGCGTGGGGTCCAAGATTATAATATTCAGGAATATTCGTACACCGCCAGAAGATGCGGCGTAACTCCATGATTAGATGCGGCGCATGTCCTCTTGTATCTTGGATCGTATCTGGTGATATCTTGATAGAGATGCGGCGCATGTCGAGAGTGAGATGCGGCGCATCTGGAGCAGAATTGACTTGATCTTGTCCATGTCAGTAGACTTTCACTTTATGCATGTTTTGCTCCATTATTAGTCCAAAATCGCTAAGTTTACACCAAATGCTTGTTTTTACCTGAGAATTACAAAAGTAAACGATTAAGTATCAATCCTCATACATAATATAGTAAAACAAGTCAAATTAATAGGATAAATGATAGTAATAAAATGTACTTATTTGAGTTCATCAAATATCCCCCCACTTGAACTTTACTTGTCCCCAAGTAAACCTTAGAATTTCTTTTATGAAAATGTATCCTAAAAGATGTTAGGATTTATTTTTATATTTAAGCATGTATTCGTTCATTTCATAAATCACACAACTAAACACTTAACGATTCAGAAGTAAAATAAAATAAGTCGATAAAAGCAAATCTAATCGTTTAACTGTCCAGTCGCGACGAATATTCTATCATAAGCTTGGCAAGTATACACATCTCCACCACTAAAGCTAAGGAGTAACAAGTCTAAAGCGGTAAAAAAAGGTTTTTAGGCTTAACGGTTAATTATTCTCTTTCACTATCGATCTCAAATTCCAGAAAAGGCGACAAAATCATAAATACATGATCGAATCCACGAACACGATACTTGCAATTGCTCAAATCCTTAACTCGAATAGGCTAAAGATAGGTCCAAACTTCACCAATAATAATATATCAAAAAGGGCGACAAAATCATAAATACGTAGCCGAATCCAGGACTACGATACTTAAGATTGCTCAAATCCCCAATCTCAATAAATCAAAGGTTCGATTGGATAAAGAATAATAAAGGGCATGGATAACATTTGGGATATAAATTGGTGCAAAAATAAAAATAAACAAAACAAATAAATTAAAATCCTAAGTGTGGTTAATCACTATCCCAACCATCCCATGAATAGGACTCATATCATCGAATAACTCACGCTTTAACACTTGAAACACACGCTTTAGGTAGACACGAATTATACTCAACAAGATCTTAATCAAAGAATAAACCTTAATTGGCGTTCCCATAACTGCCAATTCCCATTCAATCCATAGATATAGTACAACAAATAGTGGTGATATCGACCACTTACATAACTTTACGTAAGTTGGTTAAAACTAACTTCCAACTTTTCTTTCTTTCTTTTTCTTTCTCATTTTTTTTTTCGATTTTTTTTTTTTTTTTTTATTTTATTTTATTTTTAAACATAAACATAGATGTGTAAAATTTCACCACATCACTATAACTTTCTTTCCGGATAATTTTTCCATACTTTTCATGACTTCAGAAATAATGGTAATAGTGAAAGTAGTAAACACACGAAAAATAAACTCCAAAATATACAATATTTACTTTCACTCCAATTGCATTGTGCAATTTCCCGACCTAACCATAGATAATGAATTACGCACGCGAACACAGGTAATGTAAGGAAACACACTTTGCCTATAGCAATTAACCAACCACGGATTCTAATCTACAGGGTAGGCTAAGGTGTAAGGGTGTAACGAAACATTTTAAACATAGGTGTAAGAAACGAAAGGAATGGCTCTGAGGGTTTTTCTAGGGGTATCTTACTCTAAAAATGAGAGTAACAAAAGGGTTTATACGGGGGTTAACTAACCAGTGTAGTTAGTTAATAACACATAACATATAAGGCTATTTGGGTGTAATCCTAGAAATTTACCAATTTAGACAAGTCACTCCAATTATATAAATAATACTTATTATGGTGGTCTCGAATAGTATACAAGCCAAGTTCTAAAGTTTACAAGTCACCGGCACACTCATAGATTTGTGAATTTTGAAAAATCACAATTTTTTTGAAAATAACGTCATGTGTGCAGCTATGCAACTTAGATCTTAAACAAAAACATGCTAAAAAATTTTTAAGTTTGATATATTAAGCACATTTTTAAGCATAATTTTTGAAAAAGTTTAGGACAAGTAATTGTTAAGTGTTCTAATTCTCCAATCCCCCCACTTAAGTTAAACAACGTCCTCGTTGTTTGTATAAAAGGTTAAAAACTAGAAAATAAAAGAATTAGAACAGAAAAACTCCCCTGAGATTTGCTCGTATGATCCTCCATTAGTATAAGAGCAAAAATCAACTTCTTGTGGATTAGAACGTTAAAGCTTCATACTTGATGTATCCACAGGAAATCCAGGAAACTATAATACCACCAACACTTTAAAACACACCTAAGATAAGAAAGGTTCAAACTTGCATAATACATTAGTAGTTAGATAAAAATAAAAATTAAAAATTAAAACTGAAAATCATCAGGTCAGTCGATGCGCCGTATCTTATGGAAGAAGATACGCCGTATCGAGCCTGGAATAAATACGGATCAGAATAAAGATGCGCCGCATCCTTAACCAGGGATGCGCCGCATTAAAATAAACTGATAAATAGTTTTAAAGTCGAAAATAAAAATGCAAAAAAATAAAATAAGATATGGCCATTGCAGGGGATGCGTCGCATCTCAGAATGGAGATGTGCCGTATCCTCATGCGGCCTGGACTGACTCGACACAGAAAACAGAATAATAAATAGATAAATCTCCGGGTTGTCTCCCGGTAAGCACTTGTCTTTATTCCAGAGTCTTCAAGTTAGACTCACGTTCAGCTCTTTAATATCGATCATTGAAGGAGTCGGAAACATCGCGCTCCTTCATTGCCAATTCAGTAATATTGAACACTCCTTGCCCTTCCTTAATTTCCACGCCGTTCTTCTTCATTATCTGTATGAACAAAGTCCTGTCCCTTTCGGGCAGAGATGGCAAAATGATAGACGGGAAATTCTTATTATCATATAGGCACAAATAAGCAAGGTGGGGTGGTAGTTCAATAAACACATCATTGTTCAAATTCGTTTTCTCAACTACTCTCCTACGTTTATTAATTACTACACAATCATACCACTCATCATCAGAATCACTAACAACATTGCGTCTAAGTTCGGTGGGTACATTAAGGTCAATGAATTCCTCAAAGTTCTCATGATTAGGATTAGTTGAGTTGTTTTGAATCAATGTTTCTCCCATAAGTCTAGCTTCAAGATCGAGGTCCATACGCTCTCTTAATCCTAGCACATAAACACCTCTAATTATGCTTTTAACCGGATCTTGGCATTTATAGACTAGTTTATTATTCCCTACCCTTAATGAAATTTTTCTTTTAAACACATCAATCTTAGCATGGGCAGTAGACAAGAAAGGTCTTCCGAGGATTAAAGGAATCTTAACATCCTCGGGCATGTCTAGTATAACAAAGTCTACGGGAAAAATAAACTGCTCAATCTTAACTAGCACATTATTAGCAATCCCTTCAGGTCGTTTTACCGTATTATCAGCCAATTCAATAAGTAATTTAGTTGGTGCCAATTTTCCTAGTCCTAGGGTAGCGAATGTCTTAAGAGGCATAACACTAACACTAGCTCCTAAGTCAGCTAACACATTATTGAAAGATATATTATTAATAGAACAATGTAGAGTAAAACTTCCTGGGTCTCTTTCTTTATGAGGCAAGGCATTTGAGTCGGTTGCAGGGCTCTCTTCTTTCATTGTTGCCTTGATCTCCTCTTCAATCTTTGTCTTTTCTTTTAGTAGTCTCCTTAAACTGATTGAAGAATTAAAGAAAAATTCGGGTCTTGCACCATCATTACCATTCATCGATCTTCTAGGTATATTAGGAGTGACTTCTTCAGTGGTGCTTATGGCCTTGACATGATCTCTTGGGTTGGTTTCAGTTGAGCTCGGTAAACTTCCATATCCCCTTTCTTGAAGAACTTTGCTCATTTGACCGATTTGTTGTTCCAATGCTTTGATCGAAGCTCCTTGATTTCTTGTAGTAGTGTCCGTTGAAGCTCGAATTTCTTTGATCATAGCAGTATTCTCTTCATGTCTTTTAGCAGCATCGGCCATAATTTGCTTTAAAGTATCGTCTAAAGTTTGCCTCCTCTCTTGATAAGCGGGATTGAAGTTGTTCTTTTGATAGAATCCCGGACTAGCTTTCCTAAATCTTCCTGAAGGTCGGAATGGTTGTCCAAATTGGGTGTAATATGCTTCTTCAAATGTCTCACTTTCATTTTTGTTCGGGCAATCTTTAGTGTAGTGAGGTCCTTCGCACTTTTCACATCCAACTTGGGCAGCATATGCTCTTTCATCTCGCTTCTTCATCTCTCTACTAATTTTATCCAATTGAGCTTGAATAGCAGCAATCCCTTCAAAATTAGTGCTGCTCTTAGATCTAGTAGAGGTCCCATCGTGCCATTTCTGAGAATGATCAGCAGCTTCTTGGATCGCTTTCCTAGCATTAGTTGCACTCATCTGAGGTACGGCTCCCTTAGCATCCAAGATCTGTCTAGTTGGCACGTCCAGTCCCTGATAAAACAATATTATCTCCTGCATAGGGGTTAGATAGTGTTGAGGACATTTTATCAATAAATCTTTAAATCGTTCCCAAGCCTGATAAAGGGTTTCATCAGGCTCTTGCTTGAAACTATTGATAGCCTCCATCTTTTTAGCAGTCTTAGCAGGTGGACAATATCTCTTCAGGAATTTGCTCTTCAAACCTTCCCATGTAGTGATTGAACTAGCAGGTTCATTCCTTAGCCACTTGTTAGCAGCTCCTTTTAGCGAGATTGGAAAGATTCTTAGCATGAGTTGATCGGTATTGACTCCTTCTGAAGTAAACAAATCTGCAATCTCCAGGACCTTTTCAACATGCTCATTAGCATCCTCTTGTTCCGTCCCACTGAAAGCATTCTCTCTTAGCTCTTTGAGAAACTGACCCTTCAACTCAAATTTTGAATTATCATCAAACTTAGGTCTAGCAACTCCTGAAGTGTAATCAGCACGGGTATTGTTCATGTATTCCTCCATAGTAGTGTTTTCGCCCATTGTTTCTGTTTCAACTTCCTCTTTTTCTTCAGAAAAGTAATCAAGCTCGAGTGAACTTGAAAGATCAAAGCTTCTTGTGTTGAAAAGCCTTTTAAGCGAATGTAGGGCTCGTTCAGGATCTTCGAAAGGTTGAATCAAGTTCTTCGTAGAACTCCTGGTCATGCACTTCCTGAAATCAACACAAAAATATCAGTAGGGTATGCTCGAGAAAGTAATACATCAGATAATTATTAACGAAAACGGAATACGAAAAATTAAAGTTACTGATATCTGCAGACGATGCGCCGTATCCAAAAAGTAGGATACGCCGTATCTTAATACGTTAAAATTAAATCAGACTTTATTCAGAAAATAGATACGCCGCTTTAGAATTTAAGAATGCGCCGTATCGAATTAATTAATCAAAAATCAGCTTATCTAATTAAAATTAAATGCGTCGTATTAACGAAAGTTAATGCGCCGTATTTTTGTTACGTTTAAAAATAAATATCGATTTTTGATTCAGAAAGATGCGCCGTATCGACAGAGATCGATACGCCGTATCTGTTTAATAATTCGCAAACTGTTTTTAATTAAAATAATAGATACGCCGTATCTGCGAAAGCAGATGCGTCGTATGGCGTTAACGTTTAGAAATTTTTTTTTTATCGAAAACAGATACGCCGTATCTGCTAAAGCAGATGCGTCGTATTACTTTATCGCTTAGAAAAATTTTCTTATTAAAAACAGATACGCCGTATCTTGGGGAAAAGATGCGTCGTATCGAATTAATTAAACGCGTTGTATTAAAAAAAAATTAAACGCAATACGCCGTATCTGAGAGATCAGATGCGCCGTATCGTTTGATTTAGCACAGTACAACGATAGCAGAACAGAAAAATACGAAAAATAAAAACAAAAATTAAACACACAAACAAAAATAAACACACAAAAATAAAAGAAAACAATTAACACACAATACAACAAATATGCAAAATAGTACAATGATTCAATTAATCTAAAAAAAGAAAAAAAAAACTAATTAAAATACTAATTAAATTAACAGATAATAACAATTCACTCCCCGGCAACGGCGCCAAAAACTTGATGCGCGTGATGTGTCGTTGCGGTTTAGCAGTTTTAATGCCTACTCAAGTTTTAAATTTATATTTAGCCGACTTATCAATAACACACACACTTAACGAGCAGTGTACCCGGTCAGTATGAAGATAATGGTAAGTAGAGTGTCGATCACTAAGAGTGGAACGTATTATCTCGTTATTCTAATCAGTATTTTAATATCCTAACGCAAGGGGGTTTCAGCCTGAGAGACTGGCACGGTTTGTTTGCAATTAAATAATAAAATAAACCAATAGGCACGAATCAGCAAGTAGCACACACGTACACAGATAAATACTTGAGACAATAAGAGGGTTGTCCTTATGATTAAGTAGATTGTCACTTGTTTTATTGATAGCTTTATATGAAGTGTATGTAGTTAACCCTTTCTCGTTGGTCCTAATCTTATCGGCGAGTAAACCCTTAATGATTACTTATGTCTAAAAGTTATTCCTAAGTGATCAATTTAGAAACAACCGTGGGAGCCACATTATGTCCCGCAATCAAATGCCCGCAAGCCACTAATAAACACAGAGGTTATCAATGCACTAATAAGTAGTAACCAAAGACATCAACATATAAACTTTAATTGATGGGAAAGCAAGTATTAAAGGGAGTGCAATCTTTCGTTGTCACATTACACAAGCCACCAATCCTGATGAATTAAAGTTTGCTAACACAATAAAACAAAACTACTTAATGAATTAAACACATGCAGCACCTTCTTACAGCTCTTGTATCTTTGATTTGGGTGTGTCTTGTGCTGCCTCCTTGACTGAATTCGTCCTTTGTTTCTCCTGTTCGAACTTCGGTTTTAGGTTTTCCGGAACTTGTAATTCGTCTGGTCTACGGGGTATTTATAGTTTCTGTCTGAGGGAAGATGCGGTGCATCTACTAAGTAGATGCGGCGCATGTACTTAACTTCGCGTGGGGTCCAAGATTATAATATTCAGGAATATTCGTACACCGCCAGAAGATGCGGCGTAACTCCATGATTAGATGCGGCGCATGTCCTCTTGTATCTTGGATCGTATCTGGTGATATCTTGATAGAGATGCGGCGCATGTCGAGAGTGAGATGCGGCGCATCTGGAGCAGAATTGACTTGATCTTGTCCATGTCAGTAGACTTTCACTTTATGCACGTTTTGCTCCATTATTAGTCCAAAATCGCTAAGTTTCACCAAATGCTTGTTTTTTACCTGAGAATTACAAAAGTAAACGATTAAGTATCAATCCTCATACATAATATAGTAAAACAAGTCAAATTAATAGGATAAATGATAGTAAATAAAATGTACTTATTTGAGTTCATCAATCCGGAAGATTTTGAACGAAGGTCCTAGGTGATGGGGTACTAGCACGTGTTGTGCCCTCCTCCTCCTTATCATCATCATCATCATCTCCTTGATGTGATGTAGAACCACGAGGTGGAAGTGAGACAGATTTACGAGATTTTCCTTTGTCACTTCGGGAGCGACGAGCACGGACACGAACAAGTGGATTGAGGACCGGTAGAACAGACTCATAGAGTGGACTCCGAAGCTGTGGATAGTGTTCCATGATATCATTGTAGAGACGGGTGAGAAACATGCCATACGGAAGATTTGCATTACGAGTGTTTTTTGGCGACATGATACGGTAGACAAAGAGATATGCCAAATTGTACGGCTTTTCAGTAACGATACAATACAACATGTGGAGTATGCTCGCCGTGACATGATCACTGTGACCACTGGTACCGAACGCATTCTCACGAATGAGTTCTTCCCAACGTCTCATGTCGCTGCGTAGCTCCTTGAGAAGGACTTGGTTTGGAGTGATGTCAACATCTTTTGATTTGATCTTTCGACTAGTCGTACCACGAGCTAGTCCAAGATACTGACGAATCTCTTCAGGAGATGGAATCTCTGAGTAGTAAGGACCCTGTTGAGGTCGATGTTCCTCAAGAGACGAGAGGTCCCACTCATTAGAGAAGACGGCTTGACCGGAGAAGGGGATTCTTAGAATTTGCCCGAATTGAGCAAGAGTAAGAGTGATGAATTGGTTTTGAATCATGAAGGATATGAGGATATACCCATTGGGATCGGTTTGTAACATCACTTGACTATAAAAGTCGAGGACAAACCGGGGAATGATTGGCTCATTTATTTTGTAGAGACAATCAAGACCAACGTTGGTGAACATTCGTTCGATGAAGTCGGATTCATAGAACGATGGATGGACAATTCTCCCTTCGTAAATGTTCCTATCCTCAATGGGACGATAGAAACAAGCAACAGAGGGAGCCATGCCCGGAGTGGAAGAGACTTTAGGAATGTATGCTTTTGTTTTTGAGACATCGCCAACCGTCACTTTGGGCATTTTCACCTATACAAGATAGCAACAAACAAAAAATAAGAAAATGACATGCATATATTAAATATGCTACTTATGTGGAACGTAAACATACTTCGACTCTAAAACTTAAATCCTAAGAAGTAGTTTACAATGTTCCTTAGTTTTAATTTTTAACTCGCTTGAAATGTATTTTATGATGTTAAAGAATAGTTATAGGGATATTATGACAAGAAATCAACAATATCCGAACGTTCTTTTATACGTCATAAGCTACCTTGAAATGTGGCTAGACAAACATTGGATTGTATATCTAGCTATTTCTTACGAGTGTTTAAGTTAAGTAATTTAGATTTTGACTCAAAAATTTCTTTCAAAATGTTGTGCCAAACGCTCCTTTAAATAAGAAAATAACTAGTAAAATTTCAATATACATATGAATTATGTATCTTGATGACTTAAAACAACTAATTGCATGTTTATAAATTTGACAAGTAGTTATGAACTTAATTTTGATTGAATTTTGATGATTCTAGCTCCTAATCCAAACACTTTCTTATGTTTAACAAAAACATTTTTTATGATTCGAAAAATATATTTTTAGGATTTATGAGTTGTAATAAACCAATGTGATTAGTTTTAACATGTGTTTATGGCATAATTCAACAATATGATTAGTTTTGAAAAGGAGTGATTAGTTCGACATAATGGTTTTTTTAATTACTTAGTTTCTAGGTTGATTAATCATTCTAGTCCTATGGGGAGCATTTGGTTATAAGATTTCTAGACTTAATTTTAACAAATTATGGATTAAAAGAAAGTTTAGTAAAAGACCTAATTATGATTAGACTCAAAATTGAATGGAATTAGATGAAATGTGAATTGGAAAACTTACAAAATGTGTTGCTAATCAAGATACAAGTGTTTGCCCCTTGCGAAATTAGTCGGAGATGGTGATTTGGAGAATGGTTTTTGAGTTATGGTTCGTTCACAGCAGCAGCAAGTATGGGTGTTTGGTAAAGATTTTTGAAAGAAAAACATTTTTGGGAGCTACAGTAGGCCGGTCCCCTTAATTATTAAGGGGACCGCCCCCGTTTACTAGCCGGTCCCCTTAAACATTAAGGGGGCCGCCTAGTAAAAATGTATTTTTGTTGGTTTTAGTTTCTGATAGCAAAATAATTTTATGTATATATATAGATTTATTATATATCAAAAATACATTGGGTTTTAATGGCACGAGGAAGGAATACTTGACATTTTATTAACATTTCGTTAAGAAAACATTTCTTGAAAATTTTGGATAAAATGATCAAGATGTCAAGTCGACAAATGTGTTAGGGGATGAAGGTAAAAGTGCATATTTATATGTCAAAAATACATTGGGTTTTAATGGCACGAGGAAGGAATACTTGACATTTTATTAACATTTCGTTAAGAAAACATTTCTTGAACATTTTGGATAAAATGATCAAGATGTCAAGTTGACAAATGTGTTAGGGGATGAAGGTAAAAGTGCATATATATATATATATATATATATATATATATATATATATATATATATATATATTATATTTATTTATTTTGTGTGAAAACGTGGGATGTTGAATGGAGTTAAGAAATGATGAGGTAATGACGGAGATAGGTGCTGGCGGTGACGGGAGTTTGTTTCATCCATAGTTTTTCTTGACTCGATGGTCAAAGTGCTACTTCTACGTTAATCCACTTAACTCACTTCTCTTCATCACCATGAGTTATGTGACAGTGGACACGGAAGATTTTCGTGTTGAACGTTAAAGTTCAAAAGATGCAAAGAGGGAAGAAAAGGTTCGAGGACGAACAATTTCTTTTAGTTCTAGACAATCAACAAATGACGTATCTAGGTTATGTGCATATATATATATATATATATATATATATATATATATATATATATATATATATATATATATATATATATATAATATATATATATATAGTATGTATAAATAGTAGTATAGGAATATATATGTATACATGTATAAGGAATAATCTACTAACTAACATACAAGAACAAACTACACTAGGCATTAAAGACTAATGGGGCATGCAATTGGCTAGTTCATTTATCTACGCATATAATGGTGAGTATGAAAGAGCGGCGTACCTTTTGGTCTTCAACATGTGGTCTTCAAGTTCTTCAAAGCATATTAACTTATAAAAGTCAATTACGAAAGAGATATCGCCATTCCCGATGAGATTGCAATCTAGCCACTTGGTCCCCATGATCTCATTGGTCCATAGTTGTTTGGCCCAAACATGGTTTGCAATTGACTCGGATGCATATATGGTGGAAGTATTCCCCAAGGATTGAAACTTGGTGAATTTGGGTAATTCCACATTGGGTAACTATTATTATGACAGTTTGGTATATTTTGGTTTCTTTTAGGTTGAGGAGTTTTAGGCCGAGGGTGAGGACTAGGTGGTCTTCTAGGTTGAGGTGTTTTTGACCTTAACCTTGGTTTAGAGTATTTTACTTCATTTTTTAAAGATGGTTTATAAAAGGTTTTTACTTCCTCATCACTAGCTATAGGTATTTTTCTATCTTTTATAAGTATGTACTTAGGTTTTGACTCTAAAGGTTTTTGCTCACTAGTTTCACATTCAAACTTTACATTTTTAGTTTGACTATTTGAATCCTTAGTTGAATTAAATCCTAATCCGGTTTTATCACTTGATACTCTTTGAATACTTATTATTTCCCTAAGAGAATTACTACTATTTTCGAATTTGTTAAGCCTACAAATTTCCTCCTTAAGTATTTCATTTTCATTTTTAGTTTCTTGACATGTTTTACATTCAAGAATTTCTTTTCCCTTTTCTAAGTTATGTAGTTTAATTTTTAATTCTAGTATTTCTTTTTCTAATTGATTATTTAAGTGTTTTAGTGATTTATTTTTAGTCATTACTTTTTGACCTAATATACATAACCTATTATATTCGTTATCTAGGTCTTTTTCATCTAATGATAAATTTTCATCACTAAAGTATTCGGTTTCGGAACGTACCTCACTTGATGTCTTAGCTATGAGACACTCTCCTCTTTTGTGGTTTCTTTCTCGTCTTCTTCACTATCCACTCCATGCTCCTCCAATGAACGCTTTTTGGTTTTGCTCCTTTGACATCATAGGGCATCTTCCAATGAGATGATTTGGATCACCGCATTTGAAGCATTTCTTCTCGCTCTTGCTACCTTTGTCGTCTTTATTTCTTTGGAGTGTTTTCCTTTCGTCATGTGGTTGTCTAACGAATCTTCCTCGTCTTTTGAAAAATTTCTTGAAGTCTCTAACGGCCATGGCATATTCTTCATCATCACTTTCGGAGGTTGAGCTATCCTCGTCACTTGATGCTTTCCTAGCTTTCAACGCGATTGACTTGCTTTGCTCTTTCTTTCCTTTAACCATCTCGAAGTCTTTCTTGATTATTGCTTCGTAGACTTTCAAGTTGCCAATCAACTCGTCAAGTTGAAGAGTTGACAAGTTCTTCGATTCTTCAATCGCCGTAACTTTAGCTCACCATTTTGGATGAAGAGCCCTAAGAAATTTCCTGACAAAATTCTTACTAGAAAAACTCTCATCAAGTGCCTTTAAACTTGTGATGATTGTGTTAAACCTAGCAAATGCATTATCAATTGATTCCTCTTCAGGAATCGTGAATTGTTCATATTGTTGAACAAGAAGATCTATTTTATTATCTTTGACTTGACTATTACCTTGGTGAGTTATTATTAAAGAATTCCAAATTTCTTTTGCGGTTTCGCACATAAAGATTCTTTCGTATTCTTTACGTGGTAGCGCATTATAAATAACCATTTTAGCCTCATTATTTTTAGAAAGTTTTCTTTTTAAATCATCACTTTGTTTTTCAAAAGGTACAATTTCATCCTTTTTAGTTTCAAGATTATGTTGAATAGGTAAAAAATCACCATTAGTAATAACATACCAAAGATCTAGATCTTTTGACTTCACATAAGTTTCGAATCGATTTTTCCAATATAAAAATCCATCACTTTCAAATAGTGGTGGGTCTTTGCATAGATTGCCCTTCTAAATATTTTTCAGATTCCATAGATCGTTTCAAGTTTTAAAATACAGTTAATTTTAAAAATCTTGTTTGACGTGGCTCTTGATACCAATTGTGGAAAACTAGAAGGGGGGGTTGAATAGTTTTACGTCTTTTTAATTTATGAAAACTTTTGTTTACTTTTTAAAAATTTCGATTCTATCTTATGTGAATTCAACTCTTGATCAATATGAACATATATAAACAAATATAGATAAGTAATGCAAGTAAGGTAAATATAATGAAACAAGAGAGAGAGATAGAAAGATCAAACCACAACGGGAGATTTATAGTGGTTCGGCTACAAGGACACCTTCCTTGCCCTACTCCACTCCTCGAGTCACCTACTCAAGAGTTTTCTTCACTATGTCAACAAACTCCCTTATGGAGGAGAAACCGTACACAACTTTAGCTTACACCGGCTTAACGACACAAAGCTAGATGTCGAGTCCTAATCGTAGCTAGAACCAATCTCACAACTTATACACAACTTCTACATGACTTAATCACGACTTCTTCACAAATTCTTCACAACGGCTTCATGACTTCTTCACGACTTCTTCACGACTCCTTCACGACTACTTCTTCACAACTACTTCACAACTACTTATTCACAACTACTTCACAACTAATTTACAACACCACTACGTAATAACACTTAGATCTACTTATCACAACTACACAACACTTTACACAACAACACTATTGAATGAGGTAAGTAATAACACTTCTTCACTAGTTGAAGTAGAGTTCTTCTTTTGCACTTTTGGTGGTGGAAGCTTGGATCACTTAGAAACCAATGCTTAAGAAAATATGATCAAAGGATTTACAATGTTTGGAATGAATTTAGAACAGAAAGTTTCAGTGTGCAAAAGGTGAGTAAAAGTCCAGGAGAAGGCTGGTATTTATAGGAGAAAAATTGGACAGCTGGAGGTCTACTGGAGCGGGGGCGGTCCCCTTAAATAGGGGGCGGTCCCTTAATAATTAAGGGGGCCGCCTAGTAAAATTAAGGGGGCCGCCCCTTTTGTCCGTTGGCCAATTTTGTCTTTTTGTGGGGAAGGTTTTTCTGGAACATTTTAACTGATTTTGGTTAAAAATTTGAATTCATATTTTTATAAAAGATTAAACATTTTTATTTAATGCCAAAAATGTTTTTCAAAAATATATAAAATGTTTTTGATGTTTTATAAAAAATCTAGTTTATTAAGAAAATGTTCCTTTGATCATATAATGCATTAAGCATTAGTTCATTCATACCTTAAGTGATTTGAGATGTAGAAATAGATATTTACAACTAAATACTTGTTTACGTCATAATTTTCCGATTAATGATTTTACATTTTGTGATTATCAAAACGTAGAGATATCGAAAAATATTAATAACGTGTTTAGGCATTATTTATATCAACAACTTGTTTAGGGATTATTTAGACATTCGTGTGAATGTTGAATGGTTAGTCGGTTAGAAAAAGTGATTATTCTCTTAAGTTTGTTTAAATATAATTTGTGTTCTAAAATTTGTTGATTTAACATTGTTGGATTTAAAGGTCGAAAGGATTTCTAATATTGTTTAATTCCAAGAAGTTGGTGCACAAATGGATTGGTACTTGATAATTGACAACTATTAAATATTCAAGTTTTTTAATGAATTCGAGAATATTTAATCACGACATTGGGTCGAAAGGACTCGTAAGAACTAATGTTACTAATCATCTTTTTCATACATTTGATAATACAAAGGGCTAGCGTAATGGGATGATGTATTGGCCGAAAGGACTCACCCATGAAACTAGTAAAAACATGGATTTTCTTGATATTACCCATTGACTAGAAAACCTTGTGAAAATTGGTATGTGCCTTCTACATATATGTTTCACCCAAACATGTTCAACATTTTATCACGATTGGTTATTATTCCTAAACAATTATTTTTCGTTTGATTGATTAAATTTGGAACCATTGTTTGTTTGTTTATTTACGGTGCTTTAGGGTGTGACAATCTTTAGTACTATTTATTGTGCTACATAAGTTGCTAAGCCTAAACTACGTAGTCTCATGGGACGATCCCTATTTACCACAAACCATATTACACACGGACGAGTATACTTGCTCGTATGCGTTTTTCTTAATAATCGGTAAAAAGTTGTTTATAAATTTAAAATTTGAGTGATAACTTAGGATATAATTATATACAACCGGTTCACACGCATCAAGTTTTTTGGCGCCGCTGCCGGGGACTTAGATTAGTTTAACTTAGTTTAGTTTAGTTAGTTGTAAATATTAGCTTAGAATTTGTTCTTGTTTATGCAAGTATTTTAGTGTTAATTTCATTTTTAGTTCATGTGATTGTTTGATTTTGTTTGAATTATGATTTGTTAAGTGTTTTGATTAATATGTTCTAGTTTCATTTGTTAATCTCATTTTATTCTATTTTATGTTTATTGTTTTTAGTATAAAATTCTCATAAAAAAATAAATAAAAAATAAAAAATAATAAAAAAATTGAAAAATTTTGCTGCGAACCACCGGTTCAGACTTGAACCGCGGCGGCTCGCTGCGTTCTATGGAAAGACCAAAAACCAAACCGTCGGTTCGGGTTTGAGCCGGACCGGTTGGGAACTTTCTATGAAACGAAACCGAACCAAACCACTGGTTTGGTTCTGAACCGCCATTTACTGATTTTTTTTTTTATTTCCTTTTTATTTGTTAAGTAATTTTTTTAAATAGTTTTAAATATTTACTTATGTTTTCTTATTAGAATAACTTAGGATTTTTTAAAACTAGCCCTTAACGTTTGTTTTGGATTTGTTGTTTATGAATGTTTTTGTTTATTTTTAGTTATGGATTCGCCTAGTGAAGTTTCCGCTTATTTGGACAATTTGAAAACAGAATTAATGGATGTTGGAGATGTTTTGGCAAGAATGGAGAAAATGGTTGATGTGAAGAAAATGAAATTGCAAGCTAAAGAAAAAGTTGTTGAAGTTATGGAATGTGAACCGGAAAAGCCACGGGTGATCACTTTCACTCGAGCTAAGTTAAGGGAATATGATGAACCTAGTATGAGGTATTCCATGCCTTGTGGAATCGAAGGTTTTGGAGCTTGGGATGCGGAGTGCAATATTGGACAAAGTGAAAGCTATGTGACTTATGATTTTATGAGAAATTTGGAGATGGAAAGTATGAAGTGGACAAGTACAATAGAATGATAGCAAGGGATGTTAAGATTGACATCCATGGTTACACTTTTACTATGGATTTGATTGTTGATGAGTATGAAGACACTACGGACCCTTCCGTTGTGTTTGGAAGGAATTTCTTGGTAGCAACTAAGTGTACTTTTGATTTTGGTTTAGGAGAGATGCAACTTAAGATTGGGGAATTGCAAGATAATAAGGATGTTGATTGGTTGATTGAGTAAATGGAAGAGGCATGTGAAAATGAAGATGGTACTTTAGGGAGCATAGAAATAGTGAAGATGGGAAAAGCTTCTTGTCTAAAACAAAAATTCCCACCATTCAAAGGTCTTATACCTTCACCATCATCACTACCACACCCTACTACACTACTCAAGGGAGAAAGTTCTTCCAAACCAACACCCTCACCAAAAGAAACACCACCTAAAGAAACCATTGATGAAGCCAAATGTGTGGAAGAAATCACCGCAAAATTCAAGAAATTACTTAATGAGAAACCCATACTCCATGTTTTGGAGCACTATGCTCATTATAGGAAGCTACTTGATGAAATTTCGGTTGAAAAGATGAAGCTTGTGTGATTGAGGAAGAGGAAGAAGAAAAAGTTATGGAAAAAGGTGTTGGGATTCTTGATTTGATGAGACAAAGTAAATAGAAGAATGAAACAAAAGGGCTTAAAGTGACAAGAAGTAAAGTGACAAAAAGATGGAGGATTTGGAAGATTCTAGAAGAATATTTACTTTCCTAATTGTATTATAATTGTCTTTCTTGTAAACCCTAATCCTCTAGTATATAAAGAGGACATGGGTAATTAGTTTTGTGTGCACAGAAAATATGTAGTCGACTAAATAAAGTGTGTGTGTCTAGGCGTGAGATTTAAACACCTAGGTTTAGGATTAGAGTTGTTGATTACTGCAAGGATCTTAGGATTCCTATTATTGTTGAGTAACTGTTCTAGAGTTGATCATCTAGAATTGTGGTGATTGTGTGAAACGTTTTGAATGAAAAACCTTGTTGAAAATATTGATGTTCTTATTGTTTATTCCGCTTTGTATCAATATTATGTGTCCTAGAAAATATGAGGTCTAAACAACCTCGAGCTATAAACGATATAAAAAACACCTTTAGACTACATTGTGGAAGACTTGATTAGGATCTATGAATTAGCAGCAGAAAAATCCAAAACATTTTTTCATAAGAATCTCTGAATTAGTTTGATTTACATTGTTGTCAGTATGGATTTTAACTATTTGAATTAGCTTTTTTTTCATAAGAATCTTTGATAAAGTGAAGTCTTATCTCAATATGTTTTGTTTTTGAATGAAAAACAGGATTTTTAATGATACATATTGTACTGTTATTATCAATGTAAATTTTGGTGTTCAAAAAGTTGTACCCATAATATAGCAGTTGATTCTGAATCCAAAGCACTTGTCCACAGCAACTAGAAGCAGCCACATACTCAACTTCAGTTGTTGAATTAGCCACCACAGTCTGTTTCTTGCATTGCCAAGAGATCAACCTATGTCCAAGAAATTGACAGCCTCCAGAAGTTGACTTTCTGTCCAAACTTGCTCCAGCATAGTCATTATCTGAGTATGCCACCAGGTCAAAAGGTGAATCCTTAGGATACCAAAGGCCCAACCTAGGTTGACTCCTCAAGTACCTAAAGATCCTCTTGACAGCATTCAAGTGAGAAACTTTGGGAGACACTTGAAATCTGGCACAAGCACACACATCAAACATAATGTATTGTCTTGAAGTAGTTAGATACATCAAAGAACCAATCATGGATCTGTAGAGATGCACATCAACTTCTTCCCCATCTTCATCCTTGATCACTTGAGGGGAAGTTTTTGTATCTATTATTATTCTAGTTTATTCTTTGTGTAACCCTAGTATCTCTAGTATATAAAGAGATATAGGGATTGATTATTAGTGTGTGTGTGTGTGTCAAGATGTAGTAGACTAAAGGTGTAGGTTGTGTCTAGGCATCGAGTTCCTACAACGGATGCCTAGGTTTTGTAATTGTTAGTGTTAGAGATGATGGCGAAGAACCTTAGTGATAATAATAATATTCTTTATGATTATCCGCTGTACTTATTATTATCATTGTGCTAATTGTTTATCCTAAATCAAGGTCTAAACAACCAAGAGTCCAAAACGGTCCAAAAACTTATAGATGATGGCGTGCATAAGTTCTATCAAAAGGTTTGCCTAAGAAGAAGGAGGATCCAGGAAACTATCTTATCCCACTCAAAGTTAATGGAACCACCGCACTAAATGCCTTAGCCGATACCGGGGCAAGTGTGAGTATCATGCCATATAAACTTTATAAGCTTTTGGAATTAGGAAGAGCTTGTCCTTCTAATGATGTTTTGTTGATGGCGGATAATACCATGGCTAAAGCCTAAGGAAAAGTTAAGAACGTAAGGCTACAAATAGGTTTCCAAACATACTTGTGTGGCTTCTGTGGAAAACTAGAAGGGGGGGTTGAATAGTTTTACATCTTTTTCTTTTTAAAATCTTAAAACGTTTTGTATCAAATTATCTATTAAGTTAAACTCAATATGAGAAGTGTGAATAATAATTTATTAGACCATATCATATAATTATACACACAATCACAATATAAACTTCTAACTATAACACAATCAACATCAAAACAATACAAGCAACAATCAACACATATTTGCAAGCATAGATATAAAGAGATAAATGCAAGAATAAATGAAAAGAGATAAGAGAAAAGAAATGCAAACCGGACATGATGATTTATAGTGGTTCAGCTACAAGGACACCTTCCTTGCCCTACTCCACTCCCCGATTCACCTACTCGAGAGTTCACAACACTATTCAACAAGCTCCCTTTAGGCGGAGAAAACCGTATACACTTTCGCTTACAACAATTTAACGACACAAAACTAAATGTCGAGTTCTAATCATAGCTAGAACCAATCTCACGACTTCTTCACGACTTCTTCACAACTTCTTCACGACTTCTTCACGCCACTACTTCTTCACGACTACACTACTTCTTCACACTACTACTTCTTTACAACTACACTACTTCTTCACACTACTACTTCTTCACAACTACATGACTTCTTCACACTACTACTTCTTCACACCTCTTCTTACTCACTCAGTTACTCACTACTAAGTAAGATCATCTTGATCTACTTATTACATATACTTACATAACTCACAACTTCATATCAATACTAACTAGACTCTAATACTTCTTTGACTTGATGATAGGAAGTATTCTTCTCTTGCACTTGTGGAATTAAGCTTGAATCACTTGGAAACAAAACTTTATAATTACATGATCAAAGGGTTTAGAAAGTGGTTTAAGATAGATTTGGACAGAAAGTTTTTAGTACAAAAGGTTGGGAAAAAGGGTTGGAATGGTCCAGTATTTATAGGCAAAGTTTAGGGCTGGAGGAGCGTGGGCGGTCCCCTTAATTACTAGCCGGCCCCCTTAATAATTAAGGGGACCGCCTAGTAACTTTAAGGGGGCCGCCTAGAAAAAAAAAATTCAAAATTTTTTTTTCCTTTTGTGGGGAAGGTTTTTTCTGAGAATTCTAGCCGTTTTTTTTGGGTAAAAATTTGAATTCAAAATATTTATTTTGAATAAAACATTTCTTATAAATACAAAAACATTTTGTATAAGTTTAAAAATGTTTGTCCCATTTTATAAAAAATGTAAGGTTTGTAAAAATAAAAATTCCTTTGATCATTCAATAAAATAAAATTTGTTTGTTCATACCTTTAGTGACTAATTGTTGGATGCAAACTTATTTGTTGTTGAAGCATGCTTGAGACGTCGAGAGATGTTGTCGTATGAATGCATAGATGCTTTGTGATCACGAGTAACTTAAGCACTTTACGTTATGTGTTATAACTTACATCTTTGTCATCATCAAAACATGAATAGGTGTTTAGATTAAATATCATAATATTTATGCCAACAATCTCCCCCTTTTTGATGATGACAAACTATGTAAACTATAACTGTTGGGAATTCTGGAAATAAGATATTTCTTGTTGCTGCCGATAGTGAAAGTTGGTTCCTGTCGATAGTGTTGGTTCCTGCCGAAGCTCATTGCTGCTGATAGTTTTATTTTGTTTCTGCTGATAGTGTTTGTTGCTGCGGATATTATTGTTAGTTATCCGTATGTTTAGTAAGTTTATTTTTAGAAAAGATCATGTTTATCTCTTTACACGTTTTCTTGTAGGACGGGTTAGGGTTAGGGTTCCTTGTCATTATAAAAGGAACACTCCGTCTATGAGTTTTACACATCTTTGTAACTTAACGATCTTCAATAAAATCATCTTTTAGTTCATTATACGATCCATAGAGGATCATTCTCTTAGTTCTTTTCTTTTCTTATTCGTATTCAGAGATTCTCTTGTAGTGTGCTTGTGATTACATAGGCATCCTACCGATCCACATAGGCTCAAAGATCTAGCAGGCGTGTTAGATTCAACAGTGGTATCAGAGCCTCGTGAGGATCTCTGATCATAAAGCAAAAGTTCTCAAAAACTATCTCTCTAAACCATTACACTATGTCTGGATCAGCAGATAAATTCGAAAGGTGGACCATGAAAGTCAGAACCCTGCTTTCGTTTAACTCAAGGAGAAAATGGACAGAACCTGCTGATGCTGAAAGTCTCAACCAAACTCATAACATGGTTCATATTGCAAAGGATAAAGTGGAAGAATTTGCTTTTGTGGGAACCTCTTATCAGGTACAACATTGCCAAAATGGTTGTCATGAATTGTACTTGAACCTTAGGAGAGAATTTGATGAAATGGAGCCTGAATATAATAAACTGTTTGTAGATATTCAAGCATATAAAAAGGCTCTTAAAACTATGGAAAAACAAAAGGCTTGGCATGAAGCTAATCAGCTAGCATATGAACAAAAGATTAGGGTTCTGGAAAGAGACTTAGAGAACTCCATTAACTGTCTAAAACATTCTAAAGAGAATATGCTAAGATGAAATTAGAAAATCAGGAATTACAGGCTAAACTGAATAGTGAGGTGGCTAGGATAAATTCATGGCAACAATCTGAAAAATATCTTGTTAATTATGGTAATCAGTCAGGTTGGCGTAAGAAAGGGTTGGGATTTGATGTTGGGGATTATCACCCTAGAATATTTGACCCTACCCCTAAGGAAGTTGATTATCAAAATCCAGTTAAGTTTGTTAAGGAAGGAGGTATGAATGCAGTTCCTCCACCTATAAGAGGTGTTTTCAAGCCTGTCCCTATCCACACAGCCCTTGATCTTGACTCAGATGAATCACACATGACTTATGGGAAAAAGTCAAATGACTTAA
Source organism: Artemisia tridentata subsp. tridentata (assembly GCA_021014915.2). Taxonomy (NCBI): domain Eukaryota; kingdom Viridiplantae; phylum Streptophyta; class Magnoliopsida; order Asterales; family Asteraceae; genus Artemisia; species Artemisia tridentata. The sequence goes on along the minus strand of CP139509.1, from coordinate 131,919,326 downwards.
CTGATTCTAAGTGTGAGTCTGATGACTTTGTTTCTTGTTCCAAAAGTAATAAGTCCTATGAATCCAAGTCCACAGGTTATACCTCAATTGATTCAAATGAGAAGTCAACTTCACCCAGGTCTCATGACATCACTTCTGGAACTACTAATGATAAATCTATAGCTTCCCCTGACAACAGCTCTCTTAACTCTGTCAAAAACAACGTTGTCTCTAGTTCCAATAGTAATAATTTTGTCTGTAATAAGAAAAGTTCTGGTAAAATCAAGGCTGTTAGGAAGAAGACTTGTTTTGTGTGTGGTAGTCAATATCATCTCATTAAAGATTGTGACTATCATGAGAAGAGAATGAAGATGAATGGTGGGGAACAACAGACCAGGTCGTTGTGGAAAAATGTTAAACAAATTCCTCCATATGTCCCACAAGCAGCAGGAATAAACCCTTATGGAGCTCCCTTTCCTGCTGATAGACCTGTTCCTGCAGATACCTCTGTTCCTGCTGATATTCAGAGAACCATTCCTGCTGGTATCTCTTCATACTTTCAGAGGGATTTCAGGCCTGCCTATTATAATCCAATCTTTGGAAGGGGAATGGCTTATTCTCCATGGTATCCTTGGTAATTGTCCTGTTTGGATAATCATGTTGTTGTATTCTTGTTTGCTGGTTTTGAGGGGAGGCATTAGCCTAAGGGGAGGCTAATGCTTGTAATTTTGTCTTGTTTTTCATTCATTTATGTTTATGTTTTGTGTTTCTCTAATTTTGTTTTGCAGGTTTTTAGTGTCTTTTGTTAGCTAACTTTGTTTTGCAGCTTTCAATCTTTCAATGCTTGGAATTAAAACTTAAGACATAATTTCCATTCATCATGATTAAGATGAGTACATTCAGTTACAAATCCCAAAAGCTACCTATCAACATCATTCATACATCATACCAACCTACAAACATCACTCGACCTAAACCCTACCACCTATTCCTTCTTCCCTTTTCCCTTACCCATATAATCAGGCATGAACCTCCTACCCTTTTGACGACTAATTTCTTCATACACATGGGGGACTGGAAGTGCCAACACCACTGGGAGTGGTTGTCTTGGTTCAGGGGCTGGAGTTGAAAAGCTTGAGGTAGTTTGCCTCTGATGTGTTCTGGGGCGTGACCTAGCAGATGATTGACTTGGCTGTGGAGCAGGGTGGCTTGATTGTGGTGTTGGATGGCTTGGCTTAGGAGTTGGTCTGATGGGATTCTTTCTTTGTCTTGGATCTTGGCTTTCACGTTGTCGATTGTTTTGACTTCGAGGGTTAGGTTTTTCACGGCTGGAGTCTTCTCGAAGATCTGCATTACCTTTTGGTATCGGTTCTTTATAGAAGGTTGCAGTTGTCCTTTCCATCTCTTCAGTTAGCAGAGCCACAGTTGCCTTCATCTCTTCCCTTAGCTTATCTGTAATGGGAAAATTGGGAGGGTATGTCTCCCATTCATCCTGACAATAAGTCAAGGACTTCAACTCTGATGATTCTTCATCATCAGAGCTAAAGTACTCAAATGACGAAGGAGTAGATGGAAGAGGATCAGATGAATATGAATCTTCCTCAACCTTGGCCTTACCTTTGTGTTTAGAAGATGATGCAGTTTTGGGAAAGTAATTTTTCCACCCTGAGTCACTGGAGGAGGAAGAATCTGATGAAATTTCGATGATTGGAATTTTAGAAGAACTCATGATTTTCTTTGGTTTGGTGAAGTTATTGTGATAATGAAGGTAGGTGATTTGAGAAAAAGGGCTTTTATAATGAGAAGGTGATTAATGCAAATTTATTGTTGGTTGGTGTTGTGGTTTAATTCTGAAGGTTTATTCCTAATGACTGGATTCGGAAGGTTGACTTTGGTCAAACCACCTCATTTCTGCCGATTGGTCAAACCTCTTATTGTTGCCGATTGACCAAGTGTTGCTGCCGATTGGTCAAACCTCTTTAAGTCAATTGGTCAATGTTACGTGCACTGAATTGCAGCAATTTAAAGTGATATATTTGGCAACCCAACCTAAAATTGCACTTCTTTCATATCAATTTCTCAAAATCCTATCGAACCCTAATTTTCTCATTTCGAACCCTAGATCATTCATCCTACACAATGACAACTCTTCGCTACAAGGATGATCATAACAAGGTTGCATACTTAGAGTCGTCTTCAAGAAGTGTTGGTTATGATGAGGTGCTAGCATTTCTTCGTGGGTCATCTATTCGATATGCACTCACTTATTGTCCAGTGAAGGTGTATGATTCGTTGATTAAGCAGTTTTGGGCAACAGCTAAGGTCAGACACATTGTGGGAAAGGAAGATGACATCGTTGCCACCATTGATGAGAATGAGGTCATCATTACGGAGGAGTTGATTCATGTACAGCTTCAATTTCCTGAGGAGCATGGGGAATATGATCTTTCCAGGAAAGATATCAATGATGGTATGGCTACTATAGGTTATCCTGTCACTGGTAGTTGTACATTCTTTAAAAGTAAGTTGTCTCCTCAATGGAGATTTCTGGTTCATACTTTACTCCAGTGTATGAGTATTAAGACAGGTGGTTGGGACCAATGTCCAAGTCCCATTGCGTCTGGTCTTGTTTGTCTATCTCAGGGTAGAACATTTAATTGGGGCAAATATATTTTTGATGGGATGGTTGAAAATATTTCTGGTGATAAAAACAGATTTTTAATGTACCCTAGATTTCTTCAAATTATCTTAGGTATTCAGACCATAAACCCATCCCCTAAGATAGTGAATCGGTTGACTCCCAAAATGTTTGCTCTGATGAAAATGAATTTTGCAGGCCAACATTTGCCTTTATTACCTGCCATGTTACAAAATGTCAATCCTGCTGACAACCCAGATCCTGCTGACAATGTCAGTGTCCCACCATCACCCAATGCAGCTGATGCTGATGCATCCAATGCTGCTGGTGAAGGGACTTCAGTTGCTGCTGATGCATCTGCATCTGTTGCTGCTGATGACCCATTACCACCATCACCTAGACCTGCCACACCTAGACCTGAGCCCAATGTCCAGGCCACCACAGTTGTTTCACCTGTTGTCCAGCCAACACCTTCTGTGGATTTGCCTTCTTCTTCAAGGCTTTCAACTCCTAGTCCTACTAGGCAGTCTTTTAGTTATGACACCAATGCAGGGGGAGAATTTAATGTTTCTCCACCTAGATCCAATGAAGCTCCTAATACCTCAGGCATTCCTGCTGGTGGAGCTGAGGATGCTGCTGATCTCACCTCTATGTCCCAGTTACTTGACAGGTCTGTGAAGAAAATTGAGGCATTGGAGTCAGAACTTAAAGAGACAAAAAGGGTTTTTAGTGAGAAGGTGGAAAATTTGGAAAAGGAGCTTAAGGACACTAAAGAAACTTTTGGTGAGATTGTTCAAAAGCTAAATGAAAGAATCAGCTCTTTGGAAGCTCAACATCCTCAGAAGAAAAGAAGGGTTGTACTTTCTGAGTCTGAGAAAGATCAGGATGATATGTCATTTGATGGGCTTAATGTGCTGGCTTCTGTTTCTCTTGATAGTGCTCATACTGAAGTGCCTACCTCTTCTGAGCACACTATCACTCCTCAACCTTAGGTCTTCACTGGAACAAGGACCATTGCTGCTGATGTCTCTGGTGTTCCTGCTGAAGTTGGTAGTGTTTCTTCTGAGTCTAAGGTTCCTGGTAATACTGCTGGTAGTCCATTCATTGCTGCTGGTAGTGACATCATTCCTCCTGAAGAAACTCAACATGATGATGAGATTGCTAGACAGATTCACGCACAGGAAATTGCTGATGCACAAGCTAGACTAGCTCAGGTTGCTCAAGATGAGGAGCTTGCAAGGAAAATGTCTGAAGATGAGAGGAATATAGCTGGGATTATGAATAACACAAGATCAGAAGATCCTACTTCAGAAGAGTTCAGTGAGCAATTCGAATACTTTTTGGCTACTGATATGATTATTAGAGCTCATGGGTTTATGATTCTTCAAGATTCAGAGTTGGATTCGGATGAAAGGTCAGATCAGCTCAAGGCATTTATCTTAAAGACTCATAGAGCATCCACTTGGAATGACTTGATGCATAGGATCAGTGAAAAACAAAAGTCAGGATTTAAGATGCCTACAAACAAAGATAATGTCAATTTTATGAAGGTATATCTGAAGAATGAAGCTAACTACAAGCTCAGTGATTTCAAAGGTTGGACTGATGCTGCAATCCAAAAGTTTTTCCTTGATACCTATGCAAGGATAAATTCTTCAGTCCAGAGAGATATTTCACAAAGCAAGAAAAGAGAGCCTTCATCTTTTGAGTCTGATGTTGCAAAGAAAATGAAGCCTGAAGAGACATTGTCTGGTGCATCTTCCTTTATTCCTACTGAAGGTATTCAGGATACCACATTCATTTCACCAATTCCTAATGTAGATGCATCTAAGGCACCACAAGAAGGTCCTATTTCTGCTGGTATTCCTGCTGCTCATGTCTCTGTTTCTGCTGAACCATCTTCCTCTGTTCCTATCCTGCAATATGGTCTAAGGACAAGGCAAAAGAGTCACTCTCACCACTCTTCTTCTAGGGATATTTCTGAAGTGGATGATCAAGATTTGATTAGGGTTGACTCAGATAGTGATTCAGAAGGTGATTCCATTCACTCTTGGGGTCATATTGCTCACTGGGATATTAGTCTACTTCTGATGGTGAAGTCAATGTTTGGTTTTCTCTTAATGGGACAATCAAATTCTTTACTTTTCTGAGGGAGATCTTGAATAAAGTTGAGAGCAAAGATTTGGAGCATCTTTATAAGATAGTGGATAATCACTATCAAACTCATACTCCTACTGGGATTGGCCTACTGCTGTGGGGATTTACAAGTCTTGATGATTTTGAGGAACAGTAAATGGTGTGGGGTAATCAATCTGGAAGTATTTCTTGAGACTAATCTTCTCCAATGTCATGTGTGGATCATTTGGCAAGTTCTGACTATGTTGTGTGTCTTATCTTATCTGAGGATAATGAAGAGAATGCTCCCGAGGTCGAGTTCCAAGATACTATTGAAAGATTAACCACAGCTGAACAGTGGTCAAATTCATCGGGAGATCAACTTGCCTAAAGGTTCATTACGTTAGGGAGGTTCTTCTTTGTTGTTGTAATTCTTTTTATCTATCTTTCTTTGGTTATTTCTGATTTCTTTTCTTAGTTCAAAAAAGAAAATGTAATCTGTGTCTAAATAAGTTGGATTGAGCTAACCTTGCAGGTACAGTGTTGGTTTACAATACACAGCAATGGTATTCAACTACCATGTCTTGCAGACAAGAAGAGTTGACTCCCATGGGGTACGGCTCTGGTGTGATAATCAAATCCGTTGATAGCTGTAATAGCTTGCTCAAAGCTATAGGGTACATCAACTCACCCATGGTTTATTCCTGAGAGTTGAAAATGGTTCTCAATTCACCATGGATGTAACCCTTTATGGGATCCAAAGAATTGGCTAGTCCACAAAAGTATGGTTTGTGGTAAAGACATTTGGTATCCATATTTGGTATTCAATTCACCAAGGTTCAGTTGAAACCAAAGAATTGGCTAGTCCTGAGCAAACGGCTACAGGTAAAGACAAGTCAAATCCGTTTATAGTTGCTGATTTGCTAATAAATCAGATGGTTATCAATGTACCATGGTCTAACACACCTAAACATTGGCTACTCCAGTAGTGATGGCTATTGGTAAAGAGACATCAAATCCATTAATTTTCAATGATTCACCTCTCACAGGAGTTAATACACCTGGATGTGATGAGAATAGTATGAAACTTAAGTGATTTGATGTACATATTGTCATAGTAGCAGTCAAGATCCAGAATAATATGGTGACCAGCTTAGATCTTCTTTTGCGGATGATTTCATATTGCTGCTGAACTATCGAAGTTGCTGCTGGAAGTTTCAAGTGTTGCTGCTGGTTACTTACAGATGCTGCTGCTGGTCTATTCCTCTCCCTATGAACTTCAAAGTACATTCAGAGTAGAGTGCACACCTAGGGAATCTTTTCAGAAATACACTATTTCCTCAAGATTAGGGGAGGATTGTTGGGAATTCTGGAAATAAGATATTTCTTGTTGCTGCCGATAGTGAAAGTTGGTTCCTGCCGATAGTGTTGGTTCCTGTCGAAGCTCATTGCTGCTGATAGTTATATTTTGTTTCTGCTGATAGTGTTTGTTGTTGTGGATATTATTGTTAGTTATCCGTATGTTTAGTAAGTTTATTTTTAGAAAAGATCATGTTTATATCTTTACACGTTTTCTTGTAGGACGGGTTAGGGTTAGGGTTCCTTGTCATTATAAAAGGAACACTCCGTCTATGAGTTTTACACATCTTTGTAACTTAACGATCTTCAATAAAATCATCTTTTAGTTCATTATACGATCCATAGAGGATCATTCTCTTAGTTCTTTTCTATTCTCATTCGTATTCAGAGATTCTCTTGTAGTGTGCTTGTGATTACATAGGCATCCTACCGATCCACATAGGCTCAAAGATCTAGCAGGCGTGTTAGATTCAAAAATAACTCATAGTAAAATGTTCAAGTTACTTGTTTACACTTCTTCTCCCCCTTTTGTCAAAGCAAAAAGGTGGACTCCTAGACGAGACTTCTACTACACTTCAACCCTTGGAATAGAAAGGCGAGCTTGCATTATCGTAAGTGAAGCCTTGATCCTATCAACCTCTAAGACATTGACATCCCTTGAAACTTGACTCTAGCGGATCCATGGATCAAATAAATTGCAAACTTTTAACCTGCATCAGGGGTTAGTTTCCTGCAAAAAAAAAAAAAAAAAAATATATATATATATATATATATATATATATATATATATATATATATATATATATTATATATATATATATATATATATATATATATATATTATAAGGGGTGAAATACACATAGCCAAAGCTCCCCCTTGGTGTATGCTTCCCCTTGGTGTAAACTCCCCCTTGTTTGGGGCACCAAGTAATTTAGAAATGGAAGAATGCTACAAGGCAAAGTTAGTAGAAAAAATGCACAAATACATAATGATGATGATAGATATATGCATGACACTAATAGGGGAACAAGATATGAATGTCTTAGGTATATGCACTAAAAATATGACACATGCAATGATTAGGACTCAATGAAAAGATATGGATGTCTTAGGTATATGCACTAAAAGTATGACACATGCAATGATTAGGACTCAATGAAAAGATTTGACCGACATATTTGACCGACATAAAAGAGTTACAAGAGTTGAGGATGAAAATGGTACGTTCTTTTAAAAACGTAGAAAAATGAAGAAGGATGAGCATGAATGGAAAGGGGAGGTGATGACACAAGGTTGACAAATATGGTTTAGATTAATATATCGTTTGACAAAGGTGGATGATTGGGAATGATGGAATTTTTTTAGGTGTTTTGTTAGTTGACGACCGAAGGTGGATATGTGAAATGAGGTGGTTGAGTGAGGGTAAGGATGTTGGATAAATGGAGGTATATTTTTGGGTGCATGGATGTTGGAGAGTTTGGTGGTGGAGAGTTTGGAGGTGGAGAGTTTGGAGCGGAGGAGGTTGATTGAGGGCTAGAGTCTTGTGCTAGTGGAGGTGTTGGATGAGATCTAGTGAGAAGGTACTCAATCCAAGTGAAATGCTCATTTAAGGCAATGGTTTGTTTTTGGAGAAAGATACAACAAGGACAATTGTTGACATGTTTTTCAACTTGATTCAAGTTGTGGGGTGATGAAGGTGAACTAGAAGGGGGTTGATCCAAGTTTCGTTGAGTAAGGTGTAAATCAAGAAGAGCACTAAGCTCATGGGCTTCTTTATATTCTTCAATGAACTTCAAGTGATTGGAAGAAGGTGATGATGGTGGAGTGTGATTGTTATTTGGAATGGATGTTTGGACATGCAACATAGGAGTAGGAAGTGGTGGTGATACTTTTGGTGGTGGAGACATTTATGAGTTTGGGTAATTATTAGTGGATGAAGATAAAGCTATAGAAGAAAAGGGTGTTCCATAAGTGGAGGGTGTTTTGGATGGTGCATTGATAGGTGGAACAAGATGTGAGGTGTCAGTGATGAGGTTAGGATTGTTATTTTGAGATTGAGCATATTCTTCACAAGAATCATTTGGGTGAGATGAAGGTGTATTTTTGGGAGCAAGGATGGATGGCCGGTTATTATGATGAGGTTTGTGAAAGAGTTCATTTGAGTGAACATGAGGTTTAAGTGTAAGGTAGAAAGATATATGTGAGTAAGTGTGTTTTCCCTTCCCATTAAATTCGTGCTCATCCGGACATAGAGTGTGACAAAAATAAAGACAAACCAACACGAAAACGATAAGCTTGACAATGACACGAAGGATGAAGGATAGCATACAACGAGGTTTTCATAAAGGTTGACGGAAGGTGTTTGACATCTATATAATAATAGAGTCATGACTAAAGAAATAGACATGAACAATGAGTGACATTTTAATTTGCATTTCGCTAATTAAAAATACTTAAATGTTTGGACGAAATATTTAAGTTGTCACATCTACTTAGAGAGGTATTAGATTAGTATCTAACTATCTCTTTGACAAAGGAGTGGATTGTTTGGAAGGAAACAAGATGATGAATAAGGAGGTGAGTATGCATGGAGACTCTAGGACACTTAAGACAATTTTGAGACTATTATGACCTATCGGATTGTGACACTAAGCTTCTCATGAAATAAGGGTATAAAATCTAAAGAAAAGAAATATATATACCTTGATGAATGAGACATGTAGAGTTAAGCATGTAAAGGCATTTAAGCATGTATTATAAATAAATACAAAAATATATCATATCAGAATAATTAGAGAAAAACAAAAACTATTATAATAAACATGCATTCAATAACTAAGCAAATAATTACGAAGGCATTCAATCAAAATACATAGGAGCAAGTAAACATCTAGAAATTTTATATATGCAAGATGACATAAATCTAGGAATGAAAAACTCTAATGAAAAACAAAGTTCATAAAAGTAAACTAGCGTTAGGTATATTTAGGAAGAACAATGTAATCAAGTTGGAGAATGAGTATGAGACTATTACTAGTGGTGCTCAATTAAGGCTAAACACGACCATTTTTACGGGTTACACACACCCAACTTCTCACATAGAAGCAATTCAACCGTTAGGTCAAATTGAATTTCTAGTCAATAGATTCTCCAGTAGTCGTTCTCTTTTTAGAAGAAATTAAGTTCCTAAATTTACCTATCGAAGAGTACCAAATATGAAGTTTTCTTGGTTCACTAATACTTGGCTTAATGTGATTCAAACATCATCTTTTTATGAGGGTAAATCTAGATGATATATTTTACTCACGATCCCAATAGAGACGTGTTGAATGTTTAGATAAGAGTAAACAAAATGTTTTAATCTTCTGTTCATGATTTACCGGTTGTTTGGTTTTGATGGCATATTACTTGATAAATGTGCTTGATTTAAGAATGCTCCTTAGCATATCTTGTAAAATGAATCTCATTAAGATTATTTATCTTAAATGAGTTTGTGATTCTCAAATGATATTAAAACTAGACATTTTTATATTCTTAAACAAATATTATTTTCTATGATTTTTGTCAATGTTATATACCATAATTTAATTAGTATTTGAATAAATGAATTTTACTTGTTTATGCATTGTGACAAGTTATTTTTCAATTCTAATAACTTATATTATTTCAAAAAGAAATGTGTAGTGTATTATCTTGTAACACAACCATTCATGCTACAAAGAAAATGAAATACATAGAATATATAGTGTGTATTATTATTAAATGTGTATTTTAGCTTGTAGTTATGATTTTAAGTAGTATGAGCAAATTTTACATATGTTGTTAGTTTGCTCATGTTTGATTTTTCGGATATGACACATTTATCCATTGCATTGCAATGTAAATTGCTTGAATATTTCGGACGAAACATCCAAGTCGTCAATCCTACTTCATTGTATATTTTATGCATGTATTAAACATGTTATTCTAATATATGGAACACAACCATTGGACAAGTAGACTCAATATGACATTATCAACACACGTGTGAGTTATGATCCAATGCATATTCTTTTCATCTACAAGGAATGTAAATATTTTCATATCAATCTAGTGTGATTGAGTGTGTAGATTCAAGACTATATCCTTTGTTGTAATTTGATATAATCTTAAAACTAAACAAATAGTAATCCAATATCTTGTCCATACTCAAAAACATGTCAATTAGATTTGATAAATATATCAACCATAATTTGAATAATAAATCGATATAATATCAAGATCTTTCTTGACCCTCACGAACACTTATTTAAAATAAATAGACATTTTGATAGTGTGTTCCATTAATCCTAAGATTATTTATGAGTGAGGTTAGTGAATGATTGAAAGTTAACTTATTGCTTCATTATTGTTATATATTTTGTTTATGTGAAAGACTATTTATTGTTACGTATAATGAACACACTTAGATTTCAAAGAAAAGCTTTTTCTTTTATATAACTACTTAATATATTAAAATGATCCATTTACACTTGTTTAAACAACCTGAGGTAAAACAAGGTAATTTGTTGAAAATATTTAAGCATGTTGTTGAGAATAGATTAAATCGTTTGAAATATTTAGGTGACTAGATTTAACTCATTTACAATATGTTTGAGTAACATTAAGCCATCTACACCTATATGCAATGCAAGAATAATTATGCAAACTTAACGCAAGAAATCTAACATAAGATCTAGTTAGGCATAAACGGAAGACTAGCTACAAACTAATAGAGTACATGGCATATATGCTAAGATATTCAAATAGCTAAATTTCAAATAGCAACAATCATCTAATATACTCTATTAACAAAATAAAGACACAAAGAAGTTCACATAATCATATAGCATAATACATAAAAGCACTTGTCGTCGTTTTGTGTATTACATACACCAATGTTTACTTAGCTCGATTTTATTTGAACATAAGTTAGTTTCCTCCCCATTTTATAATTTAAATAAGATAAATATTTTGAAAGTATAAATACTTAATTTTTTCAAAGATATACCAACTAGAAATGCCCGACTCGAAGGAAAAAATAAAATACAAGTTTTACGTCAAAACGGAACACAAATTTTTGACCACCGTGTAGTATTTTGACTTTATGACTTATTTAAGTTTGTAATGATTTCTTGTAAGTATTTTTAAATGAAAGTAGACTCAATTACCTTTAAAACACCGGGTGGCACGACTTCTACGGAGTTACGGTTAATTTTATATGATTTTTCAAAGTTTCTGAAAAACTGAAGAACAGATAGGCGGACCCCTTAAATATTTAAGGGGACCGCCCAATATTTAAGGGGGCCGCCCTTATATTTAAGGGGACCGCTCATCTGGTACTCAAAATTGCCTGTTTTGTAAAAAAGTTGTTTTCTGACTTTGATAAAAGTTGTGAAACTTTCTGAATTTGATACCGAACATATAATACTTATTTTAAGCATAATTTTATCTCGAGCTAGTAAAATTAGTGTATAAAACATCAAAACTAATACAATTTAATCAACAAAACACTTATCATATTTAATCCTCCTTAATGGGTAATTTGATACATGGATCGTACTCAATTTTTAAAACCATTTGTTTTGAAAATTTGAGCGACGTGGCTTCTGATACCAATTGTGGAAAACTAGAAGGGGGGGGGGGGGGTTGAATAGTTTTACGTCTTTTTCTTTTAAAATCTTAAAATGTTTTGTATCAAATTATCTATTAAGTTATACTCAATATGAGAAGTGTGAATAATAATTTATTAGACCATATCATATAATTATACACACAATCACAATATAAACTTCTAACTATAACACAATCAACATCAAAACAATACAAGCAACAATCAACACATATTTGCAAGCATAGATATAAAGCGATAAATGCAAGAATAAATGAAAAGAGATAAGAGAAAAGAAATGCAAACCGGACACGATGATTTATAGTGGTTCGGCTACAAGGACACCTTCCTTGCCCTACTCTACTCCCCGAGTCACCTACTCGAGAGTTCACAAAACTATTCAACAAGCTCCCTTTAGGCGGAGAAAACCGTATACACTTTCGCTTACACCAATTTAATGACACAAAGCTAAATGTCAAGTTCTAATCATAGCTAGAACCAATCTCACGACTTCTTCACGACTTCTTCACAACTTCTTCACGACTTCTTCACGACTACACTACTTCTTCACACTACTACTTCTTCACAACTACACTACTTCTTCACACTACTACTTCTTCACAACTACATGACTTCTTCACACTACTACTTCTTCACACCTCTTCTTACTCACTCAGTTACTCATTACTAAGTAAGATCACCTTGATCTACTTATTACATATACTTACATAACTCACAACTTCATATCAATACTAACTAGACTCTAATACTTCTTTGACTTGATGATAGGAAGTATTCTTCTCTTGCACTTGTGGAATTAAGCTTGAATCACTTGGAAACAAAAATTTATAATTACATGATCAAAGGGTTTAGAAAGAGGTTTAAGATAGATTTGGACAGAAAGTTTTTAGTACAAAAGGTTGGGAAAAATGGTTGAATGGTCCAGTATTTATAGACAAAGTTTAGGGCTGGAGGAGCGTGGGCAGTCCCTTTAATTACTAGCTGGCCCCCTTAATAATTATGGGGACCGCCTAGTAACTTTAAGGGGGCCGCCTAGAAAAAAATTAGAATTTTTTTTTGTCCTTTTGTGGGGAAGGTTTTTTCTGAGAATTCTAGCCGTTTTTTTTGGGTAAAAATTTGAATTCAAAATATTTATTTTGAATAAAACATTTCTTATAAATACAAAAACATTTTGTATAAGTTTAAAAATATTTGTCCCATTTTATAAAAAATGTAAGGTTTGTAAAAATAAAAATTCCTTTGATCATTCAATAAAATAAAGTTTGTTTGTTCATACCTTTAGTGATTAATTGTTGGATGCAAACTTATTTGTGCTGAAGTATGCTTGAGACGTCGAGAGATGTTGTCGTATGAATGCATAGATGATTTTTTATCACGAGTAACTTAAGCACTTTATGTTATGTGTTATAACTTACATCTTTGTCATCATCAAAACATGAAGAGGATTTTTAGATTAAATATCGTAATATTTATGCCAACAGCTTCTTGATCTTACATGTGCCCATTGATAAGGAGATGCCTATGTTGGTTGGTCGTCCATTCTTGAGTACATGTGGAGCCGTAATTGATAATGGTAAAGGGACGATGGTGATAGATGATGGAGTTGCTAGGAGAATTTATCATGCTAAGAAAAGGAACAAGATTTTAGCGGATGAGGAATCGGCCGAGGAAGATTGGTTGGACATGTTTGATATTAGACATGATAGTGAAGGAAACCCGAAATATGGAATAACCGCACCATCGTTTGAACATATTAAGGATGATATGGAATGTGCCTTGGCTATGGAAAACTATTTCAATCCTTTCAAAAACATAATTGTGTATAAGAAGACGGTTGAATTTCTTGGTTCTTTGCCAATCCAACTCAAGAATATTGAGTGGACATCCAATGGTTATAGTAAGTATCAAAAAGTTGAGGGAGACAAGGTTTGGCATACTAAGATTGAGATAACTAGCCCAAGTGGACGTCGTTTCACTCATGCGTTTAAGACAAAGGAAACCGATAGGATACTTTCGGGAAAGTTCAATTCGGAATATATTCTACGTTTCAGGAACTATTTTGATTGAAGAAAGCGTTTTGAGGAATAAAGAAGCTTATCGCTAAGCTTCCGCTCATTTTGTCTTTGATGAGCCTTTTTATGATTGTTTGCATTTTGATTATTTTGATTATCTTGTTATGTTTTGCATTTCTATGTTATTTTTAGTGTGTTTTAGCTTTATAAGCTTTTATTTATATGAAGTCTTTTCAGATTGTGTTATAGTTTTTTTTTTTTTTTTTTTTTTTTTTTTTTTTGTTTTTTTTATTTAAGTTTATTGTAAATGTTTGAAGTATTTATTAGTTGTGGTAACCATTTAAAAATATCGAGGAATTGAGGAATGATTTTGTTTAAGTCGGGTTTTTACTAAAAAATTCATCAACCTACGGTTGAAGTACCAACCCACGGTTTGAGTCCTCATTTTTACCAAACAAACAAAAAAAAAACACAAAACACCAACACTCTCAACATCATTCCAATTGATTGGGAGATTGAAGTTTAATTCTTACATTGAGTTTCTAAGGATTCAATGGCATCAAAAAGGGTAAGTAACACCATCCAATTACTTTAATTTGTTCTTAATTCGAATTTGATTTCTAGGGTTTTGAATTTGGTGAATTTTATATAGTTTGAATTGATTGAATTTCTTTGATGGGGTTACTAGAGATTTGATAATAGGTTTGATTGCAAGTGAAATGAGATGAATTGGTTGAGTATTGAATGAGAATTTGAGGTTTTGAAATTTAGGGTTCATGAATATCGAATTTATGAAAATTAGAATCAAGATTGATTGGATTTCTTATGGTATATGGTTATGAATTAGTGTTTATATGCTATTTGATTAATTATATGGACCACTTCTTTGTTTAATTTTGATTTGATTCAAAGATTTTTGAGGTTTAGAAGTTAAGAGGATATGGAGGTTTAAGCATTTAGAATAAGCACTAATAAGCTAAATGGAGGAAGGTAGTAACTTGTAAAGAAATGTGGAAGAGCTAGAAAACCCGTTTTTGAAGTTTAAGTGCAGCGAATCGCGGTTGGAACCCCAAACCGCCGGTTTGGTGACCCCTTGACCAACCTGAACCGCTGGATGAGGTTTGAGCCGCGGCGGCTCAGACTTTCTGTCCCAAAACTTTTCTGAACCACCGGTTCAAAATTGAACCGCGGTGGTTTGGAATTTCTGTAAATATATATATATATATATATATATATATATATATATATATATATATATATATATATATATATATATATATATATATATATATATATATATATATATATATATTGTTTTGTTGTTTATCTTTCAAGTTAACCTTTAGCTCTAATATTTCTCGTGTGCTTGTTTGTTGTGTTTTTGTAGAAATGTGTAAGAGAAGCTACTCAAGAGGAAGAGAACCCGCTCATTGCTTTGTATGCGAAACAAGGTCGATCCATGAAAGAAGGTAGTCTCATGCCGATTACTAGTGAACACTTGAAGTGGGGAAGGCTAAGCAAGGAGGCTAAAGCTTGTTTGAATAGCCGTTTAGCTAAGTTACAAAGAAAGGAAATTGCACAACCAAAGTTGGTTAATTGGAATTTGATTAGAAAGTATAATATCTATGAGAATCTAGAGAAGTTGATGGATATTAGCACGGAGAATGACGATGAAAGTTTCTTTGAGGATATTAGTTTCGAGCTAGCTTTAAGGATCAATGAGAAGTAGATCTACAAAGAATGGTGTTTAGAGTTCTTTGCCACCATTTATTTCAATCAAGAGGTGAATTTGAGTGATATTTTAAAAGAAAAATGTATTTGGTTTCGCTTGTGTGGGGATGATCATGTGTTGACTTTACCGGAATTTGGGAAATTACTTGGTTTGTATGATGATAGTGATCTTGCTGAAGAGGAGTTTGTTGATCATTTTGGTAAATTAGAAAGGGAACCACCAAAGTAAGTTGGTACTAAGATTTGGAATGAGATTGGAGATCCTAATAGTGCAAGACCAAAGCTGACAAAAATTCATTCACCAATGGCGAGGCTTTTGCACAAGATACTTGTGACCTCATTTGTACACCGGGGTAATAGTCAAAACAAGGTTCATCAACCGGATTTGTGGTTGATTGAAATGATGATGAGTAGTCATGATGGAAAGAAGTTGAAGATGAATGTGGCATGGACCTTGGCAGTTTATTTGTCCAAGAGAGCAACCATTATGTCGGAGCATGGTTTTATTAATGAAGGCCATTATATGTCAAAGATTGGAAGAAATTTGGGGTATGCTACACAAAGTGGGTTGAATAGGATTTCGGTAGTGAAAGATTGTGAAAAGCTTGATAAGAAGAGTTTGCAAGGTTTGCTTGATCATGATAAGATGTGTTTGCTTGAAACTATTGCAAATGTGGCTCGTAACCCACCACCACCACAACGTATGGAAGAACCTTCAGGGCTAGATTCGGGATGGGGTAAATGGCATGCGAACTTACCACAAGTTGAGAAAAGAGAAGTTTGGAGATATATAACTATGATGAGGATTGGATATCAAATGGATTATTGTGCACCGATTCTCACACACCTTGGTCAATAAAGTGTTCCGCCATATTCTTTTCCAATGGTGTATGAACCGCCTAGTGTTCCACCTTACCCATACCCATATACACCATATCCATCGCAACATGTACCTTACCCGACATCATCTAGTGCATTTCAAGGAAGTGAAGGGTACAATGTTAATCATGAGGGGTTCATGGGTTATTATTCATCTGATGGGGGGACTAGAGGTTATGAAGCAAGAACATCGTCTAGAGGTGTTGGCATTGGAGCATTGGTTGATTACCAAGGGGATGACTATGAGGACTTGGATGACGAATGATTTTGACTATCATTCGAGGTTTTTATGTGATGTGTAATGGATAATTATTCTATCTTCTCCCTCGTACTTTATTTCTGAATTATTATTATTATTATGGATGTAGGATTTATTATTATTATCTATGATTTTATTAAGCACTTTATTATTGTTATTTTTGTGTGTGTTTTTTTTTTTGTATGTTTTGTGCATGTGTTTATTTTTCAGGTTTGAGATACCATGGAATTATTGCTCATTCATATGGTTGGTACATTTTGGAGTTTGGAGTGACCAACTCACGCGTTAAATACCAAATATGGATCTCGCATGATTTCTCGGTGATATCATTTACTACTTTATTTTTCCCTATTTCCTTTGCTTTGAAGTTAATTTTTCACATTGAGGACAATGCAAAACTTAAGTGTGGGGGAGGGAAGTAAATAGTGAAAATGATCATGTTTTAAAAAAATTTGTGATTATTTTGGAGTTTGTTTTATTGCCCTTAAGAAAATTAGTTGTTTTTACACCTTAAAGATTATATCTAATTAAAACAACTTGGAATTTTCCAATAGCATAAAACGGCAATTTGAAATTTTTAACGTATCTCGATTAAGTGAAGCGATCCGTTCTTGGGATTGATAACATTACTAGTGCATTTATAGCCTATTCTACAAATATGTGAGGATTTGAGCCTATCATTTGAAGCATATCTTTATGCTTAAATTCTATTTTCTTGCTATGAGTGTGCCGGTGATTGAATTGATTCTAGAACTTGTACTTGTCATGCATTACAAATTTCAAAGTAAGGTCACATTCGTGTGATATAAATGAATTTAAATGATAAGAGGCAACTTAGTATTTCAACCAAATGGCCTTCCATTTACATATATTGATATATTAGCTAGCCACATTGGTTAGTTAACCACTTTTTATGGACCCATTTGTTAGCGCTTATTTTTAGCGCTTGTAGGTCCTCTTTTACTTGAACACACACACACGTATAACAAAGTTAAACACGTACTACTACTTATTTAATAAGCTACGATAAGAGATAAGCTAATAAGCAATAAGAGAAGAAGAGGATAAGATAAGAAGTGATGAGTGTCTAAATACTCATCATTTTTGTCTTATCTAAGCTGCCAAAACATTCAAAAACACTCAGAAATGCATCAAAATACTGAAAATATCCCAGGGATTGTGTTTTATATGTTTTAAATGCAAAATATTTAAAAACAATTAAAAAACGAACAAAGTTTGCAAAATTGGCAGTTTCAGTCCCTCAAGTTTCAAAACTTGTCAAAATTAGTCCCTGAGCATTTGTTTTGTCAGACAAATCACCAAAGGTCCTTTTTAAATCATAAATTATCATATTTAGTCCTTTGGTGAAAAGTTTGAATAAATTACATCTTTGGTCCCTCAAGTTTGAAATCTGTCAAAAATAATCCCTGGGAATTTTAAAAGATAGAAAAGTGAAATTTTGGTTCTTGGATTATGGAAACATGGCAAGATTCACCCTTGATGTATTTTGGAAGATGTGCAAGATGGGTCCTCAAAAATTCAGGAATTGCAAGAATGGTCCTTGTGATTTATCTATAACAAACGGACCCAAAAATAAAATAACCAACCCCATCTATCCCAAAAATAAATACCCCAGCCCACATCTCACTCAACCCCAACCCACCTTAAAACTATCACACGCTTAACCCTTAATTCCCCAAGCCCACTTCAAGCCCACCAAAAATACCCAACTAACCTAAACCAAACCGACCCACCCATCTAACTTAAAACTAATACCAGATAAGCCATTCGGTCAAACAATATCCTTTTCGGTCAAAGCCCCAATCCAAGAAGTCAAAATCCCTAAAGCTAATCCACCTCTTGTCTTCTTCCCTTATCCCGCCAAAATGAA
Organism: Artemisia tridentata subsp. tridentata; assembly: GCA_021014915.2. Taxonomy (NCBI): domain Eukaryota; kingdom Viridiplantae; phylum Streptophyta; class Magnoliopsida; order Asterales; family Asteraceae; genus Artemisia; species Artemisia tridentata. Next base: position 131,900,812 of record CP139509.1, on the reverse strand, counting down.
ACCAGACAAACCACCCCATCACTTTCCCCTACCTCTCCCCAAAACTTTCATCTTTTCACCACCTTCCCCATTCCCCAACACTGCTACCCTTCTCCTTATACCTCCCCACTCACGGGTTTCACCTCCACCTCATCAATCCGAGGGATTGTTTGGGCGCCAAAGTGAATTTAATGGCCAAGATCATCCAAATGCTATCCAATGGCTGAGAAAGGACTCCAAAGAAGCACAAGTGAAGACTTAGGTTTTAGCATTTAGTATAAATAGGGTTGCTTGTAAGCCAATTTGGGCAGTTAGTTATATAGTTTTAAATCGTTTTTCTAGTTCTTAAGTTTCCAGTTGTATTTTCAAGTTCTTAGCAGTTAATTCAAGTCACGTTTAAGTTATTGTTCTGTTTCAAATCATTTGTAACCTCAGTTTCAAGTTTAATCAAAGTTCAAGTTTATTTCCAAATCGTATTCACTTATTTTAAGCAATTTGAGTTAATTACAAGTCTCTGGTTCTTTATCATAAGCTCATATAAGCTTGTTGTAGCTTCTTGTGAGCTTATTTTAGTCTTCTCAGTCCTAATTCAGAAAATCCAAAAATAGTCAAACAAAGTCAAAGTTTACTGTAGGCTAGCTTATTGATAGCTTATCCCAACTTTTCTGAGTTTATAACTTACTATAAGGTTGGATTAATCTATCTTTGTTGGTAGCATCAGTGAACATCTCATTTTTACTTTATAACTCAAAAGCAGTCACATGTCCTAGTTTAGACCAATTCGTAGTGTACTTTAAGTAGTTAAGTAATTTTTAGTTAATAATCGTAATGTTAGTTTAATATCTTCAGTTGTATTTTCAAGTTTATTCAGTAATCAATTCAAGTTCCAACTTAGCTAATTGTCTCATTTCGATTCAGTTTAGTACTTAGTTTTCAGTTTCATAAGATTTCAAGTTTTCAAGTAATTCGTATCTAGTCACATAAGCTAGTTAGAGTCTATCACAAGTCTTCTTAAAACTTTCTATGAGCTCACAAAAGCTCCATATAGCTTTTTGAGAGCTTTTATAGCTTGTCACAGTTTCTATTTTCAAAAGTCAAATTAAAGTCAACTTTAGTAGTCAAATTTATTTAGAGCTTAATTTAGTTTGTGATTGACTTTTATCAGTGTAATTAAGATTAGTTAAAGTTCAACAAGCCAGGAATATCAATCACTTCATTTGTTTCTGTTTTAAAATATCATCACAGTTTAATTAAGGGTTGTTTGGCAACCAGGTCAAACAGGGTCAAAATCGAAGTGTAATTTTCCATAGGCATTGGGTCAGAGTTGATCATGCTTTGTTCTAATTAATTTAACACATTTGCAGTATAGTTTGGCTGTTTTGAGTGATTTTGCAGGTCAAAAGTTGAGTGTTGCAGTTATAGCTGCTGAGAAGCTACAACAAGCTCAGTATAAGCTGATCCAGCTTATGGGTCATTCTTAGTATTTTCCAGGTTCTATCTCAACTCTATATTCAGATCGTAGTTAGAATCTATAGTCTTTATTTGAAATTACCCCATATCAGTCATAGGTCCATATATGCAGCCAATTTTAATCCGATTTTTAGATAGGTTAGAGTAGGAATTAGATATTTCTTTTTGATTATAGACGTAGTTAGTAGTGTAAACTTGATCTGTTCAGCTGTTTGAGGAGTAAGTAGCTTAATTGCTGGCTTAATTTAGGCCTACAAAACACCTCAGTTAGCACCCAACTGCCCAGCACCACAGTCCTTTTGTTGTATTTTCGGGTTTTTACAGATTTTCAATATTTTCTAGGTAGCTTAATTTAAGTTAGTACAAGCTAAAATTTTGGATTTTAAATCTCCACTAGCTCATCTAATTGTAGTAATTTTCTTTAGATTTTAGGACTAGCGTATGATAGCTCTTTAAGCCCTTGAACTAGCCTAGTTTGCCCTGCATATTGAGTGTAGCAGCAGACCGCAGTGTTTTTTAGCTCACCTAGAGCTTATTTTTGAGCTTAATTTGAAGTAGAAAAAGCCAAAATAAATTAGATAAGCTTGTTTAATCGATTGTTATTAAGTTCTTCAAAAGAAAAATAAAAGTAAAAATAGTTTCAAATATTTGTAGTTAACCAGGTTCGAACCTGGGGTGTTTTCCAGTGTAAATCGTTTTAAGTTTTCCTTTTTTTACAAAGCAGTCCACGAGTTTCAGTTTTGTCCAGATCAGTCCCTGTCTTTCTTATAAACCGATTTTAGTTTAAAATAAGTTTCAGAAAAGTACAAATCAGTCCCTGTCTTTGTTTTAGTTTATTTAAAGTTTTAATTTTTACATTTTTGGCCCCTAAGCTTTTGTAGATTTTTATTTTTCTTTTATAAAAATTAGTTTTTATTGTATTTGTACCCCTAGGTTTAGTATTTCATTTATTTCAAGTTTTTAGCTTCGTATGTTTACCGTATTTATTTGCGTTTTCATTTATTTCAATTTCTGTTTTTATTTATTTAATTTCAATTACCACAACACCAAATAATCTCCAAATCAAATCATCAAGCATTTTAATTCCGAACCTAAAACAAAATCCTCGATTCACACCTCGCTGGGACACGACCCGGGTGATCACTTACCCGGTATCACACACATCACATTCACGGGTTTTGCAAGTTTTACTTTTTCTAAGGTTTGACTTGTCACTTCCCAAAGTATCACGTGTGCACGATACTATATTTATTTATATATATACTACACACGGATCAAATTTTGGCGCCGCTGCCGGGGAGGTTGTGTTGCGACAATATTGTTTAAGGTTTAAACGATTAGTGACTTGAGATCCTTCTTCACGAAGTTATCACTTCCAAAAAAAATTATAAAACACAAAAATATTTTTCTTTTCTTTTGTATATATATTATCATATAAAAACAAAAATACAAAAAGATTTTCCGTTTTTCTTGTTAAATTAATAAAACAATAAAAAATTTACCGTCGAAAACCAAGACAGAATACTACCTAACTGGGGGTATGACCATTAATAAGTTCCCAAACAAAAGATTAAAACTTGCCTTTGTGTCGCTTGCGAATTCGGCTCACCTTTGATTGATAAACAAACTAAAAAGGAGGTTCTAGGATGGTCTTGACATTAAATTGCAGACCGAAAGGAGCGGGTTTTTAAGGACATTTATTGCCCACCTTTGCTCCTCCGCCACCCTGTGCGTTTTTCTTTCAAAGAGCTACCGTACGCTTGTTTGATTTAAGGTTTAAGTTCACTTGTGTTTTGCCTCGGTCTTGTTTTAATTGAAATTGTTTTTGTTAGTGCATGCGCACTCGTTCTTCTCCGTCAACAAGTCCTTTACGTGAACTCGGGCATACCTCGAGAAGACGTAATCGAAGACGTAATCGTGGGCATTCCGCCCCAATAGCCGGACCCGAGATTCGTGCTATTCCCGTTCCTCCCATTGTCACAATGGCGGAGGATCGTACCATGTGTGAGCTTCTCCAAGCACCCACCGAGGGTTACGGAGATGCTATTGTTGTTCCGGCAATCGTTGCCGATAGCTTTGAGCTTAAGACCGGGTTGCTATCCTTAGTAACTTCGAGTCAATATTTCGGATTTGAGAGGGACGATCCTCATTCCCACATTCGATGGTTTAACAAGATCACCTCTACCATCAAATACCGAAATGTACCACAAGATGCAATCAAATTGCTTCTTTTTCCTTTCTCTCTCGAGGGGTCGGCCCGGACTTGGCTAGAAAAACAACCCCCTCGTTCTATTTTAACATGGGAAGATTTGGTGTCAAAATTTGTGAATGAATTCTTTCCTCCATCAAAAACCACAGCCCTTAAAAATGAAATCACCAAATTCACTCAAAAATTTGATGAATCCTTTAGTGAAGCGTGGGACCGTTTTAAAGAATTACTTCGCAAATGTCCTCACCATGGTTTCTCCGAGTTACATCAACTCGATACCTTCTACAATGGTTTGAACCATTCCGATCAAGACTCTCTAAATGCCGCCGCCGGTGGTAATCTCTTGTATCGGACGACTAAAGATGCTTTAGCCATCATTGAAAATAAGTCTAAGGTTCGTACTTCACGAAGCAAGCAAGTTGTTTCTCAAGTGAATGCTTCACCTTCTACTTCATCTCCCGTGAGTTCTTCTAGCACCGATGCTAAGATTGACAAACTCACGGAGGCTATTCAAGCTTTGGTTCTCTCCAAGCATAAGAAACAATCTTCCCCACAAACTTCTTCACCCACTCAAGTCAAAGCGGTGGAAGAAACTTGTGTCACTTGTGGTGGTCCTCATGCATATTACAATTGTACTGCCACCGATGGTAGTCATTGTGATGTTAATGCGGTATCCGGGTCTTTCAACCAAGGAGGTAATCAATACCGTCCTCAAGTTGACCCGAACTATCGTGTTAGCAATCAAAATGGACCACCCGGATTTTCTCAACCCAACAATCCAAATAGATTCAATCAAAACCAACCGAGAGGGCAAAATGTTCAAAACCAATTTCAAGCCCCGATCAATCAATACCCAAATCAAGGTGGTAATTTTAATCAAGGCTTTCAAGCTTCGAATTACCAAGCCCCAATTGCTTCCTCAAACGAACTTGCTAACTACATCAAAGCAAATGAAGCAAATTTGAGGTCAATGCAAAATCAAATCACCACCTTGAAAAATGATTTTCAAACTTCAATTTCAAAACAAGGTTATGAACTTAAAAATGAGCTTAAGAATACAAATCAAAAGATTGATCAATCTCAAAATAAAATTGAGAACATGTTTGCTAGTCTCATGTGTCAATTGAATCAACCTTCAACTTCAGGAACCCTTCCGGGAAATACCATTCCAAACCCGAAGGGTGAGTTGAAAGCTATTACCACTCGTAGTGGTAAGACAATTGATGGACCCTCGATTCCTACTCCTTCTCCGGTGAAGGAAGTGGAACGAGAACCCAAGGTGACAAAGGACAAAGTGCAAATTACTAGCCCACAAAGTACCGCAAATGTCCAACCTTCGGTCGTCCAATCTCCAATTCCGGAACCCGATGTTCCGAAGACAAATTCTAAGCCCTCGATTCCTTATCCTTCGAGGCTTAATGAACAAAAGCTCCGTGACAAAACTAATAGTCAAATGATGAAGTTTCTTGAAATCTTTCAAAAGATACACTTCGATATTAGTTTTGCGGATGCTCTTCTCTACATGCCAAAGTTTGCTTCAACATTTAAAAGTCTCCTTAGCAATAAGGAAAAATTGTTGGAATTGGCAAAAACTCCATTGAATGAGAATTGTTCGGCGGTGATTCTTAAGAAGTTACCCGAAAAATTAGGAGACCCCGGCAAATTTCTCATTCCTTGTGACTTCCAAAAGCTTGATGAATGCTTAGCCTTGGCCGATCTTGGCGCAAGCATCAATCTAATGCCTCTTTCCGTATGGGCAAAGCTTTCTCTACCGGAACTTACTGATACACGAATGACTCTCGAGCTTGCAAACCGATCGGTTACTGTTCCGAAAGGTATTGCCGAAGATGTCTTCGTGAAGGTTGGCAAGTTCCATTTTCCTGCTGACTTCGTAGTAGTCGATTTTGATGCCGATCCCCGTGTCCCCCTTATTTTGGGAAGACCATTCTTGAAAACGGCTCGTGCATTGATCGACGTCTACGAAGGTGAAATGACTCTTAGAGTCGGCGATGAAAAATTGGTCTTAAATATTGAGAGTACTTCAAAATATCCTTTCAAGCATGATAGCGAGTCAATTAACCAAATTGATATCATTGATACTACATGCGAGGAATATTTTCATGAAGTGCTAAGTGGCAATCCCACTTCTTCGGACCATACCAATGCTCTCTCTTCCCCTTCTCTCACTCCATTTGAGGGAAGTGACTTCATTTTGGAGGAGATTGAAGCTTGCTTAGCTTGTGATGTAACTCAATCGGAAATGGATGAAGGTGTGTTTGACATGGAGGGAGACCTTCGTCTAATTGAGAAGTTACTTAATGAAGATCCATCATCTCTCCCTCCGAAAGAACTTCATAATGAGGAAATCACATCTAGTGAGAATCCTATTGATCCACCGGAGGTCGAACTTAAGGACTTACCGCCTCATCTCGAATATGCATTTTTGGAAGGTACCGATAAATTACCCGTCATAATTGCTAAAGATTTAAATGATGAGGAGAAAACCGCTCTCATAAAGGTTTTAAAGTCACACAAGCGAGCCATCGCTTGGAAACTTTCCGACATTAAGGGTGTTAACCCGGAATTTTGTACACACAAGATTTTAATGGAAGATGACTTTAAACCAGCGGTTCAACATCAAAGAAGGGTTAATCCAAAAATTCACGAGGTTATCAAAAAGGAAGTTCTTAAACTCCTTGATGCCGGATTGATTTACCCTATCTCGGATAGTCCTTGGGTGAGCCCCGTTCATTGCGTACCTAAAAAAGGTGGCATTACCGTTGTTACAAATGATGAGAACGAGTTGATTCCAACTCGATTGGTGACGGGATGGCGTGTTTGCATTGACTACCGAAAGTTAAATGACGCCACCCGTAAAGACCACTTCCCTCTTCCATTCATGGACCAAATGCTCGAAAGACTTGCGGGAAACGAGTACTATTGTTTTCTCGACGGTTTCTCGGGTTACTTCCAAATTCCCATTGACCCGCAAGATCAAGAAAAAACCACTTTCACTTGCCCTTATGGAACGTTTGCCTACCGACGCATGCCTTTTGGCTTATGTAATGCTCCGGGCACGTTCCAAAGGTGTATGTTGGCCATTTTTCACGACATGGTCGAGAAAACTATGGAGGTCTTTATGGATGATTTCTCGGTCTTTGGGGATTCTTTCACCACATGTCTCTCCCATTTGGACAAAATGCTTCAACGTTGTGAAGACACTAATCTTTGTCTAAATTGGGAGAAAAGTCATTTCATGGTCAAAGAGGGCATTGTCCTCGGCCATAAGATTTCTAAGAGTGGGATTGAGGTCGATAAGGCTAAAGTTGATGTTATCGCTAAGCTACCTCATCCCACTACCGTCAAGGGTATTCGGAGTTTCCTTGGTCACGCCGGTTTCTATCGTAGATTCATCCAAGATTTTTCGAAAATCGCCCGGCCGATGACTCGTCTCCTTGAAAAGGAAACTCCGTTCGTTTTCTCACAAGAGTGCATTGAAGCTTTTCAAACTCTAAAGAAAAAGCTTACTGAAGCACCGATCTTAGTTGCCCCCGATTGGGACCTACCTTTTGAACTCATGTGTGATGCAAGTGATTTTGCCATAGGTGCGGTCTTGGGGCAACGAAAAGCAAAACATTTTCAGCCTATACACTATGCTAGCAAAACTATGACCGAAGCTCAAACACATTACACCACGACGGAAAAAGAATTATTAGCCGTGGTATATGCTTTCGAAAAGTTTCGGCCATACTTAATCTTGTCTAAAAGCATAGTGTATACGGATCACTCGGCTCTCAAATATCTCTTTGCAAAACAAGATGCAAAGCCGAGATTGCTCCGTTGGGTTCTCCTCCTACAAGAATTTGATATCACCATCCGTGATAAAAAAGGAGCCGAGAACCTTGCTGCTGATCATTTGTCCCGATTAGAGAATCCTCATCAAAGTGTGCTCGAGAAAAAGGAAATAAATGAAACATTTCCTCTCGAGACACTTAACGTGGTGTCTTTTCGTGGTGATTCTAGTACCCCATGGTTTGCCGATTTTGCAAACTACCATGCGGGAAACTTTGTTGTGAAAGGGATGTCGTCCCAACAAAAGAACAAATTCTTCAAAGATGTGAAGCATTACTTTTGGGACGATCCCTACTTGTTTAAAGTGTGTGCGGATCAAGTCATCCGGCGGTGTGTTCACGGCCAAGAAGCCGTTGAAATTCTTAAGGCTTGCCACAATGGACCCACGGGGGGACATCATGGTGCCAACTACACCGCCAAGAAAGTGTTTGATTCCGGTTTCTTTTGGCCCACAATCTACCGTGATGCCCATGACTTGGTCAAATCTTGCGACTCTTGTCAACGTCACGGGAAGATTTCTCAAAAAGATGAAATGCCACAAAACGTCGTTCAAGTTTGTGAAATCTTCGACGTTTGGGGCATTGACTTTATGGGCCCGTTCCCGTCTTCACGAGGGAACAAGTATATACTCGTGGCCGTCGATTATTTGTCTAAATGGGTTGAAGCGAAAGCACTCCCCACCAACGACGCTCGAGTAGTGTGCAAATTTTTGAAAACTCTCTTTGCTCGGTTTGGAACTCCACGTGCTATCATTAGTGATCGTGGTACGCACTTTTGCAATGATCAATTTGCAAAAGTCATGCTTAAGTACGGTATCACTCACCGTCTTTCTACCGCGTATCACCCACAAACAAGTGGACAAGTGGAAGTTTCAAACCGTGGTTTAAAAAGAATTTTGGAAAGGACTGTAGGTGAAAACCGTGCGTCTTGGTCGGATAAACTAGATGATGCACTTTGGGCCTTCCGTACAGCCTATAAAACACCCATCGGGTGTACTCCTTATAAACTTGTGTACGGAAAGGCGTGCCATCTACCGATCGAGCTCGAGCACAAAGCCTATTGGGCCTTGAAGCATGCAAACTTCGACCTAAAGTCCGCGGGTGATCACCGCAAAGTTCAACTCAATGAATTAAATGAACTTCGTGATCAAGCCTACGAGAATTCTTTGATCTACAAAGAAAAGACAAAGAAGATCCACGACTCCAAGATCAAAAACCGCGTTTTTAACGTTGGTGATCGAGTCCTTCTTTTTAACTCTAGATTAAAGATTTTCTCGGGCAAGTTAAAAACCCGATGGACTGGACCATTCACCGTTGCCAAAGTTTTTCCTTATGGTACTGTCGAGTTATCTCAAAATGACGGACCAAACTTCAAGGTGAACGGTCATAGGTTGAAGCATTATTTTGGAGGGGACATACCATCCATGGTTGTCCCGGATCTCCAAACTTTCCCCATGGACCAATGAATTCGGGGTCGAGTCAAGCTAGTGACTCGGTTATCAAAAACATTAGCAAAACATGGGTTCTCACCCGTGTCTCTGTTTTCTTTCTCTTTTCTACCACTAAGTGTGGGGGAGATGGTCTCTTCCACTCACTACCCCGTAGACTTTTTAATTGATTTTTCTCCCGGGCTGTTCAGGAACCCTTTGTTACAGTTGGCCGTTCACAAGCGGTTAGCTTGCGTGACAAACCTGATTGTTCGGGAGAAATAAACTCAATTCGGGGTCGAGTCAAGCTAGTGACTCGGTGATCAAAAACTCAAAGCACCATATGGGTTTTCACCCATATTTCTGACTTCTTTCTATTTTCTACCACCTAAGTGTGGGGGAGATGCCCCACATGTTGTATATATGAAAATTTTCAAAAAAAAAAAAAAAAAAAAAAAAAAAAAAAAAATGTGTATATAAAATAAAATGGCTATTCCTATTTCCCTTTCACGTTCTAAGTGTTGGTTTAACAACCAGTACTTTGAATATTGAGGGCAATATTCAGTTCTAAGTGTGGGGGGGAATTCTTGCGAATTTAATCAAATGTACCATCTAGCACCCCCATTTTAGCCAAAATTTTAAAAAAAAATTTTTCACTTAGAACGAAATAAAACGGTTATCAGTCCGCCATGTCTTACCCACAAAAGGATTGGCTAATCCAAGAGCAAACGGCTCTTGGTAAAGATGTCTCAAATCCGTTGATGGCTTGCAATTTGCCGAAAATTGTATGGTTTTTGACTCACCATATCCTAAAAAGATGAAGAGTGGCTAGCCCGCAAGATTATGGCTTGTGGTAAAGGCAGTGGAAAAACCATAATTGGTAATCAGCTCACCAAAGATAATATTGATAATTTATCTAAGAGTTGGCTAGTCCAGAAGCAAACGGCTTCTGGTAAAGACAAATCAAAACCGTTGACAGCTGATGGTTTGCTCAAAATCATTTGGTGATCATTGTACCAAGGTTCTTACTTGAACTAAAACAATTGGCTACTCCAGAAATGATGGATATCTGGTAAAGAGAAAAATCCATTAAAACTTCATAAAAGATTGCTAGGGACTAGCAATAGTTTAGTGTGGGGGATTGATGAGTGTCTAAATACTCATCATTTTTGTCTTATCTAAGCTGCCAAAACATTCAAAAACACTCAGAAATGCATCAAAATACTGAAAATATCCCAGGGATTGTGTTTTATATGTTTTAAATGCAAAATGTTTAAAAACAATTAAAAAACGAACAAAGTTTGCAAAATTGGCAGTTTCAGTCCCTCAAGTTTCAAAACTTGTCAAAATTAGTCCCTGAGCATTTGTTTTGTCAGACAAATCACCAAAGGTCCTTTTTAAATCATAAATTATCATATTTAGTCCTTTGGTGAAAAGTTTGAATAAATTACATCTTTGGTCCCTCAAGTTTGAAATCTGTCAAAAATAATCCCTGGGAATTTTAAAAGATAGAAAAGTGAAATTTTGGTTCTTGGATTATGGAAACATGGCAAGATTCACCCTTGATGTATTTTGGAAGATGTGCAAGATGGGTCCTCAAAAATTCAGGAATTGCAAGAATGGTCCTTGTGATTTATCTATAACAAACGGACCCAAAAATAAAATAACCAACCCCATCTATCCCAAAAATAAATACCCCAGCCCACATCTCACTCAACCCCAACCCACCTTAAAACTATCACACGCTTAACCCTTAATTCCCCAAGCCCACTTCAAGCCCACCAAAAATACCCAACTAACCTAAACCAAACCGACCCACCCATCTAACTTAAAACTAATACCAGATAAGCCATTCGGTCAAACAATATCCTTTTCGGTCAAAGCCCCAATCCAAGAAGTCAAAATCCCTAAAGCTAATCCACCTCTTGTCTTCTTCCCTTATCCCGCCAAAATGAAACCAGACAAACCACCCCATCACTTTCCCCTACCTCTCCCCAAAACTTTCATCTTTTCACCACCTTCCCCATTCCCCAACACTGCTACCCTTCTCCTTATACCTCCCCACTCACGGGTTTCACCTCCACCTCATCAATCCGAGGGATTGTTTGGGCGCCAAAGTGAATTTAATGGCCAAGATCATCCAAATGCTATCCAATGGCTGAGAAAGGACTCCAAAGAAGCACAAGTGAAGACTTAGGTTTTAGCATTTAGTATAAATAGGGTTGCTTGTAAGCCAATTTGGGCAGTTAGTTATATAGTTTTAAATCGTTTTTCTAGTTCTTAAGTTTCCAGTTGTATTTTCAAGTTCTTAGCAGTTAATTCAAGTCACGTTTAAGTTATTGTTCTGTTTCAAATCATTTGTAACCTCAGTTTCAAGTTTAATCAAAGTTCAAGTTTATTTCCAAATCGTATTCACTTATTTTAAGCAATTTGAGTTAATTACAAGTCTCTGGTTCTTTATCATAAGCTCATATAAGCTTGTTGTAGCTTCTTGTGAGCTTATTTTAGTCTTCTCAGTCCTAATTCAGAAAATCCAAAAATAGTCAAACAAAGTCAAAGTTTACTGTAGGCTAGCTTATTGATAGCTTATCCCAACTTTTCTGAGTTTATAACTTACTATAAGGTTGGATTAATCTATCTTTGTTGGTAGCATCAGTGAACATCTCATTTTTACTTTATAACTCAAAAGCAGTCACATGTCCTAGTTTAGACCAATTCGTAGTGTACTTTAAGTAGTTAAGTAATTTTTAGTTAATAATCGTAATGTTAGTTTAATATCTTCAGTTGTATTTTCAAGTTTATTCAGTAATCAATTCAAGTTCCAACTTAGCTAATTGTCTCATTTCGATTCAGTTTAGTACTTAGTTTTCAGTTTCATAAGATTTCAAGTTTTCAAGTAATTCGTATCTAGTCACATAAGCTAGTTAGAGTCTATCACAAGTCTTCTTAAAACTTTCTATGAGCTCACAAAAGCTCCATATAGCTTTTTGAGAGCTTTTATAGCTTGTCACAGTTTCTATTTTCAAAAGTCAAATTAAAGTCAACTTTAGTAGTCAAATTTATTTAGAGCTTAATTTAGTTTGTGATTGACTTTTATCAGTGTAATTAAGATTAGTTAAAGTTCAACAAGCCAGGAATATCAATCACTTCATTTGTTTCTGTTTTAAAATATCATCACAGTTTAATTAAGGGTTGTTTGGCAACCAGGTCAAACAGGGTCAAAATCGAAGTGTAATTTTCCATAGGCATTGGGTCAGAGTTGATCATGCTTTGTTCTAATTAATTTAACACATTTGCAGTATAGTTTGGCTGTTTTGAGTGATTTTGCAGGTCAAAAGTTGAGTGTTGCAGTTATAGCTGCTGAGAAGCTACAACAAGCTCAGTATAAGCTGATCCAGCTTATGGGTCATTCTTAGTATTTTCCAGGTTCTATCTCAACTCTATATTCAGATCGTAGTTAGAATCTATAGTCTTTATTTGAAATTACCCCATATCAGTCATAGGTCCATATATGCAGCCATTTTTAATCCGATTTTTAGATAGGTTAGAGTAGGAATTAGATATTTCTTTTTGATTATAGACGTAGTTAGTAGTGTAAACTTGATCTGTTCAGCTGTTTGAGGAGTAAGTAGCTTAATTGCTGGCTTAATTTAGGCCTACAAAACACCTCAGTTAGCACCCAACTGCCCAGCACCACAGTCCTTTTGTTGTATTTTCGGGTTTTTACAGATTTTCAATATTTTCTAGGTAGCTTAATTTAAGTTAGTACAAGCTAAAATTTTGGATTTTAAATCTCCACTAGCTCATCTAATTGTAGTAATTTTCTTTAGATTTTAGGACTAGCGTATGATAGCTCTTTAAGCCCTTGAACTAGCCTAGTTTGCCCTGCATATTGAGTGTAGCAGCAGACCGCAGTGTTTTTTAGCTCACCTAGAGCTTATTTTTGAGCTTAATTTGAAGTAGAAAAAGCCAAAATAAATTAGATAAGCTTGTTTAATCGATTGTTATTAAGTTCTTCAAAAGAAAAATAAAAGTAAAAATAGTTTCAAATATTTGTAGTTAACCAGGTTCGAACCTGGGGTGTTTTCCAGTGTAAATCGTTTTAAGTTTTCCTTTTTTTACAAAGCAGTCCACGAGTTTCAGTTTTGTCCAGATCAGTCCCTGTCTTTCTTATAAACCGATTTTAGTTTAAAATAAGTTTCAGAAAAGTACAAATCAGTCCCTGTCTTTGTTTTAGTTTATTTAAAGTTTTAATTTTTACATTTTTGGCCCCTAAGCTTTTGTAGATTTTTATTTTTCTTTTATAAAAATTAGTTTTTATTGTATTTGTACCCCTAGGTTTAGTATTTCATTTATTTCAAGTTTTTAGCTTCGTATGTTTACCGTATTTATTTGCGTTTTCATTTATTTCAATTTCTGTTTTTATTTATTTAATTTCAATTACCACAACACCAAATAATCTCCAAATCAAATCATCAAGCATTTTAATTCCGAACCTAAAACAAAATCCTCGATTCACACCTCGCTGGGACACGACCCGGGTGATCACTTACCCGGTATCACACACATCACATTCACGGGTTTTGCAAGTTTTACTTTTTCTAAGGTTTGACTTGTCACTTCCCAAAGTATCACGTGTGCACGATACTATATTTATTTATATATATACTACACACGGATCAATAAGATAAGAAGAGAAGAGAATTGGAAGGAATTCATTTCATACGATTGAGAGACAAAGCTTACGCTACATACATGAAAACCAACCATAAGAATGAGCACCTAAGCCTTCTATTTATAGGCAACACATTAGGGCAACCATGTGCTTAGGTGCTTCTAGAAGTAATTACATTAAGATGGGCGGTCCATGGGCTTCTAATGGACCGCACCATTAAACTAAACATAAAGCCATATACGCAACATTCTTCGCAAATGACAAAGACTTGAATGAATTGCGAAATGTGTTCCTAACAATCTCCCCCTAAGTCTTGGTCATAAATGTTGCACGACGTCATCTTTGCTTCTTTGGCTTCTGACGTCTTTATAATCTTTGTTTCTTTGTTCTTGTTCTAAGATGATATGATGTTGTCTTGATCTGCCAATCTCCAACGTCTTCTCATCTTCTCCATCATGCTCATATGTCTTTGACTTGTTTTCTGCAACATGTTCTCACTTTTCATTCTTTAACTTGAGAAAGGTTGAGGTGCTTGAACTTTTAAATTTACTATATCATATGTTGAACTTTTGTTGTTACTGAGTCTTTGAGAGAACATTTCTTCAAAATATGAGCATGATGGAGTCTTGATGGTCGAACTCCAGATCTTCCGCAGCAGCAGCAGCAGCATCAGTACGAACCAACCGGTACTTACAGGCTCAGACTTGAGATTGTCAACAGCATAGTGTGAAGACTTTCTCAAGTCCTGACCCAGGCCGTTCTGAACCGGATTCCCCCGAAAGGGATAACACAGACACACCGAAGTGCACCCACGATTCAATGAGTCGCTGGAGATCACCCCACGACTGTAGACCGTTTGGAGCAAACACTAAGCGTAACCCACAATGAGTTACCGAAGTGACCTGCTGTCAGGGCTGTTTGATGTTGACCCTGGCAGGATTTCCATTCAATCATTGATAATCACAATTGTGACTTCTCTCATGAATGTTCTTGGCAGATTGCTAAGATCTGCGAAGGACACTTTCCTAATTTACAACTGATGCCCATGATGTAGAACACCAGAGTAATTCTAAGTGTACCTAAGAGATCTTTGATGAATCTCATGGCTCTAGACTCAATTAGTGCACATTTTTTTGGTCGTCGGAGGCGTGGAGCAGATTGCCTCCTTTTCAATATCAACACTCTCGTAATGAGAGGTCGATAGATTATGAAGGGTTCTCCGTGTGAATGAAACAAATGTCTGTTGAGAGACACTTGAGTGGCTTAGAAGGTTTAGTGCAGTGCGTCACTGGTTCCATGACGTCTTTTGTCTTCAATACCGGTGATGCTCATCAACCAGTAGATTATGAATTGAACTCGGTGTCTGCCCTAAGGTTGAACAAATGGAGGGCTATTTCTTTTCACCCTTTTCTTTGCTTTTCTTTTTCATTCTTCAACCCCTTCTTTCTCCGTTCATTTCATTTCTCCTTTTTTATATCATACCTAGGACTTTCTAGTTCTAAACTATTGGTATTGTCCTTGGGTAGATCCCTCCGGCTCTGGCGGATCATAGGACGGTTTCCCTAACCTTAGTCACCTTATAACTCCATGACTATCCTAATGATGCCATAAACCAAACCATTGAAAATCTCTCAAAAATGTAGATGATAATAAAGATATTTTGTTGACACCTTGAGAGTTTGATGATTTTCAGAAAGACTCCCCCTTAACATGTGCACATAAGTAATAAATTTGAAATTTGCACATGTCGGAAAGAGTTGGCACTTTTGAATTGATTGATTTTCAATGAACATGATCATCGCGAGACACGCTTACATCACTAGTAGAACTAGCTTGAAATTATTACCCATCCAGATCACATTCAATGAAAATCGCTCGAAATCGGTACATTCTACTCAGACACGTCCGTTGCGAGACACGCTTACATCACCAGATAAACTGGCTTGAAATTATTACCCGTCCGGGACATGTCCTTTCGACTACTGACTTTCCTACCGTCAATTCGAGGGTCAATTCTGAGTTTGAGCACTAGTGAGAGTCCAGCAATGAGACACCATATTTTAATCATCTTTTACTTCTCCCCCTCAAAAATAGCATACTCATGATGTTTTTGAAAAACGTTATGATTAAAATATGCTGATTTTTGAGTTTTAGGGAAGAATTTCAAGAACTTTTATATTTCAGAACAAAGATTATATTTTCAAATACTCCCCCTTGACGAGGGAATACTTGTTCTTATGAGCAGAATGTTTGAAAAACTTTAGAAAACATTCTGGTTTAATTCTGCTCATAAATAAGAAGCTTTCGCTCCTTTTTCAGGATTGAGGCACTGAAGCGTACCTCAGGGTCCTTTCTTTGGGGTCCGGGTTGTACACTGTTATGTGTGCACAAGCCGTAATGTCACTGTCATATTATGATAATAATGAGAAAGAATGACGAAAGTATTGAAATCAACTTCTTACATCAACCGCCTTTGCCAAATGTGGTGAATTTTGGGTCCGTCCTCTGAAATAGCCTTATGGGAAATGGTGGACGACCGCCAACATAGGTCTCGAGCCTCCTCATCTGATCTCTGCGGTAGAGCCTCTCTTCTATCTTCCAGATAAAATTCTTCACTTGCCTTAGCTGAGGATTATTCCATCTCTTACTTTTATCCAATTTATGATCATGAACTCTAAGAACTAACCCATCACGTACGCTTTTCAGTGTCTCATCACAGAACTTGTGAACTTCATTGAATGCCAAGAAACGGTTTATTGATGTTGCACTTCTGTAGATGAAACCGAACATTGGGTCATTCTTCATCATGTATTGAGAATCTTTGTTATCAGCAAGATGAAACATAGGCACCTCAAGATTAAGCTTTTTCTGATAACTTTCCACTCTGAGCTGAAAATCCTCAACACACTCTTTGATAACCGTTCTTCTTATGAAATGACATATAGCCGTGCTAAAAGCATATAGAAGATCGGTGTTGAGATGATTCAGCTTTCCTTGCACTTTCATGAGATACATGTCTTCAATATCATTGAGACTGAGGTCTCGAAAGTCTGCTTCTGTGAATGTGTAAAGCAAGCCGTCTTGTCTACGGACAATGATCTCAGATAGGAATGTGTAGTCATACTTTTGTGATCCTTTAACACTAATCACTGCCTTGATGCGTAGATTACTGAACACCTTTTCATGAGACGTTAGGCTGAGTTTATACTTGTACCACGTCTTTCTTTTGTCAGGCCAGTGGTAAATTCCAAGCTCAGCGTCACGATCATATTTCACTTGATGTTTGATGAAGATATTGTGGTGTCTTGCAGTTTCCTCAATGGCAGGATTGTGGTAGGTTGCAGCAGGAGTAAATGTGATTGAGGTGGCATATTTGGTCTTGCTGGAAGCTCCATGCACGAGTAGTTCGAGATCTTGATTGAAAAAGAATGTGAAAGGGATTTGTGAAGTTCCATGATATTGTCTGATCACGGGAAGTGGCTTCGTCCAGTCTGTGATATATGGACGGTTCTTGGAGTCACGGCCATCTTCCCTGAATACGTATGGATTTGTCCAGTCGAATTCACTTGACATTGCACGGGCAATGTTTTCAAGGTGATACTTTAACTCAGATGCGCTTGCGGATTTATCTTTTAGAAGAAGGAAGGCATCATTTTTAATCCGACGAAGTTCTCTTTTTGTCATCTTCTTGATGTGTAGAGCATGTTTGATTTTATGTGTAAATTCAAACGTGCTATCTTCAAGTTTGGAAGCTTCGTCTTCGTGGATCTGAGCACTTGCAAGATGATCAAACCAGTCATTACCTTGCATATCTTCATTTGTTTCCAGCCATGTGACTACAGCCGGTTCTTTGGAATCTTTCTTGCTGTTTGAAGATTTTGACTTTGGTGATGGTTTTGGTGGTGAGAGAGGTTGATCAGCTTGTGGTTGAAAATCCATATCTTCAGCCGTGAAATGCTCAAAGTGATGCTCTGTTGCCATTGGACCAAAATCTTGATTCTTTGGAGGTAGAGATGATGTGGTGTTTCCTGTTGGCTCCTGAATGTGAATCCCAGACCCGCTTTTGTGTTTCTTTGATGTAAGGTTTGGGTCTTGGTCTTCATCATCCTCGTCACGAATTCGTTTTCCCTTGTCAGTAGCGGCCTTGCTAGATTTCTTCTCAATATGTGTCTGAAGAGTAGTGATAAGGTTGATTTCTTCTTGAGAAGGAGATATGATAGCGAAGAGTCTGTCGAGAAGCACGAGTTCGATTTCTTCAGTGGTGGGATCTTGAATTGGTTTGGATTGTGGAGTAGAAGCGATGACTTCTTTGATTTTGTTTTCAAGTTGTGCATCGATGTGTTCATTAATATTTTTCTGAAGATCAGGAAAATATTTCTTGACATAATGCCTTGTTTTATTTTTGACTTTATCTTCGATATTATAAGCAAGGAACTCATCCATCTCCTTCTAGGTTTGCTGCATCTCTTCCACCTGTGCAGACAGATTTTTTACTAAGGTTTGCATCTCAGTCATTTGTTCTCTTAGCTTGAACTCTTTCTGAGCTTGAACAAGTTTGGCTGCTTTCTTAAGTTTCTTAGCGAGGGGTGAGAGGACTTCAATTCTAGTGACCTTGGCAATCTTACTCACATACTTATCTTTTATAATTGCTTTTATGCTTTTAGCCATTGTTGGCTTTGCTTTTGGTGATGGAGGTTTTGTTGGTGATGGAGTGAGTGATGGAATTGGTGCTTTAGCGTTAGTTGTAGAGTCTTTTGGTTCCGAGTTGGGAGGAGAGTCCTTTGGAGATGATGATGGAGGTCTTGGAGAGTGGGGAGGTGACTCAGAAAGTGTTTTGGGTTTGGGAGAAGGAACTGGAGGAGTTTGAGCTCTTGGTTGTTGTTGTAGAGGTTCATCAACATCCATAGTATGATGAGGTGGGGTGATAATGTAATTATCAGCTTCTTCATCTTCTTCTTTCTGTTTTCTTTTAGCTTCTTCTTTCCTCTTCAATTCTGCTTCAGCATCTACCTCTAGTTCATTGGCAGCATCTGTAGACTTCTTCCAAGTAATTTCCCGTTCCTCTTCAGAGTTGTCCCAATCATCATTGTCGTCTTGATGTTGTGGTTCTTTTGGGATGTCATCAAACATAGAGTCCGAAATTTCATGATCTGTAAGAATTATTTCTTTCTCCGTTTCAGACTTAGTTTGAACTTCCAAGTCGGGTTGATTAACCGAGCTTGGTTGTTGAGGTATAATAGACTCAGGCCTCACAGGTTGATTAACCGTATTGAACTGAGCTGTGGTGGTAGCAGTTTCAAACCCTCCGAGTTGATTACCCGGATTAGAATGGGTTGAGGCTGCTTCGGGAATAACTCCTGATCCTCCTGCTCCCTTAGCTATCTCCTTTTGCTTTGCTTCTTCCATTTCCTTCATTGTTTTAACTTGTAGATCAGCTCTTCTTTGTTCATCATCTTTCATTGATCTTCTGCTAGCCACCATTGCATTCTTCATATCAATTTCTGTTTGAAACTGAGCTAATTTCTCATCCATAAACACTTCCTTTTCTGAGTCAGAATCTTCAGAGGAGTCAGAGGTTTCATAATGAATTCCAATATCTTCAACTTTTGGCTTAGGAGCTGTCTTTACTCTTCTCTTGAGTGGTCTGGGAGGTTGTTTCTTTATGGCACCTGATGCACTCCCAGTTCTACTCCCAGCTCTACTGCTTTTGGAACGAGTTTTGGAAGATCCCGTTCCTTCAGACAGTTTGGTGATTCCAACGAGCTTCTTTTCATAAGCCTTGTCGTATTCCATGTAAGCTGAAGTTTCTTTGATTTCTTCTGTAAGTAATACCTCTAGCAGTCTTAAACCTTGCTTGTGAGTGTTGTCTTTAGGAAAATACACAGAGTTGAAAGTTGTGTCCATACTGATCACATGCATTTCCCTGTCTTGAGGTCGAGGAGAAATGTCGTGATTCTCATCTATGAGAAGACTTATCAGCATTTTGGTGTATCGGACGAAAGGGATTCTTGATAATGGTTTCTTAATTTGAGCTCTTATCAGAAACACCAAATCTTCCCAGATGAGAGCAGCAAAGTCAAGTTTGTGCTTAGTGACTATACCCCAGAAGAGTTGAGCATGTGATAGTCTTGGATGTTCATGTCCATTATCTCTTCCTGAGACTGATCGAATCACTATGTAGTACATTGTTCTCCATGGTTGTGGAATGGATTTTGCATTGATGTTTGAGATTATTGTAAGAGGAAGATCGGGTTGTTCATCGTAACCAATGCCAATGAAAAAGTTGAGAATGTCTTGTTCTGATGGTGCAGGCCAATATCTGTGTGATGTTTCAGGTGGTCCTGGTAGTGATAATGCTTTGCGTAGATGTGCGGGTGTAACTGTGACTTTTTTTCTGTCAAGAATGCATGTAAAGAATCTGTCACGGTCATCAAGCTTGATAGTACTCCACATCTGATGGATGTACAATTCTGGAACACTATCTGAGTTCTCTAAGATACTTTTGCATTCATGACTTTTGAGAATCTCAATGGCTATTAAGCAGCTTGGTTCAGCACATTTGATTTTGTCAAAGACAACTCTTGAATTGTTTTTCCCATATTTAGCCGTGAACCCTTGAGGAAACAGATCTGCTTTGGTGATCATGGGTAGAGTTTGTGGTTCTTGTGCAGCCATTGTGATTGATCTGAAACATCATTAAGACACCATTTTGCAAGATATATGTGTGTTAGCATTAGTTTATACTAAGTGTTGCACATGATATCTGTATTTTAGCATGACATTTTAACTTGAGTTGATGAATGATCGTTTATTTTGTCACAAGGAAACCTTCTTTTTCATTTGACAAATCCATGGGAAATTGATAAGTTCTTTAGAAATTGACAATTTCACCATATTTTTCGCATTTCATGTTTACTCAAAATTATGTTATCACGCTACTTGCAATGGAATCCTATGACATAACCGAGCATTTTGTCCAAGTTATAACATATTTTATCCACAAGAACGCATAAATCAAACTGCTAGTGTACGCGTGTTCTTCATAAACCCTTATGATCAATAAACACATCTGTGATGTTTCTGGGTACATTCTTAACATGCAAACATTCAATTCAAGTCACAATAACAACAAGCCAACACATTAATTACATCAAAACACTTTCAAACGATTTTGCCCAATTCGTGCTCTAAAACCCTAAATCAAGAACAATCAATAATATGCGATTCTGGGAACAATTAAGCATGCATACAACGATTACCATAACATACTAAGCCTAATCGTACAAGCAATCATATCAGAAACACATTTAATCGATTATCCCCAATTTAGCGCAAGCCCTAGATTTAAAACAATTATTTTAGACAAATTCCACCGTTGGATTGCAAAACCCTTCAAAACCGTTTGTTATAATCCTGAAACAATCGTAAAAACACTCACAGATTCACTAGATCTTGAATGGATGGTCAGATTCAATGAGAGCCGTTTGATGTGTTTGGTGAGGAGAGTAAATGCGAGGGTGTTTGATGTCAGAGAAGTAAATGATATTTGACTGTGGTCAAATCTATGACTGTTTTATTTAACTTTTCTAAACTTTACCCTATTGTCACATTTAGTCCTCTAACCTTGAACTTATGCATTCATAGTCCTATCCCACCAAATTAACTAACTCTAAAGTCCCAAATTTGTCCAACTAGGCACACTATTTTTCCATCTTATGATCACATCACCAAAAACTTTGTGAAGCAACGATTTTAGAAAGCATGCAAGTACAAATTTTAAAAAATTTTAAATGTTGTGTCTCCCCCTCAACACTTGTTCGAAAATAATATTTGACATGTTAAAAAAATTGGAACAAAGTGTTGTAAAAGAGGTTTGTACTTGCATTTTTTTTTAAATATATATTTACAGTGATAGTTTGGATGTTTGACTCATTTAATTGTTTTTGAGAAAATTTTCCAAATCATTTGGAGTCAAACATCTCATACCAATCCGGTGAACCAGATCCACAAATCTTGCATGGGGCAAGGCTTTTGTGAACAGATCCGCCAGTTGGTGTTCAGTTCCCACAAAATACAATTCAACATTACCCTTTTCCACGTGTTCCTTGATGAAATGGTATCGGAGATCAATATGCTTAGACTTGGAATGCTGCACGGTTTTGCATGAAATAGCAATGGCACTCTTGGAATCGCAATACATCAGAATCTTGTTGAAGACGTATCCGTAGTCCATCAGTTGTGATCGCATCCAAATGACTTGAGCACAGCAGGCAGACATGGCTACATATTCAGATTCTGTTGATGATAATGATGTATAGTCTTGTTTCTTTGATTGCCAAGAGACGAGCTTGTCACCCAAGAATTGAACTCCCCCTGATGTACTTCTGCGTGTGTCTAAGCACCCTGCATGGTCAGCGTCTGAAAAAGCTACAAGTGCAAGACCAGAATCCTTTGGATACCAGATCCCCAAGTTAATGGTTCCCTTAATGTATCGAAGGATTCTTTTTACGGCTGACAGATGCCGCTCAGTCGGTCTAGACTGATATCGGGAGCAAAGGTATGTGGCAAATACAACATCCGGTCTGCTAGCTGTGAGATACATGATCGACCCAATCATACAACGATACTTCGTAGGATCAACGGGAGTCCCATGTATGTCAGCATCTAACTTCGGGGATGAGTAGGACATTGGGGTATTATAGGTGTCACAGCTGGTCATACCATGCTTTTTCAGGATTTCCTGAGCATATTTTGACTGACTTAGAAATATACCACGGGGCGATTGGTGAACCTGCAGTCCTAGGAAGAACTTCAGCTCACCCATCATAGACATCTCAAAGTTTAGTTTCATTAATTTAGCGAAAGCGTTTGAATATTTTTTATGGGTTGAACCAAAAATAATATCATCCACATATATTTGTACAATGAGAATGTCCTCCCCGTGTGTC
This sequence comes from Artemisia tridentata subsp. tridentata, assembly GCA_021014915.2. Taxonomy (NCBI): domain Eukaryota; kingdom Viridiplantae; phylum Streptophyta; class Magnoliopsida; order Asterales; family Asteraceae; genus Artemisia; species Artemisia tridentata. Next base: position 131,878,253 of record CP139509.1, on the reverse strand, counting down.
TGTATAAATAAAGTCGGGTCAACAGAGCCTTTGGTAAAATGATTGGCAAGAAGAAATGCAGATAGTTTATCGTACCATGCCCTCGGGGCTTGTTTAAGGCCGTAAAGGGCTTTCTTTAGCCGATATACGTGGTTCGGATGTTCGTGGTCCACGAAGCCCTCTGGTTGTGTGACGTACACCTCTTCACAGAGTTGACCATTCAGAAATGCCGTCTTCACGTCCATCTGGTAAACCGTTATGCTCTTGTGAGCCGCGTAAGCCAGGAACATGCGAACTGCCTCGAGCCTTGCAACCGGAGCAAACGATTCTTCAAAGTCGATACCCTCTTCTTGACTGAATCCTTTTGCTACGAGTCGGGACTTGTTACGAATCACTGTACCATCTGCATCCAGCTTATTTTTCCAAATCCATTTCAATCCAACAACATACACTCCATCTGGTCTTTCAACTAATTCCCAAACTTCCAAACGTTTGAATTGTTCCAGCTCTTCTTGCATGGATTCAATCCAGTTGTCATATGTAAGGGCTTCTTTGATGTTTTTAGGTTCAGATTGACAGACAGTGAGTGCATACATGCAGTGTTCACCATCTGAGTAGAGTTTTTGTCTTGTCATTACTGGATTGTCAGGATTTCCAATTACGTTTACCAAGGGATGATCTCTTGTCCATTTGTGGGTGGATGGAAAATGTTGAATGTTGTTATGCAGATATGACGGATCCATATTGCTAGAGGATGATTCTCCAGTTTCTGGAATGGTTGGTGGTGGAGCAAATGGATTGAAGAATGCATTCCCGTCATAATCTGAAGGTGTGGGAACTTGGTTAGAAGTGGGGGAAGAATCTTCAACTGCAGGTGGAGGTGTTTGAACCATAGATGATGAGGGTTCAGGTTGAGGTGCATTGTTATCAACTGCTGTAGAAGTAGTTGCAGATTGATCAGGTGCTTGATGTTGGACATGTTGAGCAGCGGAACTGGTGGAAGCATCTGATGCACTATTAACACGACCTTCATCAAACATTGGTGCAAACAAATCTTCCAGATCCTTCCTGTTAAAGGGTAGGGGTGCAGCCAAAGATTCAGGGAAGTTTAAACGGTTATGTTCGGGTTCTAAGCGGTCTTTCTCAGAAGCCATCTCCGTGAGTTCATCAAAATTTGCGTGTATAGTCTCTTGAATTTCCCCGGTCCGACGATTCCAAATTCTATATCCCTTAGAATTCTCACAGTAGCCAACGAATATCCCAATGTCTGCTTTAGCCTTAAGTTTACCAAGATCATCTCTATTATTCTTCGGGTAACACAGTGCTCCAAAGACATGAAAGTAGTTGATGTTTGGTTTTCTGCCTTGAATGAGCTCATATGGAGTTTTGTTGTGTCGTTTGTTGATCATGCAGCGGTTCTGGGTATAACAGGCAGTATTGATAGCTTCAGCCCATAAGTAGTCTGGTAATTGGGCATTGATCAACATTGTTCTAGCTGCTTCCACAAGCGTACGGTTTCGTCTTTCAACTACACCATTCTGTTCGGGAGTGCGAGCAATTGAATATTGATGAACAATCCCATGCTTCTCAGTGTATTCCCGAAGGGTTTATTCTTAAATTCAGTGCCGTTGTCTGTTCGAATGATCCTGACAGTGTTACGGACTTGAACTTGAATCTTCGTAAGAAACGTGATGACCATTGAAGGAACTTGATCTTTTGTCCGAAGAAAGTAGACCCATGTCCATCGTGAGTAATCATCCACTATTACCAAAATGTACCTTTTCCCGTTTATAGTTTGAACCCGCATTGGACCACACAAATCCATATGTAGCAGCTGTAGGATATGATCAGTGCTGTGTTCTGTTTTGGGAGGAAAGTGAGCACGGTGACTTTTCCCTTGTTCACATGCAGAACACAAATGATCTTTGGCATATCTGAATTTGGGTAATCCGTCAACCAATTTATTCCTTGCAAGGTCAGTCATGGTTTTGAAATTGAGATGAGACAATCATTTATGCCATAACCAAGCCTTTGTGGGATTAGCCTTGGAGAGTAAACAGATAGGAGATGAAGTTTTCATGCCTTCAAAGGATATGGTATATAGACTGGTTCCTCATTTTCCTTTCATCAAATCATTTCCTTAAAGATCACGAATGAAGCAAGTTTTCTCCCTAAATGCTACTTCTAATTCTCCGTCACAGAATTGTCCCACAGAGAATAGATTGTGACCAAGGCCTTCAACATAATATACACGACTGATCTCGATGTTCCCATTAACATAATCTCCATAGCCCATGATTGCTGCGAAGTGATCATTCCCGAACTTGACCGTTCCAATGAACTTTGCGATAAAGTTTGTGAGAAGCTTGAGGTTGCCGGTCATGTGTCGGGAACACCCGCTATCAACAATCCAGAGGACAATTTGTATCACCTGCATCACAAATATTGGAAACAGGTGGAGAATTGGTAACGGTTGGACCCGTTGGGTTAGTAACACAAGATTTAATTATCTTAGGAACCCATGTAAAACTTGCTGTGTTTTGTAACCAACGTTGCCATGTCCAACTAGTCTCAGCCTTTTTCCTAAGAAATGCACTAGGTGATTTGATTGTCTTGGGTTTGGCTATGGGTGTATCTATGGTTTGCTCAGAAACTACTAGTGGTGGTTTCCCTAAAATGGACTTGGCAACAGTTTTGAGCCTAGAGGAAGAGCCACTAGTTCGTTTCTTTTTTCGTTTCAACAGAGTTTTAGCAATGCAGTTTTGATGATCACCAGATAATATACTAGCACGACAAACAATACAACTAGCATCAACCATAACATCATCATTAACATTCATAGATTTAACGTTTGTTACATCATTACTAGAATTAGACTTAGAGAAGTTTGATTCTATTCCTGACATTACATGTGTTTTATTCAAACTACTTGCTTTAACTTTAACTTCTGCAGACTTAGATGATCCATTCCTAGGTTTTCGGACTCTACGCTTCTTTTGTTTCTTGTAGGTCTTGGAGTTGCTAGCCTTAGACATGGTATCTAATCCTGTGGAAATTGAAGTAGTTTCATTAGTGGTTAAGTCTGATGCTTGGGTAATTGCCTTGTCTACTGCATACATCCCTGGGGCAATCTTATAAACTTTTGCTTTGCCTTTGTCTAAACCTCTGATTTTCTTTTTCAGATCAACAATGATGTGTTGGTATTCTTGATTTTTTGAATCTAAAATTCTGTTGAGGCGAACTGTGTCATTTCTCTTTTGAATAATTTCATCCAGATCCTTTTCATATTCAAACAGTTTATGTCTTAAGACATCATTTTCATTTTGATTCTCACTTTCAGAAGTATGACTGTTTTGAAATGACAAAGATGTTTTTAGATGTTGGTAATTTAATTCAAATATGACACTTTGATGTTGACACCAGTCAAGCCTCTTTTGAAGGTTGAAAACTTTATTTTCCACATCATGGTTGATTTGACGAAGATCCTCATTCTCTTTTTCCAAATTATTTATCTCCATTTGCAACAGCTCAACATTTACAGCATGATCATTCACAAGTAACTCATTGCATGACTCATAAAGCGAATTCATTATCACAGAAACAACGTCATAACACAGAACTTTTTCTAAGAGTCGATCATTTTCTTTTGCTAAAGTTTTCTTTTGAAGTTTTTGTCTTTGAACTTTGTCGTCTTTATCTTTGAAAATGCTCTTCATAGATGCTACTTCCGTTTGTAATTCTTGTTCCCATTGTGTTGCACATTTCTTCAGATGTTTGACATGAGGCAGAATTTTCTTTTGAAGAATATCTCTCTTTTCTTTCGCGACTGGGGAAAGAAAAGTAGAGACTTCGATTTGAGAACTAAACTCAATTTCATTCTCCAAAAGAAATATGTCTTCCATAAATGTCTTAAAATATCGAAGAATTCGACATTCTTGAGGCATTTGTGGATCAACATCATCCTCTTTCAAAGCATCCTTGAGATGTGTAACAGTTTTGGACACAGGAATTACTGAAGAAGAAGCATGTATGTAGGTGTTTAACAACGTTTGTTCTGGTTTGTCCTTTGGAGGGACAAATGATTTACTTATATGAGGTCTTGCATTATAATCATAATGAACTCTGGAAAAATCTTTGTCTATTTTTGGTCGACTCTCAAGTTCTTTTTGACGTTCAAGATGTGCAAGTTCTTCATCATTACTAAGCACAACAACTCTTTGAAAGGTATCATCAAGTAATAAATATGCATTGTATAACTTGGGATTTTTGCTGAGTGCGTTAGAAAGAAAACGTGGTTGGTCACAGCCAATAGCAAATCCAAATCCTTTCGGAACTGGTTTTACCGTTAGCCTTTGAATTTGAGTTATTGATTCACCATTTTTGTATACAATGGTTTGAAACTCTTTAAGTTTGGATTCCAAAGTGACAATTTCTTCAAGATATGAGTTGACGCGTTTACTTGAGGCTTTCTTTTCTTCAAGAAGATTATTTTGAGATGTTGAAAGCTCGGATTGAGTTTTTAACAGCTCAGAATTTAAAGTATCAATTTGTTTTTTGAATTCAAATTGATCCTTTTCTTTTTGAGAGAGAAGCTCAGCCTTGGAAACGGTTAGCTCACGAACTTGACTTTCTAAATCTTGAACTTTAACGTACTCTTTTTGGAAAGCAACCTCAAAACCTTTTTCACGTTTTTCTTGTTTTTGATATCCTGAAAGTTGTAGTTTATAGCACTCATTGTCCTTCGTTAACAATGCAATTTTTGCTTTCAGATTTTGATTGATTTCATTGCATTTCTCAATTTGTGATTGGGTGGTCATTAACAAGGCCTGAAGCTCTGAATCTTGATCAAGCAAAGGACCATTTTGTTCAAGATGATCATAATTTTCATCGTCAATAGAATCATCAAATGAAACGACGGTTTTATCATCATCAAATGATACAACAGTGTTTATTTGATCATCTGATGGAGATGAGAATGATGAATTATGTTGAACAGAATTTTCATTTTTAGATGAAGATGCAGATGGTGAAGCAATTTCATGTATAAGACATTTTGGATCAGGTACCTGAAATAGACCATCAGTATCATAAACCGGGCCTGTCTCGGACATGTTCAGTTCCTGCATGTTTGCCATGAGCATTACTGCAGCATTTGGTTCGAGATCTTCCATCTCATCATCAGAATCAGCACTTGCCATGAAACTTTGTTCTTTTACATTCGTTGTGCCCCTTGTTTCATCTTTCAATGCCATCATAAGAGCTTCCTTGTGATATGCACTGCCCATAGTACGAGGCTTTGGACACGTGTTTGCTATATGACCACTCCCACCACAGTTGTAGCATGTGATTGAAGTATTTGCAATGCCTTTCTGTGCATTCCCAGCCATCTGATTTCTTCTCTGAGTAGTTTCCATACTGTTCCTGTTACCCTCTGTATAATTGAACCTGTTCCCTCCTGACTGAAATCTCTGAGACCCATAGTTTCCATTGTTTCCTGAACCATATCTGCCCGAAGACCAATTCTGAATTTCCACTTTACCATCGTTAATAACAGCTTGATTCCTGGTATTGGACGATGAATGAAGACGATTGTTGGATTTAGAAATGCCTTAGCAATTAATCCAAATGCTTCATCGAGAGAGTTGAATGCATCCTCTTCTTCATCATAATCAGCGTTTGAGTACAACATGGAATCTGGAGTTGTTATATGGAACCATTTGGTTATCATAGTATTGTGATGGTGCTTCATATGGAACGATTTGGTTAGAAGGTTGTGGTTGAAAACTTGGTTGGAAAGATGATTGACCAAATTCCTGGTTTGGTAGTGGAAAGTTGGATTGAGCAACAAGAGCAAGCGAGTTAGATGTTGGTGCTGATACGAAACCGCCTCGTGCTGAAACTTCCTTATCTACCTCAGATTGATGTTGTTTCAGAAAGTCATACATTAGTCCATACTTGACTTCACCAATCTTCTTAGTTTGCCTGACAAATGTTGCATATTTCTGCCATTCTGGTCCAAGGCAACCCAGAAATTTTGAATTGATAGCAATCTTAGGTAACTTGATGTCATGACGATCGAGGTCATTTACAACATTTGTGAAACGGTGGTAGTAAGATTTAATTGTCTCCCCTGGTTCCATGATGAAATTATTGTATTCCATGTAAAGTTTTGACTCAAGGTCTTCTTGATTTAACTCAGTCCCTTCCATTAGAAGATGCACATGTTCCCACATGTCTTTGGCAGTCTTTTGAGCATCAATACTTCGGTAAATAGGATTGGGAATTCCCTGAAGTATGTAAGACATTGCCAATTGATTTGCCTCTTGTTGCAATATTTGTTCAGTTGTATAGTTAGTGACAGCAATGGGAGTTGATGTCTCTTCTCTTTCTAAAGTTCCTTGAACAACAGTTACTGGAAGTGGAAAGGGTCCTTCTTCAATGACTTGCTTGAGATATTTCCCATGGGGTTTTCTGAGTTCAATGAATCTGAGGAATCTACTAGCCCATTGCACATAGTTACCAGGTGTCAGCATAGGTGGAGTGTCCTGATTTCCAGCCTCATGTCGGGATTGCTGACTGCTGATTGCCTCACACATCTTATTAAACCAATGTGGTTCTCTGGAGTAGGATGGATTGTTCAGCATTTGATTCTATTGCATGATTTGTTGTGGGGATACTTGTGGTGGAGAGAGAAATTGATGCTGTTGCACGAATGCTTGTTGTTGTTGATACTGAGGATGAAATTGCTGTAGCTGATAGTAGTAATTGAAGTGTGGTGGTTGAGACATGTTTGGATCTTGAGATAATTAAGATGTGTTTTAAAAGTTATGTTGTTTGGTTTAAGTTAACTTTGTCCAATTGCGAAAGATATACTGTTCACTCTGCCAATTGCGAAAGAGTCGTCCAATTGCGAAAGTCTGTGAATTGCGAAAGAGAATTGACAATTGCGAAAAAATATCCAATTTGCGAAAGAACTTAGCAATTGCGAGAAATTATCGTAATTGCGATATATAAAGGCAATTTCGATAATTGAATCAGAATTGCGAAAGATCTTGCAATTTCGAAAGATTTATCAAAATTTACAATTTCGATCACAATCTCAAATCTTATACAAGAGATGAGATTCAAGCCAAGTCGAGGTAATTTCACAAACTTATACAAGTAAGGAAATACCGAGTCCCAATTCCGAAGATTCTGGCAAATTGCGAGAAACCCTTGTCTGACCCAATTGCGAGAAACCCTCTTTCTACCAAATGCGAGAAACCCTCTTTCTGCCAATTCCGAGAAACCCTCTTTCTACCAAATGCGAGAAACCCTCTTTCACATCAACTTTTCCACACGCTAAAAATCCGGATTTTACCAAATCAAATAGAAAACCACTAAACACTAATTGTTTTTGATTTCTAACGATTATTAAACACATAATATTAAAAGATCTAAGAACTTTAACGTCGAAGTTGGAAATTTGATGATATTTTTGAGCGTTTGCACGAAATAAGAACTACGAACATTAAAAATGGGTTAAATTCGATCGGATTTTGAACAAAACGAACTTAATCTTTGAAACCAAACCGATGAAATGATTAGATCTACTCTAAAACATGATCCTAACTATCTTAGGCTTTGATACCACTTGTAGGTCCTCTTTTACTTGAACACACACACACGTATAACAAAGTTAAACACGTAGTACTACTTATTTAATAAGCTACGATAAGAGATAAGCTAATAAGCAAAAAGAGAAGAAGAGAATAAGATAAGAAGAGAATAGAATTGGAAGGAATTCATTTCATACGATTGAGAGACAAAGCTTACGCTACATACATGAAAACCAACCATAAGAATGAGCACCTAAGCCTTCTATTTATAGGCAAAACATTGGGGCAACCATGTGCTTAGGTGCTTCTAGAAGTAATTACATTAAGATGGGCGGTCCATGGGCTTCTAATGGACCACACCATTAAACTAAACATAAAGCCCTATACGCAACATTCTTCGCAAATGACAAAGACTTGAATGAATTGCGAAATGTGTTCCTAACAGCGCTAGATACCCTTACTTCACCCTTTGAGCCATTCTTTTCATTTTGTTACATCCATAAATACAAAAAGATTTTACACATTTAAACTTTAGCCTAACTTTTTTGTCAAGTCAAATCGATGAATTACTTGTTGTTGGCGTGGAGAAGCTTTTGATGATTATGAGCTTACACCTTGTATTTCGGATATACCTTTCCGACGAAGACGAAGGTATCTACTTCTTATTTGTATTTTTGAGGTATATGCTCATCCAAAGTGTGGGGGATGTGGAAAAAAAAGTGTGAAAAATATATGATGAAAAAGAAATGTATAGCCAATGTGCTATAATTATGAAGATAGAGGAAAAGAAGTATTATGAGTTATCGAATAGCCAATGTGCTAACTGCTAGTCATAAAACATTCTACTGCTGGTGTATTTTATTCTATTGCTGGTGCAGAGCATTCTACTGCTAGTGCAAAGAAGCTACTGCTAAATGGATAACTGAGTGACTCATACTACTGCTGGATGGATATGTTTGAAAGAGATATTTTGTATAAGAGTCAATTATATACGGTAGATAATATCTAGATATGTGATCAGTCAACAAATTGTAAAACAAAGATACATGTTGTATCTTAATGACTGACACACACAAAGCAAGTAGTAGACAAGACTTATAATATTGTAAAAGATCTTCTTGGTGCTATAAAAGGAGATCTTACCCTTAGATAAAAAGTATGCTTCACAATGAAATAGAGTGAACATCAAAGGTGTTTAATAGAGAGAAAAATAGTGCTTAGTGTGCTTAGAAGTTAAACATCAGGTGGTTCAATATGTGAACACCTAATAGTGTGTGGGGGGGAACATCAGACGACGTGTCTGATGAACATCAGACAAGGGGTCTGATGTTGCTAGGTTTGTTTAGACTTCTAAACAAGCTTGAGCCCAAAACGATCAGAAAACTTATAAGTAGTCGGTGTTCATAAGTAATATTAAGTTTTTAACAAGTGGTATCAGAGCGGGGGGCTCTCGATCTAGTAGATTACAAGGTGTTTTTATAGAAGAAAGAAGAAAAATTCGTTTTTGCTTAAATTTTCACAACTGCTGCAGAAACAGTTGAGGTATTGTCGAATTTTTGGTTTTCTTTCTTGGTTTACACACACACAGGGGAAGAACACTCACTCAGAGGGAAGAGAGTTGGGTTATGTTCTTAAAAGATTAAAGTCTTGTTTCTATTTTTCATTGGCGAAGAAGGTTAGTTGCTGCTTATTTGAAGATGAAGTAGAATTTTTCAAAGTTGTGTTCTTATCATATCTTTAACGTCTCCATTACGTTTAAAGATAACTTGTTCGTTCGGTCAAGTGACTATGAAATGACAAACACTTAAAGGAGTTACATTGTAGTGCTCAGTGTCTCATTGGAGATGAGTTTATTGTCATGAGATTGCGGTCTCCCTATACATGGGTATACGTTCGAAGTCAGTTTTAGTACAAGACATAAGACACAAGGTTAGTTTATTCTGTTTCATCATCAAGTTAGTAATGATTGATTTTTCTTCATCATTCATAAAGCCTACAGAATTGGAGATTCAAATGGTTAACATATGGGTTTCAAGGGAAGCTTGAATGTTCAAATGGTTAACCATTTATATGCTACACCAAGTTTTTACTGTTTATATTCTCTATTTGTTGATAACAAAAAGGGGAAGAGATGTGGTGGATAGCATAGATTAAGGGGAAGACAGTATGGTTTCATTCATGGTGAGATTTAGTTATCTCAATTTCTCTACTTCGTCTAGGGAAATTCATACAAGAATGTGTTTGTTTTGTAATCATCAAATAGGGGAAGATTGTTGGGTTTTATATTTTCATAGATTTGATGATCACAGAATAAGAAGAATAAAACATGAAGAATACTGAAATGATAAGCAAAATACACCAAGTAGATTCTACTGCTAGGCATAAAACATTCTACTGCTAGTGTATTTTATTATGTTGCTGGTGCAGAGCATTCTACTGCTAGTGCAAAGAAGCTACTGCTAAATGGATAACTGAGTGACTCATACTACTGCTGGATGGATATGTTTGAAAGAGATATTTTGTATATGAGTCAATTATATACGGTAGATAATATCTAGATATGTGATCAGTCAACAAATTGTAAAACAAAGATACATGTTGTATCTTAATGACTGACAGACACAAAGCAAGTAGTAGACAAGACTTGTCATATTGTAAAAGATCTTCTTGGTGCTATAAAAGGAGATCTTACCCTTAGATAAAAAGTATGCTTCACAGTGAAATAGAGTGAACATCAAAGGTGTTTAATAGAGAGCAAAATAGTGCTTAGTGTGCTTAGAAGTTAAACATCAAGTGGTTCAATATGTGAACACCTAATAGTGTGTGTATGTGGGAACATCAGAAGAGGGGTCTAATGAACATCAGACAAGGGGTCTGATGTTGCTAGGTTTTTTTAGCCTCAAGGATCTTTGATCCCAGATTAGATTGTAATTATGATATACTTGATCACATAGCATTGGGGCTGATTTTATAACAAAGAGAAAGTTTGACAAAACCTTGTTGTGATAATATTGATTCTTTCATTTGAATATTCCGGCAATATTATCATTGTGCTTATCATAGTTTATCCTAGATCAAGGTCAAAACAACCTTGAGCCAAAAACGATCAAAAAACTTATAAGTAGTCGGTGTTCATGAGTAATATTAAGTTTTCAACAGATACATGGTTCGATTCTTTTTGCAACTAGTGATTTTGGTATTTGACTTGATTATTGTTACATTACTAAATCCACTAAATAATCCCATGCATTATCCTAACCCTTTTAGCTTTGTGAAGATACCGACTGTATGAATATTCTAGTGACCATCCGGTTCTTGAGTGATCGGATAACGCGCTAGCAATCTAAGGTATTTTAGTTTAGTGACCATCCGTTGTTTGAGTAAATCAAGAATTCGAGCTAGCGATCTATTATGTTTATACAGAAGTTATTGGAGCATAAGTTGATATTAACCCTCAGCCTAACATTTCAACCCAAATAAAAGTCCTCTTTGATAAGTTTATTTATTTCTTACATGATTTGGATTAGTTTTGATACTTGTACAAGCTTATGGTATGAAATGAAATCATGACTGAGTAATTGAGTGAAATACCCTTCCAACAAAAGAAATGAGTGTGAGTGAATTATATTATTACTTTCCTTTCGTGAGGAGCATAGTTGTGTTATCTAGCTTGATCGAGTACATCGTTTAAATTTCACGTATAAATTGTAAAAATCACTTTTCGATCTTTTGCTATGGCAATAAGGACAATTAGTGAAATTTTTTAGAATCATGATGGTTGGCTATTGAAAAATAATTTTTCAAAAGATTACTTTGCTTGATGGCAAGCAAAACCTAAGTGAGGGGGATTTGATAATACTCATTTTGTCTATGATAGAGTCGCGTTATTTGTATATTTTTGTATATTATTTAGTTATTTTTATGAGCATTTTGCGATTAAAAGGTATTAAGATGTGTTCAAGTCTAAGTACAAAAAAATATCGAAGAATGACGAAAAAAAGCCAAAAGATTAAGAGAATATTCAAGAAAAGATTGTCGTCAAACATATTGATTCATGTTATGATTATTTTCGATGTACAAGAGAAGGTTGTGAAATTTTTTAATGAAAGATGGAGTCATGATTTGGTGCTAAAAAGAGTGTTAAAGAATGGAGTTTTATGCCAACCCAAGGTTGAAATTTATGTGCAAAACAGTTCCCAACCCAAGGTTGAAGCTGAGATTCAAACCCAAGGTTCAAAAGCCCATTCTGAGGTTGAGCAGTCATCCCAGCCGCCGGTTCAAATCTGAACCGCGGGTTGAGACGTGTCTGAGATGAAGAGTTGCATTAATTCAAGGCTTTAATCACCATTAATCACCAAGTCCGATCATTACCTCTTCATTATGACTAGTGGGAGTTTGTAACAGCTTTTTGGTCATAATCCAAGCATAAATATGACCCATAACAACTCACAAGATACAATAGACAAGACAACAAATCTTAATCAAGCCTTACACCATAAGGACTTGATCATATCTTATACAACCCGAAATATCTTATACAACCCGAAAGAGCTCAATAATTCCTGTCATTCTTAAGGAGATACCAAGAAGTGTTGGTGATACTTGTGAGAAGAGGCGGAGAATTCCCTTGTTCGATTAGAGGCATTAAGGAGTGCTATAACTCTTTATATTTCTTACTCATTGTAGTCTTGCTTTGGGTAACTTTCTTTTACTTAATTATTATGTTGAACAATTTGATGTTGAATGAAATATTACGTTTGTTGATGAAAATTGTTATGGAGTAATTTGTGATACTTTTTTGGGGATTATGTAGACTTTCGTGTGAATGTTGAATGGTTAGTCGGTTAGAAAAAGTGATTATTCTCATAAGTTTATTTAAATATAATTCGTGTTCTAAAATTTGTTGATTTAACATTGTTGGATTTAAAGGTCGAAATGATTTCTAATATTGTTTAATTCCAAGAAGTTGGTGCACAAATGGATTGGTACTTGATAATTGACAACTATTAAGTATTCAAGTTTTTAAATGAATTCGAGAATATTTAATCACGAGATTGGGTCGAAAGGACTCGTAAGAACTAATGTTACTAATCATCTTTTTCATACATTTGATAATACAAAGGGCTAGCGTATTGGGATGATGTGTTGGCCGAAAGGACTCACCCATGAAACTAGTAAAAACATGGATTTTCTTGATATTACCCATTGACTAGAAAACCTTGTGAAAATTGGTATGTGGCTTCTACATATATGTTTCACCCAAACATGTTCAACATTTTATCACGATTGGTTATTGTTGGGAATTATTGAAGAACAGAATTAAGTCTGTTGATGTACTAGTTAAGTCTGTTAGTTGGTTAAGTCTGCCAGTACAAAGTTAAGTCTGGCAGAACATAGTTAGTGCTGGTTATTAGTACTAGTTAAGTTTGTTTATATTTAATAGCAGAGTTAGTTAGCTATATATTAGGAAATGATATATACGTATTAGATATCTTATTAGAAGATATGTTCATCTTTTCACACGTTTTGTAACATTAGGGTTTTCCTTAGAGTATAAAAGGAACCCTACGGCATTATGTTTAGTGTAATGCTTAGTGACAATTCAAAGTTTAATAGAAATACGAGGTTAGTTATTGTGTTCTTCATACTTGTTGCTTGTTAAGATTCCGCATTAACAATCAATACACTGTTAGGAGTTTCTCATATAGATTAATTTGGATTTATTCAAGTTGTCTATAGTCTTACACAGGCTACTTAGATCCGTAACCATGTGGACCTACAGTTATTATTCCTAAACAAGTATTTGTTCGTTTGATTGATTGAATTCGGAACTATTTTTTGTTTGTTTATTTACGGTGCTTTAGAGTGTGACAATCTTTAGTACTATTTCTTGTGCTACATAAATTGCTAATCCTAAACTACGTAGTCTTGTAGAACGATCCCTATTTACCACAAACCATATTACACATGGACGAGTATACTTGCTCGTATACGTTTTTCTTAATAATCAGTAAAAAGGTGTTTATAAATTTCAAATTTGAGTGAAACTTAGGATATAATTATATACAACCGGTTCACACGCGTCAATCACCCTAAATCACCTAAGGTTAAATACTTTGTTTTTGTATAGTGTGTATATCTTTCATTTTATTCCATTAACTTTATAATGTATACTAAATCTATTTTAACATATTTATGACATATGTAGGTTTTAAAGGCTAAAGAAAATCCAAATGAACCAACTCGTGAATTTATGAATAACAATTTCATTATCCTATCTGATGATGATTTGGTATGTGTAACCTATTATAAGACTATTATTAAGTATGTTCTTCCTTCTAGCTTATTTAAATAACATGCAGGATTTCCCCATTACCAAGAAACGTGAAAGACAATCAAAAAAAGAGAGTAAAATGAACAACAACTTTATTAATATTCTTTCTTCTGATGATGAGAAGGATAATTTGTTATCTAATAACAAAGTGTGAAGAGCACACAAAAAGGATGAAAATTTGGTATAAAAATACTGTATCCATTTTACATGTTTTCACTTTATTAATCACTTAACAAATTCTCACTCTAATTCTACTTATTACTAATTCATTTTTTCTTCATGAATAATATAAATTAGGATTCGGATGATGACATGCCAGTTAGTTTTAAGCCTTCAAAAAACGCTAAGCCAACTTGCTTTTCAAAAAAAGAAACTTATCGTCTTATTGATGAACCAAGTGATGAAGAAAATGATGAAGCTATAAATATGACACAAAATTTTGTCAACTTAATTGATGAAGGGCCAATTGACGATTAAAAACATAGTGGTGAAAACATTGATGACAAAACTGATGATCAAATGCATTTAGAAGACACGATTGATGATGAATCTTCACATGATGAAGCTACTGATGAATTTGACAGTTTCATCGATGATGCAAATCTTGATGATGAAACTACCGATAACAGTTTTGATAGCGAAGTTTGAGAATATAGATTGATAGGTTATTCACATGTTATGAATAATGCATATAAGCAATGTTTCGTTCCACGTTTTTTCAATTATTCGAATAAAATTATCATGATGTAGTTCAATCGCTTACACATATGCAAGCGTCAAAGAATTTACCCTATTGAAAATCAACAATGTCAAAAATAATGTGTTTTACAATCAAGGTGTATAGTGTTAATGTATCTTGTGAGTTATTATCTATATATAACCTTATTCATGTTTATATCTCAATAATAATTATAATATATATTATCAATACTAAAACAATAATGAACATTCATCTGGCTAAAGCGTACAAACAACATAAAGCAACAACTAATCACAATACTTGAAAACAAGTAATCATTATAATGCATGATAATTTTTTCATTGAAAATTTAACGTTCAATGTTTATTTTATAACAATGTATATAAAGTAAATGTCTTAAATTGTATCACATATAAATGAGGAGTTGGGCCTTTACATTAGGATACATTGATTTGGTATACATTTTTCCTCATTTAATAGTTATTAGGTTACAAAAGTGTATTTGAATCTCATTATCAATGCTGACTTCTTGGTCTAAAACCTACATAATTTTCGGAATCAATCATTCAAATTTGGAATGTTTTTAAAATTTAGATTTTGTTTCTTTGCAGCTATTGTACGTAACAATTTTCATAATTGTATCGCACAACTGGATATCAATTTCATATATCATTAGATGAATAACCAAAGGAACAAAAATGAATCAATTCACTGGAAGAGACAATTTTGATAAGGGTCATATAAACTCTATGGAAAGAGTTGTTGGTATGCAAGATGATCAAAGCTCAAACAATATTTCTTCATCTGATTTTATATGTTCGAATGACTCGCATGTGTTAGCCGATCAAATACTGAACAATTGTTCATGTAAGTTTTTATTTTTTGGTGTTGTTGTTTTTACATCTATACAAATATTTTTTTACATTATAATATTTTTTTTGTTTGTATAAAATTTCAACAATGTTAAATTATTTACACGATTTGTTGTTGATGTATAATCAGTAAACCCATTACAAGATCATCCAGATATCCGCAACAAGAGAAAGTCTGTTACGGTTATCTTTCAATGATTTGCCATACAATATTGTTCTTCACTATGACCCTATATATATGCCGACAACTCTTACACCTACTGGTACGGTATGATCATATATATGTATATATATATATATATATATATATATATATATATATATATATATATATATATATATATATATATATATATATATATATATATATATGATGAACTCAAATAAGTACATTTTATTACTATCATTTATCCTATCAATTTGACTTGTTTTACTATATTATGTATGAGGATTGATACTTAATCGTTTACTTTTGTAATTCTCAGGTAAAAACAAGCATTTGGTGAAACTTAGCGATTTTGGACTAATAATGGAGCAAAACGTGCATAAAGTGAAAGTCTACTGACATGGACAAGATTAAGTCAATTCTGCTCCAGATGCGCCGCATCTCACTCTCAACATGCGCCGCATCTCTATCAAGATATCACCAGATACGATCCAAGATACAAGAGGACATGCGCCGCATCTAATCATGGAGTTACGCCGCATCTTCTGGCGGTGTACGAATATTCCTGAATATTATAATCTTGGACCCCACGCGAAGTTAAGTACATGCGCCGCATCTTCCCTCAGACAGAAACTATAAATACCCCGTAGACCAGACGAATTACAAGTTCCGAAAACCCTAAAACCGAAGACCAAACAGGAGGAACAAAGGACGAATTCAGTCAAGAAGGCAGCACAAGACACACCCAAATCAAAGATACAAGAGCTGTAAGAAGGTGCTGCATGTGTTTAATTCATTAAGTAGTTTTGTTTTATTGTGTTAGCAAACTTTAATTCATCAGGATTGGTGGCTTGTGTAATGTGACAACGAAAGATTGCACTCCCTTTAATACTTGCTTTCCCATCAATTAAAGTTTATATGTTGATGTCTTTGGTTACTACTTATTAGTGCATTGATAACCTCTGTGTTTATTAGTGGCTTGCGGGCATTTGACTGCGGGACATAATGTGGCTCCCACGGTTGTTTCTAAATTGATCACTTAGGAATAACTTTTAGACATAAGTAATCATTAAGGGTTTACTCGCCGATAAGATTAGGACCAACGAGAAAGGGTTAACTACATACACTTCATATAAAGCTATCAATAAAACAAGTGACAATCTACTTAATCATAAGGACAGCCCTCTTATTGTCTCAAGTATCTATCTGTGTACGTGTGTGCTACTTGCTGATTCGTGCCTATTGGTTTATTTTATTATTTAATTGCAAACAAACCGTGCCATTCTCTCAGGCTGAAACCCCTTGCGTTAGGATATTAAAATACTGATTAGAATAACGAGATAATACGTTCCACTCTTAGTGATCGACACTCTACTTACCATTATCTTCATACTGACCGGGTACACTGCTCGTTAAGTGTGTGTGTTATTGATAAGTCGGCTAAATATAAATTTAAAACTTGAGTAGGCATTAAAACTGCTAAACCGCAACGACACATCACGCGCATCAAGTTTTTGGCGCCGCTGCCGGGGAGTGAATTGTTATTATCTGTTAATTTGATTAGTATTTTAATTAGGTTTTTCTTTTTTATTAGATTAATTGCATCATTGTACTATTTTGCATATTTGTTGTATTGTGTGTTAATTGTTTTCTTTTATTTTTGTGTGTTTTATTTTTGTTTGTGTGTTTAATTTTTTGTTTTTATTTTTCGTATTTTTCTGTTCTGCTATCGTTGTACTGTGCTAAATCAAACGATACGGCGCATCTGATCTCTCAGATACGGCGTATTGCGTTTAATTTTTTTAATACAACGCGTTTAATTAATTCGATACGACGCATCTTTTCCCCAAGATACGGCGTATCTGTTTTTAATAAGAAAATTTTTCTAAACGTTAACGCCATACGACGCATCTGCTTTAGCAGATACGGCGTATCTATTATTTTAATTAAAAACAGTTTGCGAATTATTAAACAGATACGGCGTATCGATCTCTGTCGATACGGCGCATCTTACTGAATCAAAAATCTTTTATTTTTAAACGTAACGAAAATACGGCGCATTAACTTTTGTTAATACGACGAATATAATTTGATAAATATAGTTGATTTTTGATATTTACTTTGATCGGTCCGCTACTCTCGTGTGCAAGTTGTTTATTTTCAGGATAAATGATGACTCGAGCATCACCAAGAAGGACTACATTCTGAACCAAACCAAGAGACGCTAGCTGAAGTGACCGAACATAAGACGACAAGAGTGGAGGAAAACTCAGTACTGGTAACATTGAACTTCTTAAATTCTTGAAATAGAATCCCAGGTAAACTCTACGATAATTCAACTGCCCAAAGGAAAGTTCTCTACACTATGATCTCAGTTTTATTATCCATATTATACATCTGATTCAAATCGTAATCTTAATTTTGTATGCTCAAAAACGATATTTGTTCCTAACCTCGGAATAAATCCTTATCCACTAAACAATAAGATTACAATTATTAATGAAACGTTTATGCCTATTGCTCTTATTTTGAATTCATCTATATGGTGTGCCGTTTAACCCAAATTTGATGTATAAGGAACTGTGTTGCGGAGGCCAAGGTACGTTCTTCATTTAAATTTCGTCAACTAACATAGAGATACGGCGGATCTAAATATCCAAAGCGCCGTATCCCTGACCCACTAGGACTTATTGACTAGTCAACGAAATTAAATAGATACGGCGCATCCCAATTTTCTAATACGGCGCATCGTGTCGCCCTATAAATACGACGGGAATGCGCCGCATAAACGCACACAGTTAAGAACTTTCACACACTAAAATTATACTCGAAATCCGATCATCTTTCTTAAATCCTCCTTTAATCCGATCTGTAATCATTCACCCGATCATACAATTAAGGTAATTTATTCTATTTTGATTTAATTTCGTTTAATTATAAATTAGGGTTTATATGACCAATTCGATTAGGGCTTAAACGATATAGGGATATGATTAGAACTTAGCATTGATAATTTCCCCTAAGTTAATTTTAGATTTGGACATC
Source organism: Artemisia tridentata subsp. tridentata (assembly GCA_021014915.2). Lineage (NCBI taxonomy): Eukaryota > Viridiplantae > Streptophyta > Magnoliopsida > Asterales > Asteraceae > Artemisia > Artemisia tridentata. The sequence goes on along the minus strand of CP139509.1, from coordinate 131,859,559 downwards.
GAATTTGGCACTAGTTAAATCGAACGAAAAATAGGGTTTTGGGTGATTGTTTTTAAATTTTAGAGGGAAAGTGTGATAGAAGTTTTTGATAGGAACAATTCAGTAAATTTGGTCTGTGATATATAATGCGGGAGTTTACGTCATCGATACGGATTCTTGAAAAACGTGCCTAACCCTTTATTTTATACTGATATGCTTTTAGATGCGGCGCATCTAGGTTGATTAATGCGGCGTAACGACCTATTTCAGAATTGATAAAATTATAGATACGCCGTATTGATTGATCTAGATACGACGCATCTCAATACGCCGTATCTATTGTCTTGCACCGCATCTCTTATACTTTATACAGATACGCCGCACTGATTAAATCAGATGCGCCGTATCTACCTATTTTGCAGACTGTTTACTGACTGTGAATATCTATTTCAGATGGCATTACCAGAGGTCACACTAAGGCATCAGTGGCTACAATTTGAGAACATGGGACTTACTCCTGCCGCTCTAGAGGATTACTTGCACAGGCTTGACTCGATTTACTTCAAGAAAATATTCAGAGTCCAGGTTTTGAATTTTGACGATGTGGGATTGATCGGTGGTGGACATGCAGCTGCTAGTTTGCAGCATCGGATGGAGATGGTAGTTGTTGGAGACGATGAGGAGGAGGTGTTTAGGTCTAGTGCTTGGGAGAGACTATTTAGGATTGACGAGCCTCTGATTAGGGAGCTTATGCTGGAGTTCTTTAGCACGATTCATTACAGGGAGACGGATATGGAGATTGATACAGCTGACACACTGGTGTTTAGGTTAGGAGGTGTGCATAGGCAGATGTCGATGAGGCAGTTTATTTTGGCCATGGGGCTACACACTGAGGAGGAGCTTGGATCTGCTGGGTTTGCCAGGTATTGGGCTGAGAGTTTACGGGTTGTCCCTGACAGAGGGGTATTCAGTGACTACTGGGTTAGGATTTCTTCGATGGGTGACATCGTTACTTCCACCCCATCCTACACATTGATCAGAGAGCCGATGAGGCGGCTATGCCACCGTTTGATTGCACTCACCATCGCTGGGAGGGGTCAGTCACCTGAGAAGGTGACCACTCTGGACCTCTTCCTCTTGAGGAGTATGGATGAGGGGATGTCGGTGAACATCCCCCACTTTTTAGCGCACTACCTACACCGATCTGCTGCAGGGAGAGATCGGAGGAGCCAGATGACTGGCGGGCATTTTGTTTCGAGGCTGGCCCGCCATTTTGGAGTTATTGGAGCAGAGATCCCAGCGGGGCTGGAGGTTATTGTGGCCCGTCTCCCGGTTATCGATAGGGACTATTTGGTTAGACTCGGGATCTGCCAGGTTGCTGCGGGAGGCCACTTTTGGGCAGCATTAGGGCCCGCCAGAGCTGCAGGGCCAGAGGCGGAGCAGGGAGGACCTCAGGAACCTCCGGCTGCTGCTCCTGCCGACGAGGAGGTGCCACAGGCACCAGTACCCCCACGCACCATTGGTCAGAGACTTGAGGCAGTCGAGGGAGAGTTGAGAGCCCTGAGGAGAGACTCAGAGTGGGTGGTCATGAGTGTGAGCAGACTATTAGAGCAGCAGGGTATTACACACGTTCGTCCAGATGGTACTGAGGTTACGGGAGTGACACGTGCATACGAGCGCAGAGTCCGCCAGAGGACTGATGGAGCCAGCACTTCCGGGACCCATCCAGACGACCACACTCACCCATGACCTTACTCTCTTGATTTCATAGACATTGTTCCACACATTATTATTACCTTTTGGATTGTACTTATCGTTATTCTTATGTTTATGTTTAATGTTTCAGTTTATATTTCTTGTTATGTTTGATGAAGATTGGCATTAAGTTCAGCATGAGAGTACGAGAGGACGTATGAGATTAGACCGTGGAACGAGTCATTTTACAACAGACTGTTAACAGTCTGTTTGGTTACTACATGCGCCGTATCTGCCTAAACAGATGCGACGCATCCTATCCTTTATTTTGTTTTATTTTTAGTCCAGGCCGCATGAGGATACGGCGCATCTCAATTCTGAGATGCGACGCATCTCCTGCAATGGTCATATCTTATTTTATTTTTCTGCATTTTTATTTTCGACTTTAAAACTATTTATCAGTTTATTTTAATGCGGCGCATCCCTGGTTAAGGATGCGGCGCATCTTTATTCTGATCCGTATTAATTCCAGGCTCGATACGGCGTATCTTCTTCAATAAGATACGGCGCATCGACTGACCTGATGATTTTCAGTTTTAATTTTTTAAGTTTTATTTTTCCTAACTACTAATGTGTTATGCAAGTTGAACCTTTCTTATCTTAGGTGTGTTTTAAAGTATTGGTGGTATTATAGTTTCCTGGATTTCCTGTGGATACATCAAGTATGAAGCTTTAACGTTCTAATCCACAAGAAGTTGATTTTTGCTCTAATACAAATGGAGGATCATACCGAGCAAATCTCAGGGGAGTTTTTCTGTTCTAATTCTTTTATTTTCCAGTTTTTAACCTTTTATACAAACAACGAGGACGTTGTTTAACTTAAGTGGGGGGATTGGAGAATTAGAACACTTAACAATTACTTAACAATTACTTGTCCTAAACTTTTTCAAAAATTATGCTTAAAATGTGCTTAATATATCAAACTTAAAAATTTTTTAGCATGTTTTTGTTTAAGATCTGAGTTGCATAGCTGCACACATGACGTTATTTTTAAAAATTGTGATTTTCCAAAATTCACAAATCTATGAGTGTGCCGGTGACTTGTAAACTTTAGAACTTGGCTTGTATACTATTCGAGACCACCATAATAAGTATTATTTATATAATTGGAATGACTTGTCTAACTTGGTAAATTTCTAGGATTACACCCAAAATAGCCTTATATGTTATGTGTTATTAGCTAACTACACTGGTTAGTTAACCCCCGTATAAACCCTTTTGTTACTCTCATCTTTAGAGTAAGATACCCCTCGAAAAACCCTCAGAACCATTCCTTTCGTTTCTTACACCTATGTTTAAAATGTTTCGTTACACCCTTACACCTTAGCCTACCCTGTAGATTAGAATCCGTGGTTGGTTAATTGCTATAGGCAGAGTGTGTTTCCTTACATTACCTGTGTTCGCGTGCGTAATTCATTATCTATGGTTAGGTCGGGAAATTGCACAATGCAATTGGAGTGAAAGTAAATATTGTATATTTTGGAGTTTATTTTTCGTGTGTTTACTACTTTCACTATTACCATTATTTCTGAAGTCATGAAAAGTATGAAAAATTATCCGGAAAGAAAGTTAGTGATGTGGTGAAATTTTACACATCTATGTTTATGCTTTAAAAAAAAAAAAAAAAAAAAAAAAAAAAAAAAAAATCGAAAAAATAAGAAAAGAAAAAGAAAGAAAGAAGAGTTGGATGTTTGTTTTAACCAACTTATGTAAAGTTATGTAAGTGGTCGATATCACCACTATTTGTTGTACTATATCTATGGATTGAATGAGAATTGGCAGTTATGGGAACGCCAATTAAGGTTTATTCTTTGATTAAGATCTTGTTGAGTATAATTCGTGTCTACCTAAAGCGTGTGTTTCAAGTGTTAAAGCGTGAGTTATTCGATGATATGAGTCTTATTCATGGGATGGTTGGGATAGTGATTAACCACACTTAGGATTTTAATTTATTTGTTTTGTTTATTTTTATTTTTACACCAATTTATATCCCAAATGTTATCCATGCCCTTTATTATTCTTTATCCAACCAAATCTTTGATTTATTGAGATTAGGGATTTGAGCAATCTTATGTATCGTAGTCGTGGATTCGGCTATGTATTTATGATTTTGTCGCCCTTTTTGATATATTATTATTGGTGAAGTTTGGACCTATCTTTAGCCTATTCGAGTTAAGGATTTGAGCAATTGCAAGTATCGTGTTCGTGGATTCGATCATGTATTTGTGATTTTGTCGCCTTTTCTGGAATTTGAGATGGATAGTGAAAGAGAATAATTAACCCTTAAGCCTAAAAAACCCTTTTTACCGCTTTAGACTTGTTATTCCTTAGCTTTAGTGGTGGAGATGTGTATACTTGCCAAGCTTATGATAGAATATTCGTCGCGACTGGACAGTTAAACGATTAGATTTGCTTTTATCGACTTATTTTATTTTACTTCTGAATCGTTAAGTGTTTAGTTGTGTGATTATGAAATGAACGAATACATGCTTAAATATAAAAATAAATCCTAACAACTTTTAGGATACATTTTCATAAAAGAAATTCTAAGGTTTACTTGGAGACAAGTAAAGTTCAAGTGGGGGGATATTTGATGAACTCAAATAAGTACATTTTATATACTATCATTTATCCTATCAATTTGACTTGTTTTACTATATTATGTATGAGGATTGATACTTAATCGTTTACTTTTGTAATTCTCAGGTAAAAACAAGCATTTGGTGAAACTTAGCAATTTTGGACTAATTATGGAGCAAAACGTGCATAAAGTGAAAGTCTACTGACATGGACAAGATTAAGTCAATTCTGCTCCAGATGCGCCGCATCTCACTCTCAACATGCGCCGCATCTCTATCAAGATATCACCAGATACGATCCAAGATACAAGAGGACATGCGCCGCATCTAATCATGGAGTTACGCCGCATCTTCTGGCGGTGTACGAATATTCCTGAATATTATAATCTTGGACCCCACGCGAAGTTAAGTACATGCGCCGCATCTACTTAGTAGATGCGCCGCATCTTCCCTCAGACAGAAACTATAAATACCCCGTAGACCAGACGAATTACAAGTTCCGAAAACCCTAAAACCGAAGACCAAACAGGAGGAACAAAGGACGAATTCAGTCAAGAAGGCAGCACAAGACACACCCAAATCAAAGATACAAGAGCTGTAAGAAGGTGTTGCATGTGTTTAATTCATTAAGTAGTTTTGTTTTATTGTGTTAGCAAACTTTAATTCATCAGGATTGGTGGCTTGTGTAATGTGAAAACGAAAGATTGCACTCCCTTTAATACTTGCTTTCCCATCAATTAAAGTTTATATGATGATGTCTTTGGTTACTACTTATTAGTGCATTGATAACCTCTGTGTTTATTAGTGGCTTGCGGGCATTTGACTGCGGGACATAATGTGGCTCCCACGGTTGTTTCTAAATTGATCACTTAGGAATAACTTTTAGACATAAGTAATCATTAAGGGTTTACTCGCCGATAAGATTAGGACCAACGAGAAAGGGTTAACTACATACACTTCATATAAAGCTATCAATAAAACAAGTGACAATCTACTTAATCATAAGGACAGCCCTCTTATTGTCTCAAGTATCTATCTGTGTACGTGTGTGCTACTTGCTGATTCGTGCCTATTGGTTTATTTTATTATTTAATTGCAAACAAACCGTGCCAGTCTCTCAGGCTGAAACCCCCTTGCGTTAGGATATTAAAATACTGATTAGAATAACGAGATAATACGTTCCACTCTTAGTGATCGACACTCTACTTACCATTATCTTCATACTGACCGGGTACACTGCTCGTTAAGTGTGTGTGTTATCGATAAGTCGGCTAAATATAAATTTAAAACTTGAGTAGGCATTAAAACTGCTAAACCGCAACGACACATCACGCGCATCAATATATATATATATATATATATATATATATATATATATATATATATATATATATATATATATATATATATATATATATATATATATATATATATATATATATATATATATATATATATCTACATTATATATAACAGGAGGCGTTACACGTAGATAATGCCACGTAAATGCCACCTCAATGCCACATAATCAATTAAATGCCACATAATCATAAACTATGCCACTTGGCCGAACTTATTTAAAAAATTAAGTCCATGGTAGGGTTCGAACCCTGGACAACACTCCCACATCCAACACTCCAACCACTGGAGCAAGAATGTTTTTTTGATAGGTGTTGGAAAACAAAATATATCACTATGATTATGTTTGATTTTGAAAATCCTCGGAGACCAGTTCAGCAAATGCATAAAACGTTTCACTGATTCATCATCAAAACCCTAAATTCAATTAACACATAATAAAATCAGTTAACCCTAATCTATCAAGCACCTTATTCGATTCAATGTATACACAATTGATCCAAGGTATGGGTTTGGTTTTTAGTCATCTATTTAAACAAATTTGACCTGTGTTCTATTTTCCCTTACCAGATAACCCCTATGATTTTGCAGACCTTACTCGAAATTGAACCTCAATATCCTATGTTTGGTGGTTGGAAAACTTCGTTCACTATCGGATATGGTTTGTCTCAAACCCAGTTTGTAAAACAATTGCTACACAGCCACCATCAAGAGTTCTCATATAAGAAGTTTTGCTGGGAAGGTTAGCAAGATTGTCTTAACTTTATGTGTTATTCGGATTTATATCTTATTAATTATCATTACATTTGTCCTTATTTATTATTCTGCAGGTTCATATATGCTGTTTTGACAAGACGGGAACCCTGACATCTGATGACATGGTATGCCAGCTACAACTCCAGCATTTGCGGCATGAAATTTTTGTTACAGTCTCCAATTCATGCTTAATTTGTGGAATTTATGATCTTCAGGAGTTCTTCGGAGTTGGTGGGTTGAGGGACGATATGGATCTAGAATCGGATACTAAAAAAGTGCCAACTCGCACTTTGGAAATTATTGGTTCTTGCCATGCCCTGGTTTCTATGGACAGCAAGCTGGTACAGTATATTCCCTACCTGATTACTTATATATGCTTGAACCTATATACAGAAAAAAGCGAATTACAAAATGATATTGTATGTATGTGAAGAATAAATCTTGCTTATAACTGATAGTGTACATATAATTATAATGTCTACTAAAACAATGCAAGTTTTCCTTTTAAATTTATTGATTTTGTAGATCTAACATGATCAATATATGTCTCTCAAAACTTAATGGGGTGTTTGGCTATGCTTTTTTAATAGAGTTATGCAAACACACCATGTGTCAGAGATGCGTTACTGTTATTGTACTACGTATTTGTGTTTGTGTGGATTATATGGTTTTTTTTTGAAAATAATTGCAACCAAAAATAGTTTTAGAAAAAGTTAGAAACTCTATAGATTATAGAGAGAATTTGGTATTGTTTGTCGTAGTTTATTGTTTTAGGTGAAACTGTTTTGAAGATGGAGGCCAATATTTCTTCTTATGATGACGTTTGGCAGCAACAAACCGAAGATGCAAGGAAAGCCACTTATTAGTACCATTTAACCACCAAGTCCATTTGTAAGGTATTCTTTTATACTTGAGTGCCTCATTGAAAAGAAAAAGAAAACTCACTCGCTTTCCCAATACCAATTGTAAGGTATTCTTTTATACTTGAGTGCCTCATTGAACAGTTTGGTAAGTTTGGTTTGTATGAACTCATCATCTGTTTTTATTTGTTACTATTTCACGCATTTACTATATTTCTTGATTATATAATTTGCATCATGCATGACTATCTACAAGTACGTCAATGACATAACTGGATTCATTCACGGGTGCAACATTTTAGATATTGCAAAGCTTTGGCGAACCATGAACTGAACAATTCAGTTACTGATCAGACGAATGCACAGCCTGCTGCAGCTCAAATGTCGATAACATCTGAAGCGATAAGATCATAGGGTAGCAATAGTGAGTGTAGTCAGTTGTCTAAGTATTTTTGGAATAATAATATTTATCATACTCATATTGATGTACTACTATTTTCATATTTACATTTTTTCCCCTTTTTTGGCAGCAACCGGAACGACAACTGATAACGCTCAAATCTAACATGTTTTTAGGAGCGTTATTGTAGATTTTATGCATATATATTGGTCACTTTTATGAACTTATGGTACTTAATTGAGTATAATTTATGTTTTAGGTTCATGGAAGCTCAAGTACAAGAAAACGAGGAAAAAGACGAAGAAATGATCAATAAACGAAGATTTATGCATGTACGAAGAATTCCCGAAAAATGAGAGTCTCTTGGAGTATATTCGAGAAGATAAAGTCATGAAGTTATTGGTCCAAAGACTCAAGAATAAAGCACAAGAGGGAAAACGGGAAAAGAAATGAAGAAAAGAAGCTCAAACGAAGAAATAATGAAAGCCTCGTTGTTCCCGACACACCTCCACCATTTTGGCCATAACTTGAGCATACGAACTCGGATTTAGTTGATTCAAGCGCCCACGGAAAGCTAAGAGAAAGATCTACAACTTTGGTTTTTATCACTTCTGGCCAGGAGGCTCCATCCGATCGGTAGGAGCCCGCATCCGATTCGGATGGAGCAAACTTGACTTTTACGAGAGCTCCAACCGATCGGTATTGCCCCGCATCCGATCGGTTGGCTGATACTGACCTCCCCAAGTTATTTTTAATGCTTCTTTAAGTGCCATTAAGTCCCAAGTCCGATCATGTGCCTCCATTAACTCATAAACCTGCCCTTTTATGACCCTTTGTGCCCAAGTTATTTGCTTGTTGGCTAAGGGTGGCTTCTACATATAAATAAGACCATTGTGGCTTGGTTTTGGGTGTGATTTTCTAGCCTCCAACCTTAAGGACGAATTTCCACAAACTATTATCAACCCCAAAAGGCCACAAACCTCTGCCATTTCCAGAAGTAGTGCTCAAGTGCTTGACGAAGTGTTCGGGTGTGATTTTCCGGCTTGGTTAGAAGTTGTAGTTGATTGGAGGCTTGAAGGTTGCTATAATCCTTCACCTTTGCCTATTGTAATCCATACTTTGGGTAAACTTTGTTACTTTTATATTTCAAGATGTTTGTTATTGATATGATTTATGAGTTTATGTCTTTGGTTGACATGAGTGGTTAGTTTTATTTATACTTGTTTGGAATCATGTGAATATTGATATGGAGTGTTTGGTATTTTGCAATATAGAATTATGGTTTTGCTTATAAGTTTGTTTGAATATTAACATGTCTCAATAACTTGTTGATGAATCATAACCGGGTTTATAAGGTCGAAAGAACTTCTTGTTATGATTTGTTCCAAATGTTAATGCGCATATATGTTTGGCATTTCATAATTGACAACTATGAATAAACATGTTAAATGGATTTGTTTAGGTCGAAAGGGTTCTTATGAACAAATTGGTAAAACTAATATTTCTAACAAATGGTTTATAATGAATTGGTTTATAATAACAGGCCGAAAGGGGTTAGACTAAACCATGATGTATGCAATTTCATGATATCACCCATTGAATTGGAATTGTATGAAGTTAGATTTTGTTTGTTATTGCTTAATATCTACCCGATACTCCATTCACTCCATTGAAATAGACACTAGTCCCAAACAAGTATTGTTTTTAATCTTATTGAATTCACATAATCATCATTCTTAGTGTTACTTGTTGCTTATATGGTATTTTTGGTCGTGACAACCAATTACCACCTTTTAATTGCTTATTGTTACATAGATTCTTCACAACTGAAAACACCCAAATCCCAGTGAACGACCTCGGCTTACCAAACAAAACTAGCTACATACGAAAGGGTCATACTTGCCCGTGTGTTCTTAGCTTTATTCGGTAATTCGTGTTATAAATTTAAAACTAGTAGTCGCGAGACACATCAAGTTTTTGGCGCCGCTGCCGGGGATTTGTTTGTGTTTTTGTGTGCTTTGAATCTGTGTTTTAATCATTCCCTAGTTGTGCCGCCTTTGCTTGCGAAAAAAAAATCCGAGCCAACCAACCGATCGGAAGTCCTTCTATCCGATCGGTTTCCTTTCAAAAAAGTTTTACCGAGGAGACTATCCGATCGGCACAACCTGATATCCGATCGGATAACCCAAAATTTCATCTAACCGATCGGTACGATCCCGTATCCGATTCGGCTAGACCGTTTTCGCCCAACGAAAATCCTTCAACCGATCGGCTGGAAGCCTATGCCGATCGGTTGGACCGTCCTGTTAAGAAACCAACAATTTTTTTTCTTGCTTTCTAGTTTTGTTTGTTAATTTACTTATTTTTCTTCTTTCTTTTGATTTCTAGTTTTGTTTCTTTTTCCGTAGATTTCTTTTACAAGTTTTATTTAGTTATATTTGTTTAAACATCTTTAAAAAAAAAGAAGAAGTCATAACTAGTTTATTTTTCAAAGTTTTCTCGTAGTAACTAGTAATAATAAATAATAGTTGCATTTTTCTAAAAGTAGATAGTTTATTTTTGTTTACGTTATATATACATAAAAAAGAATACAAAAAGATTTTTCTTAATGTTTGTTTTCATTATGTTTTTATTTTTGCTTTTTGAGATATTTTGTGAATCACTCCTGGTTTGGATAAACTCACACTCTTGGGGTAAACAACTTGTTAGTCCACTTTACGAGCTTAAACGTAAAATCAAAAAGAGGACTAAACCCGAACTATATCCGAAACCACCGTTCATCGAGGAACTTTTTGTCGTAATTGACATATTCGAAGAGAAAGTCGAAACTCAACCCGATTCCCCAACCATAATCGTCATTGATCCCGATGACCAACCCATGTGGTCAAGCACTAGGACCGTTGCACCAACACCTAGTTCCGCTATTATTCAACGCCCTCTTTCCAACAATTTCCATATCAAGGGTACCCACATACAAATGATTCGCGAGAATCAATTTGATGGGAGAATCCGGTCCGATCCTCACCAACACATCACTGATTTTCTTGAGATTAGTAACCTATTCCAATATGGTGAAAATCAAGAGGAAGCGGTTAAATTGAGGACCTTCCCTTTCTCATTAACCGAAGAAGCCAAGATTTGGTTGAACGAATTAAATGAAGGAACAATTACTACGTGGGAAGAGATGAGAAAAGCTTTTATTAGCCGATACTTTTCTCCCGCTAAGTTTAAACGTCTCCTGAACGAAATTCACAACTTTCACCAACTCGATCACGAAACTCTCGTTGATGCCTAGCTCCGAATGAAAAATATGCTTCGCACTTGTTATGGACACGGTCTAACCAAAGGAGCGATAATTCAAACATTCTATCATGGTTTAGACGATCCAACTCAAGGAATTCTCGACGCTGGAGGAATTTTCCTCTATAAAACCCCCAACGAAGCATTCAAACTCCTCGAGGACAAGGTCCAACTCAAGCTCGATTTTTCGGAAAATTCTCTAATCGTGCCAAAACCAAAAACCGTTGTTTCCGCCGGTGGAAGTAACGTCAATTCCGATCATTCCTTATTGATGGAGAAATTGGAAGCTCTAGCTAGACATATGGACAATGAATTCAAGAACATAAGGAAAGAGCTGAAGGAGATACGAGATGCTCGTAGATACAATGAAGATGACAATGCTTCAGATTACCACACGGATGATGACATGCTGATGTTTGAACCTAATGAAGCAAGATATCACGACGGATATCACAATCAAAATTCCAGAAATTCGTACTCCTATTCAAGCCAAAACCCGAACCATGACCATCCTCACTTCCTACCCCAAGATGAAATGCCACATCCATCACAATATTCCAAAACCTCACCGGAGGAGATGATAGAATGGATGGAGGCAAATGAGAGTATGAAGAACCATGTGGTGGAAAAGAAGTTGGGTGAGAAGCAAGAAGTCCATTGTACCGAATCACTTCCTCATACAACAAATTCCAATCCAAGACATGAATTTGTCTACAAACCACCATCAAGCCGAAACGAGAATGATAAGGGTGATGTTGAAGTTATTGAGGAACCCATTCCAACCGTGCCTAACCCAAACCAAATCATGTCTAATTCACCAACCGAACCACCTTTTCTCGAGGATTGCACCGTGCATATCACAACCACTGAACATTCAGCGAAAGAGAAGATGTGTGTACATGATGAATTGGCAAATCATGTTGGTAATGAGGAACTCAATGCAACTGGAGACGTTGAAAATGAAGTCTTGAAAGAGAAAGAGATTGAAAAGGATGAAAAAGGAGTGTCAAAGATACCCTACAGGAGTGGAGAATTGGAAAGAAAGCTAGTCAAGTGGTCTAATCAACAAAATCCAGTTTCTTCAAAACAAAACGGTAGGACTGATCCACCTCCTCCAAATCCTATTGAAAACGTGAATTACACATTCACGAGGAGTGGAAAGTCCGATGACCCTCTGAAAATTGATCAAGCATTCAAGATAACGACAAGGGATTATCACGTGGTCAAATCAAAAGAATTCCCGTCACTTGAGAAGTACATACCAAAGATCCCATACCCTCAACGTTTAAGAACTGAAATTCCCCATTTGAACCGTATCGTCAAAGAATCCTAATCCGGGGAAGAGTCTAGCTAATGACTCAGTAATAAATTAAGCGCTTCTCGGGAGGCAACCCGAGCTTTTACTTGTTTATTTGCTTATTTCTGTTTTAAATAAACATGTACACCCTTTTTGCAGAAATTCTTTTCAAAACTTGGAAAATCTTAAGTGTGGGGGTGCTACATGCTAATATATTATTGTGTACATATGTGTTTGTGTGTTTTATTTACTTGTGTTTATTTTCGTGTTCATTACGTTATGGGTTCTTGTTTTGTCATTAAAAAGTTTTAAGTAAAATTTGTCTTGTTTAAAAAAAAAATAATAAATATGTTTTGAACTTTGTGGGTATGTTCACTGGAAACCCTCACGAGACTTCACTCGTCCACTCGGGCCACCGAGGGGTTTAAAAGGCTTGTTGCATACGCTAAATGCAACCGTGATGCCTACGAAAGTGAGTTTTTAGGATTTTACGCGTTTTTTGTAGTTTTGTTTGTTTTTGCAGATTTAATAAGCTCTTGGAGATTGGATTATTGGTGACACTATACTTGGTGTGGAGATGTTTTGTGGAAGAGAAATTGATTGATCTCACAAGCTTATACTAGCATTTGCTTAGCACCTTATCATATGGAGTTCGATCATGATTTCTTGGCCCGGGAAGTTTCGTTTCTCTTGGATTATTTATTTACTTATTTATTTTCCCTATTTTACATGCTTTGAAGTTTATTTTTCACAATGAGTATAATGCGTAACTTAAGTGTGGGGGAAAGTTAGATGGAAAAAAAAAAACGAAACTACTTTTCAATTTAAAATCTTGTATGCTTGTTTGCCCTTGTGATTTAATTATTTTCACGCTTTTAGGATAATATATTAGAATAACTGGATCATCCCACTGGTGAAATATGTATTTTTGAAAAATCTGAGATGTGTCCCGATTAATATTGCAATCCATTCTGGGATCGATAACATTTGCTAGCACATATTATAGCCCTTTCCACTAAATTGTGAGGATTTTAGCCTGTTTCGTATTTAGCATACATCTTTTATGCTTGGATCTTTTGCTATGAGTGTGCCGGTGATTTTATTTATTCTAGAACTTGTACTTGGAAATCATTACCAGACCGCAGTAAGATCGCATTCGTGTGATATAAGTGTATTCGTATGATAAAGAGGCACCCTTAGGATTAAACCAAATGGCCTTCATTTTGCATCTAATGATATATATTAGCTAGCCACATCGGTTAGTTAACCACCCATATGGACCCATTTGTTAGCGTTTATCTTTAGCGCTAGATACCCCTAGTTAGACCATCCGAGCCATCCTTTTCATTTTTGATTAAATCCAGAAAAATACAAAAATATTTTACACTTTAAACCTTAGCCTAACCCTTTGTCAAAGTCTAAATGGTTGGTTGCTAGTTGCTTGGTATGTTGGATTGTTTTTGATGATTATTAGTTAGCCACACTTTGTCATTCGTGTGTGCCATTCCGACGAAGATGGAGAGGGCCCGCTTCATATTTTGTATTTTTGTGGTGTATGCTTATGCGAAGTGTGGGGGAGATGTGATGTATGGAAGAAAGATTGAAAAAAAAAATGTGAAAAAAGAAAGAAACAAAAAAAAAAATGAATGAATAAGTCATCGAAAAAAAAAAAGAAAGAAAAAAATATATGTGATGACAATTATAACCAATGTGCTATATTATTATGAAGATGAAGGAAGAGGAAGTATGTTTGAGATATCGATTAGCCAATGTGCTAAGACGTGATATACGTATATATTTGGTGATCGATATGTGAAGAGGAGAAAGTTGTTAACTATAATCATTTTCGGGTTTGCGGTTTGTTTAGTGACTAGCAACATGGGTATTAGACTTGACTTTATTTTTCTTTTAAAACCAATTTCATAAATACTCCCATGCCTTATCCCTACACTTTTGACTTTGTGAAATTATCAAGTGTATTGACATGTAGTGACCATCCGATTTCTTGAGGAATTAGGTAACGTTGTTAGCGATCTAAGGTTAATCCTTAGTGACCATCCGTTATTTGGTGATGCAAGAATTCGTTGTTAGCGAGCTATTATGTTTTGCACAAGATAGTTGCACGTAAGTCTGATATAACCCCTGAAGCCTTAAACCCGAATACAAGACCTCTTTAGATGTTTACACTTTGTGCTTACGCCTCGTCGGTGGAGTTTTGTTTCTTGTACAAGCCTATGGTAATAAACGAATCATGACTGAGCGATGAGTGTGATTTCTCTTATATATACTCCACTACCTAAATAAATGAGTGATTGAGTGAATTATATTTCGTTTCTTTTTCGTGAGGTGTTTAGAAATGTTACTCAAGTAATAAAATCTTCATACATCTCGGTTTTTCACCATAACGCTTAAAAACGATGAATCGTATCTTGTACTTGTACTTGGTAGATTTGCATCATAATTTTTATAATCATTTTTCATGCACCATGTGGGATTTATTTTTCTTAATATTTGCTTGAGGGCAAGCAAACCCTTAAGTGTGGGGGAGTTTGCGCTCATTTTTCGCTTATTTTCTCTTTTATTATTAAATATATATAAAAAAAATATAAATTTTTTTTTTCTTCTCTGTCCAACCGATCGGATGTGAGAGCATCCGATTCGGCTGGCATGCTGCATGTTTCTACGAATTGTCCATCCGATCGGATGGAAGTGCAAACCGATCGGATGGATGCCTCGTTAAAGTTTTTAAAATTTTAAAATTTTCTTTTCGTTTTGTCATTAAGGTTTGAATTTTAGTTTTTCTTTTCTTAGATTTGCTTGAGGGCAAGCAAAGTTCAAGTGTGGGGGATTTGATAACGCTCAAATCTAACATGTTTTTAGGAGCGTTATTGTAGATTTTATGCATATATATTGGTCACTTTTATGAACTTATGGTACTTAATTGAGTATAATTTATGTTTTAGGTTCATGGAAGCTCAAGTACAAGAAAACGAGGAAAAAGACGAAGAAATGATCAATAAACGAAGATTTATGCATGTACGAAGAATTCCCGAAAAATGAGAGTCTCTTGGAGTATATTCGAGAAGATAAAGTCATGAAGTTATTGGTCCAAAGACTCAAGAATAAAGCACAAGAGGGAAAACGGGAAAAGAAATGAAGAAAAGAAGCTCAAACGAAGAAATAATGAAAGCCTCGTTGTTCCCGACACACCTCCACCATTTTGGCCATAACTTGAGCATACGAACTCGGATTTAGTTGATTCAAGCGCCCACGGAAAGCTAAGAGAAAGATCTACAACTTTGGTTTTTATCACCTCTGGCCAGGAGGCTCCATCCGATCGGTAGGAGCCCGCATCCGATTCGGATGGAGCAAACTTGACTTTTACGAGAGCTCCAACCGATCGGTATTGCCCCGCATCCGATCGGTTGGCTGATACTGACCTCCCCAAGTTATTTTTAATGCTTCTTTAAGTGCCATTAAGTCCCAAGTCCGATCATGTGCCTCCATTAACTCATAAACCTGCCCTTTTATGACCCTTTGTGCCCAAGTTATTTGCTTGTTGGCTAAGGGTGGCTTCTACATATAAATAAGACCATTGTGGCTTGGTTTTGGGTGTGATTTTCTAGCCTCCAACCTTAAGGACGAATTTCCACAAACTATTATCAACCCCAAAAGGCCACAAACCTCTGCCATTTCCAGAAGTAGTGCTCAAGTGCTTGACGAAGTGTTCGGGTGTGATTTTCCGGCTTGGTTAGAAGTTGTAGTTGATTGGAGGCTTGAAGGTTGCTATAATCCTTCACCTTTGCCTATTGTAATCCATACTTTGGGTAAACTTTGTTACTTTTATATTTCAAGATGTTTGTTATTGATATGATTTATGAGTTTATGTCTTTGGTTGACATGAGTGGTTAGTTTTATTTATACTTGTTTGGAATCATGTGAATATTGATATGGAGTGTTTGGTATTTTGCAATATAGAATTATGGTTTTGCTTATAAGTTTGTTTGAATATTAACATGTCTCAATAACTTGTTGATGAATCATAACCGGGTTTATAAGGTCGAAAGAACTTCTTGTTATGATTTGTTCCAAATGTTAATGCGCATATATGTTTGGCATTTCATAATTGACAACTATGAATAAACATGTTAAATGGATTTGTTTAGGTCGAAAGGGTTCTTATGAACAAATTGGTAAAACTAATATTTCTAACAAATGGTTTATAATGAATTGGTTTATAATAACAGGCCGAAAGGGGTTAGACTAAACCATGATGTATGCAATTTCATGATATCACCCATTGAATTGGAATTGTATGAAGTTAGATTTTGTTTGTTATTGCTTAATATCTACCCGATACTCCATTCACTCCATTGAAATAGACACTAGTCCCAAACAAGTATTGTTTTTAATCTTATTGAATTCACATAATCATCATTCTTAGTGTTACTTGTTGCTTATATGGTATTTTTGGTCGTGACAACCAATTACCACCTTTTAATTGCTTATTGTTACATAGATTCTTCACAACTGAAAACACCCAAATCCCAGTGAACGACCTCGGCTTACCAAACAAAACTATCTACATACGAAAGGGTCATACTTGCCCGTGTGTTCTTAGCTTTATTCGGTAATTCGTGTTATAAATTTAAAACTAGTAGTCGCGAGACACATCAACAACTAATCGATCGTATTCACATTCAAGAACCAATTGTTTGTCTCAGACGCGGGAAAGTATGCTTACCTTTGGCCTCCACGTGATGGTTCGGAAGTCCTCTAATAGGTTTACAGTTAATGCAACCTCATATGCCACAATAATAGCTCATATGTAATTATTATATTTCTAACGTAACATGTCAACTATTTTGATGTATATAACCTATTTTAATGGATATCAAGTAGTAGTCAACAAAATAGATCATAAACTTCTCGATTGGTAAAGTTATAGTTTTAGTTGTAATTTTGACGATTTACTTGAATTTGACTCCCTTCTCTTTTCGTGTTCATTTACACAGATAAATAATCTGAAAGTTTCTTATAGACAAGTCCCATGAACTCAGGTAAGGTTTTTTTTATAGTGCTTAAATGCTGATGAATGATGTACTAATTTTGTTCAATTATTGAATTCGGTTACCACAGGTTGGAGTTGTTACGTTAGCTCTTGAAAGTGATTAAAATGGCTCAATATTCAGGTATTTCTTCCTTCTTATATATATATATATATATATATATATATATATATATATATATATATATATATATATATATATATTGATAGTATGATTTTATTACTATTACATGTTTATCTTATGCATTTTTTGTAACTTAGACTCACAATTAAATCTTTATGATTGACATTTTTTATCCCTATACTTTTTTTATAGGTACGCCGAATAATTATCAATGGCAGAAATGTAAATTTCTGTGTAACCAAAACACTTATCAATCTAAAGCAGTTTATCATGATAGAGGAATATTGTCTACTATTAGTCAAGATTTTGAAAATAATTATAATGTAGACATGTCAATAAATCCCGTCCAACGTTCGAGATATTCAAGTGTTGTTGATGTATTAGCTAATATGCAATCTCAACGATCTCCTCTACATATGACTACGAGTAATGTTATATCAACAATTCCTTGATCAAATATTTATTTCTATGTTCTTTACACCTTATTTGACAATATTTGTTTATGTAATAGGTACGTATTCAAACATGAACCAAACTTTGCAAACTTCTCAATCAGGGAATATGAAATCCATTTTCACAAATCCTACACCACTTAAGAGAGGACGTGGGCGTCCACGCAAGCAAGATGTAGCAACCGTCATTTTACCACAACTTACGTTTGGCCGAACTACACAGTTTGCCATACAAAAAAATAGTCCTCGTGTTCTTAATGATGTTACAAATACGGTAGGAAATACAAATCGACCTGGACGTCCCCGTAAGAATCCTTTAGTTAGTCAGGTCTCACCAAACCTTAATGGAGGAGCATCAAATGAAACTGTACAAAAAGTAGCTAAACGACCAGGAAGACCTCCCAAATTAGTTTGCGAAACCGGTATGAAGTTTTGTATTATCAAGTATCAATATACCTTTTAGTTGTAATCATCCAAAATTTAACAAACATGATCCTTATTGTTTTAAAATCCTGTTAATAGACAATTCTACCACCAGTGATGGTTTGCCAAACCTTTCAGAAGGTGCATCATCACCGGTTGCTATAGAAAATGTAGCTAAACGACTCGGAAGGCCTCCTGATACAGGTAAATGCTTTGAGTACCTTATCTATAAACTGTTTTTATTTAATACTTCTATAGTTAACAATCATTTTATTTTGTTTTAAAATCAAAACAATAGATAACTGTACGAGTAGAGCTGTTTCGCCGAACCTTTCAGAAGGTGCTTCTCTAGATGTTACAATAGGAAATGTACCTAAATGACACGGAAGGCCTCCCAAAGCAGGTACATGCTTTGAGTACACTATCTATAAAGTATTTTATATTTAATCCTTCTGTAGTTAGCAAACATTTTTATTTTTTTTTTTTTGTTTTCAATTCGAAACAATAGATAACTGTACCAGTAGAGTTGTTTCGCCGAACCTTTCAGAAGGTGCTTCACCAGATGTTACTATATGAAATGTAGCAAAACGACGCGGAAGGGCTCCCAAAACAAGTACATGATTTCAGCACGAACACCTTTATAAACTATATATATTTAATCCTTTTGAAGTTAACGAGCCTTTTTTTGTCCTCGAAAAAATAGATAATCGTACAAGTAGTAGTATAAACCAACCTGTCCCCAACATATCTTCCAGCAATGTTAGTGGATCTCTAAGTCCTAATATGTTCACACCTGAAATACATGCAAACATCCCATGCCAAGATATCAATTCTACAAGTAAGTTGTGTCATATGTTTTTATCTATAAATTTTACATCGTAACACATTATAAGTTTACCAATCATTAAACGTGGTATACAGGTAACATGTCTAAAAGAACTCGCAGATCAAGATTAGGCAGTAACAGTCCCGTTCAGTTTCACATTGGTGAGCATAATTAGTGGCGCTCATATCCCATTCATGTTATATGAAAATTTCATGCACAAAAATATTGTTAAGTATAACTATATATATCTGCAACAGGTAGTCCATGTATTGTCTCACCAAGTCCGTCTACAAATAATAATGTTGATTCAACAAGACAACGTAACAGCAAAGACAAAGGCAAGTCAATAGCACATACAAAAGAAGTTGATTTATCAGAGGATGTTTCTGAGGATGAACATGGATATATTGAACGTATTTCAGGCATATCCAAAGGTATAATTATTTTTTACATATTTATTAATCGTTAAGTTCTTTTTACTATTGATAGGTTTAAGTCTGTGTATATGTTTTTGTATCCTAATAAATGATACATTTTATATATTTTTTTAGATTACCTCGACCATGGTGATCAGAATGTTCAATGCATAAAATGTGGAGCAATGTTGTGGCTTGCCAAGAGTAAAAGAGGAGCTACTAACTCTGGTACCACTGATTCATTTTCTCTCTGTTGTGGTTGAGGTAAAGTGGAATTACCTGTTGCATTGAAGAATCCCCCTGAATTGTTAACGAAACTCATGAATGGGGAACACCGAAAAAGCAAGTCATATCTTGAGAACATACGCCGGTATAACTTGATGTTTGCTTTTACATCCATGGGTGGTAACGTTGACCATACAGTTAACAATGGTCGCGCACCATATTGTTTTAGAATACAAGGGCAAAACTACCATTTAATTGGAGATTTTTTACACAAAGCTGGCGATACACCAAAGTTTTCTTAGCTTTATATTTATGATCCATAGAACGAAATTCAAAACCGCATTAATTCTGTCAGGTAACTATAATATATACTGTTTCCTGTTATTACTTTTTTTAGCCGTATAATTTTCAATTCATAGAGTTATAGATTAAATACACTACCTATAATGTTTTTTCCAATTCATGACAGTTCCAATGAGAGTGGATCATCTTATTCTAATAAAAAAAATAGACTGTCAACTAACTAAAGACCTTAGAACAATGCTTGATCGTGATAACCCTCTGGTAAAGATGTTTTGAATGGCTGGTCAACAAATTGCTCATGGAGTGGAAAATGTTAAGATCAAGCTGATAGGAAGGCGTGAAAAAGATGGGAGGCAATATAACCTTCCTACAGCAAATGAAGTGGCTGCACTTATTGTTGGTGACTTTGATAACAATCATAACGAAAGAGACATTATGGTGCAAAAAAATAGTGGGAAGAAGAAAAGGATTAGTGAGTTACATGTTTCATACCTTCCATTACAGTACCTGAGAGGATTCGATACACTATGAGGAAGTTAGTCCGTTATAACGTATCTATATGATATCTTGAGTGAATATGATTAAGTTTGCAGAATCTACTTAATCACACTTAGAAGGTTATTGGTTATTGGAAATGGAATAGTGATGTTTATTGTTGGACAATGAACACCCAAACCCGACAAGGGCAAAGTGTTTACAGATACGGATTCTTATCAGAACAAACACAAGCATATGACATACATAATACAAAAGGATTCCAAGGGTTACAACTGAAAATCTGATATTACAAGGTTACAAATGAGATATACAATAATCACTAAGTCTGAATATAACTCTTCTAATCATCTCCAATCCAAATTAACTAGCAAGGTCTTCTAAGTCCAAGGTCCTCTCTATTAATAACCCAGCTTCCAACTAAAACCTGCCGCACACGAAAAGAAAACGTGCGGCTGAGCTTACAAAGCCCAGTGAACAGATATATAATAAACGGAAACGAAAACAAAAGATATGAAAGTAAAAGGAAAAGAACAGATACAGTATAACAAAATAGATAAGTCAAAGTACAGAGAGAGAGAGTAAAAGTCTAGGACAGTAATCCACCACGAGCCCAGAAAACATATCATATCAAATCACATACTAGGGTGTATGGAGGGGTGACCTCAGCATACCAAGACAAGGTTGAGGGGATACCTCCAGGGTTGGAGTTGCAAGCTCCCAGGGTTGTGAAAGGCATGTATTGCACACAGTACCAGTCACCAGACATACCAGATATATCAGAACCAGAACAAGACTAGGATGCATCCATTCGCCCCCCAAGAACAAATCATATTGGCCATAATAACAGGAGTGTGCACATATCAAAATCAAGATGGGGACGGTGTAACCAAATCACTAGGGCTACACACTAGTCATGCCAGTGGTGCATCACAGACACGGCCATGTTACCTTCATGGCTAGGGTCACAAATTTGGCTCGGGTATCAAACTGGGATCAAGGGTCACATGTCAAAGGTTCATATCATAATCAGGTTGTCATATCAGAAGGTTCAACATCCGCAGGTCAATCTCAGCAGGTCAATATCAGGTGGTCAATAATTAGCAGGTCAGTAACAGTTCATTTAAAAAGGGTTTCTAATTAAGAGTCCATTTAAAATAATCTTTATTAACGGTCTTCATAAAAATAATCCTTCAAAGTAGAGTTCATAAAATGATCTTTTAAAATGGTTTCTCATGCAGATAGTCTTTTAAAATAGTTTTCATACAAGTTAGTAAAATCCCAATCAAAAGAGTATTGTATCACATTTGTAAACTTCATTTTTAAATAGCTTTTCTCAAATCATTTTCCAGGTCAGAAATTAAAGGCTTCACAGTCTAGGTTCATATACTAGGTCAAAGGTTCAAGGCAAAGGATTCATAGCAAGGTATCAAATGTCAAGTATCATATTAGGGTTCACATCAGGGTTCATATCAGAATTCAAGACAAGAGATCAATGCAGAAGTTCATTATCAGAAGGTCAAGTCTCAGGTATCAATCAGAGGCTATACAGATCAGAACATGAAAGAGATCACAGGAAACCTTACAGAGAAGGTCAGAATATCCGTACCTTATTTCAGAAGCAAACACAAATCAGAAATGGATGACACAGAGTGGATCAGGACCTCTCTTTCTTCACACCTAGAGGGGTAGACAAGAATTACAAACCCTTCCTTTTTAAGTAACTTTCCATTTTAGCTTTTAGATTCATCAAGTTACTCTTTTAGTCCTTTAGGTTTCATAATTTACACTTTATACCCCTTTACTTATCAAAGTTACAAAATGAAGCCCTAGATTTACTTAGTTTACATTTTAACCCCTCTCATTAATTTATTAACACATCACGCATTTTATTTTCCAAGATTACAGAGTGTACCTTCAAATTAACTTATTATACGAATTATACCCTCAAGTTTCACGATTCACAATTTATAACCCTTCGCTTAGGAAAATAACAATTCACACCCTTTTTACATGTCTTGACAGTTTTTAGGTATTAACTGGACTCGTTTTAAATAATTTTCAAACCATATTAAATCTTCGAAATAAAATCTATAAAAATTCACAGACGTTCCCCAGGGTCTTGAGTATTTTATGTAATTTTTCCAGATTTTATTAAGTTGTTTAGATACGAACTAAAAATCCTTTCTCCCAACCTTTTCCAGAACCATATTAATTAAAAACACCCGATCATTTTTCATCTTCTTTCCCAGTCTAGAAAATTTATAAAATTCTACAAAAATTCCAGTAATTAGCTAACATGTGATATTTTACTCAGTTAAAATGACACATCCTAATTCGTTATGGTTTGAAAATGATAAATGAAAAACCCGGACTGTTTTTCCAGACTTTACAAATACGACCAGACACATGATTTTCTAAAAATCAAAAAGTAGCTTTACAGGCCTCTAAAAATTACAAAATAAATTTCTCCAGGAAGCTATTTCATTAAACTACAATCTAGACTCAAAAACCATCCCAATATCCATTCACATCATAAATTTACATCCGGTTAAAGTCGAGCAAAGTTCCAGATCAGAAACAGTTATCACAGAAACATGTATATACTTAGGGTTTCTTCATCCCGTTCATTAATTTTCGACACCAAACGACTTTAGGTGAGCCCACAACATATTTAAGTTGATTTATAACAGCTTTAAACACATTCAAATCGAATTAATAGTCAAAACAATTTCAGTCGATCCATGTTACTAGGGTTTTTAGGGTTTCTTACTTTTATGATTTCATGTGACATGTTGTGTGATTTTTCATTCGATTAGGCTACAAAAACATGAACAAGGATTGAGAAAAAGAGATACCATACCCTCGTAGGCCACGAAGAACACGGGAAACAAGAGATCAAACACTACACGAAGGTTTCTCCCCCTTTCCTTTTGATCGAACAGCAGCAGAAACACAAGAACAATGAAAGTTTTTGATTAGTTTTTGACTCCTAAATTCAAATGGATCAATGTACGGATTACATGGTTACCTTAGGATGAATGAGACACCAATTAGGATCAAGATCAAGCCTCCTTTGGTGGGGTTTAAGGCTCGACAGCAGCAACAAGAATGGAGCAGCAGGATTTTTTTGAAGAGAGAGTTTTAGGGTTTTAAGAAGATCGGTTTGTATTTTTAGGAGAAGAAAAAGATAAGGGTTGAGTTTATCATGGGAATGCCGAGCAAATGGGAGGGGAGATGGCCAAATTTTCGGGATTGAATGGGTGGACTTAATCATGTATGATTTGATTGTAGATTTCCAATTATAACTTTGTATTTCAAATTCAAAATGAATTAATTTGTGTACTAAATATAATATTCGGCTAGGAGAGACTTTAAAGTGTCAAGGTAACATTTTAAACGTGTTATATGAGCCTTAGTATGATTTGGTTCCATAAGTTATTGGTTTACCAAGATTCGGGATCAACTCGATGCGTTACGGACTTGTTATGCCAAAGTTTTTGATTGCAGGGCATTTTGGTCTTTTATATGTTTTAGATTTTTCGGGTTTTACATTTATATATTGGACAATGAACACAGAAAGTTTATCAACAAACGATTCAATATTATTGAGAATAATACGAGTGATCTTCACTATCACTAGGGTTACAAAACCTTGAATCTCTATGTTCTTATCTGTTTTTCTCTCTATTAAGCACTTAGCAATATCTAACTAATTCACCTTAAAGCACTTAGCAATATCTAACTAATTCACCTTAAAGCACACTTAATAACTAAGCTAAGATCTCTCTTTTATAGACCAAGAGAGATCTTTACATTTATGATAAGTCTTGTCGAACTACTTGCTTGTTGCGTGTGTCAGTCCTTAAGATACAACATGTATCTGTGTTTACAACTTGTTCTGAGTATACAACATGATGACTGATCAAAGATATTATCTACCGTATATACTTGACTTTTATACACAAAATATCTTTCTATACTTATCTCTTTAGCAGTAGAATACGCAACACTTATCCATCCAGTAGTAGTATGAGTCACACCAGTAGCAGAATCAACTAGCAATACCTTCTTTGTACTAGTAGTACTAACTGCTCAGTTAGCACTGTTAGTTATAACTTGAACAGACTTCAGATATACACTAGCAGTAGGAACTGTTAGTGTATTGTTCTCAGTAGTACTAACCTTTTGAACTTGTAATTCCTAATACTACTCTTCAGAACATTTAATTCCCAACAATCCTCCCCTAAATTTGTGATTTATCCAAATCAACTAGTTTCTTCTGAATTAAATTCTGATTGTGAGGATCTTTCAAACACTTCATAGTCAGACCCTTGATCTGAGCTTTCCTCTGTTCTGTAAGATTGAATATCTTTCTCAGTAACTCATCTGCTTTCTGTGAATCATTTTCAGTCATTTTCTTGATCTTTGAGACTATCAGTATCATGCTCATGCTCCATTCTTGCATAGAAGATGGTGCAGTTTCCTTGGATGGAGGAATTATAAGATGCAATGGTGCTGTGTATCTTGGATGCTTCCAAGAAGTCAAATCATCTTTCAACAAGCCATGCAAGTGATAACCAAACGTAGTGAACTGAAATTGAAACTGGAAGAGCTTATTCTCAGCATTCATCATCTTGTATGCTCTTGTCTTCTCCTACACCTGGCACTCTTTGAACTTGATCAATTTGATCAATGCTTCATCCCTTCTGAATATATATAATACTCCAGAATCTTTCTTCCTCCTTTACATTTGGTTAATCTTCCTCCCCTGGGCTTTATTTCTCCCCTGAGATTTATTTCTCTCCTGAGTTATTTCCTCCCCTGTTTGGAAGATCTCTTACCATCATCTCACCATCATTTGATCTACCAATTAGAACATGTTTTCAGACAATGTTGTACATGAAGCCATCAATTCCTTAAATTTCATTATGCTGCCCTCATCACTTCTAGGTGTGTTAACTCCTGTGAGAGGTGAATCATGGAGCATTGACTCATAATCCATCATTTGATGGTTATTCTGAGCCACTTTGAAAATCCTTTTGAAGAAACTTTTGACTTAGCAGTATGAACTTGATTTTTAATGAAAAATCATACTGCTTTCAACCATTTTGAAGGGATTAAGTGTAGTAACAGACACTTAATCAAAATTTCGGTTTAAAGTAACCTCTGGTTGTGTGAGAACCAATGTTTTCAGTTATAAATAACTGCCTGTGTACAGATAAACCCATTCAAAGGGCTTTCCTGACAGGTTTTCTAGCTCGTGGCATTTGTTGCCTCTAACACAAGTGTTAGATTCACATTTGCTCGCTGTTCTTTCTATCAGATGTCCTTAGACTTGCTCATTATACTAATTAAAGTTTAAAATGATAGAAAGTGAGTTGTGCCAGTTACTATCTGACCAACTTAGCCATTAATTCAATATGAAACATCATAATAAGGTTTCAGGAAAGTAGTTTTAAAGAATCAAATAACTTGGGTGTAAACCTGTGTTAGTGAATTCCCAAACTCTGACCATCATGAACCTATTATGTCAGCAATTTGTGGTACCATATGCTGCTCACATATTTCACTTGAAACTTCCTTTGTGCTCACATGTTCATACCCGAAATTGTTAGTCTAAAACCAAGAAGAACAAAGTACAAAGTACTTGTCTCATATTAGAATAATCATATGACTAACAGTATGAAAAACACAATCAAAATTTGTACTAACAGTACAAACTGTTACAATATAGCAGTACTAATTGACAAAGTGTTAGAAATATAAATATTCATGTGAAGACTTGGTCACCCCGAGTATCTATTTAGCATTTGTGTAGCTCGTAGGCTTATTGGAATTATTAGTATTATTAGTATTATTAGTTTAGTTAGTATAGTATTCGTGGAGTGGGTCGGGTCTTTACCCATTGTCAGCTCACTCCACAGCCCACTCGGGGCACCTAAATATTGTAACTATAAATACCCCTTCCCACTCTTGGGAAGGGTTGAAGCTTCTAATCTTACAACCAATATTTTCTTCATTCTCTCTCTCTAGAACTCCCAACTCTCTCATCTCTCTCTCTCTCTAGAATTCATCCAACATCTAATCCAAGCATGCAAACATTACAATTGGTATCAGAGCAAATCAATTAAGACCCGAAAATCCTGAGTGCACATGCACTAAATCAACAACAATTAATGTTGAACAACCAGTTTAGAAATAACGCGTGTTCCTATGAGATCAACTGCCATGCACTAAAGATGGTCAGAGACAGTTTTGGTAGCGGTTGATTCTCACTTGATACATTTGAGCAAATTTTGTTCTTCTCACAAGATTTCATGTATATGTGCGTAAAATGTGTTGCTTATTCTGAGGTATCAAAACCAGCAAGGGGGAAGGAGACATACATCTGAACGCACAACGAGTACACGTGATGAACTTTATACCTCTTCCGAGTTGAGGTTATTCCTGGAAGACAAATGTCATAACCGCGGAGAAAATCAGTGTTTTAACTCGTTCCTTATGGTGTATCATTCCAACTACGTGGGGAAAGAAATGTATGAAACAGTTTCCGATGATAAAAGAGGTTCACAATGGCAATTTCTCGAAGGGAGAAAAGGGGATTTTCGGGTCTTAATTGATCTTGATGTTAGGTTTTCGTCTTCATTTATCGGATTGAGTGTGTGCTTCGGGTTTTTGGGCTTCATACAATAAGACTGATTGCATCTCTTCAACTACTTGGGGGAAGTGGTCTCTGGATACTTTCGGTATGTATTCTTCAGTCTTCAGCGGGAAGAAATGTGAGAAGAATTATTCAAGTGTGAGATGATACACTGCTGATTTATCTGAGGATCCCCCGATCGGAGAATCATGATGGTTATTCTTAAAAGGAGCAGCAATGTTTGATGTGGTTTGCTACGGTTTCTTTTGTACACTTGCCTTTCGTAAGCTTGAAAGAGAGCTTTGAAACTGCTCAAAAAGAAGATTGTCTATTTGGGGGGAAGCTATCAAGGCTTTACAATTGAGAAGGCTCAAGTTCAGACGATTTTTCAGGAGCCTCGAAAGCTTTGGTGGTAAAAGTTTAAGAGATGTTGATTACTCACTTCTACTACATACTGAACGTATCCTTATTTCGATATTCACGTCAACATCTTCTTAAACTGAATAATATAGTTTGTAAATATCTTATACAAAAATGTAAATAGAAAATTATAAATCCAACAAATTTTAAATAGAAAAACTTAAACCCAGAAAAACCATAAAAATCAGAAAAATTAGAAAATACCAAAAATAGTTTCTCTAGGCATGTCTTCTGTTTATCAATAACATTTACGGTCTTAGAAATGTCATTCAATAATGACACGGGACTTTAAATGAAGCTCGAGCAGAAGTTATACAAACTGGTTAAAACATGTCTAAATGGCTTGCTATTACTTCAGATAGCAACCCGCGTTTCAAAATGGGGAAAGCACGTCGCCAAAAAGACGGATGTTCCTCCCACTGGGTGACGTTCACTCGGGCATGGATTACTTCATATCCGTGCATCCCCGATTTAGTGTACGCTTCAGTGCATTATTTTCGGATTAAGAAGAGAAATCTTCTTTGCACACAAATAGTTTTCTTTCTATGATTCTTCTGAAAATTATTTATGAGACACTTGGTGGTTATGTGTTGTTTGAAATTCTTTTAGACTTGGATTGTTCATAAAATTTGTCACTCAATCAATGACTACAGCTCTTTAACTAGAATACGGGTCACTGATTGAGGGGGAGAGTGAATTCAAATTTTATATCATCAAACGGGTTTCTTGGTTAACTCATAACTGTTAGAAAAGGTTCTGTAGTTAATGGGGTATTAGTTAAAGAGGAAGCTACTATGCTTTATATCTAATGGCTAAATGTGTTAGTTGTTAGAAAGATTAGGGCATTATGTGCAACTTGCGTATAGTTTCCTAGCTTTATGTAACTAGAAGGCTCATTTGTGTCACTGTGGAATCCTCGTTTAATCCCCTAAGCACTTTAAAACACAGAATCTAAAAGAAGTTAGAAAACCCATTGTGTTTGATGTTCTTGAATACCCCACAGGCATTTGTATGATCTGAATGAATGAGTTTCATATGTTGATTGACTTTTGTTAGTCGATTGTTGATTAATTGTTGTTGATTTAGTGCATGTGCACTTAGGATTTGCTTAGGCATATAGCTGTCATGTTAGAATCTTGCCCCTAAGATCCTAAGTTGAATGTTGAAATATAAGTGAATTGCCATGTTCATGATTACTGATTGCTCTTCATGCTAAATAGCGGTTTGATGTATTTCCTGACTGTGGTTTGATTATGAGATGAATATGGTATTATGAGTTGGCAAGCTGCTATGTGGTAGCCATTAATGAATAGTGTATCTGTATGTATGTATATCTGTGTGGATATTCTTATACAGATTCCATAGCCAATATGAATGTGCCAGTTCCCGCTCTAACCATTTGATCAGATGTTCAAACACTATCGACTGGCTCTGAATTCACCTCAACAACAACATCGGCAACAACAAGAACACTGTCTTCACCTCCACCACCTTCATTTCAACAAAGCAGTACTTATTCTGATCTCGCCAAGTGGGGATCGACAATACTTGGGAAGATTTGTTGGTGGATGGATAATTGATGTTGACTAATGACTCCCTCAGAGAAGCGGGTGATCACATCATCTGCGCAAAAAGGTCAATATCATTTGTGTCATAACGATTATCTTTGTACATGATAAGTAGTGAATCTCCCTCATAAATTGAGGGGGAGCAGTTGCATGTTCCTTTATCAGTACATATTAAAATTGACCACATTTTCTCCTAAAGTTTCCAACTTATTTAAATCAATTGAGATCCAAAATCTCAAATGGTTTGAAATTTTTGATCGGGGGAGAGAATGTGATTTAAATATGAAACCTGATGAAAATGTGATTCTTTGGACTTAAGTGTAAGCCCTCCCATATGTGCTAAACTCTTTTGTATATCGATGCACATATTGAGGGGGAGCAAATGGTTTGTGATAACAAAAAGGATGTAGCATCTTACGTGAGCACGACTCAGACTTCACCAATGAATTGACGAAACAAAAATTGTCATTAATCGAAAGGACATATCCTGGCCGGGTAATAATTTCAAGCTGGTCTAACCAGTGATGTAAGCGTGTCTCGAAAAGGATGTGTCTGAGTAGAGTGTACCGTTTTGAGAAACTTTCTGTGAATTTGACCAGGCCGGGTAATAATTTCAAGCTAGTCTAACTAGTGATATAAGCGTGTCTCGAATCGGTCATGTTCACTGAAAGTGGATCAATTCAAAAAGTGCAAGCTCTACCCAACATGTGCAAATTTTAAATTAAAACATATGAGCACATGTTAAGGGGGAGCATTTAAAATATATAAAACTCTCAAAGTGTTAGCAAAATGTGCTTCATAATCATGAACACTTTGAGAGATTTTTCAAAGATTTGGTAAATGGCAACATAGGATAGTCATGAATTTATAAGGTGGCTAAGGTTAGGAAAACTGTCCTATGATCCGCCAGAGCCGGAGGGATCTACCCAGGGACAATACCGAATAGTTAGCATTAGAAAGTCCTTAGTTATAATCATGAAAAAAGGAGTAATATGAGAAAGGAGAAAGAAGGGGTTGAAGAATTAAAAAGAAAAGTAATGTGAAAGGGTGAAAAGAAATAGCCCTCCAAATTATTCAACCTTAGGGCAGAAACCAGGTTCAATTCATATGCTACTGGTTGTTACTAAGGTGACGCCGGTATTGAAGACAAGACGTCATGGACCCAGTGACGCACTGCACTAAACCTTCTAAGCCACTCAAGTTCTCTTAGAAGGACTTGTTTCATTCTCACCGGGAACCTTGCATAATCTATCGACCGCTCATTACGAGTTATGTTGATATTGAAACAGGAGACACCGCTCCAGTCTCCGACTACCAAAAATGCACTTATCGAGTCTAGAGCCACGAGATGCATCATAAGATCTCATAGGAACACGTGTTATTTCTACACTGGTTGTTCAACTTTAAGGACACCAGTTGTAAACTTATGAGTCCTACGCAGATCTTAGCAATCTGCCAGAACATTTATGAGGGAATTTACAAATGTAGTTCTCAGTGATTGAATGGAAATTCCTGCCAGGGTCAACATCAAACAGCCCTGAAAGCAGGTCACTTCGGTAATTCCTTGTGGATTACGCTTAGTGGTCGCGGTGGTTTCAAACGGTCTACAGTCGTGGAGTGAACTCCAACGACTCACCTAATCGTTTTTTACTACGGTAGATCTTTAAAGCCCTCTGTGGATTTCCGATTTAGGAACGGCCTTGGTAAGGATTAGAGAGAGTTTTCACACTATGCTGTTAACAATCTCGAAGTCCGAACCTGTAAGTACCGGATGTTTTATTGCTAACTGTCATATGCAGGAACACCTGGCGGTTGTAGCTGATTGCAGTTGTAGCTGATTGCTGAACAAGATGCCAATCCATCACCACATGTTCACACCACACCATCACCATCATAATCAACGAAATCATGATATCTAAAAGACCTTCAACACTGCTTCCGCAACTCTGATGCTGAAAATCATGATTCAGAAAAGTGTGAGCATGTCGACCCAAAGATCACAACATCACATGGAGACATAATGCTAAAAGATGACCTGGAGACATACGTTGGATGATGACATCAAAGAATCACCAAAGATCATCTAAGACAGAAGAACAGTCATCAAAAGAACACTGCTAAATGTACAAAGAGTGAATTTGAAGAATCAAAGACTACGAGCTAGGAAGTCAAAGTCATGTACTAGAATGCTAGAATTCAAAATGTTATTTCTGGGGTGACCTCCCTTAGGGGGAGATTGTTAGGAATATAAATATTCATGTGAAGACTCGGTCACCCCGAGTATCTATTTAGCATTTGTGTAGCTCGTAGGCTTATTAGAATTATTAGTATTATTTGTATTATTAGTTTAGTTAGTATAGTATTCGTATAGTGGGTCGGGTCTTTACCCACTATCAGCTCACTCCACAGCCCACTCGGGGCACCTGAATATTGTAACTATAAATAACCCTTCCCACTCTTGGGAAGGGTTGGAGCTTCTAATCTTACAACCAATATTTTCTTCATTATCTCTCTCTAGAACTCCCAACTCTCTCATCTCTCTCTCTCTCCTCTCTCTCTAGAATTCATCCAACATCTAATCCAAGCATGCAAACATTACACAAAGCTAACAGTACAAATTCAATTTATATACAAAAACACACAGATTGAAAAATTTAAGGATTAAGCATTCCAATACTTGCTACCAAGTATTGAAACCTCCCTACATCAAAAGCTTTTGTGAGAAGATCTGAAAAGTTGTGATCAGAATCAATTTTAAGAACTTGAATCAACTTTTTCTCATTGCAGTCTCTAATAAAATAATGTCTAATTTCTATGTGTTTTGTTTTAGAGTGTTGCACTGGATTTTTAATAATGAAAATTGTACTACTGTTATCAATATAAATGACAGTGTTCATGAAATTGTACCCATAGTCAAGAAGTTGATTTTGAAGCCAAAGTACTTGACCACAGCAACTTGCAGCAGCTACATATTCAGCTTCAGTTGTTGAATTAGCCACAATTGTTTGCTTCTTACACTGCCATGAGATAAGTCTACATCCAAGGAATTGACATCCTCCAGTTGTTGACTTTCTGTCCAAGCTTGCACCAGCATAATCACTATCTGAATATGCTACCAAGTCAAAAGGTGATTCCCTAGAATACCATAAACCCAACCTAGGTTGACCCTTGAGATATCTAAAAATCCTCTTGACTATTGTTAAATGAGAAACCT
The DNA here is from genome assembly GCA_021014915.2 of Artemisia tridentata subsp. tridentata. NCBI lineage: Eukaryota > Viridiplantae > Streptophyta > Magnoliopsida > Asterales > Asteraceae > Artemisia > Artemisia tridentata. The sequence goes on along the minus strand of CP139509.1, from coordinate 131,827,097 downwards.
TAGGAGTTACTTGAAATCTTGCACAAGCACAAACAGAGAACATGATATCAGGTCTTGATGATGTAATATACATCAAAGAGCCTATCATAGATCTGTATGAGTGTACATCCACATTGTCTCCATCTACATCTTTAAGAAGAGGCTTCTCAGAGTCCATTGGTGTGCTTGCCACTTTTGAATCAGCAAATTGAAATTTCCTTAGAATCTCTACAACATATTTATCCTGGCTAATAAAAATGCCTTCACTTGATTGGCTAACTTGCAAACCCAAAAAGAATGTAAGTTCCCCAATGGAACTCATCTGAAACTTATCATGCATAAGCTTCTCAAACTCTATACACATCTCCTTCCTTGTAGATCCAAAGATGATATCATCCACATACACCTGAACCAGCAAAAGATCCTTCTTGTGCTTTTTGATGAATAATGTCTGATCAATCTTGCCTCTTTGAAATCCATTTGAAATTAAATAGGAAGCCAGTGTTTCATACCAAGCTCTTGGTGCCTGATGAAGGCCATAAAGAGCTTTCACTACTTTGTACACCTTGTCTAGATGTTATGGATCAGTGAATCTTGGAGGTTGTGAGACATAAACCTCCTCTTCAATAGTACAATATAAGAAAGCACTCTTGACATCCATTTAATAAACTGTGAAGTTCATGAATGCGGCATAAGCCAAGAATAGCCTAATTGCCTCAATTCTTGCTACTGGAGCAAAAACCTCTTCATATTCTATACCCTCCTCTTGTGTGTACCCTTGGGCTACTAATCTAGCCTTATTTCTAATCACTATGCCCCTTTCATCCCTTTTATTTCTGAAAACCCATTTATTGCCAATTACCCTTACACCCTTGGGTAAATCAACTAGCACCCAAACCTTCTGAATCTTGAAATGAAGAAGCTCCTCTTGCATAGCTTCTACCCAGCTTGAATCATCTAGGGCTTTAAGAACATTCTTTGGTTCTACTTGTGAGAGAAAACATACAAATAAGCAAGAGTTTGCAAACTCATGCTGCTTTGATGCATAAAGAGCATCAAGAAGCCCTTGTTGGTCTGAAGACATTAGTTGTTGCCTTGTCTTCATGCCTGATTGTACATCTCCAATCACATTGTCCAGGGAGTGGACTTTGTGAATCCTGGTGTGTGGTGTAGAAGGAACTTGATAATGAGGTGGTAGATTGTTGAAATGCACCTAATCTTCTGAGAAATTTGCTTTGTTTGAGTCTGATGGGCCAGCAGCGGAAACATTTGGCCTAGCAGTATGTTGCTCTGTCTCAGTAGTAGGAACATTTGGCTCAGCAGTATGAATAAAGATTGTATTGCTGACTTGATTCTCTTGTTCCTTTGTTCCATCTTCCTTGTTTTCATCTTCAATTCCTTCTTTAGCTACATCAGAAGAAGGTTCATCATTTATTGAAGTTGAATCCACACTTGTACTTGTCCATATTGGCATCATCAAATAATCTTGATCTGTCTCCTTTTCTAACCCTGCCTCATTTGTTGCATCATCAGTTTTTGAACCTGAAAAATCATTAGTTTCTACAACAACAAGCACATAATTCATAGAATGGGTTAGTGTCTCAAGATAAAATTGCCATTTGGGACCTTCATCTGCTACTAGGGGTGTCATTCGGGCCGCCGACCCGACCCGAACCCGACCCGAGTCAATTCGGGTCAACCCGAATTGACCCGAGTTCTAAACAAGGTCGGGTTCGGGTATGTTTTATGAAGCCTCGACCCGACCCGAACCCGATTGACCTGAGAAAACTAATAATTTACAAGGCAAAAAACTCGGGTTGACCCTAAACCCGAGCTGACTCGAACCGAATTGACCCGACCCGAGTTGACCCGAACCCGAATTGACCCGACCCGAGTTGACCCGAGTTCAAACAGGGTCGGGTTCGGGTATGTTTTTTTGAGCCTTGACCCGACCTGACCCGACCTGAGTTGACCCGAACCCGACCGGGTCAACCCGAATGACACCCCTACCTGCTACGTTAGATTTGTTCTCTAAAAATTCCACATGCAGGTTTTCCTCTACTCTTCTAGTTCTTGTATTGTAAACTCTAAAAGATTTGCTATTAAGAGAATATCCAACCAAGAATCCTTCATCTGGTTTACCATCAAACTTTCCTAGATGGTCTAAGGTATTCAGAATTGTCACATGACATCCAAAAGGTCTAAAAAATCCTATTGTAGGAGTTCTACCTCTAAAAAGTTCATAAGATGTCTTATTGTGAGCCTTGACAACTAAAACTCTGTTTTTGACATAGCAGGCAGTATTAACTGCTTCAGCCCAAAAAGTGATAGGCAACTTAGAGTCGGCTAACATAGTTCTAGCAGCTTCTATGAGTGTTCTATTTCTCCTCTCAGCAACTCCATTCTGTTGAGGGGTTCTAGCAACACTAAATTCTCTACTAATACCTTTTTGTTTGCAGAAATCATCCATAACTCTATTCTTAAACTCTGTCCCATTATCACATCTAATGACTTTGACTTTCTTGTCTACTAGGTTTTCTATCTGTGTAATGAATGTTTTAAGAATGCTAGAAGTCTCATCCTAGAACCTAAAAAGAAAACCCATGTAAATCTGCTATAGTCATCAGTAATAACTAGACAATATCTCTTATGCATAATACTACTTACTAAAGTAGGTCCAAATAAGTCCATATGAAGCATAAATAATGATTGATCAATAGAGTTAAAAATCTTGGGCTTAAAAGTGGCTTTATGTTGTTTGCCTTTAAGACAAGCAATGCATATTTGGTCATTTTTAAATCGTTTTTTAGGTAAACCTCTTACCAAACCATTCTTAACAATTTTATTTATGGTTTTAAAATTAATATGACCAAGCCTCCTATGCCATTTCATTGACTCATCCAATGTGGCCTTTGCAACAAGACAAGTAAGATTCTTTTTAGGAACAATGTTCTTCATATCAACACTGTACATGTTGTTCTTTTTGTCACACATTTGTGAGACACTAAAAAGATTATACTTAAGCTCTTGCACATAGTACACATCTTCAAAGTCTAAATTTCCGGTTTTAATAGTACCTTTACCAGAAATTTTGCCACCAATACCCCCTCCAAAGCTAACATATCCTCCATTTAATGATTGAAAGTCTGAGAGATAAGACATGTTGCCTGTCATGTGCCTTGAACATCCACTGTCTGAAAATCCTTGATCTTCTTCATCTGTTGGTGAATGTTTCTGCACACAAATAAGGAATATTAGTTTCCTTTGGGGACTCAAGCCATTACTGACTTGGATCTGCCTCGTGCATCAATGTAATTTAATCTTTTGAGAATGGTTGATGCACCATTGGATTTAAGAGATTTCCAAATCCAACATGCTGAGGCCTTAACAACATTTGCCCTGTTTTTTCTAGTAGCAGTATGAACTGCTTGCCTAGCAGTAAGAACTGCTAGCTTTGCAGTTGTACCCTTTGGTTTCCAAATTTGTTTATGGACCACTGCTTTTGATTGAAAGGGCCTTTGAGCAGTTTTAGATGCATATTTGAAAGTTGTTTTTGCATTTTTGACTGCTGGTTTTGGGTAAACAGTCTTAAATGGTCTAGCAGTAGGAACTGCTTACCTAGCAGTAGGAACGGCTTTTGATGAAACTGTTTTGGGTTTTGTTTTAGTATAATTAGAGTGACTTTTAGTTGTATGCCTTTTTAAATTCACCCAATTGTTTGAATACCCAGATACCCATTGGTTGCAGAAAGCTGCAAGATGGTCAAAACTACCACATGTGTAACAAGCTTTGTTATAAAAGAGAAAGTCATCACCTAGTTGGTGAGACTTGAGGTCATTCCAATTCCTTTGGTTACCTTTGGGCTTGTTGGTGGTTCTATATTGCTCACAATATCTTACTGGTTGCCTAACATGTTTAACATTGTTTTTAGGCCTATCAGTACTATGTTTGACTACCTTAGGAACACTTGTCCCTGCTTTCTTTACAACATCAGGTTTAGACATAACATGTTCTTCTACATCATCATCAGATCTCCAGTCCTCAATGATTGGACCATCTGATTTCATACATGAGGACACCTTGTCCTCAGGAAGTGAAGTTTTACTTAAACTCTCACTTACTTCTTCTATCTTAGGAATTTCAGTAGACTTAGAACCATATTCCATTTTTGGTTATTCAAACTCAGCTAAACCTGTGTGTGCTAGGTCAATACCTAGAGGTGAAGGAACACCTCTAAATGGTGGAGGAACAAACTTGTAACCTATACCAGACTTAGCTTTATTGATAACTTGAGCTTCCCAAATTTTATTGATTCCATCTGAGGCATAGGCTAGTGTATCTACTATTATCTTAACATTTTTATTTGCATTTTTGTGCTCTTCTAGTGCTTCTTTCAGCACATCAATCACATCTTCTTTGTAGTCTAAGTCTCTTTTTAGCACACCTATGTCATCACAAAACTTAGATTCATTTACTCTATAATGCAAGATTTGTTTTTCAAGAACAGCTAGACCTCTTTTATGATTAGATAAGTTAAAACTTGTATCATATAGCTCTTCTAGTTGATCATCAAATTCCTTTTTAAGTTTTTCATATACTTTAAGAGCAGAGCAAGATTCAGTACACTTGATTATAGAATTTACCTCTGAATCAGAAGATGCCATCAATGCAATCTCAGTTGCCACCAGTGCAGCTTCTGTTGGTGCTTCCTCTTTATCAGCCATGAAGCTCCAATCATAGCTAACACCATCAATAGCTAGCATAGCCTTTGGCTCTTCCACTATGACTTCCTTCTTCTTATCTTGCTTATACCATGTGCTCCTAGTATCCTGCTTTCTTGGGTTTCTGCACTCTCTTGCAAAGTGTCCCAACCCATGTGACAATTGAAACACTCTACTTTCTTCTTATCTAACCCAGCAGTTTCATTACCATTAATGGTAATCTGCTTTCCAGTTCTCTGCCAGAACTTCTTAGCCCTCATGCTAAGTAAAGCAACCTGCCACTTGATATCCATCTCTTCTAAATCATCATCATCTACCTGTTCAAGGTCTTCATGATTTAGAGGAGAACCACTAGATTGACTAGTCAGGAATGCATAAAATATTGAATCTCCAAGCCCAGCAACATTCTTCTGTGAACTAGCAGTAGAAACACCATAGCTAGTAGTAGAAACACCTTCATCTTCATCTACCTCTTCTGACTTACTAATGCTAGGAGATGACAAAAGTGCCACATTCCCAGAACTAGTACTGTAGTTTCCAGACTTCTTTAGACTTTGTTCAACAATTTTGAAATTGTTGTACAAATCATTGAGTTTCATGGTTTCTATGTCTGGCTTATTCATCCAGACAATCACATGAGTATTGAACTCTACAGGTAGACTTCTTAAAAACTTCATGTTGAGATCTTCCTTTGCTATCTCAACACCCAACACAGCTAACTGACTAACAAGCTTGTGCAATCTTGAGAACAGCTTATCAAGATATTCATTGCTGTTTGAGCTAAAGTTTTTAAATTGTTGTTTCAGCAATGTCTTCTGATTTTTCTTGGTAGTTTCATTACCACCAAACCATGCACATATCTCTTCAAAAAGAGTTTTTGCATCAGGATACTTACTAAAAGATAGCATCTGTTCACCAGGAATGGTCATAAGCAACAAATTTCTTGCCTTTTGATCATTCCTCTTTTGTATCCTTTCTTCATTGGTAACTGGTCCAGTGTTTCTTTTCCTAACTGTTTTGCCTTCAAGAATGGATTATGTATAACCTAGTGTAAAAGAATCACCATACAGAATAATATCCCAAAGAGCATAATCTTGAACCATGAAGTATTGTTCAATCCTTAGCCTCCACAACTAAAACTCATTCTGTTTGAGCATAGGTAACTTTGCAGCAATGTTTGTAGCGTGAGTGTTCTCTACTTCCATTTCTTCTTCTTCTTCTAAAATCAAAGATATCAGCCTATCTCTTATACCACTTGAGAGGATTCGATACACTATGAGGATGTTAGTCCTTTATAACGTGTGTATATGATATCTTGAGTGAATATGATTAAGTTTGCAGAATCTACTTAATCACACTTAGAAGGTTATTGGTTATTGGAAATGGAATAGTGATGTTTATATATTGGACAATGAACACAGAAAGTTTATCAACAAACGATTCAATATTATTGAGAATAATACGAGTGATCTTCACTATCACTAGGGTTACAAAACCTTGAATCTCTATGTTCTTATCTGTTTTTCTCTCTATTAAGCACTTAGCAATATCTAACTAATTCACCTTAAAGCACTTAGCAATATCTAACTAATTCACCTTAAAGCACACTTAATAACTAAGCTAAGATCTCTCTTTTATAGACCAAGAGAGATCTTTACATTTATGATAAGTCTTGTCGAACTACTTGCTTGTTGCGTATGTCAGTCCTTAAGATACAACATGTATCTGTGTTTACAACTTGTTATGAGTATACAACATGATGACTGATCAAAGATATTATCTACCGTATATACTTGACTTTTATACACAAAATATCTTTCTATACTTATCTCTTCAGCAGTAGAATATGCGACACTTATCCATCCAGCAGTAGTATGAGTCACACCAGCAGCAGAATCAACCAGCAGTACCTTCTTTGTACTAGCAGTACTAACTGCTCAGTTAGCGCTGTTAGTTATAACTTGAACAGACTTCAGATATACACTAGCAGTAGGAACTGTTAGTGTATTGTCCTCAGCAGTACTAACCTTTTGAACTTGTAATTCCTAATACTACTCTTCAAAACATTTAATTCCTAATAGTACCCCTTGTTGTTCCCTTACGCAGAAGATGGTTATAGAACTGACATATACCATCAAGGTATTACTGATGCCACCCCAAACAAGGATAAAAAATATGTCACAATGCGTGAATGGTTTGCTTACCGTGTACAAGATAGGCCAAATGTTTTTTCAACTATTTTAAACGGTAGGCAATTATTTTAGCAGTTTTCGGTCGATGGTTACACTATGGTTGAAGCGGAGAGGCTGTTATATGTAAAAAAATTAGAACAGTGAATTAAGATGTGAAACTTATTCTCTATTAGCTAAAGCTACTGAATCATCCAACCAACAAAACAAGAAACATGCAAAAAAGGTGATTTTACCCTCATCCTTCACAGGTAGCCCAAGATATATGATGCAGAATTACTTGGACGCTATGGCAATGTGCAAGTTTTATGGATACCCTGATCTATTTATAACGTTTACATGTAATCCAAAGTGGCCTGAGATTACAAGGTTTTTACGTAAGAAGGGTCTAAAATCAGAGGATCGTCCCGACATTACCACAAGAGTTTTTAAAATCAAGTTGGATCAGTTGATAAAAGACATTAAGGAGAAACGTATTTTTGGTCGTGTTCGTGCAGGTACATTTCAAGCTTTACTTAAGTTTTGTTTCCAAATCTAAGTTTTATACAACTTGCATTTTATTAATACCAATATGTTCATCTTTTTTCTATTATTATTACAAAGGTTTACACAAATGAATTTCAAAAACGTGGACTGCCTCACTGTCACTTATGTGTATGGTTGGAATCAGATGACAAGTTAAGATTCCCCACAAATATAGATAGATGTATATCTGCTGAAATACCAGATATAGATGAAGACCCCGAACTACACCAATTGGTTAAAGAATTTATGATGCACGGTCCTTATGGTCCTGATCATAGAAGTTGCCCTTGCATGGTTGAAAATAAGTGTTTGAAGAAGTTTCCAAAGCCATTTAATGAGTCTACTTTCATCAACGAAAGTGGATAAGCTATATATAAAAGGGCTGATGATGGAAGAACTATTAAAAAACAAGGCACAGATCTTCACTGTGGTTTTGTCGTTCCCTACAATCCAACTTTATTGAAAAGGTACCAAGCTTATATCAACGTTGAATGGTGCAATCAGTTTGGATCCATCAAGTATTTATTTAAGTTCATAAACAAGGGACCAGATAGAGTTACTGCAGCTGTCGAAGATGAAGAGACGGATGAGATTAAAGACTTTTACGATTGCCGTTATTTATCAGCTTGCGAAGCTGCATGGAGAATATTTAAGTTTGATATACACCACATGTTTCCTGCAGTAGAGCGTTTGCCATTTCACCTTCCAAACGAGCATTCTGTTGTATTTGATCCCACTGAAAGTATCGACTTTCAACTCGAGCAGGCCTCAGCTAATACCACCAAGTTTTTGGCTTATATGGATCTGAATAAAGAAGATACCTTAGCGCAATTGTTGTTTTATGTTGAGATCCCAAAACATTTTGTTTGGAACAGTCAAGACAAAATATGGACTCGACGAAAGCAAGGCAAAAGCATAGGTCGGATCCATCACGTTCCTCCATCTTGGGGCGAGCTTTTTTATTTACGTATGCTCTTAAACAAAGTTAAAGGTGCACAAGAATGGGACGACTTTAAGAAATTCGATGGTGTATTATATGGTACATATAAAGAGGCTTGTGACGTACATGGATTGTTAGAGGATGACAACGAATACATCGAAGGCATAATTGAAGCAAGTGCATGGAGAACTGGGGATTACCTTTGTAATCATTTCGTTATGTTAATACTATCGAATAGTATGTCAAGACCTGAGGTCGTTTAGGAGAAGTCGTGGAAAGTTTTAGCAAAAGACGTGGAACTTTTGGAAAGGCAAAAAAGAAATCATCCAGGTATCCTACAATTTCATTTTTTACACCATAAACAGTAATAAGATTGTATAAAAAAATTTCAATTGTATTTTCATGTTTGAAAGTCATTCAACAATATTTCACTCATTTTGTGCAGAACTACAACTAACGGATAAACAAAGGTACAATATATGTTTAACATATATTGAGGACAAGCTACTCAGCAATTCAAAAAGCCTTAAAAATATTGTCAATATGCCGTATCCAGATTCAGAGTTCACAATGGATGGATACAATAGGTTGATTTACGATGAACTTGATTATAATGTTCCAGAATTGATACTCCAACATCAAGTACTATATGGAAGTTTGACAAATGAGCAGAAAGGAATATATGATACTATAATAGATGCTTGCGATAATGACAAAGGAGGTATGTTTTTTGTATATGGCTACGGAGGTACAGGGAAGACCTTCCTGTACAAGACATTGACAGCTGCTTTAAGGTCCAAGAGTCAAATAGTTCTAAACATAGCATCCAGTGGTATAGCTGCGCTTTTGCTTGATGGTGGTAGAACAACCCATTCTCGGTTTGCAATCCCTATCAATGTTGTTGAGGATTCAATGTGTACTATTAGTGCTGATGGTGATCTTGCTGAATTGATTCGCGAGACAAAGTTAATTATATGGGACGAAGCACCAATGGTTAACAGACTTTGTTTTGAAGCTTTTGACAGAACAACCCATTCTCTGTTTGCAATCCCTATCAATGTTGTTGAGGATTCAATGTGTACTATTAGTGCTGATGGCGATCTTGCTGAATTGATTCGCGAGACAAAGTTAATTATATGGGACGAAGCACCAATGGTTAACAGACTTTGTTTTGAAGCTTTTGACAGAACTTTACGAGATATATCAACAGGTACATTTTACTTTTTTTATGCATTTTTTTTACATCGGTACAGTATTACATTTATATTCTCTTATACTAATAATATCAAAAAACTTCTTTAAATCTTAACTACAAAAAAGTCTAATAATAATCTAATTTAGTAGGTGTGTTTCTTACTGATTTATAATTTGTCTAACTTTCAACCCTATGCATCCTTGCTAATTAACCAAATACATTTCTTCATTTTATCCCTCATTATGCACATTTATCTTGAACCATGTAGAAAATAATATGGGATTTGTACTCACAAATTATTATTAGCCAAATGTTTGGTTTAAAAAAAATTAAAAAAAAAAAATCATTACCATTTTAGTGTCGTTTATAGTTTATATGTTAATGTTTAAATTGTCTTTTTAACAGGTGCTTATACGGCAGTTTCTAATAAGGTGTTTGGTGGTAAAGTTGTTGTCTTTGGTGGCGATTTTCGGCAAATACTCCCGGTTATTCCAAACGGTAGCAGGCAAGATGTCGTACATGCTTCCTTAAATCAGTCTTATCTATGGAAGAATTGCACGGTTCTTAAACTTACCGAGAATATGAGGCTACATGTTGGTTGCAACCCTGGAGATGCAAAACAAATTAAGGATTTTGCTGAATGGATTTTGAGTATTGGCGATGGGACAATAGGTGGCACTAAAGATGGCACTGCTGAGGTTGAAATCTCAGAAGAAATGCTAATACCTGATTCTGATGATCATGTACAAGCTGTGATACAAGAAACTTACGATAATTGGAAAGATAATCTTTGGGATCCATCTTATTTTCAAGATCGAGCCATTCTTGCACCAACACACGAAGAAGTTGACAAAGTGAATGACCGAATGCTTTCTCAACTTAGTGGCAGAGAGAAAGTATATTGTAGTTCGGATACAGTATCAGATTTAGACGTGGATTTTAATCATAGCGAGGATATGTACACTACAGAATTCTTGAATACAATCAAAATGTCTGGACTTCCACACCATAAATTAGTTTTGAAGATTGGCACTCCCGTTATGTGTTTGCGCAACATTGATCAACGAGGTGGATTGTGTAATGGCACCAGGTTACAAGTATTGAGAATGGGAATCAATAACATTGAGGCAAAGATTATATCAGGTGGTAAAGTGGGTGAGGTTCGCTCTATACCTAGAATGATTATAAGCCCATCCGACAAGAAGATGCCTTTTCAACTTAATAGGAGACAATTCCCTATTTCGGTTTGTTTTGCCATGACTATAAACAAAAGTCATGGCCAAACATTGTCTAAGGTTGGGCTATATTTGGAACGGTCTGTTTTTTTTCACGGACAACTTTATGTAGCCGTTTCCAGAGTAAAAAGAAAGAGAGGTCTGTTGTGTTGTAACAAAGACAGAAACTACACCAACTCTACGACAAACGTTGTATATAGAGAAGTTATTCATAGATTATAAACTATATGTAATTTGGTTATTTTGAACGTTATGTTTGATTAAACGTTATTGTTTTATTGATAATAGCATGTCGATTTTATTCATTTTAGTCTTATGGATGTAACTACACTTTCATACATATTATACTATTAATTTTAGAGTAAATTGCAAAAATCGTCCTTAAAGTTTGGCCAAATTGCAAGTTTCGTCCCTAATGTTTGGAAAGTGCAAGGATCGTTCCTGTAGGAACACTTTGGGGCAAAAATCGTCCCTGACCAACATCAACTGACAAAAATACCCCTGTCTTTTTCTTTTTCTATATTTCTTTTCAGTTTCTTACACAAATGGTCCTTGTGTTTCGCCAGGCTTTACAAATATAGTCCTTTTTTTTAAAAAAATTATTTATTTAACTATTAATATTAGTATTATTTTTTTATACATTTTCGTCCGTATTTCTTATGTTTTTTGTCCGTTTTTCTTATGTTTTCATATGTTTTTGTCCGTTTTTCTTACGTTTTTTTTCGTTTTCTTACGTTTTCGTCCGTTATTCTTACGTTTTTTCCATTTTCATACGTTTTTATACGTTTTCGCTCGTTTTATACGTTTTCATCCGTTTTTCCTAGTTTTTGTCCGTTTTCTAAGTTTTTGTCCGTTTTATTGTTTTCATGCGATTTTATCCGTTTTAATACGTTTTTGTCCGTTTTGTACGTTTTTATCCGTTTTTGTCCGTTTTTCTTACGTTTTTTTCCGTTTTCTTACATTTTCGTCCGTTATTCTTAAGTTTTTTCCATTTTCATACGTTTCTATCCGTTTTTATACGTTTTTGCCCGTTTTCATAGGTTTTTATACGTTTTCGTCCGTTTTCTTTAGTTTTTGTCCGTTTTAATCCGTTTTTCTTACGTTTTTGTCCGTTTTTCTTACGTTTTTTCCGTTTTCTTACGTTTTCGTTCGTTATTCTTACGTTTTTTCAGTTTTTGTCCATTTTTATGTATTTACGCCTGATTTCATATGTTTTCGTCCGTTTTTCTTTAGTTTTTTGTCCGTTTTTATCCATTTTTCTCCGTTTTTCTTACGTTTTTGTCCGTTTTCTTACGCTTTCATCCGTTTTTATACGTTTTCGCCTGTTTTCTTACGCATTTGTCCATTTTTTACATTTTTATTTGTTTTTCTTACGTTTTTGACAGCTTTTCTTACGCTCTTCTGTTTTCATACGTTTTTATTTATTTTTATACGTTTTTGCCCCGTTTTCTTACGTTTTCATCTGTTTTATTTCGTAAAAAAATAGGCGAAAGCGTATAAAAACGGATGAAACATATGAAAACGGGAAAAATAGTAAGAAAAACGAAAAAAAACAAAAGAAAAATGGACAGAAACAGATAAAAATGGACAAAAATGTAAGAAAAATGAACAAAAAAAAAGAAAAATTGACAAAAATGGATAAAAACGGACAAAAATGTAAGAAAAGCTGACAAAAACGTAAGGAAAAAGAAAAAAAGGTTCAAAAAACGTTCAAAAACGGACAAAAACGTAAGAAAATAGGCAAAAACGTATAAAAACGGATAAAAGCGTAATAAAACGGGCGGAAATGTATAAAAACTTGTGAAATCGGAAAAAACGTAAGAAAACGTACAAAAACGTAAGAAAAATGAACAAAAACGGATAAAACGAACAAAAACTAAAGAAAAACGGACAAAAACGTATCAAAACGGGCGAAAACGTATGAAAACGGACAAAAACGTATGAAAACGGAAAAAACGTAAGAATAACGGACGAAAACATAAGAAAACAGAAAAAACGTAAGAAAAATGGACAAAAACTTAAGAAAAACGGACAAAAATTATAGAAAAACAGACGAAAACATATAAAAACGAGCAAAACGTATAAAAATGGACAAAAATGTATGAAAACGGAAAAAACGTAAGAATAAAGGACGAAAACGTAAGAAAACGGAAAAAAAAACGTAAGAAAAACGGACAAAAACGTAAGAAAACGTACAAAAACGTATGAAAACGGATAAAATCGTATGAAAACAAATAAAAGCGGGAAAAACTTAAGAAAAAAGGATAAAACGGACAAAACTAAAGAAAAATGGACGAAAACGTATGAAAACGTCGAACGAAAGTAAAACTATGAAAGGCAAACGTAAGAATAACGGACGAAAACGTAAGAAAATTGATAAAAAAAACGTAAGAAAAACGGACAAAAACGTAATAAAAACGGACAAAAACATAAGAAATACGGACGAAAATGTATAAAAAGATAATACTAATATTAATAGTTAAATAAATAATTTTAAAAAAATGACTAAATTTGTAAAGCATGGCGAAACACAAGGACCATTTGTGTAAGAAACTGAAAAGAAATATTGACAAAGAAAAAGACAGGGGTATTTTAGTCATTTGATGTTGGTCAGGGACGATTTTTGCCCCAAAGTTTTCTCACATGGACGATCCTTGCACTTTCCAAACATTAGGAACGAAACTTGCAATTTGACCAAACTTTAAGAACCATTTTTGCAATTTACTCTTAATTATCTCTATATATTAAACCGCATGGTCGGTGGGAAGTTTTTTATTGTTTTTTTTATATTAAAAAATTCGCCTTCTATGCGTTCGTAGCCCGTTAATTAGTCCAGTAGAGGCCCGTTATGTAGTCTGCTTAAGGGACGTCTTCCATTGCTAACACTGGTACAGATTTCACCTTTCGTCACACCAAAAATGCGTGACTATATGCATATAGTCACACACGTTTTTTTGGGTGTGTGTGACAAAAAGTCACGCCACCGTAGGTATCATATGGTCACATTGTTTACTTTGTGGCCGTTTTCATTGAAAAAAAGTGACCAAAACCCGAATATGTGTGACTAATTAGGCACAAGTTTTGTTGGATTCATCAGTTGTATGACTATTTCCCATCTTATGGCCACATGAAAATATAATAAATGTGACGTTTGTGATGATTTAGTCACACAACGTGTGTTGTTTTTTTCGAGTTAGTCACATACAATTTAAAAAATAGTGGCCAAAAGTGTTAATAAGTGTGACCATATGCTGTTTAAAGTGAAGAAATGTGTATTTTGTGTGACTATTGATCATCCAATGGTCACATGAATTTTTAGTATGTGTCGCCTTTTGTAATATTTAGTCACACATAGCATGTTTGTTTTGGGTATTTAGTCACATACAATTAAGCATAAAGTGACCAAAAGTGTTAATAAGTGTGACCATATGCTGTTTTAAGTGAAGAAATGTGTATTTTGTGTGACTATTGATCATCCAATGGTCACATGAATTTTTAGTTTGTGTGGCCTTTTGTAATATTTAGTCACACAAAACATGTTTTTTTTGGGTATTTAGTCACATACAATTAAGCATAAAGTGGCCAAAAGTGTTAATAAGTGTGACCATATGCTGTTTAAAGTGAAGAAATTTGTATTTTGTGTGACTATTGATCATCCAATGGCCACTTGAATTTTATGTTTGTGTGGCCTTTTGTAATATTTAGTCACACAAAGCATGTTTGTTTTGGTTATTTAGTCACATACAATTAAGCTTAAAGTGGCCAAAAGTGTTGATAAGTGTGACTGATGCGTGGTTTTGCAAACCTTACAAAAGGTTTTACCTCTCGAGGGATCTCGAGAAGCTTGCAATCCCCACCAGACAGTGTACCTGACCGATGTAGTATAGTGAAGTGGCAAGTACCGGGGGATTGATCGTTCTCTAGGGGAATAGTGTCGTTAGGATTGAAAAACTACTCTAATAGGTCTAAGGGTGAGGGAAGATTCTTTTTGTATTTTTATATTTTTTTTATAAAAGCAAGTAAAATCTCGGGTTTGAAGGAGTGGGTGGAATTAGTTGCTAGTCAACTAACCCAAATAACTACAAATGCAAATAAAATAAAATAACTGAAAATAAAAAGGTCGTGAAACTTATATGGAGAGAAATGTGTTTACTTAGATTTCCTTACTCCCTAACTATCTTTTACCAGTTGATTAGTGTGTATTAATTGCGTGAATGACGGGTGTATTCCTTAATACCAATCGTGGGGTGGCGTACGTACTTCCCCAACTCTACAAGCTCCTACTTCACTCCTATGTCGAGCCGGCTAAGAAGCTCCTAACATGGGATCACTAGAATTCGCTCATGCATTAAATACAACCATAAAAACCTTAGTACGCATTGGTTCATGTTTCTTAAGACGTTCAAGCAAGTTACCGTATAGGAGGTTAGCCAGTTTTCTTAAGCCTAACATCGATAAACAATCATCCAATACAATTAATAACACACCAACTACCAATAATCAATAGCTAGGTTTCATTAGATCTAAGCAAACACAAGATAAATCTAGCCTAGCATGTTAATTAAAAGACAAGAACAAGATATAATCAAACAACACATAGACATATTGAATGATTAATTGATTACTTATCTTCAATTAAACATGGGAGATCCAAGGGTATAAAACCCTTAAAAATGGCAGAAAATTCGTCTTAGGGTTTCTCCTCACAAAGTTGCACACTAATGACTAAAAATTGCAAAACTATATATAGAATTTAGGGGCCGACGGCGTCACGTTGTAGGAGGTGACGCCGTCACCTCGCCGCGGCTAGGGTTCCCGGATGGTCTTCCTGACGCCGTCCCTCTTTAATCCTCCAAAATCCACTCTGGCGCGTCAAGGGTTGACGCCGTCAGAATTGTGCTCGACGCCATCTATTTTTAACTTAGACCGTGACGGCCTTGATCACCTTAAAGGGTGACGCCGTCAGACTTCCTTTGTAAAACTTTCTGGCGCGTCACGTGTATTTGTCATATCCACCTCTTTTGCCAAGCCGTGACGCCGTCAGGAGCAATCCTTGACGCCGTCACGTGTACTTTTCCAGCAGTTTTGGAGACTTTGTCGTTTTCTTCACTTTTATGCTCCAAAAACGTCCAAAATGCTTCCTTTTCCAGATTTCTTCTCCAAAGTACCTAAAATGACAAAAGGAACGATTTAGGGCAATATTTGATCAAATAAATACGATTTAGGGCTTAAATGACCCCCTAAAAGCGGTACACTTTTCGCTTCATCAAATACCCTTACACTTGAGATTTGCTTGTCCTCAAGCAAATGCGCTTTTATTCTAATCAAAATACAAGTTAGGGGTCATTTAACGCTAATATAAAAGTAATTACAACAAATAGTCGTTCCACTTTAATCATAATAAGCACGGAGATTACAAACTAGCACCTCACAAGTAGTGTTTAGATACTCACATCTCTCAGGTGTCATAAAAGTATATCTCAATAAATGAAAATCGATTACCACCTGTCATAGCAAATAGATTACCATAGGCTTGGGAAAGGATCGAAAACCTCCTCCACTAGGCGTAAGCACCTAAGATAAACTATCAAAGAGGGCTTTTACATGGGTTATAACGTGAGGTGTAGGGATATGATAAACACGGTTTTGTTGGATAAGGGATATTTTACTGGTGGCGAGTTAAAGATCTTGATTAATTACATGTACAATATGGCGTTGCTAAGCCAAGACTAGACTCGACTTAAGCTAAAAACAAAATAACAAAAACATAAAATAAACATAAAATGAAACGGGATGGTAGTCCGTATGTTTTTTCTACTTTTCTTTTTCTCATTTTTTTGTATTTTTTTTGATTTTTTTCGATTTTTTTTTTTTTTTCTCTTTCATACACTCTTGCCCTACCATCCAAAATAATACATCATAGGGGCGTCGCATTCCCCTTACACTTGAACTTTTACATAACTTCACAAATAACTATTCTAATGACTCAAATTAAGATAATCGAAACACTTGGAGTACTTTTAAAATATTTAGCACATATGGGGGTAATAATGTTGTTCTTCCCCATTACTCCATTACACTAGTACTTTACCCATGAGTCCCAATCGTCCCAAAACAATATGTACAAGGATATGACTCGACTTAGCAACCATGTAATCAATTAGATCATTAACTTGGGGTTTAAACAAATGTTGTCACAATAATGCACTAAAGATGAGTGCATACAAGGTAGGCTAAGGCGATTTGGTTGTACATTTAAGTGGGGTGTAAACAAATTCTTCCTTTAAGTAAAATGCTTAAAGTTAGAAACGAAAAGATAGGCTCTGAGGGGTGTACTAGGGGTATCGTGTACTAAAAATGAGTACAACGCAAAGGGTGTGGGAGAATTACTTGACCAATGTAGCCAAAGTAATTATAACAAAAACACAGGTGTAAAACAATGGGTTAATCCTAATGCCTCTTATCATGTAGTAAATCTAACTACACGAATGTAGTCTCACTTGTGGCCTCGGAATGGTCCTAACGCAAGTTCTAGAATCTAAGTGCTACCGGTACACACATCATAGCATAAATGCTTTTCCTACCAATTCTAGGGGCGAACCTCACATATTTGGGGGTGGAAAAAATTTTTAGTGGTACGGTTTTGTGCTAGTCATATAACTCCTATCCATGAGACGCTCATTAAGATCAAAGTTTCACTCCTATATGTTGTAAAAAAAATTTAAATTTGGCACTAAAATTGCCTTAACAGGTATTTCTCTCAGTTTTATTACACATCTACCATTAAACAAACAAAATCAAGCGCAATTGTATTCTCTAAGGTATCGTACTTTACCCCCCCCCCCCCCCTTACACTTAAGATGAACATTGTCCCCAATGTTCAAATAACAAGATGTAAAAGTAAATAAGGTAAAAGAATGAAATCAAATACTCCCCTGATTCGTTTGGTGGATAAAGAGGTAACATGGTTAGATCTTCTTCCAAGGTAAAGTAGAAGCTCCAAGACTAAAGCATCGCCAAAAGCTTGATTCCACATACATCTCCTTGTCCAAAATAACCTGTTAAATCTGAGAAAACAAACACGAAAACCTGCATAACATCGGCGGGATAAATCTATATAAGGATATAATGCTTGTGGAATGATTATTTTGCAGATTCCTGGAGTTTATAAGTTAGAGATTTAATAAAAACTTTTATGATTCCGATAGAAAAAACAAAACTTTCAAAAATTTCAGAAAATTAAAACCTGACGCCGTCAGGTTGTAATGCCTGACGCCGTCAGAAATGATCTGACAGAATTCTCATGTTAAGTTTCCGGAAAATTTCTGGAAAAACCTATACCTTACTTCCTGGAATTCCTGCAAAACATCATTATGACTCGATAAAGCATTTGACTCAAACAATTACTAATATGTATGTTAATTTAATATTGTTATGATTCATGTTCATTTGCTCTAATAAACCGATTTGGATTTCCCTTACACTTATCTTTTGCAAAATACCTTTATATGTAGTTAAGACGAAGTTAAAAACAAGATAAAGCATTTTCACAATTTAGTTTCGAACATGAATCAATAATAATAAAAATTAAACATACATACGGAAGCAAATAAAATCAAACAAACAAATAAATAAACACACAAAGCAAATAAAGCTTGGGTTGCCTCCCAAGAAGCGCTTTTCTTTATTAACGAGTCTTGTAGCTAGACTCAAAGTCACGTACATTACGTGATTCCATCATTGGTCACGGTTTCTAGGTCATTCTCATGTCCGGTTTTATATTCCGGTCCTAATTTCAGACAATCCTTGTAGAAACCGGATATCCTTTCCATAACATAGTCTACTCCTTTATTTCTATCTTCATCATTCCTATAGTAGACCGCTTGCTTAAGATCCTTCTCAACATTTGACAAGTGTTGGAATTGCTCTATCTTATATGGCATTTGGTAGTTTACCTCATCAGTCTCATCCTTAAATCTAACTATCCCTAAGGAAGGTTCATAAGTCATTCTAGAGACCTCAACAAATGGTTTTCCAAAAACTACTTGAGTTAAGCATGCATCGATTATTGGCCGGATATCTTCTACAATTACAAAGTCGGTGACATAGGTGAATTTCCTACATAAACCGGTAATCCCTTAACTCTACCCGTGAAGTTACTCATCCAACCCTTATCAGGGAACATCCTATACCCAAGTTGATTTTTCATTATCAAGTTGTAGTGGGCTCTAGTCATGATGTTTATGGGCGATCTAAGGTCGATGTAAGCTTTCCACACATGCAAATGTCCGATGTTGCATGGTATGTTGAGATTAGAAGGGTCGCCTATTTTTATAATTGGTCTACCTAGGAAGTAAGGTGTCTCGGGGTCATCGAATAAGTCTGTATGATATGCGCGCTCTTCCTTAGTGGGTAGCCTATTGAAGTAGTCCTCATCATCATCTACTTCTTCAATCTCACTTTTCCTAACTTCTTTATCAACCTCGACTTTCTTAACCTCATCCTCATGTTCACTATTATCCTCATTCCTATCAATTGGTTTAATAGTGACAATGTTGACGAAGTGGACATGTTTGGATGAAGAGGGGTCTTTTACTTGGGGTCCGCTATTTGTGTTCCTAGCGTCCTTATGTGGAGGTGATAGCACTTGGTTATTGAGGGCTTTCAATAAGTTGTCAATTTTATTGGTCATCTCCGTTTGTTGTTGATTGAATTCGGATTCAAACTTGGCCAAACGAGCTTCTTGAGATGCCATAAATTGGGACATCAATCCTTCAAAGTTATTGGTACTACCATAATTGTTGGAAGGATTGTTATTGAAAGTACGGTTCGAGTTGGAACCGCTTGATTGGAAACGATTAGGTGGGTTGGAAGAATTGGTTTGTTGTGCGTTTTGGTTTTGTTTCCACCTAAGGTTTGGGTGATTTTTCCATGAGGGGTTGTATGAATCACCGTAGGGGTTTGGCTCGGGTTTGAAAGTGTACCACTTGTCTCCCGCTCCGTCGGTACGCAAGGATGAGTAGTCCGCAAAAGCTTGTTCGGGGAGTTCCACGCAATCACGAGTGTCGTGGGGACCACTACATAATTCACATGAAGAAGTGATTTTGTTCACTTGGCTTGAAGGTTTAGGAGCCTCGTAGGATTTCATAAGAAACTTGACTTGGTCTTCAAGTTCTATGATCCTACGGTCGGAAGTGCTTGAATTGTTCGAAGGCAAAGATATTGCCTTGACCGTTTTATTCAAATCACGGGGATCATTCCAACTTTCGTTGTCATAAAGAGCAAGATCTTCCAGGAGAGCCCATGATTGTTCCGCACTTAGATCACGTAGCTTACCACCGGCCGATTGGTCAATGGTTTGCCTCGTGGAGAGATTGATATGGTCATAGAAGATTTGGACTTGGAGCCAAAGTTCTATGCCATGGTGAGGGACTTTTTGGAGTAAGTCCTTGAATCGAGTCCATGCCTCGTAGAGGGTTTCGCCTTGACGTTGTTGGAACATCAAGATATCATTCCTTAGCTTGGTAGTTCTTCCTGGTGGGAAAAACTGAGCGAGGAAATGAGTGGTGAGATCATCCCAAGAGGTGATGGATCCTGCGGGTAGACGCTCTAGCCATTGACTAGCTTGATCCCGCAGAGAGAATTGAAAGAGACGTAGTCGGGTCGTCTCTCGAGTGGCAACATCAAGGTCTATGGAGTCTACAATTTTGAGAAAGTCCTTGAGATGTTGATTAGGATCTTCGGAACGAAGTCCATGGAATGCGCATCCGCTTTGCACCAACCGGATGGTGTCGGATCGCAAGGGAGTGACATTGGCTCCTTGAGTGAGCTCAATGGTGTTTCGATAGCCATGGTGGCTAGGACGGGAGTAGTCTCCTAAGGTACGGGCTCTAGGAGGTGGGTGTTGTTGTGGTGGTGGGTTGTTAGGATCAAGGATATTACCACCTTCCATGATGTCGGATGGTAATGGTTACGAACAAAGAAACGAAGAAAAAAGATAGACTAAAGAAAAAGCCTAGAAAAATAAAATAAAAATCTCACTAGAAAGGAATCTAGTGAGTAGACCTAATAAAATAAAAATTCAACCTAAACAATAACTATTCCCCGGCAGCGGCGCCAAAAACTTGATGCGTGGTTTTGCAAACCTTACAACAGGTTTTACCTCTCGAGGGATCTCGAGAAGCTTGCAATCCCCACCAGGCAGTGTACCTGACCGATGTAGTATAGTGAAGTGGCAAGTACCGGGGGATTGATCGTTCTCTAGGGGAATAGTGTCGTTAGGATTGAAAAACTACTCTAATAGGTCTAAGGGTGAGGGAAGATTCTTTTTGTATTTTTATATTTTTTTTTATAAAAGCAAGTAAAATCTCGGGTTTGAAGGAGTGGGCGGAATTAGTTGCTAGTCAACTAACCCAAATAACTACAAATGCAAATAAAATAAAATAACTGAAAATAAAAAGGTCGTGAAACTTATATGGAGAGAAATGTGTTTACTTAGATTTCCTTACTCCCTAACTATCTTTTACCAGTTGATTAGTGTGTATTAATTGCGTGGATGACGGGTGTATTCCTTCATACCAATCGTGGGGTGGCGTACGTACTTCCCCAACTCTACAAGCTCCTACTTCACTCCTATGTCGAGCCGGCTAAGAAGCTCCTAACATGGGATCACTAGAATTCGCTCATGCATTAAATACAACCATAAAAACCTTAGTACGCATTGGTTCATGTTTCTTAAGACGTTCAAGCAAATTACCATATAGGAGGTTAGCCAGTTTTCTTAAGCCTAACATCGATAAACAATCATCCAATACAATTAATAACACACCAACTACCAATAATCAATAGCTAGGTTTCATTAGATCTAAGCAAACACAAGATAAATCTAGCCTAGCATGTTAATTAAAAGACAAGAACAAGATATAATCAAACAACACATAGACATATTGAATGATTAATTGATTACTTATCTTCAATTAAACATGGGAGATCCAAGGGTATAAAACCCTTAAAAATGGCAGAAAATTCGTCTTAGGGTTTCTCCTCACAAAGTTGCACACTAATGACTAAAAATTGCAAAACTATATATAGAATTTAGGGGCTGACGGCGTCACGTTGTAGGAGGTGACGCCGTCACCTCGCCGCGGCTAGGGTTCCCGGATGGTCTTCCTGACGCCGTCCCTCTTTAATCCTCCAAAATCTACTCTGGCGCGTCAAGGGTTGACGCCATCAGAATTGTGCTTGACGCCGTCTCTCTTTAACTTAGACCGTGACGGCCTTGATCACCTTAAAGGGTGACGCCGTCAGACTTCCTTTGTAAAACTTTCTGGCGCGTCACGTGTATTTGTCATATCCACCTCTTTTGCCAAGCCGTGACGCCGTCAGGAGCAATCCTTGACGCCGTCACGTGCACTTTTCCAACAGTTTTGGAGACTTTGTCGTTTTCTTCACTTTTATGTTCCAAAAACGTTCAAAATGCTTCCTTTTCCAGATTTCTTCTCCAAAGTACCTAAAATGACAAAAGGAACGATTTAGGGCAATATTTGATCAAATAAATACGATTTAGGGCTTAAATGACCCCCTAAAAGCGGTACACTTTTCGCTTCATCAGTGACCATATGCTGTTTAAAGTGAAGAAAGTTGTATTTTGTGTGACTATTGATCATCCAATGGCCACTTGAATTTTATGTTTGTGTGGCCTTTTGTAATATTTAGTCACACAAAGCATGTTTGTTTTGGGTATTTAGTCACATACAATTAAGCATAAAGTGGCCAAAGGTGTTAATAAGTGTGACCATATGCTGTTTAAAGTGAAGAAATGTGTATTTTACGTGACTATTGTTCATCCAATGGTCACATGAATTTTTAGTTTGTGTTGCCTTTGTTACTATTTAGTCACACGTCGAATTAAACAAATAGTGACCAATAATGTTGATAAGCGTGACCATATTATGTGATTGCATCTTTTAGTCACAGGGTTACTATACTGTTGGAGCAGAGTTGCTACTGCTAGTACTAAGGTAGTCCTGCTGAAGCAGAGTTACTACTGCTAGTACTATGCTAGTGCTGCTGGAATGAGTATATATATTATAATTAAAACAATATTAAAAACCACAAGAAATTTCAAATTGAATTAAACTCGAATGTATATAACTGGACAGAATATACAATTGTAATGTCGTACTTAATTAATCAAATTCTCAATAATCTAAAGATTTTTGAACCTTCACCGCCTTATTAGCAGTTTGCCTTAAGTCGTTAGCAGATATATATTGTTTCTTCAATGGTGCCGGTGGTACACATTTAGTCACATGGTTTGTTGGTGTAACCTGTAGTAAACAAAAGACGCTTCTATCAAACATTAAATTACATATGAATAATTAAATATATGTAGGTTGAAAAAACACATGTATGTACCTCCTCTTCAAAAATAACTTGATCCTTTGACCATGCAACGAAACTACCTTCGACTTTCTTAACTGTTTTTAACCCATTATGTGCTACGTCCGGTATGCATGCTGTATCAACTAACGATTCATCAATTGACACTTTGTAGCAATCACTTGGGAGTGGTCGGTTATGCAGCAATTGCTTTCCAAGAGACTGGTATACGGTACCCAAAGCAACAATATTTGTTTGCTTTATAATCCACAGTTTGCACTTAAGTGTCTACAAAAAAAGAATTTTTGCATGTATATATCAGAAATTATTTAAACAAAAGAATAACAAGAAACATGTTGAAATACATATTGTTGGCAGTGCTTGTGTTGGAGACACTTCTTGTTGCGATTGGGAATCCGGAGACCCGTTTTTTCGCTTCTTTTGCTTTGTCTTGGGTCCGACAGTTTTAGCAAGTTCCTATATGTATATATAAAACACGTTACATTATTTAAACAAAAGAGTAACAAGAAACATGTTGAAATACATACTATTGGCAGTGGTTGTGTTGGAGACGACACATTTTGTAGCGATTGGGAATCTGGAGACCCGTTTCGTCGTGACTTAAGGTTATGCTTAGGCCTGACAGTTTTAGCAGGTTCCTATACGTATATATAAAACACGGTACATTAGTCGATCATGTATGTAAAATTCAAAAATCAAAGGGGGATGTTTTATTACTATACTTAATTACCATTGTTTCCGTTACCTTTTTAGAAGTTTCAAGGCCATTGGACTTCTCCTCAATTCCCGCATCTTTAGCACTTACAACATCACTTGTCTAAGTGCCGTCCACCTCATTAGCGTTGCTCTCTATATTGTCAATGGCCATTGGAGTCACCTGCAATATAAATTAAGAAATACAGTCACTCATCAGTTTATGTTCAATGCCTGGTATCATTAG
Source organism: Artemisia tridentata subsp. tridentata (assembly GCA_021014915.2). Lineage (NCBI taxonomy): Eukaryota > Viridiplantae > Streptophyta > Magnoliopsida > Asterales > Asteraceae > Artemisia > Artemisia tridentata. The sequence goes on along the minus strand of CP139509.1, from coordinate 131,802,971 downwards.
CATCAGTGGTGTTAGCATTAGAAAATGAAATTGTTAACAACATAAAAAATGGCTTACAACTGAGGCTATTGGCGATGGTTCAGATGGCAAAGTTATATTCATCCCTTGATCATTCAACTGTTTCATAATTTGAGCAAGCACTTTATTTGTGTGTTCCACCTCACCGGATAATTTCTTGACCTGCACATCTTTTTCGGTCATCTCGGCAGACAATTTCTTGACCAATTTATCTTTTTCTTCACGCTCGTGTCTCTCATTATCCAGTTGAGTTTGAAGTAACGCAAGTTTTTCATCGGCTTCTTGTTTTCTTCGAGGAAGGCCAAAATACTCTTTGTAAGTTACTCCACCTCCCACTCCTCTGGCATAACTGCCCTTTTCCTTACCAAATACAACTGTCATGCCATCAGTGCCATCATCAACACTCGAGGTTCCTTCCTTGATCTTGTCATCAGCTTCTTTCTGCACAAAAAATATAGGAAATGTTGGGATTAAAAGTCTTCTTGATGCTGTTAGAGTAACTGCTGCTCATATTTGTGTCAATGCTGCTCAGATGGAGTTAGTTTTGCTCATGAACTTCAATGAAAAATATACTACTGCTAGTACACAGTTACTGCTGGCATACAAGATACTACTGCTAGTACACAGTTAATGCTGCTGCTATATAAGCATAATAATAGAATTAGCAGTCAAACTTACAAGTTGATCTCCCTTTGATTTAATATCATCATTTGGGTATTCGCCGTCTTTGTTTACCCTTCCTTTCACCCACATTACATCACGCGGGGGTTCTTCATCCGCTTCAATCTCTTTATTTTGGATCTAATAAACATCAAATGCATACACATGTAAAGTTAAACCAAGATAAACGAAAATATGAGGGTATTAATGCAAATGTGCAAATTGGGCAATGTAAACAGATTCATTTCTCATGGGCAATTTGTAAAACAAACATTATGTAATCTTACCATTTTCTCTTTGACATAAACATATCCACCTCGTCCCATTTTATGTTGATAAATATTTTGGGAACGCGCCATTTTACCTTTCTCAGATTTCTCCTAAAAACAAAAAATCATAAGGCGTTTAGATGCGGTAATGCTGCAAACTGAAAATTATAAAATGACATATACACTTAAATAAAGATGACTAATTAAAACCTTGTATGCTTCGGTGGTCGTGTATTTAACATACTCGACCCAGTCTTCTGATTTCATTATTGTACTATACAAGTCCGGGACTTCAGTCATTTTGGAAGGTGTATTTAGGTTGGGCAAAATGTAGTTGAATTTGAGCTTCCTTCTGTAATTCCTTAGCATTTTACCAAGATGAATCATTATCAATTTTCTGTATTTCACGTCAACATCAAAAAATTTCTGCAAAGATTAACACAATGTTGTTAATTAGTTGCACATAATGTAACTGCATACATAAGCTTATGTAGTACTGGGTTACAAAATAGTATATATGTACCGTGATTTCATCCCATAGTTTATCTCTTGATTGTTTATTCACCTTCTTCCAGTGTAGAATCTTCACACCTATCTGCTCACGAGCCACATCTCCTAAAAAACTCACAAACACTGCTCTGTTTGCCCCTGATACCCTACCGAATGCATCGAAGGTTACCTTGAGCTTTATTGCACCAGGTTTGTCATGCTTCGCGCGAAACTTTACTAGCCTGGTTGAGCCCCTCTTAGCTAGTATCTCTGCTTGGTTAGTTCCAGTCGCATCTATATCTTCATCATCAGAATAGTGTTCGGATTCATATTGTAAGACGTTATCATCAACTACAACATCATGACAGGAGGAAGCAAACTTTGATTATCAGCAATGGATTCAATATCCATGACTCTTGAGCAACAAAGGGTAAAAGAAAATGATTATGGCTTAGCTTGGAGAGTAATGGTGATAGAAGATTTGATTTTTGTTTTTTCTTTGTAGTCTTTTATTTAAGGAGAGAAAAGAGGCTATACACCAAGAATATGAATCGTTGTGATTCAAAAAATTTCGATCCAAAAATTTGCCTCCAAGTTGTAATTTGAAATTAACATTTGAATTATTTAAAAATTTTGCCTTTGAACCTGTTAATTAAAGCATAACCTTGAATAAATCAAAATTTTGGCTCAAAATGTTATATATCATTATCTTAATAATCGCAAATGTACCATACTGTGCAACCATCACATCAATAGTACAAACTACTACCCATTTAACAAACCAAAATACTTACATAATTACCAGTTATTGTACCCTTACTAATTACATTTACAAAACATAAATTGCCACCTTTTTTTTTTTTTTTTTTTTTTTTTTGAACATTGAAGACTTTTTATTAAGTAAGTAATACTCTATTGAAAACAAAAACCAGCAAGTTGCTGGGGAATACAGAAAGGAGAATATATTTAAAATATAATACAGTACATACATAAGGGAAAATCAGTATCCAAATTAAATGTCAGAATTTAACCAAATACCATTTACAAATCACAAAAGCTGTTAATGTATATCCTACACCCCTAAACCATATTAGTTTTGCCTTTCCCATGGCTGCTAGAAGGTGCTCCAAAACCTATAGGATTCTTCTTACACGGCATTCCCAAGACAATATCCTGAGTAAATTTCTTTTTGTGTGCCTTTTTAACTGGTATTTGAACTTGCACATGGAGAGCCAGGATAGGAGCTTGAGATGGGAGTTCCTCTGGAGGTTCAATGGCTTGGATAGGTTCCTCTTCCCAAGTATCAGTACTTGCATCAGAATGTTGCTCTGGATAATACCAAGCAAGGAGGCCAGAAAGGATGTTAAGAGCACCGCCATTTGATTCTGAACTGCTTGAATTAGAAGAAATTTGTATGACATCTACAAATAACAACTGTTAGATTAGTTTTATTGATTCAAATGTTAAACTATATCACAATCAAAGAAAAACCTTTTGATGGTTTACCATTGCAGAAGAATCCATTGTACTGTGTTCTAAAATTTTGGTCCTCTTTTGTAGTATCCCAAACAATGAAGCAATGTTGCACAAACTAGGCTGTATTTCAAGTATCATTGGTGGCCAACTAGGCTGCAATTGATGTCTCAATTGGACCTCTCAGGGTACTCGCAAACAGTTCAAAATACTGTATTTGTAGTCTCAATGGACATGTCAGTGTACTCTAATACGCTGCATTTGGACCTCTCATTAGTGGCCAAGCACAAACAAGTCTGCTAGGTACTCTCAATACTGGCCAATCACAAACTAGGCACATTCCAATGCTCTCATTGATTTAGACCTCTCAGTGTACTCATAAACAGGCAACAAAAAATACTCAGACATAAAACACTTAATTAGACATAGCATAACAACCATTATGTATATGAAAATCAGAGTATGGAAAACAAAAAAAACAGAGCATACATTAGACATAGCATAACAACCATTATAAAATACAAAACAACCCCATTTTACAATAGAATCGATCGGTAACAACCACTAACATCACCATTTATAGATCAAAAGCCTGATATTAATTATTGTACAATCAATCATCAACTGATATGTGAAAACATTTAAAAACATACCTTTGTTGTTATTTGGATTCATTGTTTGCGTGCTTGTGTTTGCCAGAAGAATGTGTGTGTTGATTAGGGTTTATTGATTATTGTGTGTGTTTACAAATGATAGGGTAAAGGGATTAATTGCCGGTTGAATATTGAATTTGTGGTTTGGTTTAACTATAGCTGAAGGAATGGCAACGGATCAGGTTCGGGGCGGGTTTTAGTGTACCCGTAACCGAACCCGTTTATAATATACCCGTACCCGCCCCATATCCCACCGGATACCCGATTAATATTATCCATCGGTTTTTTCGGGTTTCCCCGTGGGTATCAGTTATCCGTAGTTGAATATTATATGGACAAAATTGGCGGTATTAAGATTAAGTCACGCTAAAATCCACCGACAAAACAAAAGAAAATACTCTAACCACTCCCAACAATAACTCAGCTTTAAACTTTAACACACTGCCATGTCTGCTTTAACACACTCACCCTTAACTCAGCTTTAACACACCTAACAATAACTCATGCAACCTTTCGGCAACTCACGCAACCTTTCGACCCTGTTTCATCATTTCTTAATAGAGTTTATAGACCGACCCTGATAGCTGGATGGTCTTGAGGCAACTCACGCAACCTTTCGACATCTGGAGCACGATTATGCATCTGTAGCATAATACGAGTTATCTCACCTAGGAAATTGTTAATCAATTTGAGTTCTTTTTCTTGTTCATTGCGTAATCGGGTGAGGATAGCCTTTTGCACCTCTGCTGGTTAATTCCTTAGCCGTTGGAGCCTATTTTAACAATCCACCGAAAAATGAACCGGTGCACAATCCACCGGTTGTCGACCAAGACCCAAATCCGTTTGGTTTGACAAAGGAACAACTCAGACAAATGGACCAAGATATGCAAGTCTTCCTAGAAATGGAACAACTTGAAAGAGAAGAGGAAGCTGCTCGTTTGGAGCGGCAAGCCAGGGAGGATGAAGAACGTAGGAAGAACTGGGAAATGGGTTGGTTCTCACCTGATTCCTCGTCGACTGAAGATGGTTACCCATACTCATATGATACCTTCAATTAATTTGTATCGTAGTTTCTTTTTAATTTCCTTATCGTATTTTCATTTGTAGTTTGGTTTTAATTTCCGTATCGTAGTTTAATGTAATTTCTATTTGACATTTAATGTATTATTTCTATTTGATGTTTAATGTATTTCTATTTGATACTTTAGAAAACGTTACAATTTTTTATAAAACATTACATACCATATCAAAGAGGCAAATAAAACATTTCAATTTTTTACAAACCCTAAAAACCCTAAACCCTAAACCCTTAAAGCTAAACCAATCCGTAACTCAAACAATAACCAAACGAATAGTCCAATAAATCCAAATATGTTAGTCTACGGGTAGCATGTCTCGAATAGTCTACGGGTAGCATGTCTCGAATAGTCCAATAAATCCAAATACTTAGGATCGATTTCGTCTTTGCAAGATCGAGCTTGTAATTAAGATCGGATCGGGATCTTAAGATCCTACTATAATGTCATTTAAAGAGTATTAACATTTTTTTTTTTTTTTTTTTTTTTTTTTTTTTTTTAATTCTACAAAATACATTCCATACTTTTTTAGTTTGCGGTTCGAGAAAAGTAAGATCGTATCATATTAGTTCTTAAGATCCTATGGTAAAGATCGGGATCCTATAAGATCTTAAGCTCTCAAAGATCCTTTGTAAAGATCCGGATCGTTTTTGCTCTCGTAAGATCCTAAGATCAGGATCGGGATCCTGACAAGTCTCACGTACACTTCTAATTTCCTTACTTCGTAGTTAACCAAATTTAAGAGCATTACCAATGGTCACTCAGTGTTAGGCTGAACACACTCTTGACCAAAAGCGACCTGGGTCACCGGCTGCCACGTCAGCTTTCTCTCTCCGGCGACCAGAAGCGACCGACCTGCCACACTCGGTGACCGACTTTTTTTTTTAATCAAACATTTAAAATAAACTTAAAATTCATTAATAATAAAAACATTACAATAATAAATTAAAAACATTACAATACTGAATTAAAAAAACGTAAACTAATCATAAATGAAAATGAAACTACAACTTAATGGAAGGTATCATCTGAGTCTGGGTAACCATCTTCAGAGGATTCGGAATCAGGTGGGAACCAACCACTTTCCCAGTTCTTCCTACGTTCTTCATCCTCCATGGCTTGCCGCTCCAAACGAGCAGCTTCCTCTTCTCTTTCAAGATGTTCCATTTCCAGGAAGACTTGCATATCTTGGTCCATTTGCCTAAGTTGTTCCTCAGTTAAACCAAACGGATTTGGTTCTTGGTTGGCAACCGGTGGATTGTGCACCGGTTCATTTTCCGGTGGATTGTTCATCGGAAGATTTTCCGGTTGGAAAACCGGAAAGATAAGTTCAGGTGGAGTATGGAATTCTTCATTTTGGCGAGGTGGACTTGGAAATTGTTGCCTAAAATCCTTTTGGCGAGGTGGACTTGGAAATTGTTGCCCAAAATCTTTTCTGAAAGACATTTTGAATTTGAGAAGTTTGGATCTTGAGTATTTGAGAAGTTTGGAATGTGTTTGTGTGTGACATGTGTTTCAGAAGCATGGGTATTTATAGGGTACAAATGCACACATTTTTAATATTTTAACTTTGAATTTGAAATTTGAAACGGATATAAAAATATCCCGCCCTTGTGTTTGAACAATGCAAAGACAAAGAAATGGTTAATTAATAGTGTTGTATGATTTGTTGTAATGTATTTTTTTTGAATGAAATTAATTTAGTTTATTTGGGTATTTGAAAAAAAAATAAAGTTTAACACACTGCTACGTCAGCTTTAACCTTTTCACCTTTAACTCAAAAAAAATACCCGCAATCATAACTCACCCTTAACTCACCTTTAACTCAACTATTTTCAAACCCTATAACTTTAATATCATTAATATAGAAAATATCATTAATATATAAAATATCAATTACCCTAATCAAAAAGTCAATTAGTCAATCCAACACCAAACGCACTTCCAAATCAACTAAACTAGTCAATCCAAACCAAACAAAAACAAATCCTATTATCCATCTGTTTACTTTTGGCGCATTTCGATGGTCCCTCTTCCCGCCTAAAGTATTGGGAACCGTTCGTATACCGTCTGCAGCCTATTTATACCTATGGACATGGAAAACCGTTCATAATCAACTCCTTTGATATTTTCATTAGAAAATAAATTTCAAATTTCAATGGCTGAATCCTCTTCAACTCCTTCTTCAAACAAAAACAAACGCCCAAGGGATGATTCTCCTCCTCCAATGCCTGAAAACTATAAAAAATTAGGCATATCCCAGCATATTTGGGAGAAATGTAGTGAAGGCGAGTATGGTGCTGAAAACGCATTGATAGAAATTTACAACAAGCGTATAAAGATGTTTGAAGAAAGGAACAAGAAAGATTTAGAGGCCATTGAGGAGCATCAGAATAAAATTGATGAGGGGAACAAAAAAATAGAAGAAGCAAGAGAGCAAATAGTTGAAGTTTACAAAAGTATTCAAGCTGGTATATATATGTCTTAATGTATCTTTTGTTTATATATTTTGCCTATGTAAATGTAAACTTATTTTGACTTTGTTTAATATATGAATGCAGTTATTATTACAAGTTTATGATATTTGAATGCAGTTATTTTTATTGTACTGCTAGGCAAACATCTGTACTGCTAGCGAAATGTTGTACTGCTAGGTATCCTTTTAGCAGTGGTTAGGAGTGCAGGGTAGTTTGTATCACTTTTTACTTAAAGGGTATAAATCCTCAATTGCGGCACACAAGCACATTCACGCACACATTACTCTCTCTCTTCCACTCCCTAATCGAATTTTAATCGTCATATTGCAAAACCCCCAAATCAAATCATAATGTCGAACCTAACTTTTACCGAACCTCATAATAATGTTGCCTTTTTAGAAAAATCCAATGAGTCTATAGATTTTACTGAGATCATTGATTTCCTTAATGCAAGCTATATTAAGTTTGCATTAACAGTAAAACCTACTACATATACTTCCAACATTATCCAGTTTTGGTCGTCTGCTAAGGTCAAAACTATTAATGGGGAAGCACAAATCCATGCCCTTGTAGATGGGCAGAGGATTATCATTACAGAGGCGTCTATTCGAAGAGATCTTCTCCTAGATGATGCTAACGGAGTTGAGAATCTTCCAAATACTACAATCTTTGAAAAACTTTCACTGATGGGCTATGAGAGAAATATAGATGCTTTAAAGTTTCAAAAAGGTAATTTTTCTCCTCAGTGGAAATTCTTAATTCATACTGTCTTAGTGTGTCTAAGTCCAAAGACCACTGCGTGGAATGAATTTAGAAGCAATTTAGCTTCTGCTATAATTTGTTTGGCTGAAAATACTCAAAGATTTAATTTCTCAAAATTAATTTTTGATAGTATGGTTAAGAACTTGGATCGTTCTTCGGCTAAATATTTTCTATATCCAAGGTTTTTGCAACTCTTTTTGGACAACCAATTTAAAAAAAAGAAAAGTCACAAAAATGTTTATCCCACTCCCTGCCTTACCAAAAAGGTTTTTCGAGGAGGGTTGGAAAAGTTTTTTCAGGGACAATGACACCTTTGTTTCCAACAATGGTGGCACTAGCCCAAACCCAAATGGGTGAAGGTTCAGCAATCCCAGCTGGTACCCATCACACACCCACAGAACAACAACAACAGACCTATAAACGTAGGACTAACACCAAGAACACTGAGCTACCTCAGGCTAGTGGTTCTATACCAACTGTTGCAGATGAGGATGTCACTGGGAGGAGAGTGACATGTTGGCAAGGGCTGCCACTACTGTGTCTAGCTTAGCAGCAGCACAGAACAGTGGTAACATCATTAAGACCCGAACCAAGACAACTTCTAATGAAGAAAGTTCCTCTGGAACTGATTCAGGTGAAGGTCTCAATCACATGGAAACAATGGGGGGTTCGGATGTTCATCCTAGGGGTGAGACTGAACTTAACTTTTCTGGTGATCCACCTCTCGGGCTAGGTAACACAAGCCGAAGTGGTGAGGATAGTATGCAACTTTTGAATGAATTGAAGGATACCTGTTCCAAGCTGTCTACAGAAAATGTTGATCTGCAAACAAAAGTTGCTTCCCAAGATGGAGTCATCAAAGCTTAAGGTAGGGAGATAAAGGCTTTGAAGAGAAGGGTTAGGTATTTAGAAGGAGTCAAAGGATTAAGAATTCCCAAACACAAGGTTAAATCTTCTGAAGCTTCTAAGGATGCTCCCAAACAGGGGGGGAATGAAGGCAAAGTTTCAGGGGAGGCTAAAGAGGGTGAAAGTATTGGTGTAGAGAGTGATCCAATGGAATTTGTAGTTGCTGATAAGCAAGGGAATGAAGTGGTGATGGATAGGTGTTTGGGCAAGGTTACAACTGTTGATAGTGAGCCAGTTATTCCTCCTAGTGAGCCAGTTATTCCTGCTAGTGGTCAAGTTATTCCTGCTAGTGATCAACAGGGTAATGAAGCTGTTATGGATGTTGCTACACTAAAGACTGCCAATGAAGAAGTTAATATTGCTTGTGTTGAAGTTAATGTGGCTATTGATAAGGTTAGTGCTACTGAGACTGAAGTTAGTATTGCTGCTACTCAAGGTGATGATGATATTACTATAGCTCAAGTATTAACAAAGATGAGGAGTACAAAACGTAATGCAAAAGGAGTTGTCATTAAAGAGCCAGTATCAGTACCAAAAACACCATCAACAACTATTTCACCATCAGAAAAAGGCAAAGGTTTGTTGAGTGATGAACCTAAGGAGAAATTTAAGTTTCTGTCACCCAGTAAAAAAGAAAAACAAATGATTACAGATGAAGAATTGGCAAGGCAAGTGCAAGCTAATCTTGATGCTCAAGAAGCTGCTCAGATTCTTTCAGACAAGGAGTATGCAAAAAAATTACAAGCAGCTAAAAGATTAAAGTATACTCCTGAAGAGCAACAATCAGCAATTCATGACTTATTGGATGGCATTAGAAAGAAAATGAGTAAGAAGAAATCTTATGTCAATAAACCTCCTTCAAGAAGTGATAGACTGAAGTACATGAAAGTTTATTTGAAAGGTCAGGATGGTTGGAAAGAGAAATACTTCAAGTATAGGACTTATGAACAAATTCAAGAAATCTACATTAAGACACATGCCAGACTTTCCAAGGATCTGAAAGGTGATACATTTGATATAAGAGCAGAAAAGAGAACTGCAGAACCATTGGAATCTGAGGGATTCAAGAAGCAGAAAGAGTAGAAAAGAGAACTGCTCAGGAAGATGAAAACGTATCTAGGACCCAAGGACAAGAAATAGAATTAAGACTGCTAGATTTAGAGTTAACACTGCTAGAATGTATAGTTATTACTGCTTATGAAATAACATATTAATTATACAACATATCAGTTAAATTACATTTACACTGAAAGACAACATAGCATTTCTTGCAGGTGATTCACTTGGTTAATTGACTAGCAGGTGAATCACTTGGTTTATGAGTTGGAGGTTCTTCATTAGGTGTTTGACTTGCAGATTCTTCACTTGGTTTTTGAGTAGCAGGTTCCTCACTTGGTGCTTGACTTGGGCATACTCCACTTGCTGTTTGAGTTGCAGTTGGTTTACTTTCTTCATCACCACTGCCCAAGTGAGCACCAACTCTTGTAGATGCATTAATACAACATAAATGCTTACAATGGAGCCAAAACATTGAGATTTTGAAATTTTTGACTATAGTCACATGAATATTTCACAGTGTGACTATTTTGAATGTATTGGTCACATATAATACCCTTATAATGTGGCCATAAACATAATTTAGATGCACATTTGTGGTATGGTGTGACTATTGTATAGCCTATAGTCACATGATTGTGCTACAATTAAATGTGACCATACACATTAGGAATTGGCAGGCAAACACACACTTAACTTTAGACACACATATTAACTTACGTGACCATTTGTATCGAATTTGGTCACACTTAATCATGTATGCCTATGGTTTAGTGTGACCATATATGACATTTGGTCACACTGTTCAAGTGTGTGGCTAAATTTTCAACAAAAACTAGCAGTCACGCTTAAATAATGTGTGACAAACTTGAGCATATGATTTAGCCACATACACAATTACTTCGTGTGACCATATATGGATTTTGGTCACACTTTTCAATTGCGTGACATATATTTGTCACATATGTATATATATAGTGTGACTAATGTTTCAACCTTATTTGTATCCGTCACACGTCCCAAATTATAAGTGACTAAAAAATCAAAATTTTTTTTACCAGATACGTATAGTCACGAAAATATTCAAATGTGTGGCTGTAGCCTCAGATGTAATTCCGAAATGGTCACACAAGTCGGATCAAGTGTGGCTGTTTATTTTATTCTGGTACATTTAGTCACACAAATAAGTTAATAAGTTACTGTGTGGTTGTTCGAAAAACCACATGTGTGACTAAATCCCATTTTTTACAAGTGTAAAGGCCCGATATTGAGTCGGTTCGGGTGTCGTTTCGTAGATAAGTACACCGACCACTCACCGCCTTATGATATTCATGGCCGATTCTAGAACCATCTCAGTCATCTTTCTTCATCTTCTGATTCTTCTCCAATTACTTTTCTTACTTTATGATGATTCTATGTTAGTAAGTATTTGCTATTTCTTCCACCGCCTTTCCAGAAGGTGCCATGTCGCCAGAAAAAGATGAAACCGTTCAGAGCAACACAGTAATGAAGTCCATATGTTTGTTGGATTTGGGGTTTTTAATTTATTTTTTTATTTTTTTTCCGCCAACTAACTTTTGAGTTGATTTATATTATGTTTACAGGAATTCAATTACTCAAGCCTCGAATTGGTTGGGTGGATTATTATTTGGGATAGGTTAATTTTTACAAGTAAGTTTTTATCTTATTTTTTATGCTTTTTTCGGATTCCCGCCCAAAAGACACGAAGTTGTAGTAATAATCAGATAATGAAAATATCATTTTTGGGTTTCTTTTACGAATTTCGGATATGAAAAAGGATTTTTTGGTTTTTTACTTTCTTTTACTAATTTTGGATAACGATAGGTTATACCTATCTGCTACTTTTTTTTTTTTGGTATAGTAAGCTCGGGCTAACAAGGATTTGGAGAGCAAGTGTTTTTTTTTTTTTTTTTTTTTTTAATATATGTGTGTTATATATATATATATATATATATATATATATATTAAGATTCAAAGTTACTGCTTTTTTTGTTTGTTGGGGTGTTTGTTTCACCTTAACTGTTTGTTCTATGAACTTATTGAATTTCTTGAAAAGCAACCTCTGTATATGTAAATGTTATTTACGTGCAGCGAGGCAAGCAGGATTCAGGGACTAATACCATATAGAAGCTGGAAAAGGCACTTCTCTACTCGAGCTTCAGTACGAGGTATGTTTTACTAATTTAGAGAAACTAATAGCATTATCGTCATAAGTTTGCAGCAGTAAAATTATGCGACTGACGATAGAAAAAAAATTTAGGTCGTGGTTGTGATTAATGTTGTGGAAAGTGTAGATGGAGTTGGGCCTAAAATGTGTTTGATGATAGGCCTAAGAGACTTGGAGGTGTAGATATAATTGTGATTTTTTTTCTTCAGCTTGCAATACTTATCCATGGGAGTTCACATCGTAAGTAGAATGAGCCACGCTTCGATGTCCACAAATCGCAAAGCTTTAGATTGCAACAAAATATGGAGGTAGGTTTGCCAATCAAAATTCATAAAGCATATTAGTACTAATTTTGCCACTTATTACAGAATTATTGCATATATGTGTGACTGACATTGGTTCGTCTATAGGCCGCGTCGAGCCAATACCAGCTCCTCTTGAAGACAGCAACTGATCGTGTCAAATGATCCATTGTCACATATTCAGATAACTATAAGTGGCTTTCCAACCTGTATATCTTCAACTTGCCTTTTTGACAGCACTAATTCTAAAGATGCGACTCAACTAAACTTACTATCATTTTTGTTATTGTGCAGATATTATTAGTTTAGCCGTGAGGGTGCAGGTCGTGGGAACTAAGGAGAAGCTGTCGATTATGTCATCCTGTAAGTAGTCATATTAGTAATGTCCACTTTTTTAATGATATTGAATTCATCAAGTAAAGTAATGTAGGTGTTTATTCTTTGTAGAGAGCCTGAGAAAGTTGTTGTTTGGTACTAAAAAGTTTAAAGAATCGTTGAAAGAAGAAGAGGCAACGTATACATCGCTATTGGAATAGCAACCCAACTATAGGTATGCTTTAGACATTCTTCGTGGCGAGTTACCTTTGCTTACAATGATTAAAGCCCATAAACTACGAAAACAGGTACTATCTGATCTTTCATTATCTTTTTTATATTATGCTTATTGGGATAACGGAGTAGGAAACTAGGTTAAACAGGTAAAAATACTACACAAAACCGTCTATTAGTTCTAAAATACCAAATACACCGACAAAAGAAAAATAAGAACGTAATGAGAAATCAAAGACATAATAAGAGTGCATCATGTAAGTAGTAATAATATCATTGCATCCGTTAACATAAAAAACTCTAGCACACAAAAAGGATGATAATTATGTATTGATTTATTACGAAATAGTTTGGCCAAGGGAATGAGTCTGTTATACCTGAGGCTGATGTGTTGGGTTTATACATTTGACTGTTGGTGTAGGAGAGGTAAGCATTTGAAAAAAAAATTTATATGTTTTTTCTACAAAATGATGTTCAAGATCCTTACAGTTTTCAAATTTCAGGTCCGCCTACGATCTTTAAAAGATACGGTGCCAACAGATAGGGTTGTGACCCTACAAGGAGGTTGGGGACTATTGAACAAAGGAAGTGCTGGAGAGATACTTCTTCGACTCACATATAAAGCGTATGTTGAAGATGAAGAGGATGAAAAGATTGAGGTTGATATTGACGCATCAGATGATGAGTTTTCAAAAGTAGGACCAGCTGGAACTACATATGAACCTACTTCACCTGTTTAGGATAAAGAAACGTTTATGGATGTTTTGGCAGCATTTATTGTCGCTGAAGAATTTCAAGGAATAGTGGCTTCCGATGCATCTTATAACGCAACAGATATGAAGTCAACAACTACATCGTCTGGTCAAACAACGAATCTTTTGGATGCCAACAATGATTCTGGAGGTATTGACCTCACTTCACGTATAATGTTTCATTTCACATGCTTTTTCTACAGGCCACGATTGTTAACATGTGTTACCATTAGCATTGACCAAACTACATATTCAATCGCAGGATCAGCGTTATTCTGGCTTGGTGTCATAACAAGTTTCTCGATACTGACAGCCGTAAGCATGGGTGGCTCAAATATCTTCAATCCATGATGCAATGCAGATAGTTCCAGCCTATATCAAGTATTTCTTCAAAATCCTCTTGCCTCATTACTGAGCCGATATGTGGTCATTTAGGGTCTATTTTTTAGAAGTCCCTATGATTATTGCTACGGGGTGGTACCATATCCGCAATCATAGAACTTAAGCTTTATAAGTATAAGCAAAAGAGTTTATAGAGGCATAGAAATTTTAGCGATATATCGATTTCATAATATACCAATTGTATAGATAGCAATGCAGTGTACCTCTTATAAGTACAATTTTGTTTTTTGTAAGTATGGTATGTGATCTTTACATATCGTTTTACAGATAGCGTTTCACCCATAGGGAAAGTGCGGTCACTGTTCCCATTCAGTGCATTGTGATCTGTTGTTTTTTTCTAATGGTTTGTCTTTGTAGGCTGATATACTATGGACAGTTCTACTTCGGGGGCTTTTAGATAAAGTTACTGAATTTAGATAAATTATGGGTAAATCAGCTGCTGATATATCTTTGGGTTCAGTTCTCGAGAGGCTTAGACAGATGTATACAGTGGCCATAAAGCCCGAGGAAAAACAATTACTCGACTGGCACTTTGTAAATTTAAAATATGAAAATGCGGGTTGCCTTTTACATCTCTCTGCTGTCTATTGGGATCAAGATGATCCCTACGAAATGAGTGGTGATCATTGCTTTCTTGCAGGTGGGAATTTGAGGTTAATTGAAGCATTGTGTGAAGGGGTTCCGATTTTCTATAACAAGACTGTCGAAACAATTCGATATGGTAATGATGGTGTTGAGGTGATTGCTGGTGATCAGACAATCCAAGCAGACATGGTGTTATGCACCGTTCCTCTTGGCGTCCTAAAGAAAAAGACCGTAAAGTTCGTACCAGAGTTGCCAGAAAGAAAACTCAAGGCAATTGAAAAACTGGGATTTGATTGTTGATGAGTGTGTACTCTGCAACATTGTCTAAGGTTGGACTATATTTGGAACGGTCTGTTTTTTCTCACGGATAACTTTATGTAGCCGTTTCCAGAGTAAAAAGCAAGAGAGGTCTAAAAGTGTTGTGTTGTGACAAAGACGGCAACTACACCAACTCTACCACAAACGTTGTATACAGAGAAGTTATTCATAAATTATAAACTATATGTAATTTGGTTATTTTGAACATTATGTTTGATTATATTGTTTTATTGATAATAGCATGTTTTTCATACATATTACTATAATCAAATTTCTAAGACCATCTCCAACAGGTGGTTTTTGCTGGTTCAAACCAAGCCAAAAACCACCCCAACCGTTGGAGCCCTCGTTCAAACCAAGTGAGGTTTGGAAAATCAAACCAGCAAAAACCACCAAAAATGGGCCCCACCATGGTTCAAACCACCAAAAACCACTCCAATGGTTGGTTTTTGGTTGGTTTTTGAAATTGAAAATTAATGTTTAGTGATGATTGAGAAGGTGTATTGTTGGAGTAAAAAATTGTGGTTTTTAAGAAAGCTGATGTGGCAGTGATGTGGCTGGTTTGAACCAGAAACTGTTGGTATAATCAGATGGAATTTCTAAAGCTGCACATACCCCTCATTCTGTTTTTATCTGTCACCCCTCCCTGGCCACCTGTAAAAACACCGGCCACCGTCAGTGGTCACCATCACCGTCGGAATTTACATATAAGTGATGAAACCCTTGATTCGTCAAATCTATCAGATTTAATGGTTTCACTCTCGTTCAAGCAACAAAGCGATCGATTTGTTATTAGTTCAATTTAGAACTTGAGGTAGTTTTTGCTTATCTTGTTATCGTGATTCTACGTATATAATCGCCATTGATTTCTGTGTAGTAGTTATCTAGGGTTCATAACTCATAGTCTCTTTGAAATGATTCTAAATATCTGAAGCTTATGAGTTCGGAATATGTGATCAGGAAGTGTTTCTCCCTTTGTTTTGATTTGGTAGTTATAATTTTTATGTGTAGTTAAACTGTTTGATAAAATGCCTGAATGAAATTTATTACTTTAACTGGTTGCGACTTACAATTGCAAGATAAACAAGACTCGGACATGAATCTATTGTGATTAGTCGATGAATTAGTTGACGAAAAGTACATAGTTATTTAGCTAACTAAACTGGATAAGAACGAGACTCGGACATGAATCTGTTATGTGACTTGAGGAGTGTTTGTGTTGGCTTATGGTCTTATGTAAATTTTGAAAAGCTCATAAGCCTACTTATTTTGGCTTTTAAGCTTATGCCCTTAAACAAGCCATAAGCTCAACCTGATAAGCTTGAAAGCTGAAATAAGTTGGCTTATGAGCTTTTCAAAATTTACATAAGCTCAGTTAATAAGCTAAACACGAACACTAAAGTATATTTGATCTTGGGCTAGTCTGTCGGTCTGTCCACTACCAAAATTACTTGTTGATAAGCAACCCTACTTGCCACCAAGTATGCCTTAAAGTTTGAAAATTGTGGTGCAATGTTGGGAGTTCTTACACCTTTTCTAATCTAATGTTTGGTAGAATGCAGTTAGTTAATCAGTCAACATACCTGATCCTGGGTTAGTCTTCTAATAGCAAGTGGCTTTGAGTAGGTATCATAGAGTATGTGGCAACTTTCATCTGACGTCACTTATTCAGATAAGAACTACTATAGCTTATATTGATTTTCAGCCTTTTACAGTTTAAATTCTGGTAACCCTACATAGAGTTGCTTAAGATGCCTAAATTAGAGTTGGTTAATATTACTTTCATTATTTGTCTTTCACTACTAAGTTAAAGTTGCCAAAGACTATAATTTAAATTATTGATATGGATTTAGTGGTCGTGATTGACCTTGATGTTCTATGCAGTCAGCATCACAATTACCTTTAATAATTAGTAAACTTTCGTTTTTATGTAGGCTAACGCTGCATCCGGGATGGCTGTGCATGATGAATGCAAAAGTTTATGGAGTTGAAGGCAAAAAGAACGTTCCGTTATATAATTTTTGAGATTGAGGAGAAGCAAAAGGAAGTCATTGTGGAAAAGGTTGGGGAGCCAACTCAAAGTCACGAGGATTTTGCTGCTTCCCTACCTGCTACTGAGTGCAGATATGCTGTTTTTGACTATGACTTTGTGAGTGCAGAGAACTGCCAGAAGAGCAGGATCTTTTTCATTGCCTGGCAGTAACTTAAACTTACATTATACTTCTATCTAGAGGTGGCAAGATGGGCCGGTTGGTTAACGGGTCATAATGGGTTTTGGTCGAAACATATGATGTTTATGTATGGGTTAAAAGGGACTGGATTGTGTTGATGGTATGAAGTGGATCCAGCATATTAGGGGATGTATCATTTGACCTGCAAACACCTGTGTCTATATTGATTATCAACTAATTTGCTAACCATGATTAAAATGAATAATATTACAATAATCTTCTAAGTTTTTTAACATAATGATCCTGATATTTCATGGAATTCGACCCATTTGTTCATTTTTTATTAACTATTATATATATGACGCTTTTGAGATACAAAACAACCCACATCCTAAGGTCGACTCATTCAGTACAAGTCAAAATTGCCACCTCTATTTGAAAAAATAAAAAATAAAAAATTATTTTTTGAACTTTTGTATTGTCTCTTATCTTTGTATCGAATTGCAAAGGTCTCCTGATACTGCACGTGTGAGAAGCAAAATGATCTATGCGAGCTCCAAAGATCGATTCAAGAGGGAACTTGACGGAATTCAGGTGGATCTTCAAGCAACTGACCCCACAGAAATGGATCTTGATGTTTTCAAGAGTCGTGCTAATTAGATTGAAGTGGAAGTGCTATTATAATAATTGCCTTACTTTGGATATCAATTTCTGCACTTTATATTTTCAATTATTCAACAGTTTCGGCTCTATTTTAAAAATCTCCGGCACAGATTTAAATCAATTTATTCAGTTAGCGTCATCAATCAGACATTGTAGAACCACATGATAGGATCTTAACCCTAAACATATAAGTATTGATTTTCAGATATCCTTGTCGGTAACATATTGATATGATTTTCAGAATCTGCAATGATGAGAAACAGCTTCTTAAAGATTCTACTAAAATGGAACATCATAATCCTAGTGAGGAAACCAAAAGTGAGCAGACTGATGCACAACAAGGTATGTTAATCTACAGTTTAAGCTGTTTTTTGGCCCTGTATAAGCTATTTTCTTCGTTTAAAGTTTTAAACATAAGCTATATAGATCTGTTTAGTAACAAGGGTGCTTGGTTGGTATTTAACTAATTTGTAAGCTGTTTTTTAGCCCTGTTTAAGCTGTTTTCTTGGCCATTATAAGCTCTTTTCTTGGTCTAAACATAAGCTATATACATGTCCAGCTTCTTGAACTTGATTGCATATCACTGACAACATGGGAGAACAGGGGATGAAATTATTAAATGATATCACTTAAGAAATACTGTTATATAAGCTGCAAGGATGATTTAGGCTTTTATTCTCAAACTTGTTTGTGATATCAGTTGATCAATTAATCAAAAAGTATTAAATGATATTGTCGAGAAAAAAAAATGTGATTATGTTGAGTTTTGCAGCAAGTGCTACTAGGAGCAGGTAATTTGTTGAGTGTGATATCGAGTTTTAGTTTTGCCTTTAGGAAGAACTGGATATAACTAATGTCAGTCGACTAATCATGTTGCATTTTGCAGCAAGTGCTACAAGCAATAGGATTATTAAGTGTACAAATAATTCTGTTTTTAATTTTGCCTTTAGGAATAACCAGGTTTAAGTTTGTAACTAATTATATTTAACTTTGCAGCAAGTTGCCACTAGTTATATGAAACTTGCAGCAAGTAGGTGTAATTGATTTTATTAAATATTAAAACATATAAAAGTTGTTACCCGTTTGACCTATTTTAAGCACAGCCCTATAGACCAATGACCTGTTGCAATAGGATTATTAAGTGTACAAAGAATTCTGTTTTTAATTTTGCCTTTAGGAATAACCAGGTTTAAGTTTGTAACTAATTATATTTAACTTTGCAGCAAGTTGCCACTAGTTATATGAAACTTGCAGCAAGTAGGTGTAATTGATTTTATTAAATATTGAAACATATAAAAGTTGTTACCCGTTTGACCTATTTTAAGCACAGCCCTATAGACCAATGACCTGTTTGACCCATTACCCACTTGATCCATGAAGTTATATGATCATCCTTTTACCTATTAGCATAAGCTACCCATTTTTGAACCATCTGCAAGCAGGTACTGTATGAGGGGTACTATATGGGCTGTAACTAACATGAGCGTCTTTTGAATCGTTTGAGGTATCTCTTTTACAAATTACTTACTACTTTATTAGTTATCAATATGCATTTAACTAAACGGCTTCGAATGTTGTAATCGAAAGATGGTAATTATTGTTATTTCATTGCAGATGTTTTGTGATGGAGTGACAAAGCAAACGTTGTGGAACACTTTTTGTAATGTTTTTATGAAGTTTAAGATTGTTTTAGAGCATGAATGTTTTGGAGCATCCTTGTTTTGGTACATTTGAGATTGGATGTTGGTCCGCCAAACATGAAATTATGGGTTTGCACTTACATTGGAAATGCAGTTTATTTTTCTTTGTATTTGTGGAATGTTTTAGTTTGGATTATCTTTACAGCTTAAAGAACAAAATTAGGTTAAAAGAGCAATTTTGGCATTTAAAATATATCAAAAGAATTATTTTGTCACTCTTCTTTTTAGTCCACCCTTATTTGCCACTAAAAAGTTAAATAAGTGTATATTTGACATTAAATTTTGCCAAATGTGGTTTTTAGGTACTTGGTAACTTAACGAGAATAATATTTCGTTATGTATTTACTTTGGCCGTATCTTCTTTAACTGAAAATCAGATCTTTTTAAATACTAAAATTAGGTTCTTTTGTTACTTCTTTCCAAACACGTACGAGTACAGTGACAACATATATCATGGTAAATGTTAGTCATGAAATCTTAACAAAAAGAAATCTTGAGCCATAAATATTTATAAAAAAACAATGCTTTGCAGTATAAAAAAAAAAAAAAGCATAGTGGAACATTGGAGTGTGGAGTTGAGGAGATGGGCATTTGAGACAAAGGAATTGGACGATTTTACGTCAAACATGCAAGTGAAATAAGGCCCTTAAAATGAATTACCAAATAAGCATTGATGAGTTTGAATTGCATGAATATTTCAATCAAAATGATCTCTTGTTTTTCATCAAATGGTTCTATATTTATAAGCGCCAACAAAGATAAAAGAATAACAAAAGTTTCTGGATTAATTTAAAAAACAAAGTGTTTAAAGTCAATCTTAGCGAGGTAAATAAATTAAAGTGGTTACTAATTTATTCAACATCGCTGAGACTTTAATTTGGATTCGATGAGATGCTACATATATAATGGCAAGTTAGACCCAAACATACCTAGTTAACGACCTAAATGGATGAGTGGCAAACATGCACTAACGGTAAATGTATAGTGGCAAATAAAGGTAGATTAAAAGATTAATGACAAAATAACTCTTTTGGTATGTTTTAGATGGCAAATTTGCTCTTTTAACGACAAAATTATAAAAAAAAATTCAGTAGTATGGAGCTGCGTTTACAGGAAACTAGTAAAGCTTTTGCTTACTTAAAGGTTTGGTCATTGCAGTGAATTTATAAAAAAAAAAAAACTTGTATAACCTTTAATGACTAAAAAGAACAGTGAGTAAATCTTTTTGAACTTTTGCTCACTAAACATTTTAGTAATAATAGACTTTTAGTGATCCTTTCTTATTAGATATTTTTATTTTAGTGGGAGTAGGAAAAAAAAAAAAAAAAAAGGTTTAGTGACTGAATTATAACCTTTGCTCACACTTGTTTTTAGTGAGCAAATGTCATTATTTTTGTAGTGCGTCGAATATAGGCCACTCACAACTAAGGGTGAGCAATCGGACCGGATCGACCGGACCGACCGAAAAAACCGACCGGACTGACCGAAAAAACCGACCGGACCGACCGAAGGACCAACGGTCCGGTCTCGGTCTGGGGCTTTTCATTATTTCGGTCTCGGTCCGGTCCGGCTTACAAACCGGACACAATATTTCTGCTCTCGTGTTACTATGTCAGTCAAAGGTAGAATGAAAAGTAAATACAGTTTTTGTGCGAGTTAAAGCTAGCTTACTTCCCCCAGAAGATCTTGATCTTGATTCCTAGTAGTGAGAAGTATAGTATAATATGTGTTAGTTCTTGACCTTGATTCTAGTTATGTGAAAGAATGGATATGGATATATTTGAGCACGACCGTTAATAATTGTTTCTTCAGATAAACATAATACGGAGTATATGTTTAGGTTAATTTGACATCTTTATAGTTTCAAACAAGTTCAAATACAGATGCATGATGTTATGCCTGTGTCTATTCATGTGATGCATGTGTTTGTGTGGAAGATGCATTTTTTTATTTTTTTTTAATTCCATTCAAATATGCATTTAACTGAATTTTTTTTTATAAAATAATTTCTTTATTATTATTATTTTTATTTATTTATTTATTTATTTATTTTTACTTTTATGGTTCAAAACCAAAGTTGTAAAGTAAAATGACCTCTTCAGATGTGTAATCTTTTTTTATTCATTTTAAAATGATTGAAAGTGGAAATAATGTCATTGTAAATGATCAAAGATGTCAACCAATTTTAGCTTTGGTTTGAACTGTCATGTTATTGCTTTATAATCAGATCGAAGCTGTTATGGTTTTTTTTTTACTTTGAGCGTGTTTTCATGTTTCTTACAAGTTTTGTTTGTTTGTGTACAGTATATCTTTGAAGATATATACGGGCTATATGACTAGCAAACGCTTTTTCCATTAATTTATAACTTGAAGGAAAAAGCTTTTGTTTTAAAACGATTAATTAATTGGTCCTATGTTTTGGGTCCAAAATATGCATGTAACATTAGTTTTATTTGTTTTACAGTAAATTTGTTTGTAAACACTTTTTTAATTTTATTTACAGATCACGTCTCTCTAGCTATCACTATATTTATAAAAGAAATTAGAATAAAATGGAGACAATAAATTGTATTTAAAAGAGGAAGTATCAACCAGTGGCTTAGTATATGATATCAATTTAACTTCATAGTAACTTGCATTCTTTGATATGTACTGTAACTATCTATATTCACTTGTGATGTATGTGTAGCTTTTCTTCAATGAATATTATGTGTATTATGGATGAACTTTGGTTGTATTTTGAGCCTTAATTACTGGTCATATAATCAATAGAAACTAAATGATCGATAGTTTTATCTTTTTAAAGGATTAAAAGATGGCTGCTAGGATGTTTGCAAGAAGTGTAAGCCGATTTGCTCGACCCATTTAGCAACCAGCGTATTCGGTTGGTGAGTAATGTCACTAACACACCAAAACCGTTGATCGAAAATGAAACAACAAGATCTGTGATCCAGAGAGCTAAAATGTCAACCACTGTGACACCAAACGGTATAGCTTTTTCTAAATCAACAAACTTTATCAACTGTTTTGCGCTAACCATAAATAACAAAATTTATGCTTTTCTATTTACTTCAGATTTCCTCACTGATAGAGACTCCATTCTTGAGTGGTTGTCACCAGTTTTGTGGCAGATTTGGGATTGGCTTCCACTTCAAGGTGTGTTTAATCCTTAGAGCAATAGGTATCATAACAAGCTTCTACCTCTTCATTCGGGCCTCACGGGTGCCACATCGATCACCACAACAAACCACAACTAACAACCCCCCCTTATCATAACAAACCACAACTTACTCATTTGGGCCCCACCACTATCTATTTTTATTTCTTTTTCAAATACCCAAATAAACTAAATTCATTTCATAAAAATAAAAATACAAATAATACAAATAACATTAAAAAAAAAAATGTTCTAAGACCAAGAGTAGTGCCTGCAGCGTTGCCCTCTCCAACGCCCAATCCACTACCTCCACCTAGAAATCTATTTCTTCCAAAAAAAACAACGAGCGTTGCCACAACAACGGGTAGAGAGGGCGTTGCCCTCTTCAACGCCCAACCCACCACCCCCATGAGCGTTGTCCTGCAGCGTTGCCCTCTTTAACGCCCAACAACGGGGCCATCACTCTTGGTCTAAAAAAAAAGAAGGAAAAAAAAAAAAAAAAAAAAAAAAACATTTGGCCCACTTCCATTTGGCCCAACCCAGCATATATATCCTTTTATATCTTCTTCACCTTCACACCTAACCTGATTATATTTCCATTTAATCACACTCAAATCCAAAAGGCTCTATAAAATGGTTAATATTTACATATTAACACCCTTATAATTTTTTCACTTTAATTCTTCGTTTGATGAAGCTTCAATGTTTATTCAGGTAATAATTTTTTTAATGGAAATTAACAAAATTTATTTCTGGGTTATTTTTTTTGATGATTTTGCAAATGGGTTAATGGTGATTTCATTTTATGTAATATGGAAAAGAGAGGAAAGTGTTCGAATTGTCAGACTTTTAAGCTCGTCGTCTGCACGATGTGGAGCTCCTCGGCGAAGCACGGCGGGCACTGCCGGTGTGACGGCGAGCTCGCCACGTCACCACGGCGAGCCACGATCACTTTCATACCGATTGCTCTTATAATCTATTTTACTTGGCTATTACAACCATATATATATAGAAATATTAAAGCTTTTTCTATTTATATTTGTTTGACAGGCATCGCTGAGTATTTTGCAAAGAAGCTATGAGCCGAGAGGCTGTAGACGCACTTGAGAGGTTAACTAAAAAGAAGGATTTCAAAGTCAAAAGGGGGAAGAAAGGTATCACCATACAGGTTTGTGCCTCGGGTTTTGGCCATGAGGATTTCAAGTTTGCTATGGTGAAGAAGCATTTGGTTACCCAAGGTGAAACAACAAACTTGCACGGGAAGAGTATCAAGCATAAAAAGAGTGTGCGGGTTTCAGATTGGAAGAAGTATGATATGAGAGGCTTGGTGGCTGAATACAAAAATGGTCTCGCAAAAGTGTTTATTCCTTTTTCAAAGAAGTGAGAAGTTTAGGAAGGCTGTTTATTTGCAGGAATACTCAGTTTTTCATCTGTTTTGAGTGGTTTGTTTGAGAGATCGAGTTGCTTGTTTTACTCGAATGATACAAGAGGTTTTATGTATTAACGATACATGTTAGGCAGCCTTGTTTAGTTTATTTTCTTCTTAGATAATCTCTGTTTATTTTACTTGATGGCCAATCATGTATCCTTAATCTAAGAAGAAAATAAAATAAACAAGGCTGCTTAACATGCATCCTTAATACATATAATCTCTTGTATCATTCGAGTAAAACAAGCAACTCGATCTCTCAAACAAACCACCCAAAACAGATGAAAAACCGAGTATTCCCGCAAATAAACAGCCTTCCTAAACTTCTCACTTCTTTGAAAAAGGAATAAACACTTTTACGAGACCATTTTTGGATTCCGCCACCAAGCCTCTCATATCATACTTTTTCCAATCTGAAACCCGCACACTCTTTTTATGCTTGATACTCTTCCCGTGCAAGTTTGTTGTTTCACCTTCGGTAACCAAATGCTTCTTCACCATAGCAAACTTGAGATCCTCATGGCCAAAACCCGAGGCACAAACCTGTATGGTGATACCTTTCTTCCCCCTTTTGACTTTGAAATCCTTCTTTTTAGTTAACCTCTCAAGTGCGTCTACAGCCTCTCGGCTCATACGCTTCTTTGCAAAATACTCAGCGATGCCTGTCAAACAAATATAAATAGAAAAAGCTTTAATATTTCTATATATATATGGTTGTAATAGCCAAGCTAAGTAAAATAGATTATAAGGATTAAACACACCTTGAAGTGGAAGCCAATCCCAAAACTGGTGACAACCACTCAAGAATGGAGTCTCTATCAGTGAGGAAATCTGAAGTAAATAGAAAAGCATAAATTTTGTTATATATGGTTAGCAAAACAGTTGATAAAGTTTGTTGATTTAGAAAAAGCTATACCGTTTGGTGTCACAGTGGTTGACATTTTAGCTCTCTGGATCACAGATCTTGTTGTTTCATTTTCGATCAACCGTTTTGGTGTGTTAGTGACATTACTCACCAACCGAATACGCTGGTTGCTAAACAGCATGGGTCGAGCAAATCGGCTTACACTTCTTGCAAACATCCTAGCAGCCATCTTTTAATCCTTTAAAAAGATAAAACTATCGATCATTTAGTTTCTATTGATTATATGACCAGTAATTAAGGCTCAAAATACAACCAAAGTTCATCCATAATACACATAATATTCATTGAAGAAAAGCTACACATACATCACAAGTGAATATAGATAGTTACAGTACATATCAAAGAATGCTAGTTACTATGAAGTTAAATTGATATCATATACTAAGCCACTGGTTGATACTTCCTCTTTTAAATACAATTTATTGTCTCCATTTTATTCTAATTTCTTTTATAAATATAGTGATAGCTAGAGAGACGTGATCTGTAAATAAAATTAAAAAAGTGTTTACAAACAAATTTACTGTAAAACAAATAAAACTAATGTTACATGCATATTTTGGACCCAAAACATAGGACCAATTAATTAATCGTTTTAAAACAAAAGCTTTTTCCTTCAAGTTATAAATTAATGGAAAAAGCGTTTGCTAGTCATATATATATCAATGATGAGTTGGTCCAGTGGTAGGATCTTGGCTTGGTGACCGTGAGGTCTCAAGTTCAAACCCCACTCAGGCCATCTTTGAGATATTAGGAAGTCCCTCTATGAGGGCTTGGCTTGGGAATACTCAGGTCAAGTCTGAGGGGGCAGGGTTTACCCCTATTAATCGTCGTGCCTTCGGGCGGATTAGTAGGGGGTTCTCCCCCCATCGGGTATTTGAACAAGGCTTTCCACTTCGAGGGAGCTCTCTAGCGCGGGCCCGGTTAAGACAACGTAAGCTAGACCTCCCGCTGTCGAATCGCGACACGAAGTTTCAAAGAAATTCACCTTTCAAAAAAAAAAAAAAAAAAAAAAAAATAGCCCGTATATATCTTCAAAGATATACTGTACACAAACAAACAAAACTTGTAAGAAACAAACTCCATGAAAACACGCTCAAAGTAAAAAAAAAACCATAACAGCTTCGATCTGATTATAAAGCAATAACATGACAGTTCAAACCAAAGCTAAAATTGGTTGACATCTTTGATCATTTCCAATGACATTATTTCCACTTTCAATCATTTTAAAATGAATAAAAAAAGATTACACATCTGAAGAGGTCATTTTACTTTACAACTTTGGTTTTGAACCATAAAAGTAAAATATAATAATAATAATAATAATAATAATAATAATAATAATAATAATAATAATAATAAAGAAATTATTTTATAAAAAAAAATCAGTTAAATGCATATTTGAATGGAATAAAAAAAAATATCATCATTCACTCTTAAAAAAAAAAAAAAAAATGCATCTTCCACACAAACACATGCATCACATGAATGGACACAGGCATAACATCATGCATTTGTATTTTAACTTGTTTGAAACTATAAAGATGTCAAATTAACCTAAACATATACTCCATCCGTCTTAATTTATTTGTCAGGAGAGAGAAAACACAAAGTTTAATAAAAGTGGGGCCACTTTAATTTTCAACCACTAAAATGGAATATTCCTCCACTAGATTCTCTAGCTTTTACTAAATAAGAAAAGTGGACAATTAATTTGAGACATCCATAAAAGAAAATATTGACAATAAAATTGAGACGGAGGGAGTATTATGTTTATCTGAAGAAACAATCATTAACGGTCGTGCTCAAATATATCCATATCCATTCTTTCACTTAAACTAGAACCAAGGTCAATAACACATATTATACTATACTTCTCGTGTGTTCTTGACCTTGGTTCTAGTTTAAGTGAAAGAATGGATATGGATATATTTGAGCACGACCATTAATAATTGTTTCTTCAGATAAACATAATATATGTTTAGGTTAATTTGACATCTTTATAATTTCAAACAAGTTCAATACAAGTAAATAGACTTATGGCATGCCTGTGTCCATTCATGTGATGCAAGTGTTGTGACTTGTGATTGTGAGTGCCATACAAAACCCATAACTTTGTGTTTAACAAAACCTATTACTCCCTCCGTCCCAATTTTATTGTCACTTATTCATTTTTCGGACGTCCCAAAATTATTGTCACATACCCAAAATAGAAAATGAATAGATAGTGGAGTTTGGTAAAGTTTACTATATTACCCTTGGTTGAAATTAATATTGCAAACTTTAAAGAAGTGTTAATTAATTGGTTAAGGGTAAACTTGTCATTTGGCAAAAAAGTAAAAGAGAGAAAGTAGTGATAGTGACATTTTTCTAAAAGAATTTGTTTTTTGTCGGGTGACAATAATTTTAAGACGGAGGGAGTATTATTTTGTACTCCGTATAAAAGAATGATTTATTATTTAATTATTCCTTATTTTTAGGAATTAATATATATTTATACATTTCTCTTGTTAGATGGCTGCTTACAATCCGAGCAGTGGGTACCCTGGAGCCATGGCTTCGTGCCATGACTCAAAATTCCCTTCCACGTCAGCAAAAATTTTTATGGCACCAGAAATCCCACGGCATCACATTCTGGGCGGTACCCACGGCACCAGAAAATGTGGTGCCATCGTCCATTTTTTTTTTTTACATAAAATAAAACATACACAATATAACTAAAAAAAATACATTACATTAAAAAAAAAAACACACATTACATAAAAAAAAAACAAAATGCATAAAAAAAAAACCTAATACATAAATATAATAGATAAAAACCCAGTAATTACAAACGGTTATATAACCAACTACTTATTGCTTCTCATTTATATACTCCCAACGTTCATTTATATACTCCCAACGTTCAAATATAAAGCCAAAAAAAAAAAAAAAAAAAAAAAAAAAAAAAGAGCTATTTATATACTCTCAAGTCTCAACTACTTTCTGCTTCTCATTTATATACTCCCAAGTCCCAACAACTTTTTGCTTCTCATTTACGTGGCTTTCATTTCTCCACATATATCCTATCACTTTTTGCTTTATGCTATCAAGTCAAACTTCATTTACTATCGTCTTTTTCATTCGTCTTCTTCAAATACTTGCAAAAGATATACACACACAAAAAATCGAAAGAAACATCCCAGTATCATTTTACTCAAACACAAATAAAAAAGAAACAAAAAAAAAAAAAAATCTATGGCGTGGGCTGGTGGCTACGGCGCCAGCCACCATGGCACGACCGGCGGTATCGTGCGCCGTCGGTCATGGTTGGCTGGTGGCCATAGCTTGAGCCATCAGCCAAGGGTACCCTGTGCTCTTACAATCCGACCTTCCAACAATTTGAAGCCCAAAACAATCAAGGGATAACATTGCAACAACTCGCCAATCAACATCAAGGTACGACTTTTTCTTTATTATTATTATTATTATTATTATTATTATTATTATTATTATTATTATTTCTTTCTTTTTTCTTTGGGTTCACCTAAACAAACCCTTTATATTCCGCTAACTAAACCCATAGGTGATATAGGTAATCGGTTATAGGTAATTAAATAGGTATTAGCTGATAATTACGTAGCATTTTTAATTGTTTATTTAGTTAAACAAAAAATTTCTCTCTCATAATTATTACTGCTTTAATAAGGTGTGTTAAATGCTATTATTGTTTAATGTTTAACTTTTTTCTCTCCCATACCAAGTTCTTATTAATTTTCGTTAAAACAATGTTCAAAATTTTATTCTCAGCAAAATCTCATAACTTACCCACTAGAGAATCATTCAGATATGAAAGTGTTTGTGTTAATTGGGTGTGAATTGATTAGAAGCGTAATTGAGGATGGAGATATAGTGTGGTTGTTCCAACTGCTATGTTGTTGTTTTTCCGGCGACTTGGGTTGTTTTTTGCCGCAATGGCAGTTGACCAGTCGGCACTAAGGAGTCAAAAAATTTTGAAAAAGGAACAAGAATTGAAAAGCTAATTTTTACCAAAAATCGAAACATGAGCCACACAATATAGAAATTTTGCTGGTTGAATATATGACTCGTAAATCTTTTAGATGGTAAAAAATGTATTGAATTATTAAGATGGATAGTACTTTTAATAGAACATATTGGGATTTGAACATGTTGGACTAATATGAATTTGTTGTTAACAATGACAAAGACTAAGCTTTTAAAGGCAATGAGAAGGGTCCACTTCTTTGAGTGGAATGGCGAGAGAGCTCATGGTAAGGTGGGGAGGCGACTTCACTTCAAGATCAACCTACCGCCATATCTAGGCCAGGTCCACAGGCAGTACACCGATAAAGAAACCTTCGAACAAGTAATGGATCAGATAGCTAATGATGTCGGCATGCCTTTTGATCCGTGAGAGTCTCACTACTAGGAATCAAGATCAAGATCACCCCTGCCACCACGGATTGGTTAAAATACGTGGTGTGGCATCACCAAATGAACTGTCAAGGTGAACCTCCTAGTCTGGGTTGTCCTTCTCATACCATTGAAGTATTCTGTTGCATCATCCCAATCAACGGCGGTGTTGATGAACTGTTGACCTTGGTATGACGATTTTCCAAAAGAAGCAACCCACTGACCAAAAGGCATGCCGACATCATTAGCTATCTGATCCATTACTTGCTCGAAGGTTTCTTTATCGGCGTACTGCCTGTGGACCTGGCCTAGATATGGCGGTAGGTTGATCTTGAAGTGAAGTCGCCTCCCCACCCTACCATGAGCTCTCTCGCCATTCCACTCAAAGAAATGGACCCTTCTCATTGCCCTTAAAAGCTTAGTATTTGTCACTGTTAACAACAAATTCATATTAGTCCAACATGTTCAAATCCCAATATGTTCTATTAAAAGTACTATCCATCTTAATAATTCAATACATTTTTTACCATCTAAAAGATTTACGAGTCATATATTCAACCAGCAAAATTTCTATATTGTGTGGCTCATGTTTCGATTCTTGGAAAAAATTAGCTTTTCAATTCTTGTTCCTTTTTCAAATTTTTTTGACTCCTTAGTGCCGACTGGTCAACTGCCATTGCGGCAAAAAACAACCCAAGTCGCCGGAAAAACAACAACATAGCAGTTGGAACAACCACACTATATCTCCATCCTCAATTACGCTTCTAATCAATTCACACCCAATTAACACAAACACTTTCATATCTGAATGATTCTCTAGTGGGTAAGTTATGAGATTTTGCTGAGAATAAAATTTTGAATATTGTTTTAACGAAAATTAATAAAAACTTGGTATGAGAGAGAAAAAAGTTAAACATTAAACAATACTAGTATTTAACACATTATTAAGGCAGTAATAATTATGAGAGAGAAATTTTTTGTTTAACTAAAAAAACAATTAAAAATGCTACGTAATTATCAGCTAATACCTATTTAATTACCTATAACCGATTACCTGTTTAGTTAGCGGAATATAAAGGGTTTGTTTAGGTGAACTCAAAGAAAAAAGAAAGAAAATAATAATAATAATAATAAAAAAAAAAAAAAAAAAAAAAAAGTCGTACCTTGATGTTGATTGGCGAGTTGTTGCAATGTTATCCCTTGATTGTTTTGGACTTCAAATTGTTGGAAGGTCGGATTGTAAGCAGCCATCTAACAAGAGAAAGGTATAAATATATATTATATATATATACTAAAAGGCAAGGCGCTTGATGGCTCCTAAAGCTATTAATGTTGAAACCATTTAATGCATAGGACATGTGTGACCTTTCTATTGGCTGGAAATTAAATGCACCCTTCTTACTTATCCTTTACAAAGGGAAGCTAACTCACCGCTATTGAATGAATTGTGTACTGTGGCACAGTGAATCCGTTTTGAATACATTAAATGTTGGCTATCTACTAATGTTGAAAGCATTATATATTACTCCCTCCGTCTCAATTTAATTGTCCATATTTCCTTTTATGGATGTCTCAAATTAATTGTCCACTTTTCTTATTTAGTAAAAACTAGAGAATCTAGTGGAGGAATATTCCATTTTAGTGGTTGAAAATTAAAGTGGCCCCACTTTTATTAAACTTTGTGTTTTCTCTCTCCTGACAAATAAATTGAAACGGGGGGAGCATTATATATTAGTATATATACTAAAAGGTAGGGAAAACAATATTGTCTAAGTGGGACATTTATTATGAGCATTTAATGGTTGCTTCATATGTGCTATCATGTGATTGGTTGGTTAGACATGTGGGTTTATTTTATTGGCCATGCAATTAATGGGTCCTTAATTACCATCGCTCATTGCACTGTACTACAGTGAATGAGTCTTCTTTTATAAGCGAAGTTATTGTTACAATTTTTACAAAAAGAACCCTCAACTTCATCATAATGACAACTAAGATACCTACAAAAAAATGACATGTGTCAAATACATAAACAAATATACAACTTTTAAGCAAACAATACTATGCAACACAAAAAACTACCTATCATTTCACAAAAAGTAAAAAACAAAACAAATATATAATAAAAATATATATTTCTAAAAAAATATAGAGAAAATAAGAATTAAAAAAAAAAAAAAAAAAACAAAAAACTCCCGGGACAACGCACGGGTTTCCTAATAAATTTATATATATAAAAAAAAATACTACAAGTTACAAATGATACAACGTACTGCTAAAACATAATATTTCTACACATACCTAATTCCTATTTACATGAAAAAATGTTTTTTACACTAAAATTCCATTAAGAATTAAAAAAAAAATACAAAAAAAATAAAAATAAAAATAAAAAATCAAAAAAATAAAAAAAACACAAAAAACTCCCGGGGCAACGCCCGGGTTTCCCAATATTTCTAAAAAAATAAATATATATATATATATATATAAATAAAACACTACAAGTTACAAATTATTATGTAAACGTTTTATTGTTTAATAAAATAAAAAAATAAAAAATTTACACATACCTAAGTACTATTTACATGACAAAATGTTTTTTACACTAAAACTCTAAAAAAAAAAAAAAAAAAAAAAAAAAAAAAAAAAAAAAAAAAAAAAAAACTCCTGGGGCAACGCCCGGGTTTCCCAACTTGTGTATACTAAAAGGCAGGGAGCCGATGGCTTTAAGTTAATGTGAGCATTTATGAGTCTTTGTATATGTGTTTTAATCTTATTGGTTATATATATACTAAAAGGCAAGGCGCTTGATGGCTCCTAAAGCTATTAATGTTGAAACCATTTAATGCATAGGACATGTGTGACCTTTCTATGGGCTGGAAATTAAATGCACCCTTCTTACTTATCCTTTTTACAAAGGGAAGCTAACTCACCACTATTGAATGAATTGTGTACTGTGGCACAGTGAATCCGTTTTGAATACATTAAATGTTGGCTATCTACTAATGTTGAAAGCATTATATATTACTACTAGCTTATAAGACCCGTGGAATCCATGGGTTTTTAGAAGAGATATTGTATAAAGAATAAAAAAATAGTGTGTAAATAAAAGAAGTAAAAGAAATAAGTAAACAAAGTAAATCATTTATTCGCCACGAATATGAAGTAATAAAGTCAATGAAAGTATTGAGTACAATGCTTGTAACTAATAGTGTAATAAACATCCATGCACGTAGCCTCTAATCATGATCGCGTTTACAAAACAAATGTATGTAGTTGGAAGTAAACTTGTGATAAGCCATGGAGCATTTCGTGACCACCTGATAAGGTATAAAAATAAGGTGTAAGTTAAAATTTTGTGTGATTGATAAAACATGTACAAAAGAACGGCATATCACATGATAAGAATATGCTTACATACCTCTTGAAACTTGATCATAGGCCGTGTAGAACCTCTTTGTAGACTACATTTGTAGTAGTCTTTGATAAATTACCATCGGCATCAGAAATGACAACCTTCAAACCCTTTTTGCTTTTGACGCGTGAAAGAGCCACATATAATTGTCCATGTGTGAAAACAGGACGTGGTAGGTATAAACCAACTTTCGAAAGTGATTGCCCTTGACTCTTGTTTATCGTCATGGCGAATGAAACTGACACAGGAAATTGCTTGCGCACGATCTTTAGGGGTAAACGTTTGTCCGACGGAGTAATTTTCAACCTTGGAAGGATAACCGAATTCCCAAAATGTGTTCCGTTAATTATTTTAGCTTGAATAGAAGTTCGTGTTAATTTAGTGACTTGAAGCCTTGTCCCATTACATAAACCTTGTGATTGATTAAGGTTTCTCAGCAATATTATTGGGACACCCACTTTCAATACAAGCCTATGGTTTGGAACACCCAAAAATTTTAATCCGTTGATAAATTCCGGTGAAAAAACGGATTGATCTATAGCACCACCACGTTCAGTTTTATCTATGTTGTCACAACTAAGATAAACCATTTCCTCACCAGGAAACGTCTTAAGCAAATGATCGTTAATAGTATCAACCACTTCATTTGTCGGAGCAAGAATGGCCTTTTCCTGGAAGTAGGACGGATCATCAATGTTATCCAAAAGTTTTGGGTAAGTGAAATCAATAACAGATTGTACCGAATCATCAGTTTCATGTCGCCTTGCAAAAACCCACATTACAAACGCCTTGCAAAACAACATTATAAACTGATCACTTCGTAATCATATCGCCTTGCAAAAACCCACATTACAAACGAAACTACACCAAAATAAACGAAAGTAATAACTTACAGATTAATGAAGAAGTAGGAAATCAAATTCGATTGCCAACACCACATTTCTATTAGAATTGTTTACAAAAATAGTTCAAATTGAAACGTAGGGAGGAAGTGATTGATTGGTTTCAATCCTCAAAACCGATTGTTTTGATTTATGGAATGTGTTAGTGATGATTGACTGGACCGAATCAAAACAAATCGTTGAATTTTTGAATGGATTAATGCTTAACAAAAAGTAGAGAAGAAGAAATAGTGGAATTGAAACTGATTTTGAAGGAATTTAATGCTTAGTGATTAGAGGAGCGTATTGGAGTATTGTTGACTCACTTGTTAAAAAGACTGCATTGGAGTATTGTACAGGAATAGTTTAATAAGGAAAGACACATCAGCCCATTTATTGGGTTTTTAATGCTCCACGCTTAGAATACTTGTCCAAAACTTGCGTTTATTAGATAATAGCTTAAAGACCCGTGGATTCACGGGGTTTCTAAATAAATATGAAAATGAGATAATAAAAAAACAATGAACGTAAACATTTCATTAATATATGAAAGAAACAATGAGATAATACGTGAATTATTCGATAATCAATTGAGTTTGTAACAATTAAAATAATAAACGTTCATGCGTTGTCGTCTCCAACCCGTTTCATTTTAGGTGTTTAACATCTCCTACAACCCGTTTCATTATAGTAAAATATCTTACGCTTGCAAAACTAAATCCTAACAACTATGATATTATATAAAAGAATACCTAATTTGTACTAATGAATGTTTTTATGACAATTAGTCTTGGATGACAGCATTGACGTGGAATGCTGGCGGAGAAAAGGGCAGAAGGTTAACGATTTAATCCTCAGGGCACTACCAACTGTAACACAGGTTTAACGAAATATGAAAATGAGATAATAAAAAAACAACGAACGTAAACATTTTGTTAATATATGCGTTACATGATGGTTTGGTAACCCTTTTTCAGTGACCCTTTTACTCGATGCTCATTTAGTTGCTATATCTTAACATTAATAGTTGCTATTTAAGTGTATGAAACGGGTTGTAGGATCTTAAACACCTAAAATGAAACGGGTTGTAGGAGTGATTAAGTGATTTTGAATATAAGCGTAATATATTTAACTGCAATTAAACATGTTGTAGGAGTGCTTAAGTGATTTTAAATTTAAGTGTAAGATATTTAACTGTAATGAAACGGAATCTAAAATAGTGAATAATATCATAGTTGTTAGGATTTAGTTTTGCAAGCGGAATCTAAAATAGTGAATAATTTTGATTTTCATAACCTTTAGTGAATTTACATTAGTTGGTTATGATTACGCAATCGTTAATTGTTGAGCTAATGGTTTAACGTCATCTTTATGTTTATTACTTTGGATGCAAACAAATGATAATAGAATTGTATGATTTTTTGTTTACCTTTAACTGAATAGATAATTAGTTTAAGAAAACTATTAATTAAGTCACTGACAAGTTCATCGGAATGTTTTCAAGTCCATAAGTGCTCAAATGTTGAGATCAATGTTAGCAGCAATGTCTGTTGTTTTGGATACTTCTGGGTACTGGTAATCATTAAGTTCTTAACCGCAACTCTTTGACTTCAATGTATGCTTGTTCTTGGTTCTTTCTGATGGCAATCTTTTGATACAGTTTCAGACCAAATCAATTGTCCGTTGAATCATGCAAAATAACATTTTATATTAAAATAGTAGAATATTTTAAAAAAGCACAATTGCTAAATAAAAACTTCATTAGGGGCTTATCAGCCAACAAAATCATCCCCACAAAACAGGGATACCAAAAGGCAACAAACATAATTGTGCCAAAAGCATAGCCAAAGTAACATGTTTAATAAAATACTTGGTAGACCTCCTCAATCTTAGGGCCATCACCGTTTGCACCAACAGGAACATCATCACCATAGACGCACCAGCAGCATCCCCAGCTCCACCTTGATACATCTTTGCAATGATCGGGTTACAAACACTCTCAAGCTCTTTGACCTTGTCATCAAACTCATCAGCCTCCACAAGCTGATTGTTATCCAACCAAGTGATCGCTTCATCAATCGCATCCTCAATCTTCTTCTTGTCGTCCGAGCTAAGTTTCTCCCCAATCTTCTCATCCTTGATCGTGTTTCTCATGTTGTATGCATAATTCTCCAATGCATTCTTAGACTCAACCTTCTTCTTATGCTCTTTATCTCTGCCTTATACTTCTCTTCCTCTTGAACCATCTTTTCGATTTCATCCTTTGAAAGCCTTCCCTTGTCGTTGGTGATGGTGATCTTATTCTTCTGCGCGGTGGTCTTGTCTTCTGCCGAGACGTTGAGAATGCCACTGGCATCAATGTTAACGCAGACTGTGATTTGTGGGACACCTCTTGGTGCAGGAGGGATGCCATAAAGCTCAAATTTACCGAGCAAATTGTTATCTCTTGTTCTCATTCGCTCACCTCATAGACCTGGAACGAAATACCTGGTTGGTTGTCGGAGTATGTTGAGAAGACTTGCTCTTTCTTAGTTGGGATGGTTGTGTTTCTTGGAATCAAAATTGTCATGACACCACCGGCGGTCTCAAGTCCAGTAGACAGTGGGGTGACATCCAAAAGAAGTAAATCTTGAACCTTTTCGTTACCCTCGCCAGTCAAGATTGCAGCTTGGACTGCTGCACCATATGCAACTGCTTCATCAGGATTGATGCTTTTACAAAGCTCTTTACGGTTAAAGAAATCCTGAAGTAGCAAAGAAAAAGTTAATGTATGACCTTGCGGCCCTCCTTTTTGCAGCCTGCTTATGCACAATAAAAGTTTGAAAAATATGCGTTACATGTGGCAGAACTTACAGGAAAATATATATATGTCGAAAGAAAAAACCTTTTTAACTCATTAACATGCCAAAGTAGCCCGACAACTGATGACAAAATTATGGTACATAACATACTACTATTCGAGACCGTATTGAAAGTTTTTGTGGGGAACAATTGCTGCAGCATGTACACTCGTCCTTTCATGCTGTAGCATAACTCTGTTATTGACTCGTTGATTCAGTATAATGTTAGCTTTTGGGGATGAACATATTGATATTCTACTTCAATCTTAAGAGCAATAACTATCTTCCCTATTATCTATGGCTTATCGTCTGCATTTGCACCCTCTATGATCTTACAAACAAAGACCCTTCCATATATCTACATAAAGAGGTTTCTTTAAAGCTCCAAACTACCAAATAAAAGTGAAAAAACAGCAACAAAAATATATCTTACACTACTAAAAGCGCAGCCTCCTCAGAAAAGAAAGCATGCCCATCTCAGAAAATAAAGTAGTGTTAAGTTATACAAAGACAAATAATTAGATGCATGAAAGTTAAAAGAGTAACTGTATCATTCACTAAGGGGCTGTTTCTTTTTTTTCCTGTTTCTAGTTAGGTCCTGTGTGGATATATGTGTACTGTTTCTAGTTAGGTCCTGTGTGGATATATGTTGTTTCTTTTTTATGCTTAATTGACCATCCTAATACGAGTTTTTTCCCGAACTAGTGTAGGTGGAAAAAATTTATAAAAATTCGAAAAAATTTATAAAAATTTTAAAAAAATTCGAAAATTTTTAAAAATTCAAAAAATTTATAAAAATTCAAAAAATTCGAAAATTTTATAAAAAATTATAAAAATTCGAAAAAACTTATTAAAATTTTTAAAAAATTCAAAAAATTTATAAAAATTTATAATTTTTTTAAAATTCAAAAAATTTGTAAAAATTTATAATTTTTTTAAAATTCAAAAAATTATAAAAATTCAAAAAATTCGAAAATTTTATAAAAAATTATAAAAATTTTTAAAAAATTCAAAAAATTTATAAAAATTTATAATTTTTTAAAAATTCAAAAAATTTGTAAAAATTTTTAATTTTTTAAAAATTCAAAAAAAATTATAAAAATTCGAAAAAAATTTTAATAAATTCAAATTTTTTATAAGTTTTTTTGAATTTTTATAAATTTTTATAAAATTTTCGAATTTTTTGAATTTTTATAAATTTTTTGAATTTTTATAAATTTTTTATAAAATTTTCAAATTTTTTGATTTTTTATCAATTTTTCGAATTTTTATAAATTTTTTTGAATTTTTATAAATTTTTTGAATTTTTATAAATTTTTTCAATTTTTATAAATTTTTTGAATTTTTATAAATTTTTTATAAAATTTTCGAATTTTTTGATTTTTTATCAATTTTTCGAATTTTTATAAATTTTTTTGAATTTTTATAAATTTTTTCAATTTTTATAAATTTTTTGTATTTTTAAAATTTTTTGAATTTTTTTAAAATTTTTATAAATTTTTTCGAATTTTCATAAATTTTTCGAATTTTTAAATTTTTTTTGAATTTTTATAAATTTTTTCGAAGTTTTCTAAATTTTTAGAATTTATTTTTTCCACCTACACTAGTTCGGGAAAAAAATCGTATTAAGACGTCCTGAATAGAAACAGTATCAAATTTTGCCCCCTTCCACATTAAGGATTCTCTTTTGCAATAAGTTAAAAAGAAACACCAAAGTTTCCTGTTTCCAGCCAGTTTTGTTACCAAACAGGACATTAAGTTGAAAGTAAACGGCCCCTAAGTGACGTTGACATACAGTAATGTTGGTTACTGACTAACATTGCAGTTTGTTGAGATTATAGCAGGCTGGACAGAGGTGTGCGGAGTGAGTAGAGTGTAGTTAATACTGATTCAAGAGGATATTATGAAGTGAAAATGTTACAAACCACCAATTAAAGTTTTAAAAGATACTAACCTTAAGGTCTTGCCATAAAGCAGAAGACGGTAACCCAGTGACCAAAACTCCATCATAGAATTCATATACACGGGATCAATATATCCATATGACCAAGATAAAAAGGGCAAATTACAATCCGAAATTTGTACCTCTGTAATCAGATCGTCTTGATACTCCTCCAACATGAGCACCCGACCACTGCCGCGACTATTATGATGATCTGTAGAAGATGAGTTGCCGCGGCCACCATGGGCAAGTTGCACCTATTATAACAATAAAATTATATTGGTGACTGTCAAATATTCTTCTCATGTACATCCAATAAACATAATTCGACATCCAAAACAGGAAAAAATCTACCTTTTTTTAGCTTTTAATTGAGGCATCTTATCCAACATCTGCAGTTCCCTAAAAATATATATAATAACCCATAAATAGATAAAGTTGCATCAGCCCCAAACACCCAATAAAATAACACAACTACATACTACTATGTTTGAAATCGCAATTTTGCAGCAGCCACCAACACCCCTTGAAAAGACCGAAACAACCCTTTCAAACATAAGTTTTTAGGAGACAAACACCAACTTAAAACAGACTTTTCAGTAAACGCCAATGAGATTGATAGATGAAAATTAAGATATATAACAAAAAAATCAATGTACCTAGTAAGTGAGGTTTCCAGTTAGGAAGAAGAGAGTAAATGATAGTTCTGATCAAGTGTAACCGAATATAGTAAATCTGACTATATTGGTGACCCATGTACATCTCCTTCTGAATCTCAAACATCTCATCCTGTTAACACCACGACACCACAATAGCATTACAGTTTTATAAATATATAGATAACTGAGAATAGTACATTTCACCTGTCGGGTCCGCAACGGTGATGGCATTCTGGTACTGATTCTCATTCGCATTCTCATTCGATCTCACTTCACCATCATTTCCTAAAACAATAAAACAATAACACAATTATGTTTGTTGCCTTTTGGTATCCCTGTTTTGTAAGATCATAGAGGAATGCTTAGTGATTTTATAAAAGGCTATCAACAGTGAATACCACAATATAAGCTTTGTTGTCCACATACACCTCCAGCTTCACCTCTTTGCTCCAAACAATCCTCTTGCCTTCAATACTTTCAATCAACCCACACCGCCATCTACGCATCATAGAATTCAAGAGGATATTATGAAGTGAAAATGTTACAAACCACCAATTAAAGTTTTAAAAGATACTAACCTTAAGGTCTTGCCATGAAGCAGAAGAGGGTAACCCAGTGACCAAAACTGCATCATAGAATTCACATACACGGGATCAATATATCCATATGACTAAGATAAAAAGGGCAAATTACAATCCAAAATTTGTACCTCTGTAATCAGATCGTCTTGATACTCCTCCAACATGAGCACCCCGACCACTGCCGCGACTATTATGACGATCTGTAGAAGATGAGTTGCCGCGGCCACCATGGGCAAGTTGCACCTATTTAACAATAAAATTATATTGGTGACTGTCAAATATTCTTCTCATGTACATCCAAAAAACATAATTCGACATCCAAAACAGGAAAAAATCTACCGTGTTTAGCTTTTAATTGAGGCATCTTATCGAACATCTGCAGTTCCCTAAAAATATATATAATAACCCATAAATAGATAAAGTTGCATCAGCCCCAAACACCCAATAAAATAACACTACTACAGTACTACTATGTTTGAAATCGCAATTTTGCAGCAGCCACCAACACCCCTTGAAAAGATATATAACAAAAAAATCAAGATATATAACAAAAAAATCAATGTACCTGGTAAGTGAGGTTTCCAGTTAGGAAGAAGAGAGTAAATGAGAGTTCTGATCAAGTGTAACCGAATATAGTAAATCTAACTATATTGGTGACCCCTGTACATCTCCTTCTGAATCTCAAACATCTCATCCTGTTAACACACACAACACCACAATAGCATTACCATTTTGTAAATATATAGATAACTGAGAATAGTACATTTCACCTGTCGGGTCCGCAACGGTGATGGCATTCTGGTACTGATTCTCATTCGCATTCTCATTCGATCTCACTTCACCATCATTTCCTAAAACAATAAAACAATAACACAATTATGTTTGTTGCCTTTTGGTATCCCTGTTTTGTAAGATCATAGAGGAATGCTTAAATGATTTTATAAAAGGCTATAAATAGTGAATACCACAATATAAGCTTTGTTGTCCACATATACCTCCGGCTTCACCTCTTTGCTCCAAACAATCCTCTTGCCTTCAATACTTTCAATCAACCCAACACCGCCATCTACACATCGACTCCTCTCATGACTTTCATCAACATATCCGGATCTGCAAGAAAAATATAATTAGACATAAAGTATTACAATGTGGATGATTATTGATAATTGAATACAATATAGCCAAATAATTCATCAAGGTGACTTCCCTGATTGTTTTTAGGGTTCTCAACTTCTCATTAAACACACATAAATTTTAACATAATCGATCAAAAAAAAATGTAATCTACAACTTATAATTCAAAACACTAAATACTAAAATTAAAAAGCTACATACCGGTGTTCGATGTCGAAGCGTATGCAGTTCGACAAATACACAATTATTCGAAAGACTGCCTTTTGAATGGGTTTATCAAGAAACAGTTATCATTTTATAAACATAAAAAATGGCATTGATACTAATCGGATGGATTTCAATACAATTGAAACTTACATAAGTTATTAGATCGATTTAAAGTTCCGGATCATTGTAAATTGACCTGTGAAGCCTGCAAGAGAAAAAGTTACAATAAAATCAGTTCAACATATATCCGAATCACAACAACATGTGAAAAGAATATAAAGAATTGCAAAAGTAGAGGATGAAGAGACGATTCAATTGATTGTTTGTGTATTTGTTGAAGAGGATTATAGGGTTTGAAGAGGAGCGTTATGTTGAAAAGGTTTTTAATATTTTTAATACTTGACAAAAATACATCTTTGAGATAAACAGTTATGGGTATTGAATTTTAGAAAAGGAAGTACACATCACCGCATTGAATTTTATTAAGCTTAAAAGGGTGGTACAAAAGTTTTATAAAAGGAAGTACACATCAGCGCATTGAATTTTATTAAGCTTCAAAGGGTGGTACAAAAGTGCATTATATTAGAATACATAGATACTAAAAGGCAGTGAAAGCAATATTGTTTAGGTGGGACATTCATTGTGAGCATTTAATAGTTGCTTCATATGTGCTGCCATGTGATTGGTTGGTTAGACATGTGGGTTTATTTTATTGGCCATGCAATTAATGGGTCCTTAATTACCATCGCTCATTGCACTGTACTACAGTGAATGAGTCTTCTTTTATAAGCGAAGTTATTGTTACAATTTTTACAAAAAGAACCCTCAACTTCATCATAATGACAACTAAGATACCTACAAAAAAATGACACATGTCAAATACATAAACAAATATACAACTTTTAAGCAAACAATACTATGCAACACAAAAAACTACCTTTCATTTCACAAAAAGTAAAAAACAAAACAAATATATAATAAAAATATATATTTCTAAAAAAATATAGAGAAAATAAGAATAAAAAAAAAAAACTCCCGAAACAACACACGGGTTTCCTAATAAATTTATATATATATATATATAAAAATACTACAAGTTACAAATGATACAACGTACTGCTAAAACATAATATTTCTAGGCGCTTGATGGCTCCTAAAGCTATTAATGTTGAAACCATTTAATGCATAGGACATGTGTGACCTTTCTATTGGCTGGAAATCAAATGCACCCTTCTTACTTATCCTTTACAAAGGGAAGCTAACTCACCACTATTGAATGAATTGTGTACTGTGGCACAGTGAATCCGTTTTGAATACATTAAATGTTGGCTATCTACTAATGTTGAAAGCATTATATATTAGTATATATACTAAAA
This sequence comes from Artemisia tridentata subsp. tridentata, assembly GCA_021014915.2. Classification (NCBI taxonomy): domain Eukaryota; kingdom Viridiplantae; phylum Streptophyta; class Magnoliopsida; order Asterales; family Asteraceae; genus Artemisia; species Artemisia tridentata. The sequence continues at coordinate 131,760,546 of CP139509.1, read as the reverse complement.
GGCAGTGAAAGCAATATTGTCTAAGTGGGACATTTATTATGAGCATTTAATGGTTGCTTCATATGTGCTATCATGTGATTGGTTGGTTAGACATGTGGGTTTATTTTATTGGCCATGCAATTAATAAGTCCTTAATTACCATCGCTCATTGCACTGTACTACAGTGAATGAGTCTTCTTTTATAAGCGAAGTTATTGTTACAATTTTTACAAAAAGAACCCTAAACTTCATCATAATGACAACTAAGATACCTACAAAAAAATGACACATGTCAAATACATAAACAAATATACAACTTTTAAGCAAACAATACTATGCAACACAAAAAACTACCTATCATTTCACAAAAAGTAAAAAACAAAACAAATATATAATAAAAATATATATTTCTAAAAAAATATAGAGAAAATAAGAATAAAAAAAAAAACAAAAAAAAAAGAAAAAAAAAGAAAAACAAAAACAAAAAACTCCCGGGACAACGCACGGGTTTCCTAATAAATTTATATATATATAAAAAAAATACTACAAGTTACAAATGATACAACGTACTGCTAAAACATAATATTTCTACACATACCTAATTCCTATTTACATGAAAAAATGTTTTTTACACTAAAATTCCATTAAGAATAAAAAAAAATACAAAAAAAAATAAAAAAATCAAAAAAATAAAAAAACACAAAAAACTCCCGGGGCAACGCCCGGGTTTCCCAATATTTCTAAAAAATATATATATATAATATATATATATATATATATTATATATATATATATATATATATATATATATATATATATATATATATATATATATATATAATATAAATAAAACACTACAAGTTACAAATTATTATGTAAACGTTTTATTGTTTAATAAAATAAAAAAATAAAAAATCTACACATACCTAAGTACTATTTACATGACAAAATGTTTTTTACACTAAAACTCTATTAAAAAAAAAAAAAAAAAAAAAAAAAAAAAAAAAAAAAAAAAAAAAAACTCCCGAGGCAACGCCCAGGTTTCCCAGCTTGTGTATACTAAAAGGCAGGGAGCCGATGGCTTCTAAGTTAATGTGAGCATTTATGAGTCTTTGCATATGTGTTTTAATCTTATTATACATATATATAAACAGCAGGAGGTGGGTGGGACTGTTACAAATTAAGGTTTTGTTCAAAGAATTTTTTTGGGCCTAATGGTGGGTTAACTAACATAATTGCACCAAATTTTGTGGCTGAAATGCATGAGATACACTGTTGCACGTAATTACACTTAAGTACTTACACATGTAAGTTGTTCATACTTAAGTAGTTACACATGTCAGTTTATAAGATTTGGAATCCACTGATTTATTGGGTTAATACTGCATTAAAAAATTGTTAATTACATTTCTTCTCCTGTAGCAGCATGTTTCTTGGCACAGATATCCACTTTTAGATATTTCCCTGCAATTGTTAAGAGGCCAGAAACATCCAGAATTAGTATAAAAAAATTGCAAAGTTTATATACTAAAAAGCCAGAAACATCCAATTTAGAAAAAATAAACTAAATTATAATACAAAGTTTGTTCTGCTTTCCTTCTTCCATTCAGATAGTCACAAAGTTGCAGGTATCCTTATATATTATGTTTATATACGAAAAAATAGTCTTTTTTCAGTAACAATTACGGTTATATACTGTTGTCACATAGATTTTGCATGTTAATTACTTTGGAATCCAAAAGATGTCTAAAAATACAAGATATTCCAAGTTCATATGGAACGATATGATATTCCAAGCCCAACAGTTCCAACAAAAGAAGGGTTACAAGGTACCCTTTCCCCGATTCACCAAACTCATAATCTCACACTTCATGAAAAAACACCCTGGAATCGATAGACGATCAAATAAGAAAGCACATACCGAACAAATGGATCACATGCTCAGCAGGGTTAAAGTGCAGAAGAGCAACACGAAGAAACAAGGGTTGAGAATTCCACAGAGTATGTTAACAGATGCAGTAAGGGGAACTGAAGCTTACCAATGGTATGATGATGCCGAAAAAGCCGGAAAGGTGGGGATTACAGCTAAGGAAACAAAATAAACCAGGGGAAAAGGTAAAGCAACAGGAAAAACTGTTCCTGCTGCTTCTTCTCGAACAAAGAAAGTCGCCAGAACTGAGAAGAAGAAATTGATAACTAGAGCCACAATTGCTGAATTGCAACTCAGAGACGAACCAACTGACGAAGATGAAGAAGAAGAAGTGGATCTTAGTAAAGGCAAGAAGAAGAAAGATCTTGAGAAAATGAAGTCAGTAATGGCAGAGTCAGACAAAAGTTTGGGCAAAGGAAGGGGAAAATCCATCAAATTTTCAGATATATCATTTAAACCCATCGAACCACCAATGACAGAATCTGAAGAGAAAGCACAATTCAAGAAAGCATCAAAAGCTAGCAGAAAGAAATATTTAGCTAAACAAGAGAAGATTGAAAGAAGGAAAAGAGGGGAAGGATCAGCTTCACATGCTGAAGAAGAAAAAGTGGATTCTGATGTTACAAACTCTGCTACACTTAAAGAATCTGAGGGTGAATCAGAAGAGTCAGATGAAAGAATACATACACCCTCAGGATCTGGATTTAATGAAGCTGATAGCAGTGAATATGATGAAGAAAGAGATGAAGAAGGTGAATATGATGAAGATGAAAGCAATGATGATGATGATGATAAAGGAAATGACAACCAAGATGACAATCCTATTCCATCACCTCAACCGTCATCTGTGAGTCAGTCCACAAGTGAACTTAATGAACTCAAAGAACAAATTGCTGCACTTCAAAAGATGGTTTTGATAAATCAACAAACTGAAGAAAATGAGCACAAAGCATTGAATGAAAAGCTCACTGAGATGCAGAAGAAGGTGGATATACAAAAATTTCACGTCGATAATCTCAAAGCATTTGATCTGGAAAAGACAGCAGGGGAATATCTTAAGACTCATGTCCCTCAAGAGGTCAGTTGTCAAGTACCCCAAGAAGTCGCAAGAAATCTTCAAGAGGCACTCTCGAATTTTCTTAAGGAATATGTCAAACGTCAGCTGGAAAAGACTGTGGCGAATTTAATGCAAACCATTCCAATGACAATCCAGACATTGCCACAAAAGCCATCTACTGCTGACCTCAAGGGAAAACTACTTGCAGACATCATGGATAATCCCGAAGAGGAAGAACTCCGAAAGGCATTACTCAATTCGATCAGAAAAGCTGAGAAGAAAGCAGAGGGATGTAAGCAAGATAAGCCAGTCAAGCGTCATCGGGATGACCCTGACAAAGACGAAGGGAAGAAAAGAAGGAAACCTTCCAAGTCTACCAGCCCTTCTACTACAACACACTCTTCTGGAACAACAAAGCAATCAAGCCAAGAAAAGTTCGTTCTGCTTGAAGGAGGGGCATTCGATGAGACTGAAGCTTATGATGACATGAGTTTTGATCAAGAATTTCCCGTTGCACCTCCAAGAGTTCAGAATGTCACTGCACCACCTACCAATGGACAAGCCAAACCTCAACCAAAATGGGTAAACCCTAATGCTCCAAGATTCGATTGGTTTGAAACGATGGTGGATGCATATCTTGAAGCTGAAAATGATGCACCTGTTGAAGGCTCTATTGTGGACTTCACCAAACGACTGAAGAAGGCAATGAAAGTCCAGAAATTGGGATTGCCTGATATCATCAGAGTTCGCAAAGATGGCTTCACAGAATTCAAAACAGTCACAACTTCAGAGCTGGAGTTTGAGTACAACCTGGAACAAGTAGCAAGAGCTCTTTCTGAAAACATTGACGGGGATCATGCGCGGGCTTCTCATCCAAAAGACCAACTTCAACTCCGTGATTACTCCCAACCTTTACCTCTCATTGGCCATTCTCACAACCCGAAGATACCCAAGGCGTACTTCTTCAATAACGACTTGGATTATCTGGTCTATGGAAACACGAACCCAGAAAAACATTAAGCCACTTCCCTTACCAAGTACCAGGCAGCATCTTATGCATTGGAAGGTTTTGAAGAACAAATCAGTGATTTGTTTATCAACGAAGTTCAAGAATACAACGATGAAGCTGCTATGGGAATCTATCACTGGCCAAATCTGAGAAAGTGGTTCTACAAATGGAAGCTCACCTTTCCATCAAAGACTGAAGTGTATCAAAGAAGTAGAATCCTTTCCATCACAAGTGCAGAAACTGAATCAATGTTTGGCTACAACTATCTAAAGAAGATCACCGTGAGGAGGCTGGACGATCAAGAATACACCTTCAAAGAAGCAGACTATCCTTACCTGCACATCAATGATATTGAAGACATGTATCTTCTGAAAGTTCAAGGAAAACTCGAACATCTTCCTGGGCGTCTTCAGTATGATATCGTCAACTCTGTGTTATTGTACATCTGCAATATTGTCATCAGATCCAGAGTTGAAGACGTGCACCTTGGGGTAGAAAGCTACCAAAAGAAATTGAACTTAGTCAGGCCCAATCTCACACCTCCGGGGATAGCAGACAAGAAGCCGTACACTTTTGGTGATAGACCATTTGGGTTGGTATACGTAAGGGATAGAACCTCACCAAGATTCATGGGTTATCAAGAAATCCACAAATTCAAAGTGATGAGACTTTGGTACATGTCAAGTCTGAACTTGAAAGGATTTTGGAGAACCATAGAAAAAGGTTGAAGACAGGATGGTTAAAACATATGAGTTGGAGTAAGAATGATGTGAAGCAAGCAGTCAAGTTCATAGATCGGATTGACAGAAGGATCAAGTTCCGGATGACGATGAGAAGATTGGAAAGCTATGTAGGAGGTCGTGCCAGAATTCCTAACATCCTCACTTTCCGTCGACCTGAGTAGTAATCATTGGTATAATTTGTTATCATTGTCATATTTCATCATTTAGTATCATTGACAATGGCTTATGCACATATCACAGTGCACAACCCGTTCTTGTAAAGTAAGGACCCTGAGGTACGCTTTAGTGCCTCAATCCTAATCAAAGGAGTGAAAGCTTCTTACTTATGAGTAGAATTAAACCAGAATTTTCTAAGTTTTCAAAAATTCTGCTCATAAGGACAGGTATTCCCTCGTCAAGGGGGAGTATTTGAAAGATAATCTTTGTTCTACAACTGAAATTTCTTGAAATTCTTCCCGTAAACCTCAAAAAGAGCATATTTTAATCAAAAGTTTATCAAAAACAACATGAGTATGATATTTTTGAGGGGGAGAATAAGTGAATGATTAAAATATGGTATAAGTCAAGTTGTAATCTCACGAGAGCTCGACTCAGATTAACCCTCGAATTGACGATTATCACCAGTTAGTAATCGAAAAGACATGTCCTGGACGGGTAATAATTTCAGGCTGAATTTAATTCAGTGATGTAAATGTGTCTCGCAAAGGACGTGTCTGAGTAGAATGTACCAATTCGAGATGTAACATTTCGAGAAATCTCACCCATGTATTGACGGTAAAACAAATGTGAGTAATCGAAAGGATTTGTCCGGGACGGGTAATAATTTCAAGCTGGTTTATCCAGTGATGTAAGCGTGTCTCGCAAAGGATAAGTCTGAGTAGAATGTACCGTAAGTGAGAGATTTTCTTTGAATATGATCGGGACGGGTAATAATTTCAAGCTAGTCCAACTAGTGATGTAAGCGTGTCTCGCAAAGGTCATGTTCAAGGAAAATCAATCAAGTCACATTTGGTTGTGGCAACATAGGATAGTCATGGAGTTATAAGGTGACTAGGATTTAGGAAACCGTCCTATGATCCGCCAGAGCCGGAGGGATCTACCCAAGGACAATACCCATAGTCTAGTACAAGAAAGTCCTAGGTATGATTGAAAAAAAAATGAAATGAAAGGAGAAAGAAGGGGTTGAAGAATTAAAAAGAAAAGTAAAGAAAAGGGTGAAAAGAAATAGCCCTCCATATGATCAACCTTAGGGCAGACACCGGGTTCAATACATATGATACTGGTTGTTGCTAAGGCATCACCGATATTGAAGATCAAAGTCGTCATGGACCCAGTGACGCACTACACTAAACCTTCTAGCCACTCAGGTGTCTCTCAAAAGGCACTTGTTTCATTTCACACGGAGAACCCTTCATTATCTATCGACCTCTCACTACGAGATGTGTTGATATTGAAAAGGAGGCAATCTGCTCCATGCCTCCGACGACCAAACCAATGTGCACAAATCGAGTCTAGAGCCGAGAGATACAACAAAAGATCTCATAGGAACACTTAGCATTACACTGGATGCTCTACATAAATGGAAACCAGTTGTAAATTAGGAAGTGTCCTACGCAGATCTTAGCAATCTGCCTAGAACATTCATGAGGGAATTCACAATTGTGATTCTTAGTGATTGAATGGAAATCCTGCCAGAGTCAACATCAAACAACCCTGACAGCAGGTCACTTCGGTAATCCCTTGTGGATTACGCTTAGTGTTAGCTCCAAAACGGTCTACAGTCGTGGGGTGATCTCCAGCGACTCACTGAATCGTAGGTTCACTTCGGTGTGTCTGTGTAAGCCCTTTCGGGGGTATCTGATTCAGAACGGCCTGGGCAAGGATTAGAGAAAGTCTTCACACTATGCTGTTGACGATCTCGAAGTCCGAACCCGTAAGAACCGGCTGATTATTGCTAACTGTTTACTTGCAGCGACAAATCATGGAGACCTGGAGTTACATCACCATTCCATCATGCTCATATCCTGAAGAAAAAGTTCTCAAAGACAAAGAGATAACAAAAGTTCAAAGAAGCTAAAGTAAAGTCAAAGTTCAAGCGTTATAAACTTTCACAAGTCAAAAGATTGAAGCTTATGAAGTGAGAACCATTTGAAGAACAAAAGTCAAAAGACATATGAGCATGTTGGAAAAGACGTAAAGACACCAGAATTAAAGATCATTGGAGAAAAGGCAGATCAAGACGTTACCATACAATATCACATCAAGAACAAAGAACAAAGATGCAAATGACGTCAAAGCCAAAGAAGCAAAGACGACGTCAAGCAACTTTGATGACCAATACTTAGGGGGAGATTGTTGGGAACATGTTATTATTCATCAAGTATTGATCAGTTATGTAATAGGTTGCGTAGGCCTTTAGGTTTGTTTTAAGGCCCAACCTGTATAGAAGGCCCATGGGCTGTGTCTAATTATTTATGTTAATTATGTTTATTAGGGCAAAAGCCCATCACTTTGTAAAACACTATAAATACCCCCTCTCATTCAAGGGAGTGGGTTGGTTGATTGAATGCTTAAACATTTCATTATTATCTTAACATAAACCTTCCACTCTCTTTCTCTCTCTAGATCTAGGTTAGATTAGTAGCTTGTGTGATAAAAGTAACAAACATCACTTATGATGATTGATGCCCAATTGAAGTTTGCTAATCTTTATGACATTAGTCTCCGTGGTCAGCTTAGATAGATTGTTTTATTTTGTTTTGCATAGTATGGCATGTCATTTCTTATGCTAGTTTAGGTTTTAAGCACTGTAGGCGCTTTTGATTTGCCTTGGGCTGAGGTGTGGGACTCACCTACATCCGTTGTACTTAAAATAAAAATTTAGTAATAATAGGGTAACCCTTTTAACAAAAGTCATTTTTGGTGGTAAATATTCGATCAATATCCGATCTAAAAAACATATATATCCTTTTTTTTAAGGCAAAAAAAAAAAAAAAAAAAAAAAGGTATCTATATCTATATCCGTATTGTTCATTCGTTTACTCAATCCATATCCGTCACAAACGGGTGGATATTCATCGGATTGGATGTCCATTGCCATCCATACTTGTAAGTGGTTCCAATATTGGTAGTTAATTCACTAATCAACCCGTTAAGTATTTGTTGTTATAACCTTAGTGGTTAGTCAGAAATCAATACTCAATATTCTAATGTGTAAGATTAATCAACCTTTGAAGATTACCCATTTGGATGTACTGTAAGATATTAATCAACAATAGATAAGAAAGACATGCAAAAGAGCTACGTATAATATCTAAATAAGAGCACTCATTCTGTTTCATATTATAACAAAATATCATGATTAATATATTTCTTGAAATGACAACCAACAACTTCAAAGATTAGTATGTCAAACATGCAGCATGATATCTACAAACAGTAAACTATCCAAGTTTAACTATAGTTATGTCCAACAAGTTGCAATATTGGATGATAGTTAGCTAACCATTCAAACAGATACACCGGACACAACTGTTTGGGATCTATACTACAAGCCGGTAACCAAGAAGTCAGCCTTCGTCTTACATCCACTTAACACCCCTCCCCTTCTTTTCCATGTCTTTCATGTTCTCGGAGAAAGGAAAGCGGACATGCAACAGGCCATGACGCGTCTCTGCCCAAACATTCTCGTGATCATACTTGAAATACGGATTAATGGCCATCTTCTCAGCAATCTTAATTTCTTTCCCCAAAAGGTTCTTCGCCACCCCATTGATAAGCAAATATCGATTCTTTATTTCAAGTTTCAGATCTTTCCCAAACCCATTGATCAGCAAATATCGATTCTTTATTTCAAGTTTCAGATCTTTCCCAAAACATTCTCGGGATCATACTTGAAATACGGATTAATGGCCACTAACCTGAATCTGCAATATGTAGCCTTCTGAAGAAAATCGATCTTTGTATTCTCTCTTCAATGGAATGTTTATCGGACTGAACCTTCCTAACCAGCACATGAATCCTGGTAAAAACAGCAAACATAATTTGATATAAAGCCAAGAAAAAAGACCATTGAAGAGACTGCCTTTAAATGAAAACTTGTGTATAAACATCCCATCAACATCGGGTGTTTGATTTAATTCAAACCATACTGCAGGACAGGAGAAAAACATATGAAGAAAAAAAAGGAGGAAACAGTTAAAAGCTTCTGGAATTTGTACCTTCAAAAGCTGAACGCTTGGCTTCTGAAGATGTATCTAAAAACCTCGGTTGACCAACTGTTTTGATTTCATTGAACAGCAGCTGGACACTTAGACGCTTTCCAGCACTCATGTCTCATGAAATGATCGGGGGATCAGTCGGATCAGTCGTTTTGCAATGTATGCAGTCGACATTACCTGAAAAATATGGAGGTTATCTTGACTGAAAAGTATCCAGTAAAAACTCTGAAATCCAAAATGTAAAACATTTAAACAATGATGAAAAGGTTCATATTGCATAATTGTAGAAGTAATAATCAAATTTCAAAGTTATTAACATATACTTGCATCAGGTCTACATCCAATACCGTAATACAGTAGAAGCAATAGTAAAGCATCAAGTCATTAACAATATGAGACTAGCTATAGAGCAGCAGTAATCCATCAAAAGTTTGAGACTAAAGTGTAGTTCAAGTTTAGGTTCATAGTGTTTTGAACTCAGAGATATCCCATGGATTTTGGTGTCATATTTACTAAGTAGGTCTCTCATACACGGCAAGTGTATATATACTTGCATGTCAAACAATATTATTAACAAAAAACTAACTAAAAATTCTAGTGTTAATCAATTTTCATAATTATTCACGTAAAATACAGTGTCTCAGGTCTATATAAAAATGTGCAGGCATCACTCTTTAAGAAAGGTTTGTTTTTTTTTTTTTTTTTTTTTTTTTTTCTTTTCTATGCCTAGTCTCTTACAACAACAATACCCAATCCCGCTAGAGCGAGGTATGGGGTCTATGCCTAGTCTCTTCCAGAAGTTAATCACTCTGGTCATGGCCCCCCTCTCCCATGGAATGATTTCAGATTACACCCCAAAAGAATAGAAGAAATGTATAAAGCTCATGAAAATAGTAACTATGTACTGAATTTAATAAATAATTTGTGAAAACTTGGTTACAAATAATAGTTGAGCAGCCCAAACAATCTCAAGTGCGTTCTTGTTTAAACAAGTTATAAGGTTGTATAACTTTGAGAAACTTGCTGAGTGTTGTAAACTCTTTCCTCAACACAACCTTATTCGCACCCTACATCTACATCTACAGATTTGTCTGAGTGGACTTTGACTCTCAACCAATTGGTTGAACGATTTTGTAAATATACATTGAAAAGGGTGTTTAAGAACGGCAATAAAATTGTGGAAAAATATGATCATTGTAAAGGGGGAGACGCTTACTGTTCAAATATCAACCAACCAACCATGTCAGTAATTTCGATGCTAACCACTCTTATCATTTCTAATCACTCTAAACGCCTTGGCTGGATTCAAGGAGTTTCGTGGAGAAGACAGCAGTTTTGGTTTTATGCAAAAGTATTCAAAAGCATGAGTATTCCAGACGACGTTACTATTTTGATATGGGTTGAAAGAGACTAAAAAAATGAAATAAATAACGGTCGATTCAATCCATCTCAAACGGAGGTCGATTCAATCCATCCTAGAATGCGTCAATTCCTATTCAACCATCTCCAATAAAACAATTGCAAAAATCTCATAAATCTACCAATTCCGAATTCCCGCGCCTAGTTGAAAAACAATATCAAAAACCAAAATATAATTGACATAAATGCAGTTTAAACATGACCCTAGTACAAGTACCAGTAGAATAAAGACATTGACTAAATGTTCAAAAGGAAAAAGTACTTAGGAGCCAGGTCATGGAACAATCCCACTGTGATCTACAAATGTTCTCAAAATAAAGTATACATATCACGGTTAGACTTTGGGTCGACCATCAAATAAACCTAGACTACCTATCACAATATAAATCAAGGTATCTCTTCCCATGCTCCTCTCACACCAAGAGGGTTCTTGTTTTAGCTTATTACTTTATAAGTCCGGTTTCCTTGGTTCAAAACTTTATAAAAATAATACAAAAACTGAACTGAACCAAATTCATTCGAGCCAAAACCGAACCGAAAAACCAAAAAAAAGGCAATTACTTTACCACTTTCAGGCTTTAGGCATATCAGCTTATTTGTTTTGCCTTCCTTTTCATAAGCTTTTTTTTTTTGCTTATGGGCTTATAAGCTTGAAATAAGGCGAAACAAACTGATAGACTTCAGACTATATTTCTAAACATATCAACATGTATTTAACAGACAAATGCAGAAGCTGAGGCTTACAACCAAAAAAAGAAGCATAGGTAATTAAACACATGCGCCTACATGGCGAGTGTTGATGCAAATATAGTCTACTCCATAAACACGGTTTTAGGATGAAGCTTAGACAAAATACATAAAAATAAATAAATCTCTTCTTAACTAACATAACAACTAGTAACTGATTCAGAAATCCAGGAGCCGTTTCCACTGAAATTAGTTGTCAACTAAAAAGTGTTGACTGCTTCGAATTGTTAACTAGCTTTAGTTATAACAATTAGATTAGTTCTTATATATCTCGCTTTCATTATTAAAAATTGGTAGCAAATATTACTTTGAACGTATTTAATCATAATCTAAGCTAATTGTAGTTAGCATATAACTTAAAAGAACAAGTCTAGTACTCCCATATATTGCAAATAACATCAACATCTAAACTACTTGCATGTCTAAATTAAGTAAACAATAACTGATGATAATACTTAAAATAATGATCCAGATTCAAGATTTCAATCCATGGGGAAATTAAAACATGCCAAATGTTCTCTAATAAACTAACACAGATAGAATTCATACTCAAAAAGTCCAAAATGCACACTAGTAAGCCCCACCATGAATCATTCTCTCACTTAAGGCTCAATCCATTTCACATTGTAGCACTTGTCATAGCCACCTTCATGCTTGGTGAAAGGAAAGAGAACACTCACCTGACCTCTTAGGATTTTTGCCACAACCTTTTGCTGCATTCCTTTTTGGCTTCTTTCGATCATGCTTATGTGTCGCGGTGTGTAAAGGGATACGAAGTATGCTAGAGCCCATATATATAACTGATATAGGTTACTGGAAGTCTTATTAAGATACTAGAAGTCTAGAACAATATAGAACATGTCTCTTAAAATTAACATGGATTAACGGTATGAATTACTAGAACCAATATGCGTAGCAGGTGTTGAATTTACTTACGCTTTAGATTGGAAAAATATTACAATCAGTTACTATTTAGCTGCAAGTATAAACGTACTTCTAAGTTTATAATTAACATGGGTTTCACGGCTGAAAAGTTTTCGATTGGTCGTGGCAATTACGCTGATTACTATGGGCTAGGTATGGCATCTGTGTATCTTTTGTGTCATTGTATATATAATCGTATCTTGTTATTTCCATTCATTGTTTTAAGATGTTTGTATGATATTTGGAATACGATTAATACTAATTGCTGAAATTATGTCGTTTATCTTTTTTCAGAATTTGAAATGACAGCTATTGGCAAAATAACTCGATCTGCTGTTCAACCAGTGCTTCTTAAGAGTGTTCGTTTGCTGTATACCATGGCAAAACCTCCCGCTATCATTGAAACATCATATGGTGCTATGATGTCAACTGATAATGGATGTCTTTGATCACAGGTGAGTTTAATTTATTGGTTTTAATTTTTAACTATCTTGCACCTAATTATGTATCAAGATACTAAATTGTTTGCTTTTCTTTTTTCCCTTTTCAGATCCTGGGACATACTACTCTATTTCGTTAGAGACCTTGAAAGCCAAGATGTCAAATGATGACACCTCACAATGCATTAGAAGAAAATATTCTAGTTTTGGGCTCGAGATTTTAGCGGATGTATGCGGGTGTTGGTGCAAGAAGATGTCGAGATTAAGATTGAAGAGGAAAACTTGGTGATCAAAAGGTGAAGCTCTCGATTATTTGGGTGAAACGATCAAAGTCAACAAAAACATACCAATTGTCCCACCCGTCAAAAGCCTTGTTGACTTTGATCGTTTCACCCAAATAATCGAGAGCTTCACCTTTTGATCACCAAGTTTTCCTCTTCAATCTTAATCTCGACATCTTCTTGCACCAACACCCGCATGCATCCGCTAAAATCTCGAGCCCAAAACTAGAATATTTTCTTCTAATGCATTGTGAGGTGTCATCATTTGACATCTTGGCTTTCAAGGTCTCTAACGAAATAGAGTAGTATGTCCCAGGATCCGAAAAGGGAAAAAAGAAAAGCAAACAATTTAGTATCTTGATACATAATTAGGTGCAAGATAGTTAAAAATTAAAACCAATAAATTAAACTCACCTATGATCAAAGACATCCATCCATTATCAGTTGACATCATAGCACCATATGATGTTTCAATGATAGCGGGAGGTTTTGCCATGGTATACAACAAACGAACACTCTTAAGAAGCACTGGTTGAACAGCAGATCGAGTTATTTTGCCAATAGTTGTCATTTCAAATTCTGAAAAAAGATAAACGGCATACTTTCAGCAGTTAGTATTAATCGTATTCCAAATATCATACAAACATCTTAAAACAATGAATGGAAATAACAAGATACAATTAAATATACAATGACACAAAAGATACACAGATGCCATAGCTAGCCCATAGAAATCAGTGTAATTGCCAAGACCGGAAAGACCAATCGAAAACTTTTCACCCGTGAAACCCATGTTAATTATAAACTTAAAAGTACGTTTATACTTACAGCTAAATAGTAACTGATTGTAATATTTTCCAATCTAAAGCGTAAGTAAATTCAACACCTGCTACGCATATTGGTTCTAGTAATTCATACTGTTAATGTTAATTTTTAGAGACATGTTCTATATTGTTCTAGACTTCTAGTATCTTAATAAGACTTCCAGTAACCTATATCAGTTATATATATGGGCTCTAGCATAATCGTATCCCTTTACACACCGCGACACATAAGCATGATCGAAAGAAGCTAAAAAGGAATGCAGCAAAAGCAAGAACACAAATCAAAAGTGCTATCAAAGAATACTAGCTACCAGTTAAAATATCTTGAGAATACCAAGAAAACACTCTTCAACACACATAAGATGCACTAAAACCATATACATCACATTAACGCACGTATTTTTTAAACCGAGAAAGAGAGCAAGAAATAGCAGCCCGAGTCGATGGATGAAAAAGTAAAACGCGAAGAACATCATTTAATTCTTAAGAGTGGGAGGTACGCAGGCGTGGTAGCCTAGCGCCAAGCCACAAGCCCAAAAAAGTCGACGGCTCACCGTACCGTGGGTGGCGCCATGGCTGCTCGCGCCATGGTGACCAGCCCACGCGGTAGATTTTTTTTTTGGGTGGGTTTTTTTTTTTTTTTTTTGGTGGGTTTGTTTGTTGTGTTTGTGTTTGTATTTGTGATGTGTATTTGATGTTTTTGTGTGATTTATTTTCGTTATTAATGTGTGTTTGTGTGTGTGTTTACAGTAGAAAGAGGAAGAAGAAGATAAACAACATTGATGAAAGATAATACAAACCTAGCTTTGATTGAACTTTAAATCGATGATTTGGGTTTGATCTAGGAGGACAAATGGATAGATATGAAGAAGGTTTTGGTGGGATATGAAACTTGGTAGCTAATGCAGTAGTTGAAATGGCGATTTTGGCAGCCATTGTTTGTTGGGTTTAGAGAATGTAGTTGTGTTTTCTTGGTATATCTATTGTGTTTTGGATATGAAAGTAGTGGCAGTGAAGCCTTGTAGCTTATTGCCTATTTTTTCATTTTGTAACTATAATTTTGAGTTAACTACATTTTTGGTCCTCGTGGTTTACCGGGTTTAACACTGTTGGTCCAAATCGTTATTTTGCAACGGATCCAGTCCAAGATCCGACGACCCGTAACACTTTTGGTCCACTTGTAAAACTCCCGTTAGTCAAACTTAGTTTGACCGTTAAAAGAAGGGGTACTTTGGTCATTTCAACCACTCACTCACTTAAACAAAAGAGTTATACTCTCAGATCTAACACATCATTCTAAACTCAGATCTAACACATCACTCCTTCACACCACCGCCACCTCCTTCACGCCACCACCGTCGCCACCATACCCCACCACCACCGACCACCACACCCAACCCAATAGCACCAATAAACCCAACCCACCTCCTCCGAATCTCCACCATCCTCTCCCAAAACTTTATTCACACTCCCATCGTTTCACAACCTCTTGTGAATCGGTGAGGGTTAAAACAAAAAGAAAATGGTTAAAATCTAATGAAAACGTGTGGTATCATCTCTTGTGTTTCATTTTTGATGTATGTGTCATGTTTGGTTCACGGTGTCGAGGAGACAAGCTCTCCCTCGAGCTTATTCTTTGTTGTTTGGTTCGAATAAGCTCCCAACCGAGCTTATTATTAAGCTCTTAAGCTTATTTGGTTAATATTTGTTTTGGGTGTGATTTTGCTTGGTTCTCGTTCGTTGTGGGTCATGGTTACACTCGTGGGTTTGGTTAAAGTTTGATTAGGTAATTAGTTTTGGTTAAGTTGAGTTGTGAGGATTTGGTTGGAATTATTTTTGGTCCATTTGGTTTGTTTTTGCTCGCGACAGATTCGAAGCTGAGACCTCTTAAGAGGACTGTAAATAAAAGAGATTGTTTTATAGTGGGTTTCTATGGTGATGGTGTTGGAGATTTTGTAGGAGATGCTGGTGCCGGTGGGGTTCTATGGTGATGGTGTTGGCGATTTTGTTGTGGTGGCAGTAAGGGGTGCAATTCTTGATAGCAAGTTTGGATTCTGTGGTTGGAAAAGAATTATGATAAGAAGAAGAGTATGGATAAAAGGGTGTGATTGTAGTTTTGGATCGAGAGTTGTACAACACTTGTGTTGGATAATGTATGGAGAAAACCGGCGAGTCAAACAAACGAACCTTTTTGGTGTTTTGGTGATTCCGCTTTAACTGATGGCAGCCATTTATAGTGGTGGTGGCAGTTTCTATATGGTCATTACTCTTCATTTACTAACAATTTTTCATTATTGAGCATAGGATGGGTTCTTTGATTATCTAGGAGGAATAGATTGTTCATATGTTGAGGTGTATGCTATTTACTGGCATGTTTGGTATATCAACATTTTGGAGAAAGTGATGGAAGGTGAGAATGGTTTGGTTGGTTTATGGGTTTGATTATTAAGATTGATGCAAATGGTAGGACCGAAGTTTTCGAGAAGCTGCGTCACTTTTCGTTTGTAAGTCAACAAAATGTGTATAGAAAGTTCAAGTAATTACATAGAGCTAAATGCTTGCGAACGTTCTTATCGGTGCCGGTTGATTATTCGGGAGGTGTCTCAGTGGACGATATTCTTGTTTAGCTGATGCCTCATGAATTCAAGATATATAAACGAATCTTAAGACATATAATATTTGAACAAGGTAGGTGGTCATGTGTTTCATAATGATTTTGATTTGTTCTTGTAATTTTGTTTCTTGGATTTAACTCAAAGATTATTGTACTTGGCTGTTTTATATGAGATGGGTTGTGTTTATTATTGTGGGTGAAGATTAACAGTAGCATAATGTGATAAAGAATAAAGAATAATGAAGAAAGGGGCATTTTAGTCATTGTACATCATCATCTGAGGGTATTTTAGTCATTTTACATTGTTTAACCAGTCAAACTAACAGTCAACATAAATTTGGACCAAAAGTGTTACGGGTCGTCGGATCTTGGACTGGATCCGTTACAAAATAACGATTTGGACCAACAGTGTTAAACCCGGTAAACCACGAGGACCAAAAATGTAGTTAACTCTATAATTTTTTTTCTTGATGAAAAAAGAAGTGACTTGGCCTGGTGGGTTGACACGAATCTATGTTGGCAGTTGGCACTTTGGCACACGTAACCCAAACCAAGACGGGGGGATAAATGGATAAAAATTGCACAATGAAATCTGTCAAACTCGACCGTTAGTTTTAGTTCAAACCCGATAATGTTTCAAAAAATTGCTGCAACAACAATACGAGTTAGACCGCAAAGCAAAGATGATGTTCTCGAACGAGAATCACTCACGAGAGTTACTTTATATAAATCTCAAAAGATTACCGAGGAGATGCGAGTGCTACAAATGGATACAAGCAAGATGGATCCGATTAACGCGGAGGTCGTAAAAGCCCAAAAAGCACGAATCCGGGCACAGTATACAACCAACGAGCACTAGATTTTTATTTATATGTTTACGTACTAGGTTTTTATTTTTATGCATTTTTTTAATGTAATGTGTGTATTTTATTAATTAATGGAGTTTATTTTAATTAATATTGTTTATGTTTTATTTTATGTAAAAAATAATAATAAAAAAAAATAAAAAAACGACGGCACCACATTTTTTTGTGCGAACGGTAACGGCCAGAATGTGGTGTAATAGAATTTCTGGTGCCATAAAGACTTTTGCTGAGTGACATCACTATTTTGACGTGACATCACTATTTTGGCTATGGTTTGAAGCCATGGCACCACGGTACCGACCACTCTAAAAAGTTTCATTTCCACTTATTTGAAAACAGAGAGATGCCTAATTGATGAAAAAAGCACATATAAACAAAAGTTGACAGATCACATAAGAGTAGTCTTGCACCCCAGCTTATTGAAAGAGTTAACTGAAATCACAAATACATGCATATCCATAATCCATATACACATCAATTTTTATTAGAACAGAACCTCTCTAGTAATGTGTACGAATTATTTTCCTAGCAAGTTGCTGGTTTAATGATATCGTTGTTCAAAAAACATACACCAAGCACACACGTATAAGGCATCCTCTTGTACAAAATTTTATTTTCCTAAGATTCAAAATGGAAGAAGTAAAAAAATAAGTAATTAATGAAGACTTTGCTAGAACTACAAAATATCACTATGACACTTTATAAGAGCAATCGGTGTGGGCAGCGTTGTGGCTCGCCGTGCTGAGGTGGACTCCTCGCTGACCCTCGCCATGACACCGTGGGTTCTCGCCGTCCCTCGCCGTGGAGCAGCTGCTCGTCTGCACGGCGAGGCTTTCCTCCTGACAGATCTGATCCCACGTTTATATATTCCAAACTTGTGGTTTATATAGATCTATTAGAAAAGAAAGACTAAAAACCTTATTATACTTCAAAAAACATACAATTAATTGAAGGCTTTGGTGGTTGTGGGATTTTCGGTGGTTATGGGTTTCGGGTTATGGTGTTTCGATGGTGGCGGCTGTGATGTGAGGTGAGGGGTGGTCGGCGGCTGCGAGGAGGGGGTGGTCGGCGTCTATTAGGTGGTGGCTGGGAGGTGATGGTTATGTGTGTGTTCATGGGTTTTGTATTTACAAAATAAGAGAGAGATTTTATCTGGTGAAGATAAAAAGAAAAGGGTTTTAAACATTATAAATATAAAATTAATATTTAATTAACTTTAAACATTTTATAATGAGTAAATTACATGGTTGGTCTCTGTGGTTTATTCAAAATAACAACTTTAGTCCCTCGAAGTTTAAAGTTGCATGGTTGGTCCCTAAGTAGGTAAACAAATAACACCACAGGTCCTTTGGTTAAACTGGTGTTAACTAGGTAAGTTAAAATTTACAGGTTAGCCCCCTTTGGTTAAATAGCGCTGCATCGTTAATCCTTTTACTTAACGGCCGTTTGCAAGGCTTACACAAATGGTCCTTGAGTCCGTTTTTTCTTCCGTTTTCATACGTTTTCGTCCGTTTTTCTTACGTTTTTTCCGTTTTTGTCCGTTTTTCTTACGTTTTTGTCCGTTTAACTTACGTTTTTGTCCGTTTTTCTTACGTTTTTTCCGTTTTCATACGTTTTTGTCCGTTTTTCTTACGTTTTTTCCGTTTTTGTCCGTTTTTCTTACGTTTTTGCCCATTTTTTACGTTTTTGTCCGTTTTTCTTACGTTTTTGTCCGTTTTCTTACGTTTTTGTCCGTTTTTCTTATGTTTTTTACGTTTTTGTCCATTTTTCTTACGTTTTGTCCGTTTTTCTTACGTTTTTGTCCGTTTTTCTTATGTTTTTTACGTTTTTGTCCGTTTTTCTTAAGTTTTTTCCGTTTTCATACGTTTTTGTCCGTTTTTCTTATGTTTTTTTACGTTTTTGTCCGTTTTTCTTACGTTTTGTCCGTTTTCTTACGTTTTTGTCCGTTTTTCTTATGTTTTTTTACGTTTTTGTCCGTTTTTCTTACGTTTTGTCCGTTTTTCTTACGTTTTTGTCCGTTTTCTTATGTTTTTTTACGTTTTTGTCCGTTTTTCTTACGTTTTATCCGTTTTCTTACGTTTTTGTCCGTTTTTCTTACGTTTTGTCCGTTTTCTTACGTTTTTGTCCGTTTTTCTTATGTTTTTTTACGTTTTTGTCCGTTTTTCTTACGTTTTTTCCGTTTTCATACGTTTTTGTCCGTTTTTCTTACGTTTTTTTCTGTATTTGTCCGTTTTCTTACGTTTTTTTCCGTTTTCATACGTTTTTGTCCGTTTTTCTTACGTTTTGTCCGTTTTTTCTTACGATTTGTCCGTTTTTCTTACGATTTGTCCCTTTTTTTTAAAAAAATAAAAAAATTCAAAATAATAAAAAAAAAATTGTCCGAATTTTTTAAAAAAATAAAAAAATTCAAAATTTTTTTTGTCCGAATATTTAAAAAAAAAAAAAAATCAAAATTTTTTTTTGTCCGAATTTAAAGAAAAAAAAATAAAAAATTAAAAAAAAAATTGTCCGAATTTAAAGAAAAAAAAATAAAAAATTAAAAAAAAAAATTGTCCGAATTTAAAAAAAAATTAAAAAAAATTAAAAAATTCAAAACATAAGAAAAACGGACAAAAACGTAAAAAACGTAAGAAAAACAGAAAAAACGTAAGAAAAACGGACAAATACAGAAAAAAACGTAAGAAAAACGGACAAAAATGTATGAAAACGGAAAAAAAAAAAAAAAAAAAAAAAAAAAAAAAAAAAAAAAAAAAACGTAAGAAAAACGGAAAAAAAAAAAACGTAAAAAAACATAAGAAAAACGGACAAAAACGTAAGAAAAACGGACAAAACGTAAAGAAAAGAACGGACAAAAACAAGAAAAAAACGTAAGAAAACACAAAGTAAGAAAACGGACAAAAACGTAAAAGAAAAACGGACAAAAACGTAAAAAAAACTAAGAAAAACGGACAAAAACGTAAGAAAAACGGACAAAAACGTAAGAAAACGGAAAAACGTAAGAAAAACGGACAAAAACGTAAAAAAACATAAGAAAAACGGACAAAAACGTAAGAAAACGGACAAAACGTAAGAAAAACGGACAAAACATATGAAAAAACGACAAAAAAAACGTAAGAAAACGGAAAAACGAAAAACGAAAAAACTTAAGAAAAACGGACAAAAACGTAAAAAAACTAAGAAAAACGGACAAAAACGTAAGAAAAAACGGACAAAACGTAAGAAAACGGACAAAAACGTAAAAAACATAAGAAAAACGGACAAAAACGTAAGAAAACGGACAAAACGTAAGAAAAACGGACAAAAACGTAAAAAACGTGCAAAAACGTAAGAAAAACGGACAAAAACGGAAAAAAACGTAAGAAAAACGGACAAAAACGTAAGTTAAACGGACAAAAACGTAAGAAAAACGGACAAAAACGGAAAAAACGTAAGAAAAACGGACGAAAACGTATGAAAACGGAAGAAAAACGGACTCAAGGACCATTTGTGTAAGCCTTGCAAACGGCCGTTAAGTAAAAGGATTAACGATGCAGCGCTATTTAACCAAAGGGGGCTAACCTGTAAATTTTAACTAACCTAGTTAACACCAGTTTAACCAAGGGACCTGTGGTGTTATTTGTTTACCTACTTAGGGACCAACCATGCAACTTTAAACTTCGAGGGACTAAAGTTGTTATTTTGGACAAACCACAGGGACCAACCATGTAATTTACTCTTTTATAATTAATATCAGTTACCTCTTTTATAACGATTAAAAATATATAATTATAGAATATATGAGTTCATTAATTGTAATTTTCATAAATTTTGAATGCTTACACACAACGTATAGATTGTGTTTAACAAAACCCAAAAGAAAATGGGGTGAGAGTTTGGAATAAAAAAATAAAAATAGATAGTGGTGGGCTCAAATGAGTAAGGTTGTGTTTGTTTTTTTATTCAGATCTGAATACGTCTGAAGTCTGATTCGGTCAGACGTATTCAGATTCAGACTGTTTGTTTTTTTTCAGATATGAAGTCTGAATACATCTGAAAAGGGTCTGATTCGGTCAGACATTGAGTAACGTCTGATTACATCTGAAAAAGCCTAAACTTTAGTGATACTTCTTTTCAATCCTTATCTCCTCATCTTGGTCTTGATTTTTTTATTAATAATCACGAATGGAGGGTCGTTTGGTTTGTTTTATAGCGAAACGATTGTTTTTTGTTTATTCAGACATAAAAACAGACAGTCTAAAATAATTCAGATTCAGACTTTTGGACCAGGTATTCAGATTCAGAAGTGATATTCAGATTCAAACATAAAACCTCTTAAAAAACAAACAGCACCTAAGTTGTGGTATATTATGGAAAGGAGAGTTTATAAAGGAAGGTATGTCATGATGATGTGACACCCCGTGAGACCCGAATGAGAAGATTTAACTTGGCATGACACATATTGCTGTAACTATAAAGGGACAAGAAAGAAGAAAAAAAGAAGTTGTTTCAATTACCAAAAGGGACAAGAAAGAAGAAAAAAAGAATACAAATAATAACCTTAAAAAATCGCAAACAATCTGTCAAATTTAGAGAATCTTGTGATTTGTGGATAAAAAATAAACTAAATATCAAAACTCATATTTCAGTAACATCGTGAGTTAATTTCGAGATTGATTAACATGTAACGGTAAGTTATTCTATACTAGCACGCGCGGGTACCCTGTGACTAATTTTTCTGGCAATGTGATGTTCTTCACCTATATCTTTTTTTAACAATTAATTTACAAATAATAATAACTTTAATTAAGAGAGTAGTACAATTGCAAGTACTTTAAAAGGTTATGTGATTGTCAATGCGTTATTGCGATGACAAGGATGCTGATATCAATTGCATGGCGATGTAAGAGGTTGTGGTGGTCGACATTAACGGGGTAGTTGCAAATAACTAAAAGGTTGCGTGATCACATACTTATGCATATATCATTTATAACGTAAAACTTTTTGATGCATTTAACATGTAATCTCTAAGATCCAAAAAATACTTCTATATAAGTTATATGTCAAAGTTAGAATTTTAAAGTAAAAATAGTTCTAGCATATCAATTTTATTTACTTTTCAAATTGTTTTGTACATAATTTCGTATTAATAGTTGCATGTAAATATGTAATATATCAAAATAAATGATTGAAAATAAATGGGCTTGTTAACTGTGTAGATTGAGATTGCAAGTGTAACTGGGCTCTTATGGGCTTATTCATAATATAAACAACTACACTAAAAAGTTAAAAAATAAGATAAAACCCTACCAAAATATAGGCGCCTCCTTCTTCTTCCATCATTTACAGAGAATTCGGTTGGCTCATGGTATGCACCCCATTTTCAATGGGTATGCACTCTTCATAAATTCATGCATAAAAGCCACAAATCACTATTTTTTACACTACAATCAGAATTTACATGGTATGCAAGTGCATACCCTGTTGTAGCTGTAGATCCCCCTGCCTCCGACACTGTTTAAATTCATCTCATTCCATCCCGTTGTTGATACCATTGACCACTTCCTCCCTTTGCCTCCCTATCCATTCTCTACCACTATTTCGATCTGTATCATCCACCACCAATTTGCAACATAGATCCACATTTATTTTTCTTTATTAAAATTATTTTTTGGTCAGATCCGACTATCCGAATTTGTTTGAGAGAAATATTGTTTGTGTGTGATTCATATATAGTTAGATCATAAGAAAGAGTGAGGGTGTTCTTCTTTTGTTGTTACCTATCATCATGATACTACCATACTACCATGTGTTTTGCTGTTAAAAATGTTAATACATTCAAATCGGTAATATGCATCTTATCAGATTTATGATTTTGTTAAAAATGTTAATACTCTTTAATTTTGTTAAAAAAAGTGTTTTATTTAGTTGTACAATATGAATATCCATTGAAAGCTTAGATTGTACATTGTGGTTAAATGGTTGTATATTTTGCTGAAGGAGTAAATTAAATTGTGTATTAATTGACCAATTTAATAGCATTAATGTGGTGTTTGTTGTACATTATGCTTTATTTCTTGTAAGTCTGAAAATTTGGTGCATTAAAGTGTTGTAAATCATGCTTTATTTCTTGTAAGTCTGAATTTTAAGACTAAAAGGAGAGAGATTCATCCCTACATTATATGTAGTATAAATTTATTTCATGTAGATGTAAATCTAGTATTCTAACAATAAAATTCATGATACTATCCTCTTTGACTATAAAAATGAAAATTAAAGCATATTAGAGTGGGGGTGCAGCTCGCCGAGCTCTTCGTTGTGGCTGACATGGAGGTTCGCCGAGACTCGCCGCTGCAACACTACCTCCCGCCGTGCCTCGCCGAAGCAAGGCTCCTCGCCTGCACAACGAGCTCTTCTCCTGACACACAAACGAATCTTGCATATTTTAATTGTTTAGAAACGGATATATTACCGTTTGAAAAGCAAACGGTTCTTTTTTTTCCCTCTATATAAAACAACACACACGTATATTGATATATACCAACATTTTTCCAACCAAACTCACATTTACACACTGATCAAATCGAAGAGAAACAACCATGTCGCAATTGTCCGAAAAATTTTCCCAAAAAGCGGATGTTCAAATCGCCGCATACGAGGCGAGAAGGGAGAAAGATCGGAGACTAATGGAGATGGAAGAGATGCAGTTTCTGATGATAGATCCCGCGGGTTCCGATCTGGAGGCGGTTGCTATCATTCGCCGTCGACAGAAACAAATAAAGAAAAAATATCAGCTCAACAACGACGAGGAAGATGAGGATTAAATTTATGTGTTATTTTAGTATTTGTTGTTTCGTTATTTTAATTCCCGTATCGGTTTTTTTTTTTTTTTTTTTTTTTTTTGTATCGTAACTTTATGTTTAATATGTGTTTGAATTATATTTATTGTATTTTTATTTGAATAAAATTAATTTAGTTTATTTAGGTATTTGATTAAAAGAAAAGAAAAAAAGATAGTGGTGAGGCCCAAATGAGTAAGTTGTGGTTTGTTGTTGGGGAGGGGGGTTGTTAGTTGTGGTTTGTTGTGGTGACGTGGCATCCCGTGGGGCCCGAATGAAGAGGCTTCCTTAGCCATTGCACCCCATGCTCTTATGGCGCGTGGTTACATCATTTCGAAAACAATGTTGTTGATACCGCAGACTGACACGCAAAGCTTACATCATGGACCATAGGAGAACTTAGGCTACCCACACTCCATCTGAATTGTTCGGTCGGTCTCCCACAAAAACCATAAGCGACCGATCCCATCAAGGGTCACTTGGAGTGTGAGGGTCGGTCTCTTCCCAGGTCGCATGCCCTTAAATCTCAATATCGATCGTCAAAGTGACCGATTGTAATCTTGCAATTCATCCAATTATTCCAAACTTTCTGCATGGTTTATACTAGCCACTTGGAAGAAAATGAATACAATTTTTTCGGTTAGCAGCCATGCATAAAATGAATACAAAAACCACAATTTCGTGGGGTGAGACAGAAAAAAAAATATTTTATTTTTTGAACCGTTGCATACATGTTAGTAGAAGTGAATAGAGGTGTTGAAGGTGATGAAGAAGATGGTCTTGAAATTGAAGCAATGTATGATAAAGAAGATGAACAATAAGACATTGTTGGTTCTTGTTTGTGTTCACTACCACAACTCTGAACTAGAGTTATATTTTCAAACACAATATTGATCACAAAACACGTATATATATATTTGCATGCATAGGATTTTAAGATGACATGTGTTAGCATGTATGGAAGTTTGATGTTACGTGTGGTCAAACTGTCAAAAGTTAAACTATGGAGTTAAAAAAAAATGAAAAAAAAAATAAAATAAAAAAATAATCAGGTTACTGAGTGTAGCAGGTCGGTTGCTTCTGGTCGCCGGAGAGAGAAAGCTGACGTGGCAGCCGGTGACCCAGATCGCTTCGGATCATGAGTGTGTCCAGCCTTACATTGTTTTAGCACTAATGGTTCCCCTATTGTTTGGATCTTTACAATGATAGCTTTCCACATTTACTTGGGTTTGATAAGATCGAGCAACAAAGGTTTGATAAGATCATGGCACAGGCCTAGACCTTAGAAGAACTTACATTTTTTTTTATATGTAAAATTGGTTCCCCTATTAGTTTATGATTTTAGAAAAATGTGTAACAATTTTACATATAAAGAAAAAAAAAAAAAGGTTTGATAAGATCGAGCAACAAAAAGAAATTAAACTAATGACTAGCTTCTACAGTAACTTAACTTCGAGGATTTTACAAGAGATTTTGTGTTTTAATCATAAAAATGGGATCTTTTAACAAAATTTCATTTAAAACACACACGTATAAATAAATTGAAAAAAACATAAACTAAATCTGAAATGATTTCCTTAGCTAGCTAGGGTTCTACAAACAAATTAGATAAAAAAAGTAAAGTAAAGTAACTCCCAATACCGTTTTTTACAGGTTATGGTTCCCAATGCCATTTTTCTACGGTGTATGAGGGAGGTTGAGACGTAGACAGCCTTACCCTTACCTAAGGTAGATAAGCTGATTCCGGTTCTACCAAAGGTAGAAAATAACATCTGGCCTTGCAAGGGGTGAGGATCAAACCCTTGACCTCTATCTCCAGAGCCAAGGGTTTTAATCACTTCATTCCAAAAACATAAACCATTCACAAATGGCTTATTAAAAACACATACATCTATTGAATGGTTTTCTTTGGGTTTTGTTTTGAAAGTTAAGCAAAAGAGAAACCCTAGAAAAAGGAACGACTACTACAACAAACATTTATGGTGCGTTTAGTTTGAGAAAAAAATCTCTTGTTTTCTATCTCTAGTTTTGTAAAAATTTGGAAGAGAAATTTATCTCCACAAAACACTTGAAAATATAGAAAACGCGTTTAGTTGATGTTTTTATTTTCTATTCTGAAGAAAGGGAGGGAGGGTTGTGGGTTTACAAAGGAAAACAAGGAAAACAACTAAAATTTGTTTTGTAATTTTCTTTGTAAGTTAGGCAATATGGGATTTTGTATTTTACAAAGTATTTTCTTGAAAAATGCTAATTTGAATGCGATCTCTGTTTTCCTTATTTTCCACAAAATATTTTGTGGAAAACAATGGTGTTTTCCCCCAACTAAACGCACCCTTAATAGCCTCAGCTCGATCATTCATTTATGTACGGACCAAGTAGAACACATAAGAAGGGAGCTTCTACTATGGATAATGCATCTACATCGTCATCTCAGTTGAAGTCTACTGGTAATGCTTCTAAAGAAGTAAAGGTCACTACATCTAATTCGTATGCTGCATTGGTGATGGATGATGAAATGGTGAAGAACATGTTGAAAATGTGTTTGATGAATCGTCCAATTTATTTGATTCAGAGGCTAGTTCATCACGCACGTTTTCTGCTGGTTAGCTGATCTTCAGTTCTTTTTATAGATACATCGTTTGTTTCTAAAGTTGTAAGTGCTTATGGCATGTCATAAGCACTAGTTTTAGGTGTTTATCAAGCCTTGTAGCTTGAAGTTAATATGGTACTTCAGCCATATTCCATTTGTACTTAACTTTTTCGGTTTTATATACTTACCAGGGTGCAGGATTACTCCTCTTTACCCAAAAAAGTAGAACACATAGTGAAAAACATACAACTATTTAATGATTTTATTTAGGGTTTTGACGAGCATATTGAATGAAAATCTAAATAAATTCAAAGAACCATAGAAACTTTGTTGTGTGCATTTAAAAAACAGCATAACCTCACTAGCTAACACATTAATTTTTAGAGAAACGAAGGTTGTACCTTTTAGCAAATAAACCCTAAACCGTGACAACCTGAAAATAAACAATTTAATCACGTCATTAGAAATAGGAATAAATAATTAATTCAATAGTTAAGAAAAGTTGAAAATGGCTACTTACTTTTGAGAGCGTTTTTTTCTTTTGTCTGTAAATGGATATGAGTGTGAGTGTCATTTTATAATAGAAACAAAGCTTGTTAAATGACTGTTTTAACCCTTTTAGCTATTTTTGATGGTGTCGTTTATGCTTATTTGCTCGATCATGTGCTTCCACTCATATCCTATCAAAATATTCCCAACAATGTTACGTTTTAAATTGTATCCAGTTGCTAGTCTAGTGTTTATTTAAATGTCTAAACTAAAGTATGTCTACAAAATCAGTTTTGTTTAGCGGTGATCGATTTTCATTATAAATTAAGCTCTCCTCTAATTCGTTTCTTTTAAACCGAAAATTCACAGCTTTATACGTACGTTTTTTTTTCTTTCTTCCAGCTTGTTTGATAATGCGCCGTTTATTCCCTGATCTTTCGTGCAAGTTTCTTTCATAGCTCCTCCTCTCATTCGTTTCTTGTAAACCGAAAATTCACAGCTCCATACATACGTTTTTTTGCTTCCAGCTTGTTTGATAACGCGTCATTGATTCTCTGATCTTTCATGCAAGTTTCTTACGTCTGACTGTTAGCCATTGTACTTGGAGAAACAGAAGACGAATCTGCATTAAATTGAGAATTTTTATATTCAAGGACGGTACTAGACTAGAATCCATATATATGGGGGCTAAAATTAGCGGTTTAAGTCAGGTCTGGGTTTCTGGTTGTTTTTTTTCAACGACAAACTGAAATGAAACGAATTTAGTATGAACCAAAAAGAATTCGATTTGGTTTTCGTTTGAGCGCAAAAATCCAAATTTGCTTCCTTCATCCCCAAGGTAATGTTCAAAAGTAATAATACTAATAATAAGTTAGCATTGATATACGAAAAAATTTAGAAGGCATTTCATGGTTTCGACGTATACTAATATTACTAAATGCACTATATTAATAGACTTCATTTTAAAGTAACAAATGTATGAAAACATATACATTTTATCGTATAAAACCAATTAAAATATTAAATAAACAATAAACTATAAAGAATAAAAGAAATAGATAAATGGACAGTAGAAGATCACAAGACAAACTCGATTGCAGTATTTAAACAAAGAACATACCACTAAAAATCGTCTTAACTAGTAAAAGCTGAGGCTCACGGAACATACTAGTAAGACACGATTCCCTTAAAATATATTCGTTGTATGTTTCCCAGGGCACAACAACTAAAGCAGCGTGTACTGCCGGACTTGTCTAATATGCCAGATTGATCACGGAAACGTTGGCGTGTTTATTAAATATGTTGGAGAAAATTTCATTTTCATGGAGGCAGCATAATGGTGTGTTTTTAGGTTGTTAGATTGTCAAAAAAACTAATGGAGGAGATCCATTATTCATATAAAAGACATATCTTTTCCGCTAAGAAAAAGTCGCAACAAAATATAAACAATCTATTCCACCAAAAAAAGGTCGCAGATAAATATAAACAATATTTTCCACCAAGAAAAGATATCAGCCAAATATGAACAAGATAAGCAAATCTGTTATTATTTAACACGATTTAAAATCTTTAAAAACATAGAAAATGAATATGTACTTGACATGTTGAATAAGTCTCTATTAGTTCTTTAAATAAATTGATACATTAAAAAGTATGAAGAATTCTAAAAAAAGAAACAACCTTAGAGTTCCTTCATTTTCTACATTACTTACATTTTCAGTTTTTTTATTGTTCAAAAAATTCACTTTGAGACACGATATCTAATTCATATAAACTCTATTTCGAACACTCTATAGCTTGTTGCAAAGCTCTGTTCAAGTAGAATGCCAACTTACAAACTAATTCTAATCTATATATAACACATGCATATATTATATACTATCCAAAGTTTTCAAATAATCATTTTAATAACATATTTTCCAAAACCAAAAACTTAAAAGATAATAACTTTCTTTGTGATGTTATTTAAAATTTTATGTACTTTTTTTGTTAAATAATTAGATGAGAATAGGGCTATAAATAAATGAGGAAACAAACAAATAGAAATTGCGAAAAGGAAAAATTGAGCAGCGAAAAGACAAGATTTAGACTCGAACACCTAATCAACTTTGTAGCAAAGCATCGTACAAAACAACTGGCTATAGAACAATCATTCTATTTTGGAACACAGATAAAACTTGATTACTATATGTAACCTATTCCTTATCCATTTTTTTACACAAAAATAGCTATACCTAAAATTTGTTAAATTTGATACAAATATCGCAAAAGTATTAGATTATTGTAACAAGATAGTTAAAAACCTAAAGGTGTGTATAATTGTGAATTTCATTTAATTTTCTCTATAAGCTGATAAGTCCAAAAATAAGCTAAATATAAGTTGATATGCCTAAAAAATAAGCTACACAAAACACTCCCTGAAATTGAACTTCCTAAAAAGTACTCAGTGACGGAACCAGGGCGGGTGCCGGGACACAAATGGATATTTGCAGCGTAGTGCTAATTCATGTAAAGAATCTTAAATTTTCATAAATGCACTTGGTCCCAAAAAATGTGTTTCTTATTTAGTTTTTCGTAAATGCACCTTCTAATTTTTAGTTCTTGTTCCGTCGCTTAAAGTACTACTATATGTCTATATCACAACCATAAATACTTATCATACATATATAATTTAATAAAAAAACTATACAACCATAAATAACAAACCAAAACATACATTGTGAATAAAAAAATAATAACACAAACAGACAGATTATAGAAAATGATGTTTCATACCTTTTTGTTGCCGTTAAATGGTTGCAAAATTTGAAACCCTAAAACTGACTAGTAGTGGAATAAACAGACCAAAAAATGGTGATTTTGTGTATTTGTTGTCTGTTTGTTTTCCAGTGTTTTGTTTATTTGAGCTGTGAAATCTGAGTAGGCCACTCGGGTCGTGGGCCTAATGGTCTTTGATTAATCATTTTCACTATAAAAATATTCTTACTATTAATTGGTAGTGCCGATTTGTCCATGTCACAATATTTGTATCACATTTTATATGGCATTTCAATAGTGTGAACTTTTGAGAATATTTATATCCCATTTTGCAACATCAAAATTCTAAAAGAATTAGCATAAAAATTAAAAAAGTGTTGTCATGAATAGTCTGAACTTTTGAGAATATTTATATCTCATTTTGCAACATCAAAATTCTAAAAGAATTAGCATAAAAATTAAAAAAGTGTTGTCATGTTAACTCGATGTATTAATTGCGTTTTGGTAAACTCGTCTAACCGGTTCAATTTTTCATTTTACTAAATACGCACGACGAACATATTTGATGCTAATAACTTTTTTGTAATAAATATCTTTGACTAAAACATAAATGCACACTATTTGGTGCATACCCTTTATTCCTCTAGCATAATTCGCAATCCGCCAATGCAAATACATGTAGTTTGTTTTTGTGCGATTGATGGAGTTTGTAGATATTTGGGTCTTTGTTTTCATGTCAGATATGCAACTAACATATGAGAGGATGTATACGTATAAATCTATATGATGGGTGGTAGTGTTTCATCTTTAACTTATGGACATCTGGGTAGGGATGTAGTGAAAAGAAAATTTAAAATAAAAAAGATAAGAAATAACTATTAACCACATATTTGAGATGCATCACTATTCATTTAGACGCATCCCAATTAGTTTCGAAAATGATCTTGAAAATAAAAATGATGCAAAATAATACTGGCATCACATTTGACGTGTAGAGGACGGAAAATAAATAGGATCCGCCTAACTTGATGAAATACATCATTATATGTATAAGTATCTAATTTTAAGCTAGAAAATATATTATTGTGCATCTAAAATATTAATGATGCATCTAATTACAGTTGATGCATCTCTAATGTGTGGTTATAGTTATTTCTCTTCCTTCTCATTTTAAAGTTTTTTCTCATTTGATCATAAGTTATGAACACCTTAGCTAAAGGTTGGTCCTCACGGCTGGCCCTAGTACTGGGCGTTCAGAGCGACCGCCCAAGACATCAAAATCCAGAGGGGCATAGATTTTTTTAACATCATAGGGTGTGCCAATAGGCGTGAATCGGCGTTGTTGAGATGAGAGAAAGGGGTGCGGCTAGAAATGAAGGTGGGTATCAATTTTATAAGAGCACTTTTTTAATGGATGTTTCATTTTTTTAATTTCCTCTTGTGTTGATACACACGTACAAATTGTTTTTTTTTTTTTTTTTTTCTTTTTTTTTTTTTTTTTTTTTTCCTTTTCTTTTTGCAGGTGATAGCTAGAAAGTTGGAAAGTAACGAAGGAGATGCACTTGATGGGATAAACAAGATCTAAATCTAATTAATAACCCTTGCAAAATAACCCATTAGTCAGCCAAATAAAAAACACAATCAAGCCCTTTTATAGTTTTATACTTTTAATCTGTAGTAGTACTACTCAGGAGCGCCCTGTTTGTCTTAACCTTTTTTGAAGAGCTTATTTTATTTTTATTTTTTAACCAACAAGAGCTTATTCACTAATGAAATTTTCATATGCGGAAAATTAGTATTGTTTCTACTGATTTCAGCTTGATTAATCAAATCCGCTCTCAAAGAATACGTGTCACATTCCGAAGTTAAAGTAAACTATAATAATTATATTCAAAACACGAAAATATTACGGAGTATTTATTTTAATGAAAGATCTTTAAAAGAATATAGGATGTAAAATTCGAAGTAAGTAGTAGACCCAATAAGAAAGAATATGTTCGAACTGTACGAAAAACCTACCACTCAAATTCAATTCCTAAAACCAACCAAAAGAATCTTAAATTCGATTCCTAAAACTAACCAAAAGAATCTTTATCTTAAAAGTTTATGATAAAGGTTGATAAGAGGGGAGGGAGTGGTCACCAATTCACCAAGCATCAATGATGAGTTGGTGCAGTGGTAGGATCTTAGCTTGGTGACCGTGAGGTCTCAAGTTCAAACCCCACTCAGGCCATCTTTGAGATATTAGGAAGTCCCTCTATGAGGGCTTGGCTTAGGAATACTCAGGTCAAGTCTGAGGGGGCATAGTTTACCCCTATTAATCGTCGTGCCTTCGGGCGGATTAGTAGGGGGTTCTCCCCCCATCGGGTATTTGAACAAGGCTTTCCACTTCGAAGGAGCTCTCTAGCGCGGGCCCGGTTAAGACAACGTAAGCTAGACCTCCCGCTGTCGAATCGCGACACGAAGTTTTAAAGAAATTCACCTTTCAAAAAAAAAACCAATTCACCAAGCTTTGTCAAATTGCCACATCATCAATACCCAATAAAAACCTTCCAACTCACACTTCACCAATTTTCATCAATTTGGTTGCGACGGTTTCACCAATTTGCCACATCACCTTTTTTTTTTTTTTTTTTTTTTTTTTTTTTTTTTTTTTTTTTTAAATACATAAAATCCAACAAAAACTATATAAATTAAAACATAACATTTTATTAATAACAAAAAAAAAAAAAAAACATTACATAATAATAAAAGTCCACATAATAGACATAAAAAAAAAATCCGAGACAAAAAAAAAATCCGAGACAAAAAAAAAAAAAAAAAAAAAAAAAAAAATCCGAGCTAAAAAAAAAAAAAAAAAAAAAAAAATCGAATTAAAATTATGAAAAAAAAAAGTCAAGAAAGTATACCACACGAGTTTGGTTCTTGTGTCTCGGGTACGACCTCATCATCTTCACGATTGTTAAAAATACCAAGTTGGTCCAAATCCATCGACCTTGACATGTTGTAGAGTTGTGGATTCATCGGAGGATTGCCCATAAATATTGGATGTGGAGACGCGGGTTGTGTCACATAATATTGATTTGGGGATGGTTGAGAAAATTGATTTGGGGATGGTTGAGATGGTTGAGAAAATTGATTTGGGGAAAGTTGAGAATAGAATTGATTTGGAGATGGTTGCGGATAATCCGATCGACTAGGTTGGGATCGGGTTTGTTTGGGGTTAGCGATTTTTTTTTACTTCCTTGAATCCATAGTTGATTTGTAAGAAAATTGTATGTATGTAGTTGTTTTGGGAAGAAGATGTGTGAAATGATAGAAAATGGTATGTATATATAGGTAAAAAACAAGGGAATTTATTATTTTATTTTTTTTATTTTTTTTTATTTATTTTTTTTTTTACAATAATGGCCAACGGTCCATTTTTAAAAAATTTGACCGTTTATGCATTGGTCTCTCCACTTTATCACTCGGCAAACTATACCGAAAATCAACTTTGCCGAAGATCACCGAATGGTGGCGGCGGTGTTGCCGAGTTTTGCCGAAGATCACCGATCCCTAACCGATGCCCACTCCCTCCCCTCTAAGGTAGTGAATGTATACACACCTAAACACAATTAAGATACTCATAACAAAACTCTTATGTGCGTCTTGTGCGTCTCACTATCAAACAAAATTGTATTTTGGGAAGAGATAAGTATTAATATAGGACAAAATCTTTTTTTTGGTCCTTACCATGGTCAATTTTTGAGTAAATTCCTTAAATGGTCATGCGCATCTGCGCAACTCCGCAACCTATCTCAGAACGTGACACGTGTACATATTCTGGGGCCCACACCAACTACTAGAATTACTCAACCGCCGGCTACTCAACCGGCGGCTACTCAACCCAACAGCTAAAATTTTTGCATCGTTAGTCCTTTGTTACGTTTTCGTCTGTTTTTTTACGTTTTAGTCTGATTTTTTACGTTTTCGTCTGTTTTTTTACGTTTTCGTCCGATTTTTTACGTTTTCGTCCGTTTTTTTACGTTTTCGTCCGATTTTTTACGTTTTCGTCTGTTTTTTTACGTTTTCGTCCGATTTTTTACGTTTTCGTCCGATTTTTTTCGTTTTCGTCCGATTTTTTACGTTTTCATCTGTTTTTTTACGTTTTCGTTTGTTTTTTTTCATTTTCGTCCGATTTTTTACGTTTTCATCTGTTTTTTTATGTTTTCGTCTATTTTTTTTACGTTTTTTTACGTTTTCGTATGATTTTTTACGTTTTCATATGTTTTTTTACGTTTTCGTCTGATTTTTTACGTTTTCGTCTGTTTTTTTACGTTTTCGTCCGATTTTTTACGTTTTCGTCTGTTTTTTTTCATTTTCGTCCGATTTTTTACGTTTTCATCTGTTTTTTTACGTTTTCGTCTGTTTTTTTACGTTTTCATCTTTTTTTTACGTTTTCGTCTTTTTTTTACGTAAAAAAGCGGACAAAAACGTAAAAAAATGGATGATAACGTAAAAAAACAGACGAAAATATAAAAAAATCGGACAAAACGTAAAAAATGGATGAAAATGTAAAAAAACAGACGAAATATAAAAAATCGGACGAAAACGTAAAAAAATAGATGAAAACGTAAAAAAACAGACGAAAAGTAAAAAATTGGACGAAAATACAAAAAAATCGGATGAAAACGTAAAAAAATAGACAAAAACGAAAAAAAATCGGACGAAAACGAAAAAAAATCGGACGAAAACGTAAAAAAAAAGACGAAAACGTAAAAAATCGGACGAAAACATAAAAAATCAGACGAAAACGTAAAAAATCAGACGAAAACGTAAAAAAGTGGACGAAAACGTAAAAAAACAAACGAAAACGTAAAAAATCGGACGAAAACGAAAAAAATCGGACGAAAACGTAAAAAATCGGACGAAAACGTAAAAAATCGGACGAAAACCTAAAAAAACAGACGAAAACGTAAAAAATCGGACGAAAACGTAAAAAAACAGACGAAAACGTAAAAAATCAGACTAAAACGTAAAAAAACAGACGAAAACGTAACAAAGGACTAACGATGCAAAAATTTTAGCTGTTAGGTTGAGTAGCCGCCATTTGAGTAGCCGGCGGTTGAGTAATTCTAGTAGTTGGTGTGGGCCCCAGAATATGTACACGTGTCACGTTCTGAGATAGGTTGCGGAGTTGCGCAGATGCGCATGACCATTTAGGAAATTTACTCAAAAACTGACCATGGTGGGGACCAAAAAAAAGATTTTGTCCTAGATTAGTACTTATCTCTATCAAACAAAATTGTATTTTGGGAAAGCACAAAGATTGGGGGACCTAAAAGACATGCTTAATTTTATGGGGTTATACTATGGTAACACCCCCTATTAGTGGGCCCCCACCTATTTTTAAAGAATGTACAATCCGACAAAGCAGACAGTACAAGCGGCGGCAGCGGTAAAAAAGTCAACACACCCCCTATGGGGGTGTCTGTGTATACTGACCCAATTTTATGCCTAACTTATGTGTCATTAACTCATTGGATTATGAAGAAGTGAGTCCGGTTGATACAACCAATGAATTGTTGAGACATATGCTTAGGCATAAAATTAGGCATAACTATTAAGTGTGCCAATCATTTCTTTTTAAAAAAATATGCAAGTATTTGAGTTTTAGTGGGTATATATATAATTCTCCAAAAATACAAAGTGGCTGCCTACCAAGAAACAAAGGGCACCTGTAGTAACCAAGGGCACCATCTCTTGTGCGCCTCACTAAAAACAAAACCAAACCTATAAGTATTAAATGGGGATAAATGGGTAGATGGTTTTATGAAAGAAAGTAAAAGCACTGTGAAAAATATGATAGGGGTGATGCTTTTGACGGACAGGGAAGGATATTTTACTCTTATAAGTATTAAATGAGGATCATTAAATAGAGTTAAGTGAGTAGCTAGTTAAATAAACATAACACAATGCACAACTTTTGCAGAGCTTTTGAGGCGAGAGGCGAGAGGCGAGATAGAATATTTAGGTGCACTTGGTATCATAGTTGGGCTTGGTTCATTTTGGTAATATGTAGAAAATAGGTTTGTTTTGGTAAAATAGTTAGAACCTCTGTCTTAAAATAAGTGTTTAGTTTGATTTTTTAGAGTCAAACAGGTTAAACTTTGACTTTATCTATTTTTGCGGGTGTTATATAATACTTGATGCAAAATATATGAATGGATTGGGTTTTAAATGTATTTTTCATTGGTATAATTTTTTATCAAGTATTATATAACACAAAAAATATATATTTACAATCAAAGTTAAAGTTAAACTGAACGGAGGGAGTATGTTTTTAGGCTTGATTAGTAATTTGTTTTTTTTTTTTCCTTCTACCCAAGCTAACTTTCTTAAGGTGTCAGTGGACTTTAATGTACACATATGTATCCTTTTCAATTTTCTTTTCCTTCTACCCAGCTAGGGTGTCAAGTGTCAACAAATTTTTTAGTTGGTTTCAAATTTATTATGGTACTTCTATTAAAATTTGCCAATTTTAATTTTCAAAATTTCAACATGTTTATAATTAAGCGGGAAGAACAATTTCGAGATTATACTGACAAATTGTCCAACAAGAGTTGTAAAGTTACTCTTCGGTCCCAATTTATTAGTTCATCTATTTTGTGTTGTCCCAAAATATATGTCTATTTTGATATTTTAGCCAACTAAAAGAGACTTTAGTAGATACAAATGATATTTGATTGGTAAAATATGTAGTTAAGATGAAATAACATAAACTACTTGCAGTTTGAAATTAGACTTATAAATTGAGACGGCGTTAGTAATTTTTTTCAGTCAACAAAGAGTACAATAGTTAAAGCTGGTTCAAAATATAAAATGCATAAGGAGGGTATGGTTAGTAGGACCCCTTTTGATCAAAATGCTAGCTGTAGTTGAGAGGTCTTATCCAAAGTCACTTTACATTTGCATTAAAGATGTGTAATTATCTCTATTTTTAATCTAGTTTATTTATTGTAGAAGTGTAATGACATTGTTAGTAGGCGTTGATCTAATATTTCCAATCTTTTTACTATATATTTAATAAACAATCTCCAAAATGGTGAATGTAGCCAAAGGCAAACAGAAGCAAACCTAACTATTTATTACGGAGTAATTGACATCTACCAAAGATGAGTGCTACATCTACAAAAGTTTTATAAAATTAAATTCACACAATGACATGTAAACTAAATGTGGCTGGTATGAAAGAAGAAAAAGAAATTATAATGCAATATTATTGGACCATAACATTTGACAAGTTATTATGTGAATATCATTTTGTAAACTCTTTGTGAATGTAGCATTTCCCACGAACGATACTTATTGCACAAAAAGACAAGAGAAATGTTAGATCTACAAAAATTTCACAAAATTATATATGTACAATGACTCGGCAACTAAATATGAAGGGTAAGAATGAGAGGTTATGATGCAATATGATTCAACACATACCAAACGAATATCATTTTCTAAACTACTAGTAATACTTGTTGATTCATTATACTTTAATAATACGGAAGCACTATTGATAGTCATGAGGCCATGAGGAGGTAACGTGGCTCTCTTGTGCCATGAAAAGTCCAGAAAATGATGTTATGACCTTTTCTTTTATATTAGTTAGATGACTCATATCTATCTATCCATGTGGTTTTAAGTTCAAAAAACTTAAAACTACATGGACCATGTGGTTTTAAGTGTGGTATGTACAACTTTTCATGTTTTTATCATAAGTTTCAATATGAAGCATTGCGCAGGTAGAAATGGTGTTTTTAATAATATGAAAAAAAAAAAAAAAAAAAAAAAAAAAAACTGTATAGTAAGTAACATACTCGTGTTAGTTCAACCAAATAAGTCGATAATCATTAAGAAATGATAAATTACTTGTTCTTA
This sequence comes from Artemisia tridentata subsp. tridentata, assembly GCA_021014915.2. Taxonomy (NCBI): domain Eukaryota; kingdom Viridiplantae; phylum Streptophyta; class Magnoliopsida; order Asterales; family Asteraceae; genus Artemisia; species Artemisia tridentata. Next base: position 131,722,925 of record CP139509.1, on the reverse strand, counting down.
TTCATGACTTATAATAATGGATGACTAAAATGCCTATTTGAAATACTTTCAAGATTTTCAATACATAGCTTTCCACCTAGCGTAAATACATTCGCTCCGATGGATTTAGATTATCTTATCTAAGAATTCATATTTCTATTATATCTCCCATAATGCAATATACTTTCTTAATTGTATCATAAGTATTGTAGCATTAAACACATAAGACACCCAATATTCTTTGAAAATATTCTAAATAGAAACACCTTTATTTCTATTTTAAATAGATGTAAAATGATGTCATTAGAGTTCTAGCTTTGCCGAAATCACTCTCACATTAAACTTTCAAGAATGTTGTCCTTATAATGTTTTTTACTTCAAAGCGAAGGATATGATTTTAGTTTCAAAAGTCATATCTGACATCCCATATGGTTAAAGTCAAATCTTAACTCGGACATTTCATTAGTGGATTTGTTAATCTTGTTATCATTTCCAGTTGTAAAGATCCATATACAATATTAGGCATCAACCAGTGATGTTTCTCGCATACACACACATATCAAAATTTTTGAGTAAAAGGATTATATCTGGTGAATATAATAAAAAATAATTTGAAAAGAGTACATTGGAAGGGTGCTAATAAGCCACCCTTATAAGAAACTAAGCCTATGTGCTTTGAACTAACTCGAAGCACAACAACCAAAACCAAGGAAACACTAGAGATCGACCTATATTAATATATCAACGCAAAAAGACCTCTAGCAGACCACGACCAAATCAGTTCCCATCCATAATGATAGAAGAAATGTTCCAAGTGCTTCGCATTTTATCTACACGAGCTCCTTTCTTGAATCTAATCGTTGCTATCTTCAAGAGAAACAATATCCACAATAATTTTCTTGAGTTGCTCATCAGTCCTCTTGCCTTTGCCATGCACTCTCCAATTTCTTTCTTACCAAACGAAATAAGAAATCGCAGCTACAATTAAACGACCGACGATGCTCATTACTTTATTCTGTTTAGCGATTGGCAATAACCAAGCCATAATGTCACTCCATTTCGCCGAAGTAAAATGAATATCTCCATCTGCAAGACTTGAAACCATACCCTTGACGAGTATGTACACTCAAAAAAGAGATGATCGTGAGAATCGGGTTGAGCCTCGCATAATGGACAACGAAGAAGGGTTGAGTCGATATCACTACCCACGTCCCATTGCCGCATTCTATCTTGAGTTTTAAGACGCTTTCTCATGACAAGCCACAAGTGAATAGCATGCCGAGGAATACAATATCTAGACCACACCAAGTGAAACCACTCAACTTCAGTGCCATGAGTTCAAATACTACTCCATACTTCACGAACTGAGAAAGACACAAAAACACCATCATACCTCCTGTTAGAATTTAATAATCATGATTAACTCATATATTAATCTAATAAACATCTTACACTTATGCGGAAGCGTAGGATCTAATTTTAACATATAAAGATTAACCGAAAAATAAAGAAATGTACCTTTTGATTCTAGTAAGAACAAGAATCAAACTTCAATCTTCTTTCTAATAACAAAAGTGGATTAACGAGATATCCCTTACCTTTTTGTATCTCAATCCAAGAATATCGACTATAATGAGTTGATACCACAATCTTGTCACACGTACTATAACCAAATTAATGAGATTGCTAGATCTTGAAAACACAAATAAACCAAACAAGTTTTGTTTATAAAAAATTGGATCGACTAACCCAAAGGGTTATGTGGATCGACTAGAACAAAAGAAGAAGAGAAACAAGATATAGGGTTATAGCAAGAGTGCAAGAGTGAAGAATGAATAACCCTAGCCTTTGTATTTATAGAGTTAGAAATCTTGGAGAACAAGTTGGCCAAGGAATAGGTTTCCTAAGCCCATTGTCGACCGGACATAGGAATCCCTAAGGATTCCGGAACCTTCTTGATCCTCTAATTTCATTGGTAGTCCTTCCTTTATTCCCTAACGGTCGTTAGTCAATTCCCGTTAATTACTTAACGTCCGTTAGCCGTTATTTTTGTGTTTTAATAATTAAATACATAACGGTTTATATATTAATTATTATACATTAATTCCTCATACGTAATGTGTGCAATCCCGTGGTCCCGAGTTCGATTCTAGACATACAAGTTTAATATTTGTTCATCAAAACTAACAGCTCCCACTTGGACATCTATTAATAGTGTAATGACATTGGTTAGCGTCTAGCAATACGCTAATGCCCCTAGTACAACTCGAGTGGTGGTCTCCTGGAAAAACCATTCGATGATTCACCATCATACTTATCCTTTTGTTTCTAATAATACATTAATAAAGATATGTATCTTGGTCATACTTTATTAACTATTCTGTTTCTCGTTGTTTCTGATTGAACAAGATTACCAAATCATCTGAACGTATTCCAGATAGATCTTGGGTGTGGTCACACAAACATCTTGTCAACCCTACGAGGGGCCCAACAGTATTAAACTTCAAAACAAATTTGAATGAACAAATTCTCTCTTGACTACGAGCATAACCCATGAACTTTGCAACACTCCTGAAAACAATCCTTATAGCTACCAGTTACGTATAGCGGTAAATTGCTTCATAGAAATGCACTACATCCATGACAGTTATCTGGTATCTCAAGTCTGAGGATAACTATATATACATGATTTACTTGGTGACAAGATCCATAAAGTAAACTCATGAAGTCGGGATAAGTCCTATATTTAATTGATTGAATATCATGTGAAATTGGCATGTCAACGCATCAATATACTTTCAAGTATATTCTACCAATACTCATATTTGTCTTAATTTAATGATATTCCCATATCATTAATCGACAACGGACAATTTAGAATAATCAATATATTCAAGGATTAAACATGCAAATACAGGATATATTATTAAGAAAATGACAATCAAACATAACAAGTATTTTATTTCATTAAAATAATAATTGTTCATAACATCCCATTATCCAAACACTAATCACAGATGGGCATGAAACTACTAGCTAAACGAAGTCCTATGCCTTCAGCATGTTGATTAAGCTTTCCACCAGGTAAAGCCTTCATTAAAGGATCAGCTAGGTTATTATCTGTGTGAACTTTGAGTAACTCGATTTCACCTATCTCCACTTGTTCTCGAACATAGTGATATTTAATCAGGAAATGTCTGGTGCCCTTCATGATTCCAGGTTCATTGGGAAATGTAATTGCGGCTGAATTGTCACAATACATCTTTATAGGTTTTTCGATTGAGGGCATAACTCCAAGCCCTGAAACGAACTTCCTAATCCAGACAGCTTCCATTGCAGCTTCTGAAGCAGCAATGTACTCACTTTCTGTTGCGGACATAGCTATGGTACTCTGCTTCTTGCTCTTCCAATCCACAGCTCCTCCATTAATTACAAAGACATAACCCGTCTGAGACTTCGTATCATCTTTATCACATTTCCAAGAAGCATCGCAGTAACCTGTAACACCAAGTTCTGCATCTGGATTTCCCCCATATACTAAAAACATATCTCTTGTAGCTCTCAAGTACTTGAGAATATTTTTAACAGCAGTCCAGTGGAGTTCACCTGGATTCTGTTGATATCGACTGGTTATATTTTGAGCAAACGCCACATCAGGCCTTGTGCATCTCACCGCATACATAATAGATCCCACAGCCGAAGCATAAGGGACTCTCTTCATGCGTGCCACCTCTTCAGGTGTTGATGCACATGCTTTGCTACTTAAGCCATGATTCTCTTGCATCGGCAAATATCCCTTCTTGGAATTTTGCATATTGAATCTCTTCAATATTTTATCAATGTAAGCACTTTGGCTTAATCCAATCAACCGCTTTGATCTATCTCTATAAATCTTGATTCCCAGAATGTATGCTGCTTCTCCTAAATCCTTCATGGAAAAACATTTCCCAAGATAGGCTTTAACCTCTTTTAATCTTGGAATATTTTTACCCATGATTAATATGTCATCAACATATAGGACTAGGAAAATAACATCACTCCCACTAGCTTTGTGATATACACATGGCTCATCGAGATTCTGAGTAAACCCAAACCTTTTGATTTCTTCATCAAATCTCTTATTTCATTGTCGTGATGCTTGCTTCAATCCATAAATGGATCTTTGAAGTTTGCATACACGGTTTGGAAATTCTGGATTCACAAACCCCTCAGGCTGCGCCATATAGATATCTTCATCTAGGCGACCATTTAAGAAGGCGGTTTTGACATCCATTTGCCAAATCTCATAATCATAGTACGCTGCTATGGCTATGAGAATCCTAATAGCCCTAATGTCAGCTACAGGAGAAAAGGTCTCCTCGTAGTCAACACCATATGTTTGAGTAAAGTCTTTAGCTACCAAACGGGCCTTATAGGTGTGTACATTGCCATCTATGTCAGTTTTCTTCTTGAAGATCCACTTACTTCCAACTACCTTGGCATTGGGAGGAAGGTCTACTTCAATCCAGACTTGATTATCTCTCATGGATTGCATTTCCCCATTCATAGCAATTTGTCATTTATCCTTTTCAGGATCATTCATGGCAGCTCTATTATTAGCAGGTTCTCCAAGATCCCCTAATATAGTCTCCTCAACCTCTACGTTAAGACATAGACGTTCAGGTGCTTTCACAGTCCTTGCAGATCTGCAAATGGGAACAACTTCAGGTGGAGGACCCAGACTTTCAGGTTGCACAAGAAGTTCGCTAGTGTTTTCAGAAGGTAATGTATCCACTTGATCATCTTTCAGATCATAGATCCTCCCACTGAATTCTTGAGATATGAGATCTTTTTCAAGAAAATCTCCATACCTAGCAACAATTACTTTGTTTTCAGGTGGGTAGTAAAAGTAGTAACACATCGTTTCCTTTGGGTATCCTACAAAGATACACTTTACAGATCTCTGTTGGAGTTTATCTGCTGAGTCACGTTTAACAAACGCCTCGCAACCCCAGACCTTTAAATAAGACAAGTTAGGCATTTTCCCAAACCATAATTCATAAGGTGTCTTATCAACCTTGTTAGTCGGAATCATATTTAAAATGCGAATAGCAGATTCCAAGGCATAGTCCCAAAAAGATAAAGGAAGAGTTGTAAGATTAAATATTGATCGCACCATGTCCAACAATGTACGATTTCTTCTCTCAGATACACCATTTTGTTGTGGAGTATATGGAGATGTGAGATGCTGGACAATTCCATTCTCAGCTAAATAATCTTTAAACTCTTGACTCAGGTATTCACCACCTCTGTCAGATCGAAGAGCTTTAATCTTCTTTCCAAGTTGCAGCTCTACTTCTGCTTTGAAAACCTTAAATGTTTCAAATACCTCATGTTTATGTTTAAGTAAATAAACATATCTGTGGAAAACTAGAAGGGGGTTGAATAGTTTTTACCGTTTTTCAAGTTTTATTTGCTTTGTTACTATATGTTAATTTCAAAGGAAACACTCACAAATAAATAATCACACAATGTAAACAAAAGATAAAGAGAGGAAAGATCAAACCACACGACACTGTTGTTTATAGTGGTTCGGCTACAAGGACTCTTTTCCTTGCTCTACTCCACTCCCCGAGTTTCCTACTCGAGAGTTTATCTTTCACTAAGAAACAAACTCCTTTTCTAGGCGGAGAAAACCTTTACACGTCGCTTACTTCCTTTTCCGGTACTAAGCTAAACACCGGGTTCTTTCACAAGGTAGAACCAACCTGACGTCGCCTATTTACTTTACCGACACTAAGCTAGATGTCGAGTTCTTTACAAGGGTACAACCACTCCCTACACTCTTTGTGCTTTAAGGACTAAAGCACTAACCACACTCACTGATTACAAATGATAGATATGATGTGTGAAACAAACTACAATATCACACAGTAATGCAACTAAAGGATTACGGTTCTGTAGATCCTTGAATGCTTTATCTCTCTTCTACAAAATGAAAGATCAAAGTGAAATGCAACTATGAATGATGTTAGTAAGATATGTACTGAATGAATATGTGTGTTAAAGCTATATGAGTGATGAGAAAGCCAAATGATCAGCTTGCTATTTATAGGCAAGCTGATCTTCAGCTCACGGATCCCACGGATCCCTCAGAAGGGATCCGTCCTTCATTGGACTTGGATCCGTGGGAGGATGACAGCTAAGGATTTGTTGTATCTTACCAAATCTTCCATATCTTACCAAATCATCCAAGATCCTCAAATGTCAACTATGTAACTTGCAAATCTAAACAAGATATATCAAAGATATTGTATGTGATGTATGCAATGATGTCATAGAATGATTTTAGAATTAAAGTTTCCTTTTAAGGAAACAAGTTACTAAATAAGCAAACTTGTAATTCTTGGTTATTATGTGAAGTGTAAAATGTGTACTTAAGAGACTTAAGCTAGTATTTATTATTTGCTAAAAGATATTCCTTTTATTTGTCATTAACAAAACTAAGTAAAGATCAAAGAATATAAATAACGTTTTTGAGACGCTATTTGTATGAACAATCTCCCCCTTTTTGTTGATGACAAAACATAAGGTATATTTTTGAGCAAGAGAATAAATATAGCATGAGTTCTTAAAAATATATATTAAGTTTGTTTATTAAAGAAAAGTTTTGAAAAAATGTATGTACTGTGATGAATCACAGTTAATGCAAACTTAGTCCTTTCTCCCCCTTTTTGTCGAAACAAAAAGAGTAGCGTAGCGGAATGCGATTTTGAGAACTTTAAAGCTCCCCCTTGTTTTATACTCCCCCTAGATGGAGTAATCAAGGAAATGATGCATGATTCTACAAAACAAACGGTTAGTATATGAAATGCTTATGAGATGCTCCCCCTCGATGTATACTCCTCACTTCTCGAGTACCAACGTATACTTTGAAGGGTATGATATGCTGCAAATGAAGTGTTAGTAATGAATGACTTCAATGAAGAAGTAGAATGCTTGTGAAGTATTCTTCCAAACAAGCCTTTCAATATGTTTTGACTTTTAAAAGTCAAACTAAGTGTCTGATCATTATTTTTACCTAAAGCAATCATAATCAAGGTATAATATAGGTTATATAATGATGTTAGTTCACAATGATAATGATAATATGCAATATGTTGATCACTCATAAGCATAAAACATCACATTCATAGATATTGAAAATTTTGTGACAAAAGTCACAATAATGAAATGATGTTACAAGTAGAATAAAAAGACATCCTAGAAAGAAATAAAAAGTTCTAAACAAACAACTTAAAAGGTCCTAACAACTAGTCTAGAGAGCTCCTATTAAGGAGGATGAGAGATGGCGTTTAAACGTTCAAGAACATGGTTCAAGATGAACCTCATCTCATTTTGAAGCTCATGGACCAAGATGTTGGTCCTTTGGGCCAAGTGAGCCGTTCTCTCACAGTGTGCGCAATCATGACTTGAAAAACCGGGAGGAAGACTAGGCTCCAAGTTTTGTGGTGGTGGTGGTGATGGTTGTTGGTTGTTGTTGTTGTTGGATGGTGGTTGTGGTGTTTGGAGGGAGTTCATAAGGATGTTTTGAATGTCTATGGTTTCATGAAGGTGATGGTCAACCATACTCGAGAGAGTATAGAGTTGTGTTAACTCCGCACTTATCTCCTCTTGTGTTTGAGGAATGTTGCTCCACATTGCTTCATCTATGGCGATGAGTGTTGAAGTTGGTGATAGTGGTGGTATTTGTGGATGAGGTTGTGGTGCTTCACGGTATAGAGGACCATGAATCTCCGGATGGAGAGGATGGAATAACATAGGTTCTAAGTTTTCAAGACTTATTGGTGGAGGATTGGTTGATGTGGGTGGAAGATCTTCTAACTCATCAAGATATGGTTGTGGAGATGTTGGTGGTGTCCTAAAGAGTTCCATTGGTTTAAGTTTTGGTGAGGATGGTGATGATGCAGACTTCTCAGACTGTGATGGAGCGAGAGCGGGAGCGGGTGGTGGTGTGGTTGCTACAGGAGTAATGGTAGGAGGTGGTGTTTTTATGACTACATGTGAGGGAGTTGGAGTGGATAAAGTAAGGAAGTTTTCACTAGCAATGGGTGAGGATATGTTTAGTGGTGATGATTCTTCAGAGGATGAGTTATGAATGTTGATGAAACAACAAGGTTTGACACTAATACGGGCTGTCCTTTTTGGTGGCTTAGATGTGGAGGAGTTGTTTGACTTTGTCATTGAGACTTTTTGGTGAAGTATAATAGCTAAAATGTACAGGAGAAGAAATGGTTGTGATGTGAATTGAAGATCCTAAAGTGCTAATTTATAGACATAAGGTTTGTAAGTTTGTGTGTTTGGATTTGATGTGAATCCAATAGAGAATGTTGGTTTCTAATGATTTGGAACAAAAATTTGTGCAGGTCATATCAAGGAAGTCAATCCATTGAGCTTTGGTTGAGTAATGTGTTGTGGATTTGCAGTAAATACAAGGAGATAGTGGAAAATCTTATGATTTGATATTTCCACGGATTTGACGGATCCCTAAAAAGGGTTCCTTCTTTGTATCAGTTTGGTAACTCACACCTAAAATTCAAAAATTTAAATTTTGGTGGGAAATTTTGTTCCTAAGTTTCTAAGAATTCCTAAATGATTCTAAGATGAATTATGATCAGTGAATGAATCCTAAATGATACTAAACACTAAGATTTAAGAATCGGGATAAGTCGAAAAAGTTTTAGAATTTTACTGGGGAACCTGCGGATCCAAGTTGAATCAAAGGCGGAACCAAAGTTAGGGATCCGACTAATCCGCAAGTGGGCGGATGGCGGATCCAACGATAAGCCTTGGCGGAGCCCAGGTTTGGGATCCGCCGGATCCGTATGCCTAAAACTAAAAAACTAAACAGAACATATGTCATATTTCGCGTTTTTCGACGAAAACCCGAAAATTCACCTAGACCTTACTTAACATCTAATATGTATAGCAAAACAACTAAATATGATAACATTAACACACGATTGTACATAGTTTAATCCGTTCTTAGAAACTTACCGTTTTAGGTGTTATGCCAAACATAGGCTATAACCCGAAAAATTGATAACCATGATGGTTATCTACCTGCAAATGTTAGTTATTACACATACATAACAAGTATTATCAGATAAAGTCGAGACACATAGAAGTTTAACATCACAATATCCAACATTGTTCAAAACCAAACACTCCATCAACTAAGCTTCTTCTTCAACTTCTTCATACCCTTGTGCAATTTCATCATCCAACGACCAAGATTCTTCACCATTCCTTTGATGTTTCGATACTCAGCGGATTCATTTTGAATTGGAGGAAGATGGCTTAAGTATTCGTGTGGAGGAATCCTAGAATTTGGCAAACCATCATCTTCACTCATTGAAGATGATGAGGATGATGTTGGTACACGAGGACGTTTACCTTTATCTACACTTACCCTAAAGTCGCTCAAAGGAACGAAGGTATGTTCAATTTCATTGTAATCCGGAACAAAGCCTAAATGGTTTGGACGAGCGGGTGCAAAGGCTCTATAGAGTCGGGTTAAGAGCATACCATAAGGCATTGCAATCTTGCTTTGAACCGGAATGTCACACATTCTTTTGGCAACATAATAAGCAAGATTGAAGGGTTGACGAGTAGAGATGTTGTACATCATATGACACAAACAAGCATTGATGTGATCACGGTTTCCTATGGTGCACATCACATTAGCCCTTAAGACGTCTTCCATTTTCTTGAATTCGGGTTTGAGTTCATTTAGCTCCATTGCAAATGGATCTCTAGCAACTTCACGACCACGATACAATCTTGTGGGGTTGTTCTTAGGAATGAAGAGATGTTCCCTAATCACTTCTTTTGATTCGAGAGGAGTGACATATGGTGCCGTCCTATCGAGATTGGATTCTAAGATTGTTAAGGACCATTTGTCCGAGTAAATACATGTCCCTTGGTTTGGAATGCCTAAGACCTCACCAAATTGATCAAGAGGGATGTTGACAAGATTTCCATTTAGAGTAAAATGAAGACTTAAGTAACCTTGGTCACTCGAACTAAGACCTACACTAGCATAGAACTCAAGTATGAACCTAGGAACAATTGGTTCATCTATATCTAAAAGAGAATCAAATCGAATCGCGGCTAAGTGTTCCCTAAGTTGTGTTCCTTCATAGAACGATGAATCTACGACTCTACCCTCATGGACATACTTTTTCTCTAAGGCTTTGAAAATTTTGATTTGGGCATTGGTTAGACCTTTGGTTTTGTGGACTTCGGGTAAGTAGTTAACGGTTCTTTTGTGATCGTAGTTGGTTGCGGGAGGCATGATTTTCCTAAGTACAAAAGTTACATAGTTTTAGTTAAAATGATCAAAGTAAGTGTAAAATTCCTAGTGTGTGCCTATATGGGGACAATGTGGAGGTGCGGTTATCTCGACTCCTTTTGATGCAAGAAAGATTAGTTTATGCAAGTTTTGTTTATGAATGAGAGATAACCCAAACGCTCCTATTTCAATGTAGCTACGGTTGAATGTACCCGAAAATACATATTAATTATGTATTCCCTTTAGCATTCAAGAGACATTATGCAAGTGAAGTCTAAAAGATAATGTTTTTGCATTTGTATGAACAATGTTCAAAAAGATCATTTTACCTAGTCGTTAGAAGATTTTAGTAAAAATTTTCATGGGGTTTTTGTTAAATTAAGACAATGTGCTATGAGATGCAATTCCTAACTAAGAAAAACATGTTTTTAAGTATAATGCAGTAAATATGCTTCATGATTTTTTTCAAGAATTATGCATATACCCCAAGTTTTGGTTTTATGCATGAAATGGAAATCCTAGACGCAGATCAGGAGTATAAATATGATAAGAATACTTACAGTGGTGTTAGAAGCACAAATTTGTGGAAGAAAATGGTCTAAATTGTGATGGAGATTAAGTGTGTGTCGAATACAGTAAGGTGATATGTTTTGGAGTGAGGAATGAATAGTACTTGTTCTTGTTTATTTAATAATAAACTGGACTCTGCATGCGACAGATCCGGCGGATCCAAAACAAAGGATCCGTCCTTGTTATCGATTGGATCCGCGGATCAGAACACATGTTTTGGTTTAGTGTCGTGTGTGAGTAAACTAATGTTTATACTAATGTTACACCTAATCACTAGGTTCCATTAATCCTAATCCAAGTCTAAGATAGTTGAAAGGTTCTCGTTTAAGTGGTTTTGTGAGAATATCGGCAATGTTGTCCTCTGAGGAAACTTTCTCAATTGAGATGATTCCCTTCTGTACATTGTCGCGAAGGAAGTGATGGCGTATTTCATTATGTTTGGTTCTAGCGTGTTGGACTGGATTTTTGCTTAGATCGATAGCACCTTTGTTGTCGCAAAGAATGGGAATGTTGTTGAGTTCAATTCCATAGTCGACGAGAGCTTGTTTCATCCACAGTGCTTGTTGACACGCCTTTCCTGCAGACACATATTCTGCCTCTGTTGTTGAGATTGCGAGGGCAGTTTGTTTCTTAGCGAACCATGATGTGAGACAATATCCTACAAAAGTACAAATACCGCTAGTACTTTTCCTATCAACATAGTCACCTGCATGATCTGAGTCAGTATACACTATGGTTTCTACACCCGTTCCTTTGGGATACCATAATCCTAAATGTGTAGTACCTTTGATGTACCTAAATATCCTTTTAACGGCTTCAAGATGGGACGTTTTTGGATCTTCTTGAAAACGTGCACATAGACAAACACTAAACATAATGTCAGGCCTACTAGCCGTAAGATAGAGTAAACTACCAATCATTCCTCTATATTTAGTGCTATCTACGGATTCATTTTCTTCATCCTTAGTGAGTTTGGTTTCGGAGGACATGGGTGTTCTCATGGGTTTTGAGTCTTCAAGACCAAACTTCTTAAGCATATCTTTGATATACTTTGATTGGTTGAAGAATATCCCATCTTCTAATTGTTTAATTTGGAGACCTAAGAAAAAGTTTAGTTCCCCCATCATACTCATTTCAAACTCGTCATGCATGATTTTTGAGAAATCGTCGAATAACTCTTGACAAGTTGAACCGAATATAATGTCATCCACATATATCTGGACTATGATAATATGTGATCCCTTTTTCTTGGTGAAGAGAGTATTATCTACTAGGCCCATGGTATACTTATGGTCAACTAGGAAAGTCTTAAGTCGATCATACCAAGCCTTTGGTGCTTGCTTAAGTCCGTATAAAGCTTTCTTAAGTTTGAAAACATAATTTGGTCTTTCAAAGTCGGCAAAGCCGGGAGGTTGTGCAACATATACTTCTTCATTTATAAAACCATTTAAGAAAGCACTTTTGACATCCATTTGAAATAACTTAAAATCATGTGCACATGCATATGCAAGTAATATTCTAATAGACTCAAGTCTAGCTACGGGTGCAAAGGTTTCATCGTAATCTATACCTTCTTGTTGATTGTAACCTTGAGCTACTAGCCTAGCTTTATTTCTAGATACTATACCATTTTCATCCATTTTATTTCTAAAGACCCATTTGGTGCCGATTATGGTTTGGTTTTTAGGTGGAGGGACCAATGTCCAAACATCATTTCTAATAAATTGATTTAGTTCTTCTTGCATAGCAATTACCCAAGATTCATCTTTTATTGCCTCGTCTATATTTTTAGGTTCAACAGTTGAAATAAAACAAAAATAATTACTTTCATTTTGAGCTTTGGATCTTAATGTTCTTTCATTAAGTTTTCCTATGACGTTTTCTAATGGATGACTTTTAGTTTCTTTAATATTGACTATTTCTCCTTTTACGGGTTCATTGTCATTTTCAATGTTTTCTATATCATTAACCATTTGACTTTCAACTAAGTCATCATCTACCAAAGGTGATGTCTTAGAGGGAGGTGGACTTTCGTTGAATGTTACGTTCAACGATTCCTCGACTCTTGATGTTTTCTTGTTTAATACAATGTATGCTTTACTGTTTTGTGAGTACCCAAGAAATACACCTTCATACGACTTTGGGTCGAACTTAGTGAGATAATCCTTTGTGTTTAAAATGAAGCACTTGCTTCCAAAAACTCTAAAATATCCTAATGTAGGCATTTTGCCTCGATAAATTTCATAAGGAGTTTTATTTAAAAATTGTCTAATTAAAACTCTATTTAGGGTATATGTGGAAGTATCTACAGCGTGACACCAAAACTTTTGTGGTATGTTTTGTTCATTTAACATAGTTCTACTCATTTCTTGAATTGTTCTATTTTTACGTTCTACTACACCATTAGATTGAGGTGTACGAGGAGCCGAGAAATTATGAGTTATTCCATTATTATCACAAAAATTTCCAAATTGGATTTCATTGTCAAATTCTCGACCATGATCAGTTCTAATAGATACTATATTACTTCCTATTTGATTTTGAATTTTCTTGCTTAGAATTTCAAATTTATCAAATGCTTCATTTTTAGTTTTCAAAAACTTTGTCCATGTATATCTAGAGTAATCATCTACTATAACTAAAGTGTAAAAATTTCCTCCATAACTTTGTATAGCCGACGGGCCAAACAAATCCATATGTAATAATTCTAGGCATCTAGATGTAGATACCATGTTTTTAGCCTTATGGTTGTTATGTACTTGTTTTCCAATTTTGCAAGCATCACAAAAGTGTTGGTCATATTTCAACTTGGGTAGGTTCCTAACGAGTTCTTTGGATGACAAAGATTGAATAAGCCTCATATTAGCATGACCTAAGCGTCGATGCCATAGAGTTGAGTTTTCATCCAATGAGGTAAGACATAACTTATCTTTAGGTGTTTTATCTAATTTCATAACATAGACATTATTCTTTAAAACACCTTTTCCTACGGTTATGCCATCTTTAAGTATTTTACTTCCATTTTCACTGAAAAGGACGTTATACTTTTTGCGGCACAATTGACTTATACTAAGTAAATTAAATCCTAAATTATCTACATGAGCAACATCATCAATAGATAGAGAGTCATGAGAGATTGTGCCTTTTCCGATGATTTTACTTTTAAGCTTGCTACCGAATGTGACATTACCTCCGTCATACACTTGGTAGGTTGAGAAAAGATTTTTGTTTCCCGTCATGTGTCTTGAGCCACCCACTATCTTTGATCTACTCATCAGGTTCAAGATCAACTTTCAAGCATACCTAAGTTCATAAAAGACTCAAGCATTTGGTCCCCAATATCTCATGGGTCCGTTTGGGTTAAACATGACATTATCATGGTTTATGTATGTAAATGGTGGACAATTGTTCCATGACATATAACTAGGACCATGAAAGTTTCTAGGCATGTTTTGGTTCCAATTATTTTGATAAGTGTGTTGTGGATTAACTATACTCTTTGGAAAGGGGTGTTTGGGAAAACTCATTTGAGGTCTCTGTTGATCCGTTTTAACTCTATATTCATTTCTAGCTTGACCTCTTCCTAAAGATACTGCTGGTTTATGTTTATTATTGGTTATACTACTGTTAGGTTTCTTAGTAACTTTAACAAACTCGGAACGGTCGACTTTGTGAACCTTCTGTTCAACTTCTGTACTCGCGGATCCAAATTTTTGGATATCCGTCGGATCCGTGAGTGTCCAACTTGGTTGAATCAGTTTTATTCACAGTCTGTTCCTTATGATCACTTAAGGTTCCTAGTTTCATAAAGCCTAGTCCTGTTTTATCATGAGGTAGTTTTTGCATTTTCATTATTTCATCTGCACAACTTATGTTTTTATCAAACCTTTTAAACTTTGAATTTTGTTTGATTAAATCTTCCTGTGTGGTTCTTAAGGTTTCTAGTTCAAGTTTTAGTTCTTGACAAGACACACACGTTTCTTTACTATCTTTACCTTTTTCAATTCGTATTGCTTTTTCTTTAAGCCAAAATACTTCATTTTCTAAAAGTGTTGTCTTTGTTTTCAAAAATTTGTTTTTGTTTATGATTTTTAAAGTGACGTCACACAGTTTGTTATATTCTACTTCTAAGGTTTCGTCATCTATAGAGGAGTATGAATCAGAATGTACCTCTTCTGTGTCATTAGCCATAAGTGCAATTTCGTTGTTCTTAGGCTTATCATCATCATCTCCTTCACTATCGCTCCAAGCTCCACTAACGAAGGCTCTTTGAGACTTGGTCTTTGGAGGCTTTGGACATTCTCCTATTAAGTGACTGGAGTCACCACACCTATAGCATTTCCTTTCAACCTTACCTTTCTTATCGTCACGATCTTTCCGAGAGGATTTCTTTTCATCACGAGGTGGTTTTACAAACTTTCCTCGTCTCCTGAAGAATTTCTTGAAATCCTTCACGGCCATGGCATACTCTTCATCATCACTGTTTGAAAAAGACTCATCATCATCACTTGACTCGACTTTGGCTTTCAAGGCGTTAGACTTAATCTTCTCCTTTTTGCCTTTGACAATTTTCGAGTCTTTTTCCATAATCATTTCATGAACTTTTAGGTTTCCTATGAGCTCATCCAGTGTCATGCTTGAGAGATCCTTAGATTCTTCAATAGCTGTCACCTTTGCTCTCCATTTCGGATGGAGTGCTCTTAGAAATTTCCTGACAAAATTCTTACTAGAAAAAGATTCATCAAGTGCTTTAAGTGATGTAATAATAGTATTGAACTTAGCAAACGCACTATCAATGGTCTCATCTTCAGAGATAACAAATTGTTCGTATTGTTGGACAAGAAGATCAATTTTGTTATCTTTTACTTGTGAGTTCCCTTGATGCGTGATAATAAGAAATTGCCAAATATCCTTAGCCGTTTTACACATAAAAACTCTTTCATATTCTTTCTTAGGTAAGGCATTATAAAGCATCATTTTGGCTTCATTATTTTTGGCAATTAGTTTCTTTTGCTCATCACTGTGACGATTAAGAGAAGCTACTTCATCCCGACCACCCGAAATATTATTACTAATAGGTTTGTAATCACCATCAACTATAATATACCATAGATCTATTTCCTTTGACTTTACATAAGTCTCAAAGCGATTTTTCCAATAAATAAAACAATTTGGTTCAAATAGAGGTGGTCTCTGCATAGATTGCCCTTCTTTAAAGTTTTCAAAATCCATGGATCGTTTTAAGTTTTAAAATACAATATATTTTAAAGATCTTAAGTAACGTAGCTCTTGATGCCAATTGTGGAAAACTAGAAGGGGGGTTGAATAGTTTTTACCGTTTTTCAAGTTTTATTTGCTTTGTTACTATATGTTAATTTCAAAGGAAACAATCACAAATAAATAATCACACAATGTAAACAAAAGATAAAGAGAGGAAAGATCAAACCACACGACACTGTTGTTTATAGTGGTTCGGCTACAAGGACTCTTTTCCTTGCCCTACTCCACTCCCCGAGTTTCCTACTCGAGAGTTTATCTTTCACTAAGAAACAAACTCCTTTTCTAGGCGGAGAAAACCTTTACACGTCGCTTACTTCCTTTTCCGGTACTAAGCTAAACACCGGGTTCTTTCACAAGGTAGAACCAACCTGACGTCGCCTATTTACTTTACCGACACTAAGCTAGATGTCGAGTTCTTTACAAGGGTACAACCACTCCCTACACTCTTTGTGCTTTAAGGACTAAAGCACTAACCACACTCACTGATTACAAATGATAGATATGATGTGTGAAACAAACTACAATATCACACAGTAATGCAACTAAAGGATTACGGTTCTGTAGATCCTTGAATGCTTGATCTCTCTTCTACAAAATGAAAGATCAAAGTGAAATGCAACTATGAATGATGTTAGTAAGATATGTACTGAATGAATATGTGTGTTAAAGCTATATGAGTGATGAGAAAGCCAAATGATCAGCTTGCTATTTATAGGCAAGCTGATCTTCAGCTCACGGATCCCTCAGAAGGGATCCGTCCTTCATTGGACTTGGATCCGTGGGAGGATGACAGCTAAGGATTTGTTGTATCTTACCAAATCTTCCATATCTTACCAAATCATCCAAGATCCTCAAATGTCAACTATGTAACTTGCAAATCTAAACAAGATATATCAAAGATATTGTATGTGATGTATGCAATGATGTCATGGAATGATTTTAGAATTAAAGTTTCCTTTAAAGGAAACAAGTTACTAAATAAGCAAACTTGTAATTCTTGGTTATTATGTGAAGTGTAAAATGTGTACTTAAGAGACTTAAGCTAGTATTTATTATTTGCTAAAAGATATTCCTTTTATTTGTCATTAACAAGACTAAGTAAAGATCAAAGAATATAAATAACGTTTTTGAGACGCTATTTGTATTAACAATATCCATAACGGCTGAAATCATCGGTAAAGGCTAAGAAGTAGCTAGCACCTCTCTTTGACACATGTCTAAGTGGTCCACATACATCAGTATGTATCAAACCAAGTAGATCAGTAGCCCTTTCCATACGATTATTGAAAGGTTTCTTGGTCATCTTCCCAGATATACAAGATTCGCATTTATCAAATGATTCATCATTGATATCTTGTAAAAGCCCATCGCGTTGCAGCTTTTCCATACGAGTCTTGCCTATATGAGCAAGTCGACAATGCCAAAGATAAGATGAATCCAAGACATTCTTGATTCTCTTATTATTGATGCTATATATTGAATTATAATTCTTGCATTCATTCATATCAATTTCAAATACACCATTCACAGCAATAGCATTAAAATAAAAAACATTATTTAACGAAACAGAAATTCCATTGCTTGAAACAGTATGTTGAAAACCAATATCCAATAAACACGAAAAGGAAACGACACCTCTAACAATAGTAGGTGCATAATGACAATTATTTAAAAACAGTACTAAGCCCGAAGGCAAAACTAATTTAAATGCGCATATAGCTTCAACAACTGCATGTGCTCCGTTACCCACGTGCAGATATTGTTCCCCATAGGCCAGTCTCCTTTCAACTCTAAATCCCTGCAGTGTATTGCAAATATGAATACCACATCCAGTATCGTATACCTAGGAATTTATTTTATGAGTTAATGAAAATAATTCAATCATGAAAAAGTTACCTGAAGTGCTGGGTTTACCAGCCTCAACCTTCATCTTTTTCACACGCAACTCCTCGAGATAGAGTGGAGAATTCCGCTTCCAATGTCCTATCTCATGGCAGTGGTGACAAGCCTGATCCTTCTTGTTAGGATTCGCCTTGTTCTTCTTAGGGTTATTCTTCTTGGGCATAGGTTGATAGGCCATAACTAGTTTACCCTTGTCAACCTTACCCTTACCCTTCTTATTCGCCTGCGGTTTTGGCTTTTGGATCCTACCTCCTTGTATAGCTAATACCTGAGGAGTAGGTGTCTTGTTTGCTAAACCCTTTTCATAGTCCACGAGCATTGCGAGCAATTCTGTGACTGTCTTCCCCGAGCAATGCATGTTATAGTTTTGAACAAAACCTTTAAAATCTTTGTTCAAGGACCTATTAATTAGGTTCACACACACATTCTCAGGATAGACGTAGTTGATCTGGTGTAGTTGGTCCATGTACATCTTCATTTCCAACACATGATCACTAACAGGTTTACTTTCCCCTTGTTTGCAGCTATGTAATGCATCGATCAAATCATACAATTCAATAGCTGGTGGTTTCTCATAAGTCTTTTGGAGTTCTTCGAGCATATCATGAGGAAAATAGTTCTCAAACTGCTTTTGCAATTTGGGACCATACTTCCAAGCATCAAGCACACAACTTCATTGTGCTTTTCATACTCCAATTTCCAGGCTAGTCTGACCTCTTCGGGTTCAGTAGCAGCTGGTTCTTGAGGGTAAGGCTTATTCAAGTATTCCAGCTTTTTGGCTACTCTCAAGACAATCCTGAGTGACCTATACCAGTCATTGAAATTAGGGCCAGTCAATTTTTCCCTTTCAAAATGGTTTTTGAAAGCAGAACTTAGTACAGTATTATCAAGTTGAGCCATTTCTACAAAAAATGTTCAAATATTAGTATTCTGATAATACATGTAACATCCCGCCTACTCAGACCACAATATTGTCCGCTTTGCCCGCAGGCTCACGGATTTGCTTTGTAGCCCTCATGTGAGACTTCCTGGCAGGTCACCCATACCAGTGCTACTCTCACATGAGCACGCTTAACTGCCAGTTCCTAAGAACCCCACTCGCAGTAGGCCACAAAATGCGTTGTTTCTAGTAAGGCGTATGTTATCCTTATATACCCAGCATCACTCCAAGCCACAACCGATGTGGGATTTGCCTAGGGTGTTACAATCACCCCCTTAGGAACTCATCGTCCTCGATGAGGTTTGCCCTACCATCCTGAACGGCTCTCAACCTAGCTCTAATACAACTTGTAACATCCCGCCTACTCAGACCACAATATTGTCCGCCCACAGGCTCACAACGCGTTTTGTAGCCTACTGCGAGTGGGGTTCTTTGGAACTGGCAGTTAAGCGTGCTCATGTGAGAGTAGCACTGGTATGGGTGACCTGCCGGGAAGTCTCACATGAGGGCCACAAAGCAAATCCGTGAGCCTGCGGGCAAAGCGGACAATACTGCGAGTGGGGTTCTTAGGAATTGGCAGTTAATCGTGCTCATGTGAGAGTAGCACTGGTATGGGTGACCTGCAGGGAAGTCTCACATGAAGGCCACAAAGTAAAGCCGTGAGCCTACTCAGACCACAATATTGTCCGCAGGCTCACGGCTTTGCTTTATGGCCCTCATGCGAGACTTCCCGGCAGGTCACCCATACCAGTGCTACTCTCACATGAGCACGCTTAACTGCCAGTTCCTAAGAACCCCACTCGCAGTAGGCCACAAAACGCGTTGTGTCTAGTAAGGCGTATGTTATCCTTGTATACCCAGCATCACTCCAAGCTACAGCCGATGTGGGATTTGCCTACGGTGTTACAATCCCCCCCCCCCTTAGGGACTCATCCTTGTAACATCCCGCCTACTTAGACCACGCCACAAAACGCGTTGTGTCTAGTAAGGCGTATGTTATCCTTATATACCCTGCATCACTTCAAGCCATAGCCGATGTGGGATTTGCCTAGGGTGTTACAATCCCCTCCCTTAGGGACTCATCGTCCTCGATGAGGTTTGCCCCACCATCCTGAACGGCTCTGGAGTGGCTTTGATACCACTTGTAACATCCCGCCTACTCAGACCACAATATTGTCTGCTTTGCCCGCAGGCTCACGGATTTGCTTTGTGGCCCTTATGTGAGACTTCCCGGCAGGTCACCCATACCAGTGCTACTCTCACATGAGCACGTTTAACTGCCAGTTCCTAAGAACCCCACTCGCAGTAGGCCACAAAACGCGTTGTGTCTAGTAAGGCGTATGTTATCCTTATATACCCAGCATCACTCCAAGCCACAACCGATGTGGGATTTGCCTAGGGTGTTACAATCACCCCCCTTAGGGACTCATCGTCCTCGATGAGGTTTGCCCCACCATCCTGAACGGCTCTGGAGTGGGGCAAACCTTATCAAGGACGATGAGTCCCTAAGGGGGAGGGGGTGATTGTAACACCCTAGGCAAATCCCACATCGGCTGTGGCTTGGAGTGATGCTGGGTATATAAGGATAACATACGCCTTACTAGACACAACACGTTTTGTGGCCTACTGCAAGTGGGGTTCTTAGGAACTGGCAGTTAAGCGTGCTCATGTGAGAGTAGCACTGCTTAGGGACTCATGTGAGAGCAGCACTTGTAACATCCCGCCTACTCAGACCACAATATTGTCCGCTTTGCCTGCAGGCTCATGGCTTTGCTTTGTGGCCCTAATGTGAGACTTCCCGGCAGGTCACCAATACCAGTGCTACTCTCACATGAGCACGCTTAACTGCCAGTTCCTAAGAACCCCACTCGCAGTAGGCCACAAAACGCGTTGTGTCTAGTAAGGCCAAGATATTACTTATATACCCAACATCACTCCAAGCCACAGCCGATGCGGGATTTGCCTAGGGTGTTACTAGACACAAAACGCGTTGTGTCTAGTAAGGCGTATGTTATTGATGCACGTGTATGTCGTTGCGGTTTAGCAGTATTAATGCCTACTCAAGTTTTAAATTTATATTTAGCCGACTTATCAATAACACACACACTTAACGAGCAGTGTACCCAGTCAGTGTGAATATAATGGTAAGTAGAGTGTCGATCACTAAGAGTGGAACGTATTATCTAGTTATTCTAATCAGTATTTTAATAAATTAAGTTAACTATACAACCTAATCTAACGCAAGGGGGTTCAGCCTGAGAGACTGGCACGATTTGGTTGCAATTAAATAATAAACTAAACCAATAGGCACGAATCAGCGAATAGCACACACGTACACAGATAAATACTCGAGACAATAAGAAGACTGTCCTGATAGATAAGTAGTTTGTCACTTGTTTTATTGCTAGTTTTATATGAAGTGTATAGTTCGATGCAACGCACCGAGATTAAGTCCTTTCTCGTTGGTTCTAATCTTATCGGCGAGTAAACCCTTAATGATTACTTATGACTATCCTATTTATCTTTTCTTCCTACTTTTCTACAGACGATAGAATGCATAGGCGATCTAATAAATAGGCGAGGGCAGAGGCATGGCGAACCGATCAACGCTCAGCTAGACACAGAGGTTATCAATGCACTAATAAAAGTCACCAAAGACATCAACATATAAACTTTAATTAATGAGAAAGCAGTTTTAAGGGAGTGCAATCTTTCCGTTGTCACATTACACAAGCCACCAATCTTGATGAATTAAAGTTTACTAACACAATAAAACAAAACTACTTAATGAATTAAACACATGCAGCACCTTCTTACAGCTCTTGTATCTTCGTTTGGGTGTGTCTTGTGCTGCCTATTCGTCTGAATTCGTCCTAGGTTTCTCTGGTCTTCGTACTTCGGATATAATATGTCACACGAAATTCGTCTGGTCTTGGGGTATTTATAGTTTCTGTCTGAGGGTAGGATGCGGCGCATCTAGTAAGTAGATGCGGCGCATTGACTTAACTTCGGGTGGGGTCCAAGATTAATATATTCAGGAATATTCGTACACCGCCAGAAGATGCGGCGTAAGTCCATTCTAGGATGCGGCGCATGTCCTCTTGTATCTTGGATCGTATCTGGTGAAATATTGATAGTGATGCGGCGCATGTCATAAGTGAGATGCGGCGCATCTGGAGCAGAATAGTCTTGATCTTGTACATTTCGGTAGACTCTTAACTTATTGCATGTTTTGCTCCATAATTAGTCCAAAATCGCCAAGTTTCACCAAATGCTTGTTTTTACCTGAGAATTACAAAAGTAAACGATTAAGTATCAATCCTCATACATAATATAATAAAACAAGTCAAATTAATAGGATAAATGATAGTAATAATATGTACTTATTTGAGTTCATCAAATATCCCCCCACTTGAACTTTACTTGTCCCCAAGTAAACCTTAGATTTAATCTTATGAAAATGTATCCTAAAAGATATTAGGATTTATTTTTATATTTAAGCATGTATTCATTTTTGTCATAATCACACAACCAAACACTTAACGAATTAGAAGTAGAATAAAATATTTCGATAAAAGCAAATCTAATCGTTTAACTGTCCAGTCGCGACGAATATTCTATCATAAGTTTGGCAAGTATACACATCTCCCCCACTAACGCAAAGGAATAACAAGTCTAAAGCGGTAAAAAGGGTTTTGAGGTTTAAGGGTTAATCATTCTTAATCTTTATCGATCTCAAATTCCAGAAAAGGCGACAAAATCACAAATACATGATCGAATCCACGAACACGATACTTGCAATTGCTCAAATCCTTAACTCGAATAGGCTAAAGATAGGTCCAAACTTCACCAATAATAATATATCAAAAAGGGTGACAAAATCATAAATACATAGCCGAATCCACGACTACGACTCTTAAGATTGCTCAAATCCCTAATCTCAATAAATCAAAGGTTTGGTTGGATAAAGAATAATAAAGGGTATGGATAATTTTTGGGATATAAATTGGTGTAAAACGAAAAATAAACAAAACAAATAAATTAAAATCCTAAGTGTGGTTAATCACTATCCCAACCATCCCATGAATAAGACTCATATCATTGAATAACTCACGCTTTAACACTTGAAACACACGCTTTAGGTAGACACGAATTATACTCAACAAGATCTTAATCAAAGAATAAACCTTAGTTGGCGTTCCCATAACTGCCAACTCCCATTCAATCCATAGATATGATATACAACAATTAGTGGTGATATCGACCACTTACATAACTTTACATCGTTGGTTAAAAACAAACATCCAACTTTTCCTTTTTCTTTTCTTATTTTTTCAATTTTTTTTTTTTTTTTTTTTTTTTTTTTTTAGAAACATAAACATAGATGTGTAAAATTTCACCACATCACCAAAACAATAATTCTGGATAATTTTTCCATACTTTTCATGACTTCAGAAATAACGGTAATAGTGAAAGTAGTAAACACACGAAAAATAAACTCAAAGATATACAATATTTACTTTCACTCCAATTGCATTGTGCAATTTCCCGACCTAACCATAGATAATGAATTACGCACGCGAACACAGGTAATGTAAGGAAACACACTTTGCCTAAAGCAATTAACCAACCACGGATTTTAATCTACAGGGTAGGCTAAGGTTTAAGGTGTAACGAAACATTTTAACAAAGGTGTAAGAAACGAAAGGAATGGTTCTGAGGGTTTTTCTAGGGGTATCTTACTTTAAAAATGAGAGTAACAAAAGGTTTATACGGGGGTTAACTAGCCAGTGTAGTTAGTTAATATCACATAACATATAAGGCTATTTGGGTGTAATCCTAGAAATTTACCAATTTAGACAAGTCATTCCAATTATATAAAATAATACTTATTATGGTGGTCTCGAATAGTATACAAGCCAAGTTCTAAAGTTTACAAGTCACCGGCACACTAATAGATTTGTGAGTTTTGAAAAATCACAATTTTTAAAAATAACGTCATGTGTGCAGCTATGCAACTTAGACTTTAAACAAAAACATGCTAAAAAAAAATTTAAATTTTGATATATTAAGCACATTTTAAGCATATTTTGAAAAGTTTAGGACAAGTAAGTGTTAAGTGTTCTAATTCTCCCATCCCCCCACTTAAGTTAAACAACGTCCTCGTTGTTTGTATCAAAGGTTAAAAACTGGAAAATAAAAGAATTAGAACAGAAAAACTCCCCTGAGATTTGCTCGGTATGATCCTCCATTTTGTATAAGAGCAAAAATCATCTTTCTTGTGGATTAGAACGTTTAAGCTTCATAATAGATGTATCCACAGGAAATGCAGGAATCTATAATACCACCAAGGCTTTAAAACACACCTAAGTTAAGAAAGGTTCAAACTTGCATAATACATTAGTAGTTAGGTAAAAATAAAACATAAAAATAAAAATGAAAATCATCAGGTCAGTCGATGCGCCGTATCTTATGAAAGAAGATACGCCGTATCGAGCCTGGAATAAATACGGATCAGAATAGAAGATGCGTCGCATCCTTAACCAGGGATGCGCCGCATTAAAATAAACTGATAAAAAGTTTTAAAGTCGAAAATAAAAAATGCAGAAAAATAAAGATATGACCTGTGCAGGAGATGCGTCGCATCTCAGGATTGAGATGCGCCGTATCCTCTGCGGCCTGAAACAAAAAAATAAAATAAAATGAAATAAAGGATAGGATGCGTCGCATCTGTTTACCAGATGCGGCGCATGTGTTCACCAGCCAGACTGCTAACAGTCTGTTGTAAAATGGCTTGTTCCATGGTTTTCTCTCATGTCCTCTCGTATTATCATGCTGAACTTAATGCCAGTCTTTGTCAAGCATGTTAAGAAATATAAACTGAAACATCAAATGCATAAATGAGAATATCGATTAGTACAATCCAAAAAGAATAATAATAATGTGCATGGAACAATGTCAAATAACACGTGGAATCAAGAGATCAAGGGTCAGTGTGGTCGTGTGGGTGGGTCCCTGAGGTGCTGGCATCATCAGTCCTAGGCCGGACTCTGCGAGCGTATGCACGTGTCACTCCCGCAACATGAGTACCATCTGAACGGGTGTGGGTAATACCCTGCTGCTCCAAAAGTCTGCTCACACTCATAACCAGCCACTCTGAGTCCCTCCTCATGCCATCTACAATGCCTCTCAAGGCTCTCAACTCCCCCTCGACTGCGTCAACTCTCTGACTGATCGTGCGTACAGGGACTGGTGGGGGTACTGGTGCCTGCGGCTCCTCCTGATGGGCTGGAGCAGCAGCCGGAGGTCCCTGAGGACCTCCCTGCTCCGCCTCTGGCCCTGCAGCTCTGGCGGGCCCTAATCCTACCCAAACGTAATCTCCCATAGCCAGCTGGCATATCCCAAGTCTAACCAAGTAATCCCTGTCAATAACCGGGAGATGGGTCACCACAACCTCCAGCCCCGCTGGAATCTCCGCTCCAATCACTCCAAAATGGCGGGCCAGCCTAGAAACAAAATGCCCGCCAGTCATATGACTCCTCCGATCTCTCCCTGCAGCTGATCGGTGGAGCTAGTGTCTGTTGTATACGGAACAAGTGGCACAGCCTCCTCATCGGCTCCCTGATCAAAGTGTAAGAGGGGGTAGAAGTAAGGATGTCACCCCCCGAAGAAATCCTGTCCCAGTAATCACCGAATAGTGCCCTGTCAGGGACCGCTCTCAAACTATCATCCCAATATCTGGCAAACCCATCTGACTCAAGCTCCTCAACCGTATGCAAACCCATGGCCAAAATGAACTGTCTCATAGACATCTGCCTCGGCACCCCACCCAGTCTAAACACAAGGGTGTCAGCAATATCCAACCCAGTATCCGTCTCTCTGTAGTAGACCGTACTGAAAAACTCCATCATGAGCTCTCTCACCAAGGGCTCGTCAATCCTGAACAATCTCTCCCAAGCAGAAGATCTGAATACCACCTCCTCATCATCACCAGTAACTACCATCTCCATCCTACGTCGTAAACTCTCAGCAGCATGTCCTTCCCCAATCAATCCCACATCAGCGAAATCCAAAACCTGTACCCTGAATATTCTCTTGAAGTAAATCGACTCAAGTCTCCGTAAGTAATCCTCCAAAGTGCCAGGGGTTAGTCCCATATTCTCGAATCGTAACAACTGATGTCTTTGTGCAATCTCAGGTAATGCCATCTGAAATAAATTTTCAAAGTTAGTAAGCAGTCTGCAAGTGAGGTAGATACGGCGCATCTGATTTAATCAGTGCGGCGTATCTGCACAAAATATAAGAGATGCGGAGCAAGAGATGAGATACGGCGTATGGAGATGCGTCGTATCTAGATTAAGCAATACGGCGTATCTAGAATTTTATTAATTTGGAAATAGGTCGTTACGCCGCATCAATCAACCTAGATGCGCCGCATCTAAAAGCATATCAGTATAAATAAAGGGGATCAGGCAGGCTTTTCAAGAATCCGTATCCGTGACGTAAACTACCACTAAATATCACAGTATCATTTACTCCTTATATCAGTTCTAATAGCTCATTGCACCACTACTAATCTATTTTCCCACTAAATATTCAAAATCGAATTCATTTTCCAAAATTTTCGTTCAAATCAAACTAGGCCAGAAATTCGATTATTTACGCAAGTTAGATACGGGGGAGATCATATAATACAAGTCCTAATCATATCTTTATATCATTTAAGCACAAATCAAATTAATCATATAAACCCTAATTTTCGTATTAACCAAGATTAAATCGAAATGGAATAATTACCTTAATTTTATGATTAGGTGAAGGATTATAGATCGGATTAGAGGCGGATTTTAGAAAAATGATCGGAATTAGAGTATAACTTTTACTGCGTGTATAGTTCTTAACTGTGTGAGTTTTTGTGGTAAAGATTTTAGATCCGGCGCATTCCCGTCGTATTTATAGGGCAAAACGATGCGCCGTATTGAAAAATTGGGATGCGCCGTATCTATTTAATCTCGTTGACTAGTCAATGAGTCCTAGCTGGTCAGAGATACGGCGCTTTGGATATTAAGATCCGCCGTATCGCTATGTTAGTGAACAAAATTTAAGTAAGGAACGTACCTTGGCCTCCGCAACACGATTCTTTATACATCAAATTGGGGTTAAACGGTCATACCATATGATATAATTGAATTCAGAATAAGAGCAATAGGCATAAACGTTTTATTAATAATTGTAATCTTATTGTTTAGTGGATAGGGATTTATTCCGAGGTTAGGAACAAATATCGTTCTTAAGCATACAAAATTAAGATTACAATTTTAATCAGATGTATTATATGGATAATAAAATTGAAATTATATTGTAGAGAACTTCCCTTTGGGTTGGTTGAATAATCGAAGAAGTTACCTGGAATTATATTTCAAGAATTTAAGACGTTTAATGTTACCAGTATTGAGTTTTCCTCCACTCTCGTTGTCTTACGTTTGATCACTCCAGCTAGCTTCTCTCGGTTTGGTTCAGAATGTAATCTTTTA
Organism: Artemisia tridentata subsp. tridentata; assembly: GCA_021014915.2. NCBI lineage: Eukaryota > Viridiplantae > Streptophyta > Magnoliopsida > Asterales > Asteraceae > Artemisia > Artemisia tridentata. The sequence goes on along the minus strand of CP139509.1, from coordinate 131,695,387 downwards.
TGGTGATGCTTGAGTCATCCTTTATCCTGAAAATAAACAACTTGCACACGAGAGTAGCAGACCGATCAAAGTAAATATCAAAAATCAACTATATTTATCAAATTATATTCGTCGTATTAACAAAGGTTAATGCGCCGTATTTTCGTTACGTTTCAAAATATAAGATTTTTGATTCAGAAGATACGCCGTATCGACAGAGATCGATGCGTCGTATCTGTTTAATAATTCGAAAACTGTTTTTAATTAAAATAATAGATACGCCGTATCTGCTAAAGCAGATGCGTCGTATGACGTTAACGTTTAGAAAAAAAATTTTTATCAAAAACAGATACGCCGTATCTTGGGGAAAAGATGCGTCGTATCGAATTAATTAAACGCGTTGTATTTTATAAAAATTAAACGCAATACGCCGTATCTGAGAAATCAGATGCGTCGTATCGTTCGATTTAGCTCAGTACAACGATAGCAGAATACAAAAAATACGAAAAATAAAAACAAATAAAAACACAAACAAAAATAAAAACAAAGAAAACAAATAACACACAAAAACAGAAAATATGCAAAATAATACAATGAATGCAAATTAATCTAATACACAACAGAATTAAAGGTTAGAATAAAAAAATTAAAAACCTAATTAAAATACTAATCAAATTAACAGATAATAACAATTCACTCCCCGGCAGCGGCGCCAAAAACTTGATGCGCGTGTATGTCGTTGTGGTTTAGCAGTATTAATGCCTACTCAAGTTTTAAATTTATATTTAGCCGACTTATCAATAACACACACACTTAACGAGCAGTGTACCCGGTCAGTATGAATATAATGGTAAGTAGAGTGTCGATCACTAAGAGTGGAACGTATTATCTAGTTATTCTAATCAGTATTTTAATAAATTAAGTTAACTATACAACCTAATCTAACGCAAGGGGGTTCAGCCTGAGTGACTGGCACGATTTGGTTGCAATTAAATAATAAACTAAACCAATAGGCACGAATCAGCGAATAGCACACACGTACACAGATAAATACTCGAGACAATAAGAAGACTGTCCTGATAGATAAGTAGTTTGTCACTTGTTTTATTGTTAGTTTTATATGAAGTGTATAGTTCGATGCAACGCACCGAGATTAAGTCCTTTCTCGTTGGTTCTAATCTTATCGGCGAGTAAACCCTTAATGATTACTTATGACTATCCTATTTATCTTTCTTCCTATTTTTCTACAGACGATAGAATGCATAGGCGATCTAATAAATAGGCGAGGGCAGAGGCATGGCGACCCGATCAACGCTCAGCTAGACACAGAGGTTATCAATGCACTAATAAAAGTCACCAAAGACATCAACATATAAACTTTAATTAATGAGAAAGCAGTTTTAAGGGAGTGCAATCTTTCCGTTGTCACATTACACAAGCCACCAATCTTGATGAATTAAAGTTTACTAACACAATAAAACAAAACTACTTAATGAATTAAACACATGCAGCACCTTCTTACAGCTCTTGTATCTTCGTTTGGGTGTGTCTTGTGCTGCCTATTCGTCTGAATTCGTCCTAGGTTTCTCTGGTCTTCGTACTTTGGATATAATATGTCACACGAAATTCGTCTGGTCTTGGGGTATTTATAGTTTCTGTCTGAGGGTAGGATGCGGCGCATCTAGTAAGTAGATGCGGCGCATTGACTTAACTTCGCGTGGGGTCCAAGATTAATATATTCAGGAATATTCGTACACCGCCAGAAGATGCGGCGTAAGTCCATTCTAGGATGCGGCGCATGTCCTCTTGTATCTTGGATCGTATCTGGTGAAATATTGATAGTGATGCGGCGCATGTCATAAGTGAGATGCGGTGCATTTGGAGCAGAATAGTCTTGATCTTGTACATTTCGGTAGACTCTTAACTTCTTGCATGTTTTGCTCCATAATTAGTCCAAAATCGCCAAGTTTCACCAAATGCTTGTTTTTACCTGAGAATTACAAAAGTAAACGATTAAGTATCAATCCTCATACATAATATAATAAAACAAGTCAAATTAATAGGATAAATGATAGTAATAATATGTACTTATTTGAGTTCATCAGTTATCCTTATATTCCCAGCATCACTCCAAGCCACAGCCGATGTGGGATTTGCCTAGGGTGTTACAATACAACTTTTCAAGAAAATGAAATTACCCAGGAAATATTCATATATCCATTTAATCTTCTTGAAAACTAGGATCCAAATTTTCATAGTTTCACTACATCAGTTGATCTGCTAGTTGTGAAAGTATAAAATATGGTAATCTGTCGAACAATAATCGGCAAACAATTTCCGACTCCTAGATCATTATGGGATTTACATTTGCCAAATAAAATTTGCAAAGTAAGCATGTTTCATCCCATCTCATGTCTTAAGTTTCTAGGTCTCACTAACAACTTAATTAAGTCGTCTAATTTAGAAACTACAAATTCTCCATTACTGGTCTCACGCATAATGAAAATTTACCTTGTCATTAAAATCTAGGTAAGGTCTCACTTACGCTAATAACTCCAAGTGTTTCTTATAATTAGATGGCATGGACTTAAATTTTAGGGTATTAATTTTGATGTGTCAATCAAAATATGTACGAAGAAGTATGCACACATCTTCGTATCATAAGTTTTCAAAATGTTTTTAGTTACCAATTAGGCTAAGATTTAAATCAACAAAGTTTTAATTGAGGTATTGGGTTCACCAATCAAAGAATTACCTACAATTATCACCCACTATATCCTACTGCTGCATGAGTCAAAAGACCCAAGTTATTCGGATAATTACCACAAAGTGGCACGTGAAATTGAGGTCAATTCACCCTTAAGATGATTTTGTACATAAAATAGCTTACTTGGTAGCTCCAATTTGACGCACAAAGGAGCGGAAAGACAAACGTCAGCACTAAATGCCAATTAAAAACGCGTCTCTTTCGGTTTGACAATTTAATGTCAATCCTCCTTATACCCCTCTTATAGTTTGTCATAACTGGGGTGAGCCGTTCACACTATTGGTACAAAACTCATCACTCAATTAAAAGTTTATGATTTTAAGTCTTAAAAAAAACATGTTATAAACTATAATATTGCTAGTCTCGCCTGGGAGCAAATTACCGTGCGAAGCGAACCACTGTCGGCACATAAGACTTTGCAATATATATAATTTATCACATCAAGCTTCATAGTTATTAGGTCAATTTATTTTCTATTCGAAAAATTACTCTTTTTTTGCTTACAATCTTGTCATACAATTTAAACAAAAAAATCAAGTAATTAATAAAAATAAATAACCAAATAAGTACACATAATCTTAACAATTAAATCATGTAGCCACATGCAAACTTGTTGATAAAACCTATTAATAATCTATCTATGTTTTTAATATGCATATATTTAACTAAGACTATCCCCTACAATGGTAGGTGAGCCACATGCATCGACAAATCGATTGCGTTAGTCTTAGCAAACATATACCAAATAGCACATAAATAGATTCATTAATTTAATTAATTGAGGTCTTCCCCAATTTTAGATCTATCAAATTACATGTGAAAAAAAATAATAAACTTAACAATTAATCAAATCTAATCCATGATAAACATGCATGTTTCATCATGGATTAATGCAAGTCACAAGGAACGCAACCTTTAATCACATAAACACGTTACTATTTTAGGGCTACAAAACTAATTTTTTAATTATAGGGCATCGGGCACCCCCCCCCCCCCCTTAAAAAAATTAGGGTTCGATTTTTTAAACCCTAAAAATCAAGTAACATAAATCCTAATCCAAGATTCGATTTTTATGTGTTTCGGTAATTCAATTACATGTTAAAACGGCTCGTGATGTCACTGTTAGAATTTAATAATCATGACTAACTCATATATTAATCTAATAAACATCTTACACATATGCGGAAGCGTAGGATCTAATTTTAACATATAAAGATTAACCGAAAAATAAAGAAACGTACCTTTTGATTCTAGCAAGAACAAGAATCAAACTTCAATCTTCTTCTTAATAACAAAAGTGGATTAACGAGATACCCCTTACCTTTTTGTATCTCAATCCAAGAATATCAACTATAATGAGTTGATACCACAATCTTGTACACACGTACTATAACCGAATTAATGAGATTGCTAGATCTTGAAAACACAAATAAACCAAACAAGTTTTGTTTATTAAAAAATTGGATCGACTAACCCAAAGGGTTATGTGGATCGACTAGAACAAAAGAAGAAGAGAAACAAAATATAGGGTTATAGCAAGAGTGCAAGAGTGAAGAATGAATAACCCTAGCCTTTGTATTTATAGAGTTAGAAATCTTGGAGAACAAGTTGACCAAGGAATGGGCTTCCTAAGCCCATTGTCGACCGGCCATAGGAATCCCTAAGGATTTGGAACCTTCTTGATCCTCTAATTTCATTGATGGTCCTTCCTTTATTCTCTAACGGTCGTTAGTCAATTCCCGTTAATTACTTAACGTCCGTTAGTCGTTATTTTTGTATTTTAATAATTAAATACATAACGGTTTATATATTAATTATTATACATTAATTCCTCATACGCAATGTGTGCAATCCTGTGGTCCCGAGTTCGATTCTAGACATACATATTTAATATTTGTCCACCAAAACTAACACCTCCTCCGTTGCATAACATCTTTATGCTCATCCAACAGTAACATTATATAAGGCAGAAATAGACTCGACCCAATTAACTAGCCACAACCATGAACCATTATCCAATCCTTCTCTTACTGTTTCATTTGTGTTAAATCCCGCATCACGAAGAGCTCTCTGGGACACATGATTCATCATTGGACATAGCTCATCCCATTTATTAAACCAAATGGAAGCCTTTTTTCCATCTCCAAGTTTATACCATATGTGATGTTGAACAATATTGCAAATCTGCAATAATTTGCGCCATCCCCAACTGACATTCGACGCAAGAGGGACATCCTAAAAACTTCTATGCTTGAGCTTATACGAATGTATCCACCTCATCCATAGGGATTCTTTGTTATTTAGAAGTTTCCAAATATGGGTTGTCACCAACGCCATACATTTATCAAATTCATATATTTGAATCCACATTCTAACATGATGTGTTAAAAAGAACTGATCCATTGTGTGGGAGCTTGTTTTTAGGCATATAATGAATTAACAAGCCTAGAAACTTTGCTCTCTTGTCTAGAAGCCATGAAACCCTCTGGTTGGTTCATGTAGGTTGCTTATTCTACATCATCTAGTTGTGTCTCATTATTTACAACTTTGTCATCATGTATTCATGGTGTCTCTCATCATAAAAACAAACTCTTGTTGTCTCTCATCATGGATAACTTTTTCATCTATTCTAGATGTAATTTCGTTCTCCTCATATAGTCAAAGAAGCATGGTTTCAAAGAATGAAGCAATACTTTGTACTACCATCAATAAACATAATGAAATATTGATTGCCATTCATGTTGGTACCGATTTCAAATCACATATATGTATGTGAATCATATCAATATATGTATGTGAATCATATCAAGGAGTTTGGTTTTTCATTCAACCGAGTGTAAAGACGATCTTGTCAATTTGGCTTCAACAAAAACTTCACCTTTATAATTCGTATCCATACGAATAGAAAGTATGGAATTTTAGTTTGAATAAATTATAGTTGAGTAAAAATCAACATGTCCAAGTTGTTCATGCTGTACTCAATCAAATAAGTTGAATTCGAGCTCATTTTATTAAAATTTTTATCGTATTTTAGAAAATTAAATTCAGCTTAAACCTTAAGGAAATAACATTTTTCCAACAAAAATTTCATTCTTCATTAAATCAAATTAGTGTCATTCAAACTCAAGATCAAGGCCAAATTTTCTAAGAAACTAACTGGACACTAGATTCCTACAAATCTCCGTCAAGTACAACACATTGGTTAACTTAAGTTCTTTTCTGGAGGTGAATATAATATCACATACCCTTTTCCATTGATAATATCACATATCCTTCTCTTACTGTTTCCATTTATTCCAAAATATTTCGTACCCTGTAAATATCTTATAATTCTTTTACCAACTCCCATGTGAATCTGACTAGCTAGGATTGTGCATGAACATTGAGAGTAAACTTGCAGCAAACATGATATCGGGCCTTATTGCTGTGAGGTATAACAATTTCCCCACCAAACTTCGGTAAAGTGTGACGTCCACTTTACTTGAACCGTCTTCTTTCATGAGCTTTTCATTGACAACCAAAGGAATGTCCTTCGGTTTGCATTCCGACATGTCAAAAAATTCTAAAATCTTCTCAACATACTTTTCTTGACAAATAAAAATGCCGCTATCGTCTTGATAAATTTCCATTCTGAGAAAATGATTTAGAAGACCTAAATCAATCATCTCGTATTTTTGCATCATCTCATTCTTGAAATCTTCAATCATTTTCTTATTATTTCATGTGAACACAAGATCATCGACATAGAGAGCTAATGTCATTTGTACCTTGATTTTTAACATACAAGGTTGGCTCGCTCTTCCTTTGATCAAAACCTTTTTCTTTAAAATAACCATCGATCTGACTATACCACGCTCACGGTTCTTGCTTGAGTCCATAAAGCGATTTCTTTAACTTGTAAACTTTTTCTTCTTTTCCTTCAACCTCGAATCTTTGAGGTTGATTCACATAAACTTCTTCTTTAAGTTCTCCACTGAGAAATGCTGACTTGACATCGAGTTGGTATACTAACCAACCTTTCTGGCCTGCTAGTGAGATGATTGCTCGGACTGTGTCCATTCGAGCAACTGGAGCAAATGTCTCGTCGCAGTCTATTACTGGTTGTTATGAGTAACCTTTTGCGGCTAGTCTCGCCTTGTTCCTTTGAACGGAACCATCTTCATTGTACTTGACTTTGTAGACCCATTTGACACCAATAACGTCTTTGTCTAAAGGTCTGTCTGTAAGCTCCCATGTGTTGTTCTTTTTGATAACTTGAATTTCATCCTCTACCGCTTTCTTCCATGATTCCTCTCTACTAACCTCTTCAAAACTTTTTGGTTCTGCATGACAAAAATTAGCATTGTATATTTCTATCAATGAACAAAATTTTCTTTGTGGTGGACTTTGAGATTCTTCATCAGGTTCTTCGCTGGGTACTTCATCATGTGATGGTTGATTTTCATCATTTTCCACATGTGCTTCATCCTGCATATTGTTAGTGGGAAAACTTGGTCCTTTTTTTCCTTCTTCCCAACTCCAGGAAGAATTTTCATCAAAAATTACATCTCTACTAACTATTACATTTTTTGTTTTCAGGCTATACAATCTATAAGCTTTTGACTTGCTACTATAGCCTACAAAAATACACTTTTCACTTGTCTCATCTAACTTATACATTTGAGAATAACAAACACTCCCAAAAACTTTAAGATGTCTTACCGAAGGTTTTCGTCCACTCCACGCTTCAAGTGGAGTCTTGTTATCGAGGGCTTTTGTTGGACTTCTATTCAACAAATATACTGTGTAAACTACTTCTGCTCAAAAACGTTTTGGTAAACCTTTCTCGTACATCATTGATTTCGCCATTTCTACAGCGGTCTGATTCTTTCTCTCGACTACACCATTTTGTTGAGGTGTGTATCGAGTTGTGAATTGTCTATGCATGCCTTCATCCTCACAAAACTTGTCAAACACTTTTTAGTTGTATTCCTTTCCTTGACCACGTCTTAAAATTTGGATAAATCTCCCCGTTTGTTTTCCGACAAAAAATTTAAACTTTTTAAAAATTCCAAAAACTTTAGATTTTTCTTTCATGAAATAAACCCATGCCATTCTACTAAAATCATCAATAAATAGAATGAAATAGAGATTTTTACCATGATATGAGTTCCTCATCGGACCACAAAGATCGGTGTGTACTAGCTCGAGAATTTCCTTGGCTCTCCAAGCGACTCCTTTTGGAAATGGTTTTCGATGATGCTTACCAAGCGCACACCCTTCACAAACTCCTTCAACCTTGTGAATTTGTGGTAGACCTCCAGCCATATTTTTCTGGTGGAGTAAATTTTGACTTTGGAAAGATGTCCAAGCCTCTTGTGCCATAACAAAGTTTCATCTGTTGTTGTAGCCTTCAACGCAGAGTGTTTTTCATATCTGAATGTGATCGGAAAACTTTTGTTCCGTCCCATTGTTATACTTTGCATCAACTCTTTGTTTCTTCCTTTGTTATAAATACTACAACCTTTTCCTTAAAAAATAACAGTGTATCCGTGCTCTACAAGTTGTCCAACACTAAGCAAATTTTGCGTAAGGTCAGGAACAAGTAAAACATTATTACTCGTAATATACTTGATACCTGTTTTTGTCTTGACCGGAATCTTGCCTTTTCCCTTCACTTGTACTAATAGTTCATTTCCCATTTTTACTTGAGAATTTCTTGCAATGTCAATATCAACTAAAATACTTTCATCACCGGTCATATGATTACAAGCGCTGTCAAGAAACCATGTGTCACTTCTTTCAACATTAGCTGCGTGACAAAAGAAAACATTTCCATCTTCTTGTTTTTCTTCAAAAAAATTTGTTGCTTGTTGGGTTTTTTTTCAACAAAATTTTTCTAGGTGACCAAATTGATCACAGTGAGTGCATTTATACTTTTCTTTCTAACAACAATATTTCTCCTCATGTTTGTCTTTCTTGCAAATGGAACACTTGTGAGAGTTTCCATCGCCAAATGATATTTTGTCGAAGTTGCCTTGACCTCTAAAACTTACGTAGCTTTGTCCACGTCCACGACCTCTAAAATTTCTGCCTCCTCGACCAACTCGGGATGAACTCCCTCTTCCAAAATTTTGTGGTGGTTTCTTGTCTCCTTGCAAGCTGGATTGGAATGCACTTTTAATCGCCTTTCCGGAGTGACGAGTCATACGCTGCTCATATGACTTTAGAGAACTTTGCAATTCTTGAATACCCAAATTTTTGAGATCTTTGGTGTTTTCAATGACTGCTATAATTAGATCAAAATTTTTGGGAATACTGATGAGAATTTTCTTAACAATACGTTTGTCTTCAATTTCATCACCATAGATTTTCATCTGATTAATCAATCGGTTAATCTAGATAAATAGTCATTTAGTGACTCATTTTCCTTCATCTTCGTGTTCTCGTAATCTCGTCTGAGAGTTTGTAGTTTTATAGCTCTCACTTTCACGTCTCCTTGAAATTCTTGCTTGAACACCTCCCAAGTTTCTTTTGCTTTTTTTAGACGCATGATTTTCGGGAAGATTGACGGTGTGACTCCCCGCTGAATCATACTTAGAACGGTTGCATTTCGGCTTCTCTTTTGCTTCAAATCTTTCATCTGTTCGTTGGTTAATTTTTCCGTATCAACGGGTTCTTCAAATGTGTTTTTGACATCGTCAAACGCATCTAAAGAATCAAACAGTGTCTCCATTTTGACACACCAATAATCAAAATTTTCACCATCAAAAATTGGGACAACATGACTTAAATCAAAACCTTGTCGTCGTGCCATGACACCTTTATAAAAATGATAAGAACTCGTTTAACCTAAATGGAATCGCACAAGCTCATATACCAATTTATGTTGGATATATGAGATGTTACTCTCACTAAAAATTGCTCACAAAATATTAAACTTTATTTAGGAGACAAATTGGTAGTATTGAGATTAATACTCCAAAAACATTAAAAAAAATGATGCGTGGTTTTGCGACCTTACAACAGGTTTTACCTCTCGAGGGATCTCAAGAGGCTTGCAATCCCCACCAGGCAGTGTACCTGACCGATGTAGTATAGTGAAGTGGCAAGTACCGGGGGATTGATCGTTCTCTAGGGGAATAGTGTCATTAGGATTGAAAAACTACTCTAATAGGTCTAAGGGTGAGGGAAGGTTCTTTTTTGTATTTTTATATTTTTTTTATAAAAGCAAGTAAAATCTCGGGTTTGAAGGAGTGGGCAGAATTAGTTGCTAGTCAACTAACCCAAATAACTACAAATGCAAATAAAATAAAATGACGGAAAATGAAAAGGTTGTGTAACTTATATGGGGAGAAATGTGTTTACTTAGATTTCCTTACTCCCTAACTATCTTTTACCGGTTGATTAGTGTGTATTAATTGCGTGGATGACGGGTGTATTCCTTAATACCAATCGTGGGGTGGCGTACGTACTTCCCCAACTCTACAAGCTCCTACTTCACTCCTATGTCGAGCCGGCTAAGAAGCTCATAACATGGGATCACTAGAATTCGCTCATGCATTAAATACAACCATAAAAACCTTAGTACGCATTGGTTCATGTTTTTTAAGACGTTCAAGCAAATTACCGTATAGGAGGTTAGCCAGTTTTCTTAAGCCTAACATCGATAAACAATCATCCAATACAATTAATAACACACTAATAACTAATAATCAATAGTTAGGTTTCATTAGATCTAAGCAAACACAAGATAAATCTAGCCTAGCATGTTAATCAAAAGACAAGAACAAGATATAATCAAACAACACATAGACATATTGATTGATTAAGTGATTACTTATCTTCAATTAAACATGGGAGATCCAAGGGTATGAAAACCCTTAAAAATGGCAGAAATTCGTTCTTAGGGTTTCTCCTCACAAAGTTGCACACTAATGACAAAAAATTGCAAAACTATATATAGAGTTTAGGGGCTGACGGCGTCACGTTGTAGATCTTGACGCCGTCACTTCGCCGTGTCTAGGGTTCCCGGATGGTCTTCCTGACGCCGTCCCTCTTTAATCCTCCAAAATCCGCTCTGGCTTATCAAGGCTTGACGACCTTCTTGACGCCGTCCCCCTTTAATCTTCCAAAATTTCTCTGGCTTATCAAGGGCTGACGGCGTCACAATAGAGCTTGACGCCGTCACATGTACTTTCCAGCATATTTTTGAGACTTTGTCGTTTTCTTCACTTTTATGCTCCAAAAACGTCCAAAATGCTTCCTTTTCCAGATTTCTTCTCCAAAGTACCTAAAATGACAAAAGGAACGATTTAGGGCAATATTTGATCAAATAAATACGATTTAGGGCTTAAATGACCCCCTAAAAGCGGTACACTTTTCGCTTCATCAAATACCCTTACACTTGAGATTTGCTTGTCCTCAAGCAAATGCGCTTTTATTCTAATCAAAATACAAGTTAGGGGTCATTTAATGCTAATATAAAAGTAATTACAACAAATAGTCGTTCCACTTTAATCATAATAAGCACGGAGATTACAAACTAGCACCTCACAAGTAGTGTTTAGATACTCACATCTCTCAGGTGTCATAAAAGTATATCTCATAAATGAAAACGGATAATATCTCTCACTACCTGTCATAGCAAATAGATTACCATAGGCTTGGGAAAGGATCGAAAACCTTCTCCACTAGGCGTAAGCACCTAAGATAAACTATCAAAGAGGGCTTTTAAACGGGTTATAACGTTAGGTGTAGGGATATGATAAACACGGTTTTGTTGGATAAAGGATATTTTACTGGTGGCGAGTTAAAGATCTTGATTAATTACATGTACAATATGGCGTTGCTAAGCCAAGACTAGACTCGACTTAAGCTAAAAACAAAATAACAAAAACATAAAATAAACATAAAATGAAACGGGATGGTAGTCCGTATGTTTTTTCTACTTTTCTTTTTCTCATTTTTTTGTATTTTTCTTGATTTTTTTTTTCATACACTCTTGCCCTACCATCCAAAATAATACATCATAGGGGCGTTGCATTCCCCTTACACTTGAACTTTTACATAACTTTACAAATAACTATTCTAACGTACATATGGGGGTAATAATGTTGTTCTTCCCCATTACTCCATTACACTAGTACTTTACCCATGAGTCCCAATCGTCCCAAAACAATATGTACAAGGATATGACTCGACTTAGCAACCATGTAATCAATTAGATAATTAACTAAGGGTTTAAACAAATGTTGTCACAATAATGCACTAAAAATGAGTGCATACAAGGTAGGCTAAGGCGATTTGGGTGTACATTTAAGTGGGGTGTAACAAATTCTTCCTTTAAGTAAAATGCTTAAAGGTCGAAACGAAAAGATAGGCTCTGAGGGGTGTACTAGGGGTATCGTGTACTAAAAATGAGTACAACGCAAAGGGTGTGGGAGAATTACTTGACCAATGTAGCCAACGTAATTATAACAAAAACACAGGTGTAAAACAATGGGTTAATCCTAATGCCTCTTATCATGTAATAAATCTAACTACACGAATGTAGTCTCACTTGTGGCCTCGGAATGGTCCTAACGCAAGTTCTAGAATCTAAGTGCTACCGGTACACACATCATAGCATAAATGCTTTTCCTACCAATTCTAGGGGCGAACCTCACATATTTGGGGGTGGAAATTTTTTTTAGTGGTACGGTTTTGTGCTAGTCATATAACTCCTATCCATGAGACGCTCATTAAGATCACAGTTTCACTCCTATATGTTGTAAAAAATTTTAAATTTGGCACTAAAATTGCCCTAACAAGTATTTATCTCAGTTTTATTATACATCTACCATCAAACAAACAAAAATCAAGCATAATAGCATTCTCTAAAGTATCGTACTTTACCCCCCTTACACTTAAGATGAACATTGTCCCCAATGTTCAAATAACAAGATGTAAAAGTAAATAAGGTAAAAGAATGAAATCAAATACTCCCCTGATTCGTTTGGTGGATAAAGAGGTAACATGGTTAGATCTTCTTCCAAGAGAAAGTAGAAGCTCCAAGACTAATGCATCGCCAAAAGCTTGATTCCACATACATCTCCTTGTCCGAAATAACCTGTTAAACCTGAGAAAACAAACACGAAAACCTGCATAACATCGGCGGGATAAATTCTATATAAGGATATAATGCTTGTGGAATGATTATTTTGCAGATTCCTAGAGTTTATAAGTTAGGGATTTAATAAAAACTTTTTATGAAAACCAAACTTTCAAAAATTTCAGAAAATTAAAACCTGACGCCTTTAGGTTGTAAAGCCTAACGCCGTCAGAAATGATCTGACAGAATTCTCATGTTAAGTTTCCGGAAAATTTCTGGAAAAACCTATACCTTACTTCCTGGAAATCTTGAAAAACATCATTATGACTCGATACAAGCATTTGACTCAAACAAATACTAATATGTATGTTAATTTATTATTGTTATGATTCATGTTCATTTGTTCTAATAAACCGATTTGGATTTCCCTTACACTTAACTTTTGCAAAATACCTTTATATGTAGTTAAGACGAATTTAAAAACAAGATAAAGCATTTTCACAATTTAGTTTTGAACATGAATCAATAATAATAAAAATTAAACACACATACGGAAACAAATAAAATCAAACAAACAAATAAATAAACACACAAAGCAAATAAAGCTTGGGTTGCCTCCCAAGAAGCGCTTTTCTTTATTAACGAGTCTTGTAGCTAGACTCAAAGTCACCGTACATTACGTGACTCCATCATTGGTCACGGTTCCTAGGCCAGTCTCATTTGATTCTCTATCAGAATCACTTTCATAGTAAAGGTATTTCGGGTCCTCGAGATCAAAAGGATTGTTTTGGTATTTAGAACTAAGCTCCTTATCATGCTTAAAGAATCCACTCGACAGGTCAAAAGTGTCCTTACATCCCCTTCTCACATCATCATCACATAACACGAGTTGGGAACTTAACCCATCGAGCCCTCCATAATCAATCTCCTTGAATTCTCTCATCTTGTAAGGCGTTTGGTATGAGATTTCCCTAATCCCATCGGTGAAAGTCATGATCCCATTGAGCTCGTCAACAACTAAGCTTGTGGCCTTGCAAAAAGGTGCCCCAAAAACAACTTGTGATAACCTGGGATCGATGTACTTTTCGATATTATCGACGATTGCGAAGCTCATAGTGAATGTCATATTTCCTACAAACACCTGTACATCATCATCTATGCCAATGTCATCCTTCCCTTTATGAATCATTCCCCATCTGCAAATGTTGTTATAATGAAACAAGGACATCACATTTTTGGGTAAACATGTGTCAATGTAAACATTATAAAAATGCTTGTGACCAATCATGCAAGGTATTTTAAGATTATTCGGATCACGTCGCTTAATTCGGCCAGGCCTTCTACCGTGTAGCCCCCATGTGTTGCCAGTTGCTGATGGTTGATACTCATACACTTCTTCACAGCCATCCCGAAAAATCACTTTCCTGACACCATCGGTAAATAATGCACTACTATCATCCTCATCGAGTATTACTCCCGTTGCTTTTATGAATGGTTTGCCTAGAACAAGGCTAGTTAAGGATGGGCTGATGATAAAGTTCATGTTATTAAATACAGTTAGCTCGATATGAAAGAGGAACTTTTCTATCACAATTGGTACCCTTCTTATTACCCCGATGATATTAAACCCTTCATATTTGACCTGTTTGGTGAAGGCTTCGTTATATAGAGAAAGGGATATTGCATTCATAGAAGAGTTGGGGTTTATGTAGGCATCTTTTATAAACTTTTTCCGAGTGGTGCAAGATATCTTAAAGACTCTGGGAGCGCCATCCTCTATTCTCTCTCCAAATCCCATAGGCAACTTTGCTGTGCCCCTCTCAAGTTCCTTCACCAGGGGGCGGTCTAGCGGTCCTGGGAGCCCATGAGGCATTTCGGATTTCTCTTCCGAGCCCTTCTCATCACTCACCTCTCTTGTACTCGAGTCCTTTGGTGAGTCTAGATAGTCGCCGGGCGCCTCGGGGTTCTTTTCGGGAACTTCACCCTCCATTTCATTGTCCACGTTCTCGGTTGATTGTTGGTCCAGATTGGGTTTAGGAATAGGTATTGTTGTAATGGTGTTCACGAAGTGGAGTGGTTTTGAAGGGGTGTGAGCATCTCTAGTTTCTTTTCCGTTTTGTGATATGTGTTTGAAGAGTTTACTAGGGTGCTTGATTTTTACAGGAGGGGGTGTTTGGTGAGTCACCGTGACAGATTTGATCTCATTAACTCGTGCCAACTCACAAGTTGACCTGCCAGCAATGCGATCATTGATAACTTTTAACAGGTTATCAACCTTGTTGTTCATATCAACTTGCTGTTGTCTGAATTGATTCTCAAGTTTGGAGAGCTGTGTTTCTTGAGAGAGAATGAATTTTTGCAGTGATTCCTCGCGATTTTTTTGTTTATGCGTATGCTGAGAGGATAATGTTCAGACCAGGTGAGTGGGGGAGAGTCATTGAATGATACGCGTCGAGTTTGGTTCCAACTAAAATTTGGCTTACTCTTCCATGCCTCATACCTATCTTCGGAATTCTTGGGTCCATAATTAGTGGTGAGCCACTTATCTCCCGCCTTATCGATTCGCGAGGATGCGAATTCTTTGAAAGCCTGTTTGGGGAGTTCCATGCAATCATGAGTGTCGTGGGGACCACTACATAATTTACACGAAGAAGTGATTTTGTTCACTTGGCCTGAAGGTTTAGGAGCCTCGTAGGATTTCATAAGAAACTTGACTTGGTCTTCAAGTTCTATGATCCTACGGTCGGAAGTGCTTGAATTGTTCGAAGGCAAAGATATTGCCTTGACCGTTTTATTCAAATCATGGGGATCACTCCAACTTTCGTTGTCATAAAGAGCAAGATCTTCTAGGAGAGCCCATGATTGTTCCGCACTTAGATCACGTAGCTTACCACCGGCCGATTGGTCAATGGTTTGCCTCGTGGAGAGATTGATATGGTCATAGAAGATTTGGATTTGGAGCCAAAGTTCTATGCCATGGTGAGGGACTTTTTGGAGTAAGTCCTTGAATCGAGTCCATGCCTCGTAGAGGGTTTCGCCTTGACGTTGTTGGAACATCAAGATATCATTCCTTAGCTTGGTAGTTCTTCCTGGTGGGAAAAACTGAGCGAGGAAACGAGTGGTGAGATCATCCCAAGAGGTGATGGATCCTGCGGGAAGACGCTCTAGCCATTGACTAGCTTGGTTCCGCAGAGAGAATTGAAAGAGACGCAGTCGGGTCGTCTCTCGAGTGGCAACATCAAGGTCTATGGAGTCTACAATTTTGAGAAAGTCCTTGAGATGTTGATTAGGATCTTCGGAACGAAGTCCATGGAATGCGCATCCGCTTTGCACCAACCGGATGGTGTCAGATCGCAAGGGAGTGACATTGGCTCCTTGAGTGAGCTCAATGGTGTTTCGATAGCCATGGCGGCTAGGACGAGAGTAGTCTCCTAAGGTACGGGCTCTAGGAGGTGGGTGTTGTTGTGGTGGTGGGTTGTTGGGATCAAGGATATTACCACCTTCCATGATGTCGGATGGTAATGGTTACGAACAAAGAAACGAAGAAAAAAGATAGACTAAAGAAAATCTAGAAAAATAAAATAAAAATCTCACTAGAAAGGAATCTAGTGAGTAGGCCTAATAAAATAAAATTCAACCTAAACAATAACTATTCCCCGGCAGCGGCGCCAAAAACTTGATGCTTGGTTTTGCGACCTTACAACAGGTTTTACCTCTCGAGGGATCTCAAGAGGCTTGCAATCCCCACCAGGCAGTGTACCTGACCGATGTAGTATAGTGAAGTGGCAAGTACCGGGGGATTGATCGTTCTCTAGGGGAATAGTGTCGTTAGGTTTGAAAAACAACTCTAATAGGTCTAAGGGTGAGGGAAGATTCTTTTTTGTATTTTTATATTTTTTTTTATAAAAGCAAGTAAAATCTCGGGTTTGAAGGAGTGGGCGGAATTAGTTGCTAGTCAACTAACCCAAATAACTAAAAATGCAAATAAAATAAAATGACGGAAAATGAAAAGGTTGTGTAACTTATATGGGGAGAAATGTGTTTACTTAGATTTCCTTACTCCCTAACTATCTTTTACCGGTTGATTAGTGTGTATTAATTGCGTGGATGACGGGTGTATTCCTTAATACCAATCGTGGGGTGGCGTACGTACTTCCCCAACTCTACAAGCTCCTACTTCATTCCTATGTCGAGCCGGCTAAGAAGCTCCTAACATGGGATCACTAGAATTCGCTCATGCATTAAATACAACCATAAAAACCTTAGTACGCATTGGTTCATGTTTCTTAAGACGTTCAAGCAAATTACCGTATAGGAGGTTAGCCAGTTTTCTTAAGCCTAACATCGATAAACAATCATCCAATACAATTAATAACACACTAATAACTAATAATCAATAGTTAGGTTTCATTAGATCTAAGCAAACACAAGATAAATCTAGCCTAGCATGTTAATCAAAAGACAAGAACAAGATATAATCAAACAACACATAGACATATTGATTGATTAAGTGATTACTTATCTTCAATTAAACATGGGAGATCCAAGGGTATGAAAACCCTTAAAAATGGCAGAAATTCGTCTTAGGGTTTCTCCTCACAAAGTTGCACACTAATGACAAAAAATTGCAAAACTATATATAGAACTTAGTATCTGACGGCGTCACGTTATAGATCTTGACGCCGTCACCTCGCCGTGGCTAGGGTTCCCGGATGGTCTTCCTGACGCCGTCCCTCTTTAATCCTCCAAAATCCGCTCTGGCTTATCAAGGCTTGACGACCTTCTTGACGCCGTCCCCCTTTAATCTTCCAAAATTTCTCTGGCTTATCAAGGGCTGACGGCGTCACAATAGAGCTTGACGCCGTCACATGTACTTTCCAGCATATTTTTGAGACTTTGTCGTTTTCTTCACTTTTATGCTCCAAAAACGTCCAAAATGCTTCCTTTTCCAGATTTCTTCTCCAAAGTATCTAAAATGACAAAAGGAACGATTTAGGGCAATATTTGATCAAATAAATACGATTTAGGGCTTAAATGACCCCCTAAAAGCGGTACACTTTTCGCTTCATCAATACTCCAAAAACATAAAAAAAAGAAAAAGAAGAAAAGAAGCTTAAACACTCTTTCTTTATGAAATATTTAGGAAGGCACTGGTACATTCACTTCTACATTCTTGTTCCTTTATATAGACTAGTTTTAGTCTACTATTATAATATGAAAACAAAGACAAACTTGTCAAATATAGTGAACACTTTCTACAGCTCAAACTTGTGTTCATTTAACACGTGTTTGACTAACAATGTAAAAACAAATTTGTTTTTCTCTTGCACATGAGCATGTTTTAATTTCAACCAAATTGTTCTTTTATCATGCATGCATTGTATGGCTTTTTATTTTCTCATGCATTCATAGCATGGCTTGTCTCCTTTCTTTTCTTTTTCATTTATTAGGTGGAAAACACATTAGTTCATTGGGTAAAAAACGCACTCTGACATCATATTCACATAACTAATCCTAGTTGGCCAAAATAAGCTTATCAGATGGAAAATAAGATGAAACATAATCTCGTTAAGCCTAATAAGCCCCAAAAAAGCACCTCTGATCCTTACGATTCAAATTCCAATATAGCAAGTCAAAGTATTATAAGAAATCTGATATTTAGCTAAGTTAGTCATCTATGAGCCAAATTCCAGTAAAGCATAACTAGCTTTATAAAGATATAACATCAAACATCCTCACCATGATTCATCAGTTTGGTTTGCGCCTTTGCGGTTTGTTTGGTTCGATTTATAAAACCAAACTGAACCAAATTCATTCAAGCCAAAACCGAACCGAATAACGCAAATGCTTTACCACTTTTAATGAGCTCATAGCTTTAGCCTTGTCAGGTTATTTTCCATATGCTTATATTAGGGCCTATTTACTTGTCACTTAATAGCCTATATGGGAATGGAAGTGGGTCCAAAAAAAATTTAATAATGTTTCTTTTTTAAGTAGGGCTTTCTTATTTCCTTATTTCATCTGTATCTACAAGTCATCAAATATGATCTCCTCCCAATTAAGTGCTAGCAACAGACATGGACCCACATGTATGACCCACATATTTATAAGCCAATTAATGAAAGAAACATACCCTTAGTGGCTTATGAGCTTATTATGGTTTTTAAGCTAGAAAGTAAGCTGATAAGTCCAAAAATAAGCTAAATATAAGTTGGTATGCCTAAAAAATAAGCTACACAAAACACTCCCAGAAATTGAACTTCCTAAAAAGTACTCAGTGACGAAACCAGAGCGGGTGCCGTGACACAAATGGATATTTGCAGCGTAGTGCTAATTCATGTAAAGAATCTTAAATTTTCAGAAATGCACTTGGTCCAAAAAAATGTGTTTCTTATTTAGTTTTTTATAAATGCACCTCATAATATTTAGTTCTTGTTCCGTCGCTTGAAGTACTACTATATGTCTATATCACAACCACAAATACTTATCATACATATATAATTTAATAAAAAACTATGCAACCATAAATAACAAACCAAAACATACATTGTGAATAATAAAATAATAACACAAACAGATTATAGAAAATGATGTTTCATATCTTTTTGCTTCCGTTAAATGATTGCAAAATTTGAAACCCTAAAGCTGACTAGTAGTGGAATAAACAAACCAAAAAATGGTGATTTTGTGTATTTGTTGTCTGTTTGTTTTCATGTGTTTTGTTTATTTGAGCTGTGAAATCTGAGTGGGCCACTCGGGTCGTGGGCCTAATTATAGTATATACTAAATACGATTTTTGAACGGGGTGAATAGTAAAATCATAACCCCTCCATTTTCAACTAATTCTTCCCGCTATTGGTTGCCAAAATAATTATGTCCCATGAACAGTAACTAGCAGACCGTGTACCACTTTGTGATTGGTGGAAAGGTGTTGGGAGTTTTACTGTTTAGCCCCGTTTTGGAGTAATGACAACGTAATAAACACAAATGGTCATTAAATAAATAAAAAGAAGCATGCCTCTCTTGAAGGTTCCACACGTCACTATCATCTTTCCCTCTGAAAAACACACGCTCCTCTCTCTAAAAACACACACACTCACCAATTATTCATAGATCTTTTCTGCGTGTAGCAAATCGATGTGAAAAAATCAATACACAACCAAGATTTAGATACTTTGATCCGATTTTATAAAAACAAAAGGTTAGTTACTTATTCTATTTGACCAAATCTTTTCCTCAATTTTCATGAACTTTCAGTTACACAAACCCTAACTATTTCACACATACTAATGTCTTCTTCTTCTTGAAGGTTTTTCCCGCCAATTTCACATGATCAATGGATCCAATCGAACAATCCATTGATAATTATGTTGTCCCATCTCATTTTAATCTATTTCAATACAATCCATCTCATTTTATTCACATAGTACCTACAGCTCAATTCAATTCATCTCATTTCGTTAGTATAATTTTGTGGCCTAATAATCTTGAAAAACGTTTTTTGCAACAGAACCAGTAGCAGATTGAGTTTTGAATTCGGTGTTGGTGATCGCACGGTATGAATTCGATGGAGGTGTTTAGTTTGATTTGTTCGGCTGCAATCGATTCATGAAGTGAGATTGATCTTTGTGACAAACGGTAAATTTTCCCACTAATATTGTAATAATAAATGCTAATTTATTATTACTTAACTGTTAGATTAAGCATTTATGTGCTTACATAACTATTATGGGAAGCAAACCCACACACTGTAACATACAGTAACTCGCAAAGCTATTTAATCTTATCAGAAACAGTGAATTTCCACTTTCTCACATTTACAGACTATAACATAATGAAAGTGAGAGGTTATCTCACTTTTCCTGAAAAACGATACCACATGCGTACCGACACCACATCAGTAATGGTTTAATCTCATGATTTATTTTAAAGTCAATAAATTTTATTTTTATGCCAGTTTTATAAAAACGTCTCCAAAAATTTTATTTGTCACGTTTATACCAAACCTGGGAACCACGATTTCACTCCAGCTCAACGGGACGCGGGGTACACAAGCTACACTTTATTATAATAAAACAAACCCTATAATTTTTCTTCTTATCCTTTCTTTCTCTGTATTGTTGCCCACTCACTCACCCACCCTCATTCTTATCGTTTCTTTCTTTTGGAATTCAACTCCAACTCCCCAGATACATGAATCATCACCATCAAAATCCATGGCGCCATATACTTTTCCCTTCTCCCCAAATCGATGTCACTCTCACATAACTCTTCCCCAAGAGTCAACGGCTATAGACAAGATAAGGTGACGAGGATGGAGAGCGATCTAGGCTTCAAACGGAAGTTCCTCAATTTCCAAACTCGAAAGAAGGTCGAGGCCCTTCCATAGCATCATCTTTTTATTGTATTCAAATCTCAGTGGATTCACACACTCGAAATCACTCACAAAGTCTTATCGAGATCTAAGCTCAAGGAGTACTGATTTCATCAGAGGTGTGGATTAACTGGGGTTCGGATTTGGATTGCTTGATTCGAAGTTGGGTTTGCTTGATTCGTATTTGAGGTGTTAAGTTTCCTAGTCTTTCTTGATAACCGTCGCTATTGTAAGGGTATAACCTCTTTTTCATCATAAACACCTTCATTTAATTAATTGTTATTCGAATGTGATGATTGATTCGTTTTTATTTTAAAGTCGTGGTGTGATTGTTGTCTTAAGTTGTCAATTTGAAACCTACGAAATGTTATGTTGTTGTTGTTGTTATTGTGTAGCTCACAAAACTTAACCAAAAAGATCCGAGTATTGGCTTGTAAATTGGAAGGGTTATGGTAGTTTGATTTTGTTCGATTCGTGCTAAATTCGGATTGTTGTGTTACGGTTAGAGGTCTTTTAGGATCTTGGCTTAGAGATTTAATATAGAACCTGTCGAAACTCTCTTGAGTCGTGTATAACCTTTGGGTCGAACCACAGTGCTGAGACATCGGTCTTTGTTACCCACATGTTCAACCACGATTATAAGACCACGAAATTGGTCATGTTGTGAGGTGTTTTTGGTAGTGGTCGAAACACCCAGTAAAGCGTTATAAGCTGTCTTTGGAAACTTCAAACTTGTGTAAGT
The DNA here is from genome assembly GCA_021014915.2 of Artemisia tridentata subsp. tridentata. Taxonomy (NCBI): domain Eukaryota; kingdom Viridiplantae; phylum Streptophyta; class Magnoliopsida; order Asterales; family Asteraceae; genus Artemisia; species Artemisia tridentata. The sequence goes on along the minus strand of CP139509.1, from coordinate 131,673,453 downwards.
TTAGGTTGTGTTGAGTTGTTTTCAGTTCAATAAAAACCACACCCATATAGGGTGTGTTATGGTTGGTTTTGTTCGGTTCAATCTCCACAAGGCAGCCACCCATATAGGGTGTGTGTGCCTCGGTTTGGAGTCTTGTTGGGTTAGCAAGACGACCCTCAAACCTGCTCGCCTAGCAGCCTAGGTAAAATGGTCATCACTTGGTTGCGGGTGTGAGTTGTTGAACCATTCTTGGCTCAAAGACAACCCATATAGGTGTCACACCCCCAAAATCGGGTCCAGCGGAAGCATACATGTCACTGGGGTGCAACTCAATTGGTATCACAACACAAGTGTAAAGAACGGTTTTCACATCAATCATTTAGAATATATTTGAGAAGTCAAAAGTGTTAATTTACATTATGAAAAGTGGTGCGGAAGTTGGCCCATAAAATAAGTTAAGCGGTCCCAAATGTTTTATCAGAGTCTTCTATGACCATGCCATGCCCTGCCAAAAGCCTCCAGTAGCGTGCTATTGCTTGGTTCCTGAAAATACATGCTAAAGTGTCAACACGAGGTTGGTGAGTTCATAGAGTTTGCTATAAATAAGTTGAAAAGCCTTTAGAGAAAGTTTCCACAGCATAGGCATTGTAAATCCACTCAGTTCCAAGCCCTGCCCATTCAAGACTTGCAACCTGTGTGTTTACAACCCAATGCTAACATAGTATGAGTAAGACATGTGCGTATACGATGTGCGTTCTATAACACTAGAAGACCTTATGCTGCTCACGAGGAGACTTATCAATGCTGCTCACGAGGAGACTTATCAATGCTGCTCACGAGGAGACTTATCAACGCTGCTCACTAGGAGACTTATCAATGCTGCTCACGAGGAGACTTATGTTCGGCTACCCCAAGTGTTTGATACTTAGGTCCGCGATATGATTCGTTCGGCTACCCCAAGTGTTTGATACTTAGGTCCGCGATATGCTTTCAAGAATAACGCAACTAAGTTTAACACAATCATGTATGTAAGCAAACAGTTTAAGCATGTATCTCCCCCAAAAGTTCAAAACGTATAAAGAAAGGGGCTATGAAACTCACCTGATGCGATAGCAACAATGATAATAATGGATAAGATGAAATGAGGCTCGATCTCTAACCGCGACCTATTATGAATGATATGATCTAGCGTAAGCAATGATACAATGCTACACATGCAAATACATATGTTAACGATACCACTCGTTAGTTTTGAAAATAATGTTTATCGCCGAAAACTACATTTTTGACGTCTCGTTAAGTTATGAACTACTTTTCGTGTAAATATGTTGAAACGGTACTCCACGATCCTTGTTTGATGTTTTATCGCCAAATAAAATAGTTTCGTCGCAAAATAACCCTTTTTACTACTTGTGAAAATATGACCAAACGGCCTCGCAAAACTAGTCGCAAAATATTGTACGTTAAGAGTTAGGAATAGAACTTGACGTTTAACATAATCTCTCAGCCGTCTCCTTTGACTTTTGGTCATACGTGACTCGATCAACGGGAAAATAGCTCGCAACATGGTGACTTGAAAGAAAAATAAGTTTCGTCGGGTTTTCAAACGTGTATATCTTGGTCGTTATAAGTCTGTTTTCAACGTTCTTTATATCCACGGAATCGTCATAGCATGAACTAACATATTTTCAGTAACTCGGCCCTCCTAGATCATGTCTAACGCCTCGTTTTGTCCCTTGAAGTTCGGCAAACAGCAAGCTTATTTTCAGAAAATAGTTTTTCGTCGCCTAACTTGTAAAAATCATATCTCCTTCGTTATAAGTCGGTTTTTAGTGATTCAAGCGACCACGGTTTCGTCTTTGAGTGTATTTTCTAAATCTTTGGTCCAAAGTTACACCCTAGCCCCTGAGTTTCCCACGTTTTGCAAAAACGGACAGCAACTTTCTATAAGTGTTAAAACTTGGTTTTCCTAGTTGCTAACTTGTTCAAAAACCAACCAAACAACTTCAAATGATCCCAAATCCTACCATACATCTTCTTAGGGTGTCATGGGGTCCTAAACATCATCAACCTTGCTAATCTACCAAGTATCTCATAAGGATGTTAATAAAACTTATAGATCTAGGGTTTATTATGAAAATGAACAAAGTGGTATAGATAACTTGTATTTTGCATGATCAATCATCAATATAACATGAAAAACAATAGATTGAAAGTATGAAAATATTAGAAAGATGTTCTTGAAGCTTACTTGATGATTGGTGAGCTAGAATGAAAAATGACCACAACCTTGGAGTTTTTATTGCAAAACTCTAACAAGGAAGGTATTTGGGACTAATCTAACACTCGATCTTGGAAAAATTATGGGATCTCCTTGGTGTTCTTGGTGTGCCGTGAGCTAGAGAGGGAGAGAGGAGAGTTTTGTGATTTGTTTTCTAAAAATAAAGCTAGTTTAGTCTTTATATAGTCCAAGGGCATTTTGGTAATTTCAATGAAAGGGTATAATGGTAATTTCACTAGGTTTTTGAAATATCTAGATATTTTTCAGAAAATATCTAGATATTTTAGGCTGGATACTTATCTTGACTTACGGAGTAAGTTTTGGTCCCGCTAATTGCTAACTGTAAGTCGTAAAGTCACCAAACTTAAAACCGGGTATCCTAAAATTCCTAAATTCATGAAAATGTCACGGAAGGTGGAAAAAATATATTTCTCTTGTTGGCAATGTTGTTTGGACATATCGGAATGCCTAAATGACGTTTAAACCTTAAAGTAAGTCTCGGACACGGTTTCGTGATTCTTGCAGAAATTATCCGACGAGTGCCAAAATCTCGGGTTATCATTAAAATAGTTTAACTTACGAGAATATGAAATAAAAATTTTGGAATGAATAGTGCCAGTGAATAGTAAAAACGAATAGTAACTCGTGAATAGTAAATTGTCGAGGTTCGGAAAAATGGCCTGAAATTACGAGTTGTGACAATAGGGTTGCCTTGATTCGAATCTCACAAGGACCCCAAAGGGTGTTGTTTGTGCAGGTCTAAACTCACAACCCAAAAGGGTGTTGAGTTGTATTCCGAGTTGTTCTAACACCAATGGTCTTAGACCAAGACCTTGGTAAAGGTATCATGTTGTGTGGTGAGGTCGCGGTGTCGAACTCAACCAACAGCCTCACATGAGTCCTCGATGTCACGTCGTCGAGTGGTGTCGAGCTCGTCACTCGAGCTCGACATAAACCAGGTGCTATATACTCGTCTATGTCTAACATCAGTGAATATGTCCCAGATTTTCTATTTTTGCCACAAGTCTTAAGTTGGCTTGTGTTGAGTATTAAACCGAAAAGCCCAACAAGTATATATGTGGCGTTTGCTGCTCACAGCCCACCAGGCCCAATCAGGGTGCGTTGGTTATTAGCTGACAGCCCAGTCCACAACCCCACTGGCTTTATATTGGGCCACAACCCAACAAGGGAAATTAGAAAGGGTGCGTTTATATTAAATCAGCCGAGTATGTATATATATATATATATATATATATATATATATATATATATATGACAAAATCAAAATAAAAATCAAAATCGTAACCATTGTATCAATGTGTGTACCGACGTAGCCTCGTAATAAATTTATTCCACAACTCAATTCCGACTCATTTCTTTTCACGTAATCACAAATTTTGCCATAAATCACAACAAGTGGTGAAAATATATATTACAACACAAAACACTATTTACCTACGATTATAAACTTTTTATGCAATTGCAACTTATAAACTCTAGTCAAAACTTGACTTGTAAATATTTAACCGACTCATATCGCTTATCAAAATTGTAAACACTTAAAATGGTATTTTAGAAAACCTACTCGAGTTTATAACATATATAAAACGGATAATACTTAGCACATATATGTGTAGCACATAGTTACCACGAGAAACCAACACACATGTACGGGTCATGCCCGACTTCTATCAAAATAAATATACTTATTATGTTTTTATTAAAAATTGACAAACGAAACATTTTATATACAACCTTTATAAGCTAGTTTTTAAATTACAAATTGTGGAAAACTAGAAGAGGGGTTGAATAGTTTTTACCGTTTTGAAGTTTTATTTACTTTGTTACTATATGTGAATTTCAAAGGAAACAATCACAAATAAATAATCACACAATATAAACAAAAGATAAAGAGAGGAAGGATCAAACCACACGACACTGTTGTTTGTAGTGGTTCGGCTACAAGGACTCTCTTCCTTGCCTTACTCCACTCCCCGAGTTTCCTACTCGAGAGTTTATCTTTCACTAAGAAACAAACTCCTTTTCTAGGCGGAGAAAACCTTTACACGTCGCTTACTTCCTTTTCCGGTACTAAGCTAAACACCGGGTTCTTTCACAAGGTAGAACCAACCTGATGTCACCTATTTACTTTACCGACACTAAGCTAGATGTCGAGTTCTTTACACGAGTACAACTACTCCCAACACTCTTTGTGCTTTAAGGACTAAAGCACTAACCACACTCACTGATTACAAATGAAAGATACGATGTGTGAAACTAACTACAATATCACACAGTAATGCAACTAAAGGATTACGGTTCTGTAGATCCTTGAATGCTTGATCTCTTTTCTACAAAATGAAAGATCAAAGTGAAATGCAACTATGAATGATGTTAGTAAGATATGTACTGAATGAATATGTGTGTTAAAACTATATGAGTGATGAGAGAGCCAAATGATCAGCTTCCTATTTATAGGCAAGCTGATCTTCAGCTCACGGATCCCACGGATTCCTCACAAGGGATCCGCCCTTTATATGATTTGGATCCGTGGGATGTGACAGCTAAGGTTTAGTTGTCTCTTTACCATATCTTAGTTGTATCTTACCAAATCATCCAAGATCTTCAAATGTCAACTATGTATCTTGCAAATCTATCCAAGATATATCAAAGATATTGTATGTGATGCATGCAATGATGTCATGGAATGGTTTTAGAATTAAAGTTTTCTTTTAAGGAAACAAGTTACTAAACTTGTAATTCTTAGTTAATATGTGAAGTGTAAAATGTGTACTTAAGAGACTAAAGCTAGTATTTATTATTTGCTAAAAGATATTCCTTTTATTTGTCATTAACAAAACTAATGAAAGATCAAAGAATATAAATAACGTTTTTGAGACGCTATTTGTATTAACAATCTCCCCCTTTTTGTTGATGACAAAACATAAGGTATATTTTTTAGCAAGAGATTAAATATAGCATGAGTTCTTAAAAATATATATTAAGTTTGTTTATTAAAGAAAAGTTTTGTAAAAATGTATGTACTGTGATCGAATCACAGTTGATGCAAACTTAGTTCCTTTCTCCCCCTTTTTGTCGAAACAAAAAGAGTAGCGTAGCGGAATGCGATTTTGAGAACTTTAAAGCTCCCCCTTGTTTTATACTCCCCCTAGATGGAGTAATCAAGGAAATAATGCATGAATCTACAAAACAAACGGTTAGTATATGAAATGCTTATGAGATGCTCCCCCTTGATGTATACTCCTCACTTCTCGAGTACCAACGTATACTATGAAGGGTATGATATGCTGCAAATGAAGTGTTAGTAATGAATGACTTCAATGAAGAAGTAGAATGCTTGTGAAGTATTCTCCTAAATAAGCCTTTCAATAAGTTTTGACTTTTAAAAGTCAAATTAAGTGTCTGATCATTATATGTACCTAGGGTAATCATAATCAAGGTATAATATATGCTATATAAGAATGTTAGTTCACAATGATAATGATAATATGCAATATGTTGATCACTCATAAGCATAAAACATCATATTCATATAAATTGAAAATTTTGTGACAAAAGTCACAAAGAGAAATGATGTTATGATTACAATAAAAAGACATAAAAAGTAAAAAGTCCTAAAGCAATAATTTAAAAGGTCCTAACAACTAGTCTAAAAATCTCCTATTGAGGATGATGAGAGATTGCGTTTAAACGTTCAAGAACATGGTTCAAGATGAACCTCATCTCATTTTGAAGCTCATGGACCAAGATGTTGGTCCTTTGGGCCAAGTGAGCCGTTCTCTCACAGTGGGCGCAATCATGACTTGAAAAACCAGGAGGAAGACTAGGCTCCAAGTTTTGTGGTGGTGGTGGTGGTGATGGTGGTTGGTTGTTGTTGTTGTGTGATGGTTGTTGTGGTGTTTGGAGGGAGTTCATAAGAATGTTTTGAATGTCCATTGCTTCATGAAGGCGATGGTCAACCATACCCGAGAGAGTGTAGAGACGGTTGAGCTCTTCAGTAATCTCTTCTTGGGTTTGAGGCATATTCATCCACATTGCCTCGTCAATGGCAACTAGAGTGGATGTGGGTGATAGAGGTTGTTGTTGAGGTTGGGATGATGGTGCATCATGGTATAAATGGCCATGGATATCCGGGTAAACCGGGTGAAAAAGCATGGGTTGTTGACCTTCAAAGGTCATGGGTGGAAGATTGGGTAATTTTGGTGAAAGTTCTTCTAAGTCATCAAGATGTGGTGATGTAGGAGGAGTCCTAAATAATTCTAAGGGTTGGTGTTTGGGTGATTTTGGTGGTGATGGTGATCTAACAGGCTGTGATGGAGCCGGTGGTGGAGTAGAGGCTATTGGAGTAATGGTTGGTGGTGGTGTTTGTATAACAACATTTGATGGTGTTGGGGTGGAGAGTGTAAGGAAATTTTCACTAGCAATGGGTGATGATATATTGAGAGGAGAATTTTCCTCAGATGAGGAGTTTGCTAAGTTGATAAAACAACAGGGTTTAACACTAATGCGGGTTGTTCTTCTTGGAGGTCTAGATGTGGAAGAGTTGTTTGACTTGGTCATGGTGAAGTATGATAGCTAAGATGTACAGGAGAGGAAATGGTTGTTGTGTGAAGTGATGATCCTAAAGTGCTAATTTATAGACAGAAGGTTTGTGAGTCTGTGTGTTTGGATTTGATGTGAATCCAATAGAGAATGTTGGTTACTAATGATTTGGAACAAAAATTTGTGCATGTCATATCAAGGAAGTCAATCCATTGAGCTTTGGTTGAGTAATATGTTGTGGATTTGCAGTTAATACAAGAAGATAGTGGAAAGTCTGATGATTTGATATTTCCACGGATTTGACGGATCCCTAAAAAGGGTTCCTTCTTTGTATTTGTTTGGTAACTCACACCTAAAATTTAAAAATTTAAATTTTGGTGGGAATTTTTGTTCCTAAGTTTCTAAGAATTCCTAAATGATTCTAAGAGGGATTGTGATCAGTGAATGAATCCCAAGTGATACTAAACATTAAAGATTTAAGAATCGGGATAAGTCGAAAAAGTTTTATAATTTTACTGGGAAACATGCGGATCCAAGTGGTTGCAAATGCGGAACCATGTTTAGCGATCCACCAAATCCGCAGGATGGCGGATGGCGGATCCAACGATAAGCCTTGGCGGAACCCTGTTTTTGGATCCGCCGGATCCGTATGCCTAAAACTTAAAAACTAAACAGAACCTATGTCATATTTTTCATTTTTCGAGGAAAACCCGAAAATTCACCTAGACCTTATTTAGCATCTAATATGTATAGCAAAACAACTAAATATGATAACATTAACACATGATTGCACATAGTTTAATCCGTACTTAGAAACTTACCGTTTTAGGTGTTATGCCAAACACTGGCTATAACCCGAAAAATTGATAACCATGATGGTTATCCACCTGCAAGTGTTAGTTATTACACATACACAACAAGTATTATCAGATAAATTCTAGACACATAGAAGTTTAACAACACAATATCCAACATTGTTTAAAACCAAACACTCCATCAACCCGTTCCTTTGGGATACCATAATCCTAAGTGTGTAGTACCTTTGATGTACCTAAATATTCTTTTAACGGCTTCAAGATGAGACGTTTTTGGATCTTCTTGAAAACGTGCACATAGACAAACACTAAACATAATGTCAGGCCTACTAGCCGTAAGATAGAGTAAACTACCAATCATTCCTCTATATTTAGTGCTATCTACGGATTCATTTTCTTCATCCTTAGTAAGTTTGGTTTCGGAGGACATGGGTGTTCTCATGGGTTTTGAGTCTTCAAGACCAAACTTCTTAAGCATATCTTTGATATACTTTGATTGGTTGAAGAATATCCCATCTTCTAATTGTTTAATTTGGAGACCTAAGAAAAAGTTTAGTTCCCCCATCATACTCATTTCAAACTCGTCATGCATGATTTTTGAGAAATCGTCGCATAACTCTTGACAAGTTGAATCGAATATAATGTCATCCACATATATTTGGACTATGATAATATGTGATCCCTTTTTCTTGGTGAAGAGAGTATTGTCTACTAGGCCCATGGTATACTTATGGTCAACTAGGAAAGTCTTAAGTCGATCATACCAAGCCTTTGGTGCTTGCTTAAGTCCGTATAATGCTTTCTTAAGTTTGAAAACATAATTTGGTTTTTCAAAGTCGGCAAAGCCGGGAGGTTGTGCAACATATACTTCTTCATTTATAAGACCATTTAAGAAAGCACTTTTGACATCCATTTGAAATAACTTAAAATCATGTGCACATGCATATGCAAGTAATATTCTAATAGACTCAAGTCTAGCTACGGGTGCAAAGGTTTCATCGTAATCTATACCTTCTTGTTGATTGTAACCTTGAGCTACTAGCCTAGCTTTATTTCTAGATATAATACCCTTTTCATCCATTTTATTTCTAAAGACCCATTTGGTGCCTATTATGGTTTGGTTTTTAGGTGGAGGGACCAATGTCCAAACATCATTTCTAATAAATTGATTAAGTTCTTCTTGCATAGCAATTACCCAAGATTCATCTTTTATTGCCTCGTCTATATTTTTAGGTTCAATGGTTGAAATAAAACAAAAATAATTACTTTCATTTTGAGCTTTGGATCTTAATGTTCTTTCATTAAGTTTTCCTATGACGTTTTCTAATGGATGACTTTTAGTTTCTTTAATATTGACTATTTCTCCTTTAACGGGTTCATTGTCATTTTCAATGTTTTCTATATCATTAACCATTTGACTTTCAACTAAGTCATCATCTACCAAAGGTGATGTCTTAAAGGGAGGTAGACTTTCGTTGAATGTTACGTTCAACGATTCCTTGACTCTTGATGTTTCCTTGTTTAATACAATGTATGCTTTACTGTTTTGTGAATACCCAAGAAATACACCTTCATACGACTTTGGGTCAAACTTGGTGAGATAATCTTTTGTGTTTAAAATGAAGCATTTGCTTCCAAAAACTCTAAAATATCCTAATGTAGGCTTTTTGCCTCGATAAATTTCATAAGGAGTTTTATTTAAAAATTGTCTAATTAAAACTCTATTTAGGATATATGTAGAGGTATCTACAGCGTGACACCAAAACTTTTGTGGTATGTTTTGTTCATTTAACATAGTTCTACTCATTTCTTGAATTGTTCTATTTTTACGTTCTACTACACCATTAGATTGAGGTGTACGAGGAGCCAAGAAATTATGAGTTATTCCATTATTATCACAAAAATTTCCAAATTGAATTTCATTGTCAAATTCTCGACCATGATCAGTTCTAATGGATACTATATTATTTCCTATTTGATTTTGAATTTTCTTGCTTAGAATTTCAAATTTGTCGAATGCCTCATATTTAGTTTTCAAAAACTTTGTCCATGTATATCTAGAGTAATCATCTACTATAACTAAAGTGTAAAAATTTCCTCCATAACTTTTTATAGCCGACGGGCCAAACAAATCCATATGTAATAATTCTAGGCATCTAGATGTAGATACCATGTTTTTAGCCTTATGGCTACTATGTACTTGTTTTCCAATTTTGCAAGCATCACAAAAGTGTTGGTCATATTTCAACTTGGGTAGGTTCCTAACGAGTTCTTTGGATGACAAAGATTGAATAAGCCTCATATTAGCATGACCTAAGCGTCGATGCCATAGAGTTGAGTTTTCGTCCAAGGAAGTAAGACATAACTTATCTTTAGGTGTTTTATCTAATTTCATAACATAGACATTATTCTTTAAAATACCTTTTCCTACGGTTATGCCATCTTTAAGTATTTTACTTCCATTTTCACTGAAAAGGACGTTATACTTTTTGCGGCATAATTGACTTATACTAAGTAAATTAAAACCTAAATTATCTACATGAGCAACATCATCAATAGATAGAGAGTCATGAGAGATTGTACTTTTTCCGATGATTTTACTTTTAAGCTTGCTACCGAATGTGACATTACCTCCGTCATACACTTGGTAGGTTGAGAAAAGATTTTTGTTTCCCGTCATGTGTCTTGAGCACCCACTATCTTTGATCCACTCATCAGGTTCAAGATCAACTTTCAAGCATACCTAAGTTCATAAAAGACTCAAGCATTTGGTCCCCAATATCTCATGGGTCCGTTTGGGTTAAACATGACATTATCATGGTTTATGTATGTAAATGGTGGACAATTGTTCCATGACATATAACTAGGACCATGAAAGTTTCTAGGTATGTTTTGGTTCCAATTATTTTGGTAAGTATGTTGTGGATTAACTATACTCTTTGGAAAGGGGTGTTTGGGAAAACTCATTTGAGGTCTCTGTTGATCCGTTTTAACTCTATATTCATTTCTAGCTTGACCTCTTCCTAAAGATACTGCTGGTTTATGTTTATTATTATTTATACTACTGTTAGGTTTCTTAGTAACTTTAACAAACTCGGAACGGTCGACTTTGTGAACCTTCTGTTCAACTTCTGTACTCGCGGATCCTTTGGATACACTTGGCGGATCCAAATTTTTGGATCCGTCGGATCCGTGAGTGTCCAACTTGGTTGAATCAGTTTTATTCACAGTCTGTTCCTTATAATCACTTAAGGTTCCTAGTTTCATAAAGCCTAGTCCTGTTTTATCATGAGGTAGCTTTTGCATTTTCATTATTTCATCTGCACAACTTATGTTTTTATCAAACCTTTTAAACTTTGAATTTTGTTTGATTAAATCTTCCTGTGTGGTTCTTAAGGTTTCTAATTCAAGTTTTAGTTCTTGACAAGACACACACGTTTCTTTACTATCTTTACCTTTTTCAATTCGTATTGCTTTTTCTTTAAGCCAAAATACTTCATTTTCTAAAAGTGTTGTCTTTGTTTTCAAAAACTTGTTTTTGTTTATGATTTTTAAAGTAACGTCACACAGTTTGTTATATTCTACTTCTAAGGTTTCATCATCTATAGAGGAGTATGAATCAGAATGTACCTCTTCTGTGTCATTAGCCATAAGTGCCATTTCGTTGTTCTTAGGCTCATCATCATCATCTCCTTCACTATCGCTCCAAGCTCCACTAACGAAGGCTCTTTGAGACTTGGTCTTTGGAGGCTTTGGACATTCTCCTATTAAGTGACTGGAGTCACCACACCTATAGCATTTCCTATCAACCTTACCTTTCTTATCATCACGATCTTTCCGAGAGGATTTCTTTTCATCACGAGGTGGTTTTACAAACTTTCCTCGTCTCCTGAAGAATTTCTTGAAATCCCTCACGGCCATGGCATACTCTTCATCATCACTGTTTGAACAAGACTCATCATCATCACTTGACTCGACTTTGGCTTTCAAGGCAATAAACTTAATCTTCTCCTTTTTGCCTTTGACAATTTCCGAATCTTTTTCCATAATCATTTCGTGAACTTTAAGGTTTCCTATGAGCTCATCCAGTGTCATGCTTGAGAGATCTTTAGATTCTTCAATAGCTGTCACCTTTGCTCTCCATTTCGGATGGAGTGCTCTTAGAAATTTCCTGACAAAATTCTTACTAGAAAAAGATTCATCAAGTGCTTTAAGTGATGTAATAATAGTATTGAACTTAGCAAACGCACTATCAATGGTCTCATCTTCAGATATAACAAATTGTTCGTATTGTTGGACAAGAAGATCAATTTTGTTATCTTTTACTTGTGAGTTCCCTTGATGTGTGATAATAAGAGATTGCCAAATATCCTTAGCCGTTTTACACATAAAGACTCTTTCATATTCTTTCTTAGGCAAGGCATTATAAAGCATCATTTTGGCTTCATTATTTTTGGCAATTAGTTTCTTTTGCTCATCACTGTGACGAGTAAGAGAAGCTCCTTCATCCCGACCACCCGAAATATTATTACTAATAGGTTTGTAATCACCATCAACTATAATATACCATAGATCTATGTCCTTTGACTTTACATAAGTCTCAAAGCGATTTTTCCAATAAATAAAACAATTTGGTTCAAATAGAGGTGGTCTCTGCATAGATTGCCCTTCTTTAAAGTTTTCAAAATCCATGGATCGTTTTAAGTTTTAAAATACAATATATTTTAAAGATCTTAAGTAACGTAGCTTTGATACCAATTGTGGAAAACTAGAAGGGGGGTTGAATAGTTTTTACCGTTTTGAAGTTTTATTTACTTTGTTACTATATGTTAATTTCAAAGGAAACAATCACAAATAAATTATCACACAATATAAACAAAAGATAAAGAGAGGAAGGATCAAACCACACGACACTGTTGTTTATAGTGGTTCGGCTACAAGGACTCTCTTCCTTGCCCTACTCCACTCCCCGAGTTTCCTACTCAAGAGTTTATCTTTCACTAAGAAACAAACTCCTTTTCTAGGTGGAGAAAACCTTTACACGTCGCTTACTTCCTTTTCCAGTACTAAGCTAAACACCGGGTTCTTTTACAAGGTAGAACCAACCTGACGTCGCCTATTTACTTTACCGACACTAAGCTAGATGTCGAGTTCTTTACACGGGTACAACTACTCCCAACACTCTTTGTGCTTTAAGGACTAAAGCACTAACCACACTCACTGATTACAAATGAAAGATATGATGTGTGAAACTAACTACAATATCACACAGTAATGCTACTAAAGGATTACGGTTCTGTAGATCCTTGAATGCTTGATCTCTTTTCTACAAAATGAAAGATCAAAGTGAAATGCAACTATGAATGATGTTAGTAAGATATGTACTGAATGAATATGTGTGTTAAAACTATATGAGTGATGAGAGAGCCAAATGATCAGCTTCCTATTTATAGGCAAGCTGATCTTCAGCTCACGGATCCCACGGATCCCTCACAAGGGATCCGCCCTTTATATGATTTGGATCCGTAGGATGTGACAGCTAAGGTTTAGTTGTCTCTTACCATATCTTAGTTGTATCTTACCAAATCATCCAAGATCTTCAAATGTCAACTATGTATCTTGCAAATCTATCTAAGATATATCAAAGATATTGTATGTGATGCATGCAATGATGTCATGGAATGGTTTTAGAATTAAAGTTTCCTTTTAAGGAAACAAGTTACTAAACTTGTAATTCTTAGTTAATATGTGAAGTGTAAAATGTGTACTTAAGAGACTTAAGCTAGTATTTATTATTTGCTAAAAGATATTCCTTTTATTTGTCATTAACAAACCTAATGAAAGATCAAAGAATATAAATAACGTTTTTGAGACGCTATTTGTATTAACTTACAAATCATTTAAATAAAACCACTACTTACACATAATTATTCATACACTTCAAAATATATAACTATTTATATATTTTTATAACGACTATTTTTACATATCTTTAACAATAATGTTCCCATATTCCGACAACATCTAGTACTATCCGTAATGACTCTTCGTTCATCGTCTTTCGGTTATTGTCGAATCGGAATCTTATTCGTCCATGATATTTTTATTGTCATACACATATGCACTTTCAAGAGCCAATACCTACAAATACTTAGAAAACTGTTTTAAACTTAAATGCTGCCACACAAGCAACAATAACATAAACACTTTAAAACTTTTTTTTTAAATAAATTTTGTTAAGTCTTAAATTAAAATTGTGAATTAAGACATGCCTTACTAATCTAGGTCGCGTGTTGGTGCCGAAAACTATCTGATTTATTGCATTATCTGACTGCTGTTTGCTAAGGTGAGTTTATAGCCCCACTCCATTTACACTCGTTTTACAGCTATGGGGTGAGAAACATGCAAAACAAATTTCTGGACCACAATAATGTTTTATTTTCTCAAAACTATTGCGTAGTTAGCCTAAGCCCCGGAACCTACTGTTATGCCCGCTCTCATGAACCGTTAATTCCCGCTGGGAAGCGCAATTGATATAAATAGATCTATTGGGGTGTCTCCCCCGTTCGGTTGGCCAGACGGGTCAATGCGAGCATATACCAAGTCGGACTACGAGTGTATTGGGTTAAACACTCGCTATGGGCCCCTGATTATTATTTATGTGCTATATTGTAGCGCACTGAACTGTCAAACCTCGGTTGCATGAACTTAGTGCTAGCGTAATAGACTATTTCTATATGACATTATATGCGTTGTAATGTTCATATACAAAACTCATGGTCCAAACTATCGATTTTACTACTTATTTATAAATCTATGAACTCACCAGCTTTTTGCTGACTTTTGGCATGTTTTTCTTAGGTGTTTTAATCTGTCTGATGGTTGTAAGGTATTGGCATGGCAAGGGTCATTGACTATTACTCGAAGTGTTTTTACGCATAACTATGACTTGTTTTTATGGGACAACTAAACACATGGGCCTTATTTTCAGAACATGAAACTCTATTGTAAACTCTATAAATCTTGAATTAATATATTTAAACGGAGTATGTATTCCGTTCTTTATTACCTTGTGTTGTGATTACCAATTTTAGTAGCACCCCATGACCCGAATGCTTACGCAATACCAGATTTTTGGGGTGTTACAGATTGGCATCAGAGCCTAGGTTATAGAGAACTAGGTACATATAAACCCTAAACTATAACCGCTTTTTACAAAAACAAGTCCCTATGACCACCACTTGCCTGCCAATCCTATTGTCTTAATTACTATTTTACTTGACACAACTATATGATATGTTTTACCGTTTGATGATTTATACTATATACCAAAAGTATTTTCTACATATACATACCGTACTTGTCACAACTTACCTTCCCCTACACAATTTCACTACCCGACTCCGTGTTCGAACGCTAGCCTCATTCCTTCGAAACACTTGTTATGCTACCATACGGAAACCCGCCAACGTATCTAATTATGACCCGAACTTATCACCAATTAACATGTCGCCTCAGAACATCTATTCTTAGGACACATTTTTACTACGTCTCACTTTTCTCTCTCCTTTTGAAGGAACATGTCGCCTAAGAGACAAAACCTACACTCCGCATGCATGAAACAACTCATAGCCCAGCAA
Source organism: Artemisia tridentata subsp. tridentata (assembly GCA_021014915.2). Classification (NCBI taxonomy): domain Eukaryota; kingdom Viridiplantae; phylum Streptophyta; class Magnoliopsida; order Asterales; family Asteraceae; genus Artemisia; species Artemisia tridentata. The sequence goes on along the minus strand of CP139509.1, from coordinate 131,658,175 downwards.
GTTGCAGAGACTGTTGCTGCCTACCGAGTCAGTGGAACTACAGTCAGAATGGAGCCCACAACTCGTGGTTGCTCTTGCAAGGAGTTTATGGACAGTAAGCCCCGCACTTTTAGTGGAAATGAAGGTGCAGTGGAAATGTGCAGATGGTTCGAAGATGTGGAATCACCACTTCGATGTGGAAACTGCTTCGAGGAAGACAAAATTAAGTTTTCTACTTGCACGTTTCAGGGACGTGCCCTGGCATGGTGGAATGCCTATGTTCAATCAGTAGGAGTTGATACCGCCTACTCAGTTCCTTGGGATGAACTGAGAAAAATGATGATTGTAGAATACTGTTCGAAGAGCGAATTACAAGCAATGGAACAAGAAATATGGGATTGGACTATGAAGGGAGATGATGTCATCGGATACACCACCCGATTTTATGAGCTGACACTGCTATGCCCTGCTATGACGGAACCCGAGTACAAGAAACTTGAACGGTACATCCAGGGACTCTCCCCGGAGATTCAAAAGGATGTCGCCTCATTCAAGCCTACTACTATGCACGAAACCATCCGTATGGCGCATAATGTAATGGGCCAAGTTGTGCGAACTAGGATTGCTCAAGGTATCAACAACGACAATCACAACCGCAACAACAACAACAAGAGGAAACAGGAGAACAACCAAGGAAACGAAGGGGTTCCGCAACCCCTCAGAAAGCCAAAGTCGGTCGAAATTTACATTTCCGGATATAGTAACGGAAAGGCCTATGTTGGAAAGTTACCAATTTGTAGTCGTTGTAAACTCCACCACAACGGGCCTTGCACCGTGAGATGCCACAAATGCCAGGAGGTTGGACACCTGGCTACAGGGTGTAGGTCCAAAACCTCTGCAAAAGCGAAGAGAGTGCCAGGGAACAATTGGAAGGCTGATGTGACCTGTTATGGGTGTGGAAAGAAGGGGCACTACAGAAATGAGTGCAAGGAACCGAAGTACCAGGAAACCTTAGAGCAGGAGGAAAACAGGACTTAAACGTGATGTCAAAAGGTCGACTGCCCTGTATAACGAGACCTAAGTTTAGACTCTCTTAAGATGTATTCCAATAAGACTTTATTAGTACCTTTCTGTAAACCTCGTCGTATTGTATGGATTGGTGTACGTTTATCTTGAGTTGTAAGCTTATTTGACTCACAACTATCTGCAATCTCATATCGACTAGATGTATCAATCGTCGCCATTGCACTACTTATTTTACTACCATTATCATTTTACGACCATTTTGTTAACATATCATAAGCTGTTTGTTACCTTGCTACCCTCTATTAAAAATAATAAATTGTTTCGTTATTAACATACAAACAGTTTGCAATTATCTTACAGCCCGTTTTGCTCTCACACTATGAACTATTTTGCTATTATAAACTACAACTTTGCTATACCTTGCAAATAATAAATTATTTTTCTATTACCCTAAAGGACTATTTTGCAAAACGCCGTACAAACTATTCTGCTATCACCCTGTAAACTAATTACTCCCTTGGAAAGTATTTTATGCTACCACCTCATAAACGGAATAACCAATATTTTTCCTTTTTAACTAAACCCAGCATTGCATCGTCGGACCTTAATTATACAAAGCCTGATCACCTGTGTATAATTCAGGTAGGACCATACTATGCTAGGATTAGTTGCCTTAAATTTTTATCAAAAGTCAAAGTCTTTATTTTCAAGAAATCAAAACTCGCGTGTGTAATTACATAAAAGTATTGCAAAGTCATGGCATCCGTACTAGCAACCAAAGAAACCAGTTGAGCACCAATACAATCTTAACACTTAGAATCAGCCTTGTCTCACATCCTATCCTAAACCGAAGGGATAAGTTACACCACTAGCGATCATGAGGCCATCTACCGGAGAGCACGGCCATGATCAATGAGATTACCGACGATTACAACCTTAGGATTTCGTACGAAACCCAATCTTATAACGCCTCACTTCATTTTGCTACTTCCAATTTCGAAGAATCTTCCCGTCAAACAAACAACCTCCGGATTCGATAGCTACCTGATAACTCATAACCCCGCGTGTGACTGAAACATACTCTCCCTTTAAAGCATCTATGTCAATCGTTACGACGACTACACCCAGTTCCGTAATCATACACTTTGCATTGGATACTGGGTACACCACTAAATCAACCGACTGATTGCTAGTAGCAACCAACATCATTCTTCAAGATTGTACTCAAAAACTTTCTAAACTACTCATTCAACATCGACCTCATTCCAGTTTCACTTGGGAGCCCCGATGTCATCAATGGTATGGATTGGGTATCCAAGTACTGTGTCATTACCATCTGCGACGAGAAGATCGTCCGCGTACCTTAACCTATCCAAATAATGGACCGAGAGGTCAAACGACTTAAGAGAAGCCGTAGTCCTATCGTCAAGGTTCGTAGAAACTCTCGAAGAGGTCTCGAATTCATGTAGGAACGCAAAAACGAAATCAAGCGTAAATACCCACACCTTTCTCAAATCCATCGGGAAACTCTAAGTGAAAACCAAGGACGGTTTTCCTTCTAAGGCGGGAAGGATGTGAGAAACGGTAAATTTTCCCACTAATATTTTAATAATAAATGCTAATATATTATTACTTAACTATTAAATTAAGCATTTATGTGCTTAAATAACTATTACGGGAAGCAAACCCGCACACTGTAACCTACAATAAGTCGCAAAACTATTTAATCTTATCAGAAACAGTGAATTTCCACTTTCTCACATTTACAGACATAACATAATGAAAGTGAGAGGTTATCTCACTTTTCCTAAAAAACGATACCACACGCATACCGACACCACATTAGTAACGGTTTAATCTCATGATTTATTTTAGTATCAATAACTTTTATTTTTATGCCAGTTTTATAAAAACGACTCCAAAATTTTTATTTGTCACGTTTATACCAAACCGAGGAACCACGATTTCACCCCAGCTCAACGGGATGCAGGGTACACAAGCTACACTTTATTAAAATAAAACAAACCCTATAATTTTTTTTCTTATCCTTTCTTTCTCTGTATTGCCGCCCACTCATTCACCCACCCTCATTCTTATCGTTTCTTTCTTTTGGAATTCAACTCCAACTCCCCAGATACATGAATCATCACCATCAAAATCCATTGCGCCATACACTTTTCCCTTCTCCCCAAATCGATGTCACTCTCACATAACTCTTCCCCAAGAGTCAACGGCTATAGTCATGATAAGGTGACGAGGATGGAGAGCGATCAAGGCTTCAAACGAAAGTTCCTCAATTTCCAGACTCGAAAGAAGGTCGAGGCCCTTCCATAGCATTAGTTTTTTTATTTTATTCAAATCTCAGTGGATCCACACACTTGAAATCACTCACAAAGTCTTATCGAGATCTAAGCTCAAGGAGTATTGATTTCATCAGAGGTGTGGATTAATGTTGTCCGATCTCATTTTAATCTATTTCAATGCAATCCATCTCATTTTATTCACATAGTACCTATATCTCAATTCAATTCATCTCATTTCGTTAGTATAATTTTGTAGCCTAATAATCTTAAAAAAACGTTTTTTGCAACAGAACCAGTAGCAGATTGAGTTTTGAATTCGGTGTTGGTGACCGCACGGTATGAATTCGACGGAGGTGTTTAGTTTGATTTGTTCGGCTGCAATCGATTCATGAAGTGAGATTGATCTTTGTGACAAACGGTAAATTTTCCCACTAATATTTTAATAATAAATGCTAATTTATTATTACTTAACTGTTAGATTAAGCATTTATGTGCTTACATAACTATTATGGGAAGCAAACCCGCACACTGTGACATACAGTAACTCGCAAAGCAATTTAATCTTATCAGAAACAGTGAATTTCCACTTTCTCACATTTACAGACTATAACATAATGAAAGTGAGAGGTTATCTCACTTTTCCTGAAAAACGATACCACATGCGTACCGACACCACATCAGTAATGGTTTAATTTCATGATTTATTTTAAAGTCAATAAATTTTATTTTTATGCCAGTTTTATAAAAACGTCTCCAAAAATTTTATTTGTCACGTTTATACCAAACCTGGGAACCACGATTTCACTCCAGCTCAACGGGACGCGGGGTACACAAGCTACACTTTATTATAATAAAACAAACCCTATAATTTTTCTTCTTATCCTTTCTTTCTCTGTATTGTTGCCCACTTACTCACCCACCCTCATTCTTATCGTTTCTTTCTTTTGGAATTCAACTCCAACTCCCCAGATACATGAATCATCACCATCAAAATCCATGGCGCCATATACTTTTCCCTTCTCCCCAAATCGATGTCACTCTCACATAACTCTTCCCCAAGAGTCAACAGCTATAGACAAGATAAGGTGACGAGGATGGAGAGCGATCTAGGCTTCAAACGAAAGTTCCTCAATTTCCAGAATCGAAAGAAGGTCGAGGCCCTTCCATAGCATCATCTTTTTATTGTATTCAAATCTCAGTGGATTCACACACTCGAAATCACTCACAAAGTCTTATCGAGATCTAAGCTCAAGGAGTATTGATTTCATCAAAGGTGTGGATTAACTGGGGTTCGGATTTGGATTGCTTGATTCGAAGTTGGGTTTGCTTGATTCGTATTTGAGGTGTTAAGTTTCCTGGTCTTTCTTGATAACCGTCGCTATTGTAAGGGTATAACCTCTTTTTCATTATAAACACCTTCATTTAATTAATTGTTATTCGAATGTGATGATTGATTCGTTTTTATTTTAAAGTCGTGGTGTGATTGTTGTCTTAAGTTGTCAATTTGAAACCTACGAAATGTTATGTTGTTGTTGTTGTTGTTATTGTGTAGCTCACAAAACTTAACCAAAAAGATCCGAGTATTGGCTTGTAAATTGGAAGGGTTATGGTAGTTTGCTTTTGTTCGATTCGTGCTATATTCGGATTGTTGTGTTACGGTTAGAGGTCTTTTAGGATATTGGTTTAAAGATTTAATATAGAACCTGTTGAAACTCTCTTGAGTCGTGTATAACCTTTGGGTCGAACCACAGTGGTGAGACTTTGGTCTTTGTTACCCACATGTTCGACCACGATTATAAGACCACGAAATTGGTCATGTTGGGAGGTGTTTTTGGTAGTGGTCGAAACCCCCAGTAAAGCATTATAAGGTGTCTTTGGAAACTTAAAACTTGTGTAAGTTTAGGTTGTGTCGAGTTGTTTTCATTTCAATAAAAACCACACCCATATAGGGTGTGTTATGGTTGGTTTTGTTCGGTTCAATCTCCACAAGGCAGCCACCCATATAGGGTGTGTGTGCCTCGGTTTGGAGTCTTGTTGGGTTAGCGAGACGACCCTCAAACCTGCTCGCCTAGAAGCCTACGTAAAATGGTCATCACTTGGTTGCGGGTGTGAGTTGTTGAACCATTCTTGGCACAAAGACAGCCTATATTGGGCTGCCTTGATTCGAATCTCACAAGGACCCCAAAGGGTGTTGTTTTTTCAAGTCTAAAGTCACAACCCAAAAGGGTGTTGAGTTGTATTCCGAGTTGTTCTAACACCAATGGTCTTAGACCAAGACCTTGGTAAAGGTATCGTGTTGTGTGGTGAGGTCGCGGTGTCGAACTCAACCAACATCCTCACGTGAGTCCTCGATGTCACGTCGTCGAGTGGTGTCGAGCTCGTCACTCGAGCTCAACATAAACCTAGTGCTATATACTCGTTTGTGTCAAACATCAGTGAATATGTCACAAGTTTTCTTTTTTTTGCCACAAGTCTTAAGTGGGCTTGTGTTGAGTATTAAACCGAAAAGCCCAACAAGTATATATGTGGCGTTTGCTGCTCACAGCCCACCAGGCCCAATCAGGGTGCGTTGGTTATTAGCTGACAGCCCAGTCCACAAACCCCCTGGCTTTATATTGGGCCACAACCCAACAAGGTAAATTAGAAAGGGTGCGTTTATATTAAATCGGCCGAGTATATATATATATATATATATATATATATATATATATATATATATATATATATATATATATATATATATATATATATATATATATATATATATATATATATGACTAAATAAAAATCAATGTCATAACCATTGTATCAATTTGTGTACCGACGTAGCCTCGTAATAAATTTATTCCACAACTCAATTCCGACTCATTTCTTTTCACGTAATCACAAATTTCGCCATAAATCACAACAAGTGGTGAAAATATATATTACAACACAAAACACTATATACACCTACGATTATAAACTTTTTATACAGTTGCAACTTATAAACTCTAGTCAAAACTTGACATGTAAATATTTAACCGACTCATATCGCTTATCAAAATTGTAAACACTTAAAATGGTATTTTAGAAAACCTACTCGAGTTTATAACATATATAAAACGAATAATACTTAGCACATATATGTGTAACACATAGTTACCTCGAGAAACCAACACACATGTACGGGTCATGCCCGACTTCTATCGAAATAAATATACTTATTATGTTTTTATTAAAAATTGACAAACGAAACGTTTTATATACAACCTTTATTAGCTAGTTTTTAAATTACAAATCATTTAAATTAAACCACTACTTACACATAATTATTCATACACTTCAAAAATATATAACTATTTATATATTTTTATAATGACTATTTTTACATATCTTTAACAATAATGTTCCCATATTCTGACAATGTCTAGTACTATCCGTAATCACTCTTCGTTCATCGTCTTTTGGTTATTGTCGAATCGGAATCTTATTCGTCCTTGATATTTTTTATTGTCATACACTTATACACTTCTAAGAGCCAATACCTACAAATACTTAGAAAACTATTTTAAACTTAAATGCTGCCACACAAGCAACAATAACATAAACACTTTAAAACTTTTTTTTTAAAATAAATTTCGTTAAGTTTTAAATTAAAGTTGTGAACTAAGACATACCTTACTAATCTAGATCGCGTGTTGGTGCCGAACACTATCTGATTTATTGCATTATCTAACTGCTGTTTGCTAAGGTGAGTTTATAGCCCCACTCTATTTACACTCGTTTTACAACTATGGGGTGAGAAACATGCAAAACAAATTTCTGGACCACAATAATGTTTTATTTTCTCAAAACTATTGCGTAGTTAGCCTAAGCCCCGGAACCCACTGTTATGCCCGCTCTCATGAACCGTTAATTCTTGCTGGGAAGCGCGATTGATATAAATAGATCTATTGGGGTGACTTCCCCGTTCGGTTGGCCAGACGGGTCAATGCGAGCGTATACCAAGTCGGACTACGAGTGTATTGGGTTAAACACTCGCTATGGGCCCCTGATTATTATTTATGTGCTATATTGTAGCGCACTGAACTGTCGAGCCTCGGTTTCATGAACATAGTGCTAGCGTAATAGACTATTTCTATATGACATTATAGTCGTTGTTATGCTCATATACAAAACTCATGGTCCAAACTATCGATTTTACTGCTTATTTATAAGCCTATGAACTCACCAGCTTTTTGCTGACTTTTAGCATGTTTTTCTCAGGTGGTTAATCTGTCTGAGGGTTGCAAGGTATTTGCATGGCAAGGGTCATTGACTATTACTCGAAGTGTTTTTACGCATAACTATGACTTGTTTTTATGGGACAACTAAACTCATGGGCCTTATTTTCAGAACTTGAAACTCTATTGTAAACTCTATAAATCTTGAATTAATGTATTTAAATGGAGTGTGTATTCCGTTCTTTATTACCTTGTGTTGTGATTAACAATTTTAGTAGCACCCCATGACCCGAATGCTTCCGCAATACCAGATTTTGGGGGTGTTACAATCTTTAGCTGTTGCTGAGGTAGTGATTTGTTCACCTTTTGATTCTCGATGTTTAAATTGTTAATTTGATCATTCGATTATGGTTTGTTTAATGTATAAGATGAGACGTTAGAAAAGATTTGTTAAAGTATAAGATGCGCATTTTTATAAGGATCGGCTGGTGTTTAGACTAGCTTATTAAAACTGATTATGATCATTTTAGATTTTATTTGGTACACTGATGTTGAAATTGTTGATATGGCTGCTCATTTTAGGAGTAGATTATTTAGAACCTGAATTGATTCTGGCCTAATTCAATCAGGTCTAGGGTGAATTGTGGTTATTTGTATGTTTATGTGATTTGATTGATGATTTGAGTTTAGAAAGTTTAGGTTTAGCGGATCAGATTGTTGTACACAAGCTGTTTGATGAAATGCTAAAGTGAAATTTGACTATCGCGCATGAGCATATAAATGCATTTAACTAAAATGTTGTTGTGGCTTATTTAGTTGTTAAATTAAGCTGAAGATATGTTAGTACTGAAATGCAGTTTTGTTAATTATTTTTTTAAAATGGAATGTCTTAAGATGTTGGCACAATCGGATAACTTGGTTGGGAGGTCAAAAAGTGAATCATTTTATCTAGGTATATATTTCTTATATTTGGTGATTGCTAAGACAGTGTTTGGGGTTGCTTATTAAGACTGTATCTTTCTTTATTGCGAACAATTTTTCAGTGATAATTTGGTTGCAAAAAGATTTGTTAGAGCAATTGATGATATGATGTTTATTAGGTAATGTTCTTGCGGTGATCATGTTTTACAGAATCGGCCATCAAGAAGCACTGACACGTAGAAAGGCAATATTGATTTTTTTCTAATTTATACTTTGGCATCTACTGACGTCGGTTAATGTTGTCTTTTTCCTTTTTTTGTTATACTTTTGGCATCTACTGTCCCTTTGCTTACAATTTTTTAATATTTGTAATATCTAAAGAAATTTAACTCTAACTGCATTTCTGGTTGACGAGGTTGTTCGTAAATTGTCTGATGTGGCATACAACAATATACATGCATTGGCATGCCGCAAAAAAGCCAGCTGAGAAAGTTATTGAGAATATGGAAGTGAGTTAAATACATTGCATAAATAAATTATTTTGCACATCAACTTCCAAGTTAATAGTATCTTACCAACGCATTTTCCAGGATGCGAGGTGCAAAGAAGTGGCAATGGGCAGATCTTCTGTTGGTTTCTATATACCAGGACGCACTGCAGTTCGATACTGCTCCCATACAAGTGGCTGAAGTGCGAGCCATAGCCGGGCCAACATTGTGCCATGTGGTGTTGCTACAGCAGAAATCTTGGTCAGGTAATGGCTCCCAACTAGAATGTTTAGGGGTGTTGGGTAAAAGGTTATATTAGGTGCATATTAGCTTCAGATCGGAAATGCATGAACATGCATTAGCATAAGGTCAAATCAACAGTATTTGTGATCTTTAAGTGATGCCTATGTGGTGGTATACAAGGTGTTTAGGATTGTTAATTGCAACTGCATCTTTTTTTTAAATGAACAAAATAGTTACAACTTATAAATTTATGTAAGTGGCGATAAATGTATGTTCTGAAAGTAATTATTTAAAGTTGAATAATGGAAATATGATATTATGTTGATCAAAATCTAGAGATAGGCGGAAAGTTTGTCAGATTAAGGTGATTATTGAAAGAGTTATTTATGTGCATTTGATTTAAACCTATAACTTTTTAAGTTTTATAGCGATCACTTTAAAAATGCACATCCAAACATGAGATGATATTAAAAACTAGAATTAAGAACATAGACAGTTGACTTGTGGAGTCAAACATGAGATGTTATTTATGTGCATTTGATTTACATCTATAACTTTTTAATTAGATTTTCTTTATTTAGCACTATGAAAACCACATTATTTGGAAGAATTTATATAATCGAATGTGGTTACTGAACTATTCAATAGAACAGGTAAAAACCGGATGGTAAATTAGGAACAGAATGTTAGTTTGTCCGACCATAAAAGTCACAAAGATTGCGGATAGTCATTGCTATGAGAGCTGAGATTTTTGGGTTTTTTTTTTTTTTTTTTTTTTTTTTTAATTATTATTATTATTATTATTATTTGACTTAATTTGTGATCTTTTCATGTTTTACTCTTGACAGTTGGTGACAAGAACCCAAGCAAAGCTTTATCGATGTTTTCGGCTAGGATAAATTTAGGTCGTTGAGTTGATTGTGCTTTAAAAGACATGACAGGAGTAATGAAACAACTGGATAGATCATAAAAAGCGATTAAAGCTATCGATTCTTTTCACCATCGATGCTCACATGAATCACAAGTCTCTCAACAACATTATGCTTCAATTATACAAGGTACAATACTACGTTACATTAATTTACCACTGATGAGTAACATACGGTGCTTATACTAAGATAAACCACAAACATTTTTATAGAGGTATCGACGAATACAGATCCGATACACTTGCGTGAACCAAGAACAAAGAACATCCAGGATGCTGCAGCACGGAAGAGCATACATAATTATTTGGCAATTTGTCTTCGAATTATTTACAACAAAACAAGTACAAACAAGCAGGATAGATAATAAGTATATATATCTTTAAACCATACTTGACCTGCAAACTACTTTTTTTATTTTTTCCAATTTGAGTTTATTGAATTTGAATGTTGATGCTACAGAAAATCCCTTTCATTGGCGGGCCTCCGCTTTTATTTTCATTCATTTTTCCCAGATTAAAAAAAAAAAAAAAAAAAAAAAAAAAGACTCCCGGCGATCTTTTACCGGGCGGGCTGGGCAGAAGTTGATCCGGTACTAGCAGAACCAGATCGTTATTTCATTAATGGTCAAGGGAATAATGCAGTTCAGTCTTCTCTTCTTTTTATTCTTTTTCTTTCAGGGGTGTAAAGATCAGGGCAAGAAGCTAGACACCGCAAGGTAGTATTTTGACTCGGTTTTTGATTAGTTTATTGTAACAAAACATTCCCGCAGGAAAAATGGTAAATTCATTTAGATTCTTTGAAGCATAGGTATGGCAACTTGAACCCTATACTTATACATGGATCGTATTGCGGGTAGTGTAATTCATTTAAGATATTTAAGATCATATAAACAATAGGTACTTTCACTACCCCATTGCTTACTAACATAATTCTAATAAACATAAACGTGGCCGCCCCGCAGCAACGCGCGGGCAAACCCGCTCGTGGTCTTTGATTAATCATTTTCACTATAAAAATATTCTTACTAGTAATTGGTAGTGCCGATTTGTCCATGCCACAATATTTGTATCACATTTTATATGGCATTTCAATAGTGTGAACTTTTGAGAATATTTATATCCCATTTTGCAACATCAAAATTCTAAAAGAATTAGCATAAAAATTTAAAAAGTGTTGTCATGAATAGTGTGAACTTTTGAGAATATTTATATCCCATTTTGCAACATCAAAATTTTAAAAGAATTAGCATAAAAATTTAAAAAGTGTTGTCATGTTAACTCAATGTATTAATTGCGTTTTGGTGAACTCGTCTAACCGGTTCAATTTTTCATTTTACTAAATACGCACGATGAACATATTTGATGCTAATAACTTTTTTGTAATAAATATCTTTGACTAAAACATAAATGCACACTATTTGGTGCATACCCTTTATTCCTCTAGCATAATTCGCGATCCGCCAATGCAAATACATGTAGTTTGTTTTTGTGCGATTGATGGAGTTTGTAGATATTTGGTTCTTTGTTTTCATGTCAGATATGCAACTAACATATGAGAGGATGTATACGTATAAATCTATATGATGGGTGGGAGTGTTTCATCTTTAATTTATGGACACCTGGGTAGGGATGTAGTGATAAAAAAATTAAAATAAAAAAGATAAGAAATAACTATTAACCACATATTTGAGATGCATCACTATTCATTTAGATGCATCCCAATTAGTTTCGAAAATGATCTTGAAAATAAAAATGATGCAAAGTAGTACTAGCATCACATTTGACGTGCATATGACGTAAAATACATAGGATCCGCCTAACTTGATGAAATACATCATTATATGTATAAGTATCTAAATGATAAGCTAGAAAATATATTATTGTGCATCTAAAATATTAATGATGCATCTAATTAAAGTCGATGCATCTCTAATGTGTGGTTATAGTTATTTCTCTTCCTTCTCATTTTAAGGTTTTTTCTCATTTGATCCTAAGTTATGAACACCTTAGCTAAAGGTTGGTCCTCACGGCTGGCCCTAGTACTGGGCGAGCAGAGCGACCGCCCAAGACATCAAAATCCGGAGGGGCATAGATTTTTTTAACAGCATAGGGTGTGCCAATAGGCGTGAATCGGCGTTGTTGAGACGAGAGAAAGGGGTGCGCCTAGAAATGAAGGTGGGTATCAATTTTATAAGAGCATTTTTTTAATGGATGTTTGTTGGGTCAGTCAGTACCCAAGAGTCCTTAAAACAGGATTTGGACACAAATTAACTAAGTGATTAATCAACCTCAAGTCACTGAGTGAACAGTCACTCAGTGAGTCATCTTCAGAATGCTTAAGACGAATTCAAGAAGAAGAATTCACCTCTCAGGAAGGCGGTACTCCCTGAGTAGGACTTAAGCCAAAGAAGAAGATGATGGGTTCAGTGAGTGTTGGACAAGAACTCACTGAACCCCAGCCTCCTCAACAACAATAAGTGATTGAAGACTGAAGAATGAAGACGAAGACTGAAGAACCTGAAGCCTGAAAGAAAGGCAGGATTAGGCGGGAAGTGTTTGAGAAGATAAGAAGAACTCTTATCTTGCCAGAAACAAACCTTCCCTAAAAATGGCTTAAAGTCAAGGAGTGTCAGACCAACCACTCCTAAAGACTTTATAGCCCATTCCTATTGGTTCTTGGAAATGACAATTACTGTTGTAGTTGTCAGACACGCTTTGTTATTCTCTTTGTATTTTAATCTGTGGTACTCTTTTATACTTGTGTATAAATAGGAACTGTTAGGAGAAAAGTGAGTTACGTTTTGTGCACTAAAAGCTTAGACTTTCACAACACCACTTTTCTCCTACAATGAGTAACTGCATCCCTGAGATAGCTCAGTGGGTCTATATTGTTACCACTCAAGAAGATCTTGAGTTTAGATAGGAGACACACCATACCTTGTCTATTCAATCCCAAGTGTTTGTTCCGCAAAACACTTGGGTAATAGATTCTTTGATTCATTTCTAATAAGAATTTAAACGTTGAAAAACTTATGTTTTTATATTTACGTTTCACTTATCTGTTAGAATTAATCAATACGTTAATCTCAGTCATAAACACAATCAGACTAACTTTGTAGTTATATCTAAGAGTGTAAAGGGAGCAACAAGTGGTATCAGAGCCTCTGGTTTATAAAATCTTTTCAAACTAAGAGTGCTCAAGGTTTTTAAAACTAAGATCCTACTATGACTGATATTAATGTACCCCAGCTCGTCGATAAAAAGGGTGGCAGCTATTCTGCTGTTGCTCCCAGACTCGAAGCTGGAAAATTTAGCAAGTGGAAAAAGCGAATGCTTTGCTACTTGACTGATATGGAACCATACTACATCACTTGTATCAGGGATGGCCCATTTGTCCCTAAGACTGCTGAGGGGCTAAACAAGCCTGAAGCTCAGTGGACTATTGATGAGAGAAGGGTGGTCAATCAAGACCAACGCCTTAAAAGCATACTTATATCTTGTCTTCCTGACGATATAATGGAATCAGTCATTAACTGTACTACAGCCACGCAAACTTGGGTTGACTTGATTAATAGCTTTGAAGGTCCCTCAGATACCAAGGAAAACAGGATCATGGACCTGAAACTTGAGTACAATACTTTCAGAGCAAAGGACTCTGAAAGTCTCTCTCAGATATATACTAGATACAAGACCTTGATAAATGAACTGTCAAATGATGGTGTAGTTTTGTCTAAGCATGAGACAAATATTGGCTTTGTCAACAGTCTCCCTGAGAAGTGGCTAAACTTCTCACAAGGCCTCAGGAATGCTAATCACATTCAGACTCTTGAGCTCCCTGAGATCTATGGGAAGTTTGTCTATGAAGACAACTTAATCTCTAGGAGATACCCAGACTCTAAAGCTCTTGAGACCAAAAAGGCCTTGACCTCCTCACCCATATCAACTGCCTTTTATTCTAATGGTGTTGTACAGGATTTTCAAGAGGATTCTGAAGATGAGATTGATGAAAGAACTGGTGATGAGTACCTAAGTGACTTAAACTTGGAATTCCAAGAAAGGGCACTCCTTGCCAATTCAAAACGTTTTATCAAAAGAAATCAGTCAAACTTTTCAAAAGCCAAAGCAAATGAAACCACTGAGTGTTTCAAATGTGGTAAAAAGGGCCACTTTGCTAGAGACTGTTATTCAAAAACCATCTCAGAACCTGATGCGCGTGATGTGTCGTTGCGGTTTAGCAGTTTTAATGCCTACTCAAGTTTTAAATTTATATTTAGCCGACTTATCAATAACACACACACTTAACGAGCAGTGTACCCGGTCAGTATGAAGATAATGGTAAGTAGAGTGTCGATCACTAAGAGTGGAACGTATAATCTCGTTAATCTAATCAGTATTTTAATATCCTAACGCAAGGGGTTTCAGCCTGAGAGACTGGCACAGTTTTGTTTGCAATTAAATAATAAAATAAACATATAGGCACGAATCAGCAAGTAGCACACACGTACACAGATAGATACTTGAGACAATAAGAGGGCTGTCCTTATGATTAAGTAGTTTGTCACTTGTTTTATTGATAGCTTTATATGAAGTGTATGTAATTAACCCTTTCTCGTTGGTCCTATTCTCATCGGCGAGTAAACCCTTAATGACGACTTATGTCTAAAAGTTATTCCTAAGTGATCAATTTAGAAACAACCGTGGGAGCCACACCTTGTCCCGCAGTCGGGTGCCCGCAAGCCACTAATAAACACAGAGGTGGTCAATGCACTAATAAGTAGTAACCAAAGACATCAACATATAAACTTTAATTGATGGGAAAGCAAGTATTAAAGGGAGTGCAATCTTTCCGTTGTCACATTACACAAGCCACCAATCCTGATGAATTAAAGTTTGCTAAAACAATAAAACAAAACTACTTAATGAATTAAATACATGCAGCACCTTCTTACAGCTCTTGTATCTTTGATTTGGGTGTGTCTTGTGCTGCCTCTTGACTGAATTCGTCCTTCTCTTCTGTTGTCCGAACTTCGGTTAGGGTTTCGAACTCTTTTTGAAACTCTGGTCTACGGGGTATTTATAGTTTGTGTCTGAGGGAAGATGCGGCGCATCTACTTAAGTAGATGCGGCGTATCTACGTAACTTCGCGTGGGGTCCAAGATTATAATATTCAGGAATATTCGTACACCGCCAGAAGATGCGGCGTAACTCTTTATTAGATGCGGCGCATGTCCTCTTGTATCTTGGATCGTATCTGGTGATATCTTGATAGAGATGCGGCGCATGTTGATAGTGAGATGCGGCGCATCTGGAGCAGATTAGTCTTGATCTTCTTCATTTCAGTAGACTCTTCACTTTATGCACGTTTTGCTCCATTATTAGTCCAAAATCGCCAAGTTTCACCAAATGCTTGTTTTTACCTGAGAATTACAAAAGTAAACGATTAAGTATCAATCCTCATACATAATATAGTAAAACAAGTCAAATTAATAGGATAAATGATAGTAATAAAATGTACTTATTTGAGTTCATCAAATATCCCCCCACTTGAACTTTACTTGTCCCCAAGTAAACCTTAGATTAAATCTCATGAAAATGTATCCTAAAAGAAGTTAGGATTTATTTTTATATTTAAGCATGTATTCGTTTATTTCGTAATCACACAACTAAACACTTAACGAATTAGAAGTAAAATAAAATAAGTCGATAAAAGCAAATCTAATCGTTTAACTGTCCAGTCGCGACGAATATTCTATCATAAGCTTGGCAAGTATACACATCTCCACCACTAAAGCTAAGGAATAACAAGTCTAAAGCGGTAAAAAGGGTTTTTAGGCTTAAGGGTTAATTATTCTTATTTACACTATCGATCTCAAATTCCAGAAAAGGCGACAAAATCACAAATACATGATCGAATCCACGAACACGATACTTGCAATTGCTCAAATCCTTAACTCGAATAGGCTAAAGATAGGTCCAAACTTCACCAATAATAATATATCAAAAAGGGCGACAAAATCATAAATACATAGCCGAATCCACGACTACGATACTTAAGATTGCTCAAATCCCTAATCTCAATAAATCAAAGGTTTGGTTGGATAAAGAATAATATAGGGTATGGATAATATTTGGGATATAAATTGGTGTAAAAATAAAAATAAACAAAACAAATAAATTAAAATCCTAAGTGTGGTTAATCACTATCCCAACCATCCCATGAATAAGACTCATATCATTGAATAACTCACGCTTTAACACTTGAAACACACGCTTTAGGTAGACACGAATTATACTCAACAAAATCTTAATCAAAGAATAATCCTTAATTGGCATTCCCATAACTGCCAATTCCCATTCAATCCATAGATATAGTACAACAAATAGTGGTGATATCGACCACTTACATAACTTTACATCGTTGGTTATAACAAACTTCCAACACCTTTTTTTCTTTCTTTTCTTTTCTCATTTTTTCGATTTTTTTTTTTTTTTTTTTTTTTTTTTTTTTTTTTTTTTTTTTTTTTTTTTTTTAATAACATAAAGATAGATGTGTAAAATTTCACCACATCACTACAACTTTCTTTCCGGATAATTTTTTCGTACATTTCATAACTTCAGAAAAAATGGTAAATAGTGAAAGTAGTAAACACACGAAAAATAAACTCCAAAATATACAATATTTACTTTCACTCCAATTGCATTGTGCAATTTCCCGACCTAACCATAGATAATGAATTACGCACGCGAACACAGGTAATGTAAGGAAACACACTCTGCCTATAGCAATTAACCAACCACGGATCTTAATCTACAGGGTAGGCTAAGGTGTAAGGGTGTAACGAAACATTTTAAACATAGGTGTAAGAAACGAAAGGAATGGCTCTGAGTGTTTTTCTAGGGGTATCTTACTCTAAAAGTGAGAGTAACAAAAGGGTTTATACGGGGGTTAACTAACCAGTGTAGTTAGCTAATAACACATAACATATAAAGGCTTTTTGGGTGTAATCCTAGAATTTTACCAAGTTAGACAAGTCATTCCAATTAAATAAATAATACTCATTATGGTGGTCTCGAATAGTATACAAGCCAAGTTCTAAAGTTTACAAGTCACCGGCACACTCATAGATTTGTGAATTTTGGAAAATCACAATTTTTGAAAATAATGTCATGTGTGCAGTTATGCAACTTAGATCTTAAACAAAAACATGCTAAAAATTTTTAAGTTTGATATATTAAGCACATTTTAAGCATAATTTTTGAAAAAGTTTAGGACAAGTAAGTGTTAAGTGTTCTAATTCTCCTATCCCCCCACTTAAGTTAAACAACGTCCTCGTTGTTTGTATAAAAGGTTAAAAACTGGAAATAAAAGAATTAGAACGGAAAAACTCCCCTGAGATTTGCTCGGTATGATCCTCCATTAGTATATGAGCAAAAATCATCTTTCTTGTGGATTAGAACGTTAAAGCTTCATGCTTGATGTATCCACAGGAAATTCAGGAAACTATAATACCACCAACACTTTAAAACACACCTAAGATAAGAAAGGTTCAACTTGCATAATACATTAGTAGTTAGAAAAAAATAAAACTTAAAAATTAAAACTGAAAATCATCAGGTCAGTCGATGCGCCGTATCCTATTGAAGAAGATACGCCGTATCGAGCCTGGAATAAATACGGATCAGAATAAAGATGCGCCGCATCCTTAACCAGGGATGCGCCGCATTAAAATAAACTGATAAAAGTTTTAAAGTCGAAAATAAAAATGCAGAAAAATAAAATAAGATATGACCATTGCAGAGGATGCGTCGCATCTCAGGACTGAGATGCGCCGTATCTTCGTGCGGCCTGGACTGACTCGACACAGAAAACAGAATAATAAAAGATAAATCCGGGTTGTCTCCCGGTCAGCACTTGTCTTTATTCCAGAGTCTTCAAGTTAGACTCACGTTCAGCTCTTTAATTTCGATCATTGATTCCTACATGGCCACGTAGGATCCATTTAGCAACCGAATCGTCTCGTATATATTCAGGTCCCAAATTCAAAACTCCTTTGTAGAATCCTTCCTTCAATTGATATGGGTACTCAATCCCTCTCTTATTGTCATCATCACTAACAAAAAGGAATGGAGAAAATTTGTAGCAAATCCTACTAGTAGCATATTTAAATCCAGGGTGAGTACGGGGCATCATATAAGTGATAATGTCACTTCCACATTGGAAGGTGATCTTTCCTTCAAATCGTTTTGCATTAATAGTGATCTCTCTACAAAATGGTTTTCCAACAATTACTTCACCCATATTGCTGTCACAATAGGCATTCATGTCCTCAATAACTACGAATTCAGTAACAATAGTGAAGCGTCCAACGAAGATCGGGACATTAATGAAGGCTCCAACTACATTCTTTCCTTTATACTCCTTTTTATTTCTCATAATAGAATTGTAAAAGCTTCTTGACATGACATTGATCGATAAAATAGGAAAGAAATTGGCGTCAATACACTTGAACCCAATCATGCATGGGAATTGTAGATTGTAAGCACAATTGGTGTTGATCCTTTCACCGTAATCCCAAGAACCATCATATCCCTCAAATTCATCGTAGTTTCTAGTAGTAATAACGTTGACTCTTGGATTATCCACAATTTCTCCTTCTTCTAACTCAGATTCCGCATCATCCATGAATAGGTCATTAGATTCTAATGGTCTATTAAGGTCATCAAGTTCAATGTAGTCCCCATTGTAAGGTTCTGGTGATTTTCCATGTACTAATACATCGTTCATAAAATTGTCTTCGAACTCGATTAGTTCTCCGAATCCCTCCATTATCCTTCTGAAATAATTACAAAAGCATCAGTAGGATCTGTCCGCTAGAAGAGAAATTAATGAATATTGAAACGGATATATGAATACAAGTAACTGATATCTAGAGACGATGCGCCGTATCCAAAAAGTTGGATACGCCGTATCTTATGATCGTTAAAATTAAATCAGACTTTATCCAGAAAATAGATACGCCGCTTAGAATTTATGAATGCGCCGTATCGGATTGGTTAATCAAAAATCAGTTTATCTAATTAAAATTAAATGCGTCGTATTAACGAAAGTTAATGCGCCGTATTTTCGTTACGTTTAAAAATAAAAGATTTTTGATTCAGTAAGATGCGCCGTATCGACGGAAATCGATACGCCGTATTTGTTTAATAATTCGCAAACTGTTTTTAATTAAAATAATAGATACGCCGTATCTGCGAAAGCAGATGCGTCGTATGGCGTTAACGTTTAGAAAAGTTTTTATCAAAAACAGATACGCCGTATCTTCAAAAGAAGATGCGTCGTATTATTTTATCGCTTAGAAAAATTTTCTTGTTAAAAACAGATACGCCGTATCTTGGGGAAAAGATGCGTCGTATCGAATTAATTAAACGCGTTGTATATATAAAAAAAATTAAACGCAATACGCCGTATCTGAGAGATCAGATGCGCCGTATCGTTTGATTTAGCACAGTACAACGATAGCAGAACAGAAAAATACGAAAAATAAAAACAAAAAATTAAACACACAAACAAAAATAAAACACACAAAAATAAAAACAAAAGCAAACAAATAATACAACAAATATGCAAAATAGTACAATGATGCAATTAATCTAATAAAAAGAAAAATAACCTAATTAAAATACTAATCAAATTAACAGAAAATAACAATTCACTCCCCGGCAACGGCGCCAAAAACTTGATGCGCGTGATGTGTCGTTGCGGTTTAGCAGTTTTAATGCCTACTCAAGTTTTAAATTTATATTTAGCCGACTTATCAATAACACACACACTTAACGAGCAGTGTACCCGGTCAGTATGAAGATAATGGTAAGTAGAGTGTCGATCACTAAGAGTGGAACGTATAATCTCGTTAATCTAATCAGTATTTTAATATCCTAACGCAAGGGGGTTTCAGCCTGAGAGACTGGCACAGTTTTGTTTGCAATTAAATAATAAAATAAACATATAGGCACGAATCAGCAAGTAGCACACACGTACACAGATAGATACTTGAGACAATAAGAGGGCTGTCCTTATGATTAAGTAGTTTGTCACTTGTTTTATTGATAGCTTTATATGAAGTGTATGTAATTAACCCTTTCTCGTTGGTCCTATTCTCATCGGCGAGTAAACCCTTAATGACGACTTATGTCTAAAAGTTATTCCTAAGTGATCAATTTAGAAACAACCGTGGGAGCCACACCTTGTCCCGCAGTCGGGTGCCCGCAAGCCACTAATAAACACAGAGGTGGTCAATGCACTAATAAGTAGTAACCAAAGACATCAACATATAAACTTTAATTGATGGGAAAGCAAGTATTAAAGGGAGTGCAATCTTTCCGTTGTCACATTACACAAGCCACCAATCCTGATGAATTAAAGTTTGCTAAAACAATAAAACAAAACTACTTAATGAATTAAATACATGCAGCACCTTCTTACAGCTCTTGTATCTTTGATTTGGGTGTGTCTTGTGCTGCCTCTTGACTGAATTCGTCCTTCTCTTCTGTTGTCCGAACTTTGGTTAGGGTTTCGAACTCTTTTTGAAACTCTGGTCTACGGGGTATTTATAGTTTGTGTCTGAGGGAAGATGCGGCGCATCTACTTAAGTAGATGCGGCGTATCTACGTAACTTCGCGTGGGGTCCAAGATTATAATATTCAGGAATATTCGTACACCGCCAGAAGATGCGGCGTAACTCTTTATTAGATGCGGCGCATGTCCTCTTGTATCTTGGATCGTATCTGGTGATATCTTGATAGAGATGCGGCGTATGTTGATAGTGAGATGCGGCGCATCTGGAGCAGATTAGTCTTGATCTTCTTCATTTCAGTAGACTCTTCACTTTATGCACGTTTTGCTCCATTATTAGTCCAAAATCGCCAAGTTTCACCAAATGCTTGTTTTTACCTGAGAATTACAAAAGTAAACGATTAAGTATCAATCCTCATACATAATATAGTAAAACAAGTCAAATTAATAGGATAAATGATAGTAATAAAATGTACTTATTTGAGTTCATCAGAACCCTCTTATAAATTTTCTGGAAACAGTTCCTCAGGAACTACCAAGTTTCAACCTAGAATGCTTCAGTCGACCCAACATTTTCAAAACAATAATGTTCAAAAGGGTCAAAAAGACTTTGAGGCCAAATATAGGAAGGCTAAGGCTAAACTTGCTCTCCTTGAAACTAATCCCTCAATGTCTCAGGCTGCTCAAATTTCCAAACCTGTTCAGACAAAGAACAAGGTTCTTGTAGCTGAAGCCTATGACTGGGATGAAGAAGAGGTCTCCTCAGAAGATGAGGAAATTAGAATCAGTGCACTGATGGCACTTTCTGATGGTGATCAGCTGGCTGTTGGAAAAAGCCATGCAAGGGATGGAGAATGGGTCAACATAACCATGAAAAAGGTAAATATTTTACTTTCGAAGGATGATAATTCTGATTGGCAGTCTTATATGAACTACATTAGTGTAGATCTTAAGTTTGTAGAAGCTCAAAGGCTTAACTTGCTTTCAAAATATAACAATCTTGTGTTAGAATTGAATAAGTGTAGAGATGAATTGCTTGTACTTAAACAAGCCAAGTTGGAAAATATTACACTACAAATTCAGAACACTAAGATCTTGAAACAAAATCAAGCCCTTCAAAATGAACTTAACAAAGAAAAGGCTGTCATTCATGGCTGGACCAAAAAGAACCCCAAGGTTTTTGACAATGTGAGTCTAATTCCTAAAGAAAATAAGGAAATTATAGGAGCTGACTAACTCACTGAAACCACCAGTGAGAGTCACAGTGAAAAAGCTTTCATTCCAGCTGGCATATCTTTTGAGCAAGAAATGCAACCCAAGTCAAATGACTCGATTGTCAGGGACAACCCAGTCAGTATGTTACCAAACTTTGAGACTGGGAAAATCTTGCTTCCTGAAAGTCAGGCTCTGAAAAATATGCTTGGACTCACTGACCAACCCAATTGTACTGAGTTAGTCAATGAGTCTGAATCAGAATCAATTGAACCACTCCCATCTCTGAAGTCCTTCAGGGAGCTACACCATACTCAGACCTCACACCATTGGTCTACTCTCAGCATTCTCCAAAGGAGAAGCCTGAAGTGGAAATACCCATCCTGAAAAGGCAAACCCCTGAAGTCTCAGTTCATACTGATGACTCATCAACTTCAGTCCCTTCCGAAGTAAAAACAGAAAGCCCTGATTCAAAAATTGATAAGTTGGCTGAGCTTGTTAGGAAGCTAAGTGAGAAGATTGAATCTTCTGAGAAGCCTTCTCAATCCAAGATGAAGGAACCCAAATCAGCTTCCTCAAGCTCCAAACCAAAACCCTCCAAACCCCTGAAAAAGTGTGAGCTGTGTCACTATACCAATCATTTCACTAATGATTGTTATAGAATCCTTTACTGCATGATATGTGATTTGTCAATTATAGTATAGATTTTCTTCCATGGAATTACAAAGGAAATATGTAAAACCCGAGTCGTTGTCCCGACGAAGGATGAATGGAATATGTGATATCGGGTTCGTGAAACTTGTTGTGAATGGATAAAAGAGTGAGATATTTGTTTTTTAAACTAAAGAAATGAAATATTAACTAAGGCAAGGGAAAATACTAAACTAAAGCTCATGTATCCTAAAATGTAAGGGAAACTTAAAAACGCGTAAAACCCGGGCTAATCCCGAGCTTTAAAAGTGGAATCATGAAATATTAACTCTACGGGTGCAAATATAATTTTCCTACCTCCTAAATGATAAAATAAAATTTTAGAAAAAAAAATCATATATTTTTGATTAATATTTAATTTAATATGATTTAAAAACTAATTAAATTATTGAAAATACTAAAACTGTTTAGAAAAATATGAAAATTTTACTGAAATCACTTTATGATATGACCATCTTAGGAAAAATACTAAAAAGGTCCCAGCTTATTTAAATAAGCTGGGAATAAGCTAAATAATACGGATAAGCAAAAATGAAAAACTGAGTTAAGTAAATTAAGCATGCAAACTAAATCAGGACAAGTCCCAAGGGCGGAGTGGTAAGTGTGTGTGTTTGTGAGTCCAGAGACCAGGGTTCGAACCCTGCACTTTGCTTTATTTTTTAAACTATTTTATTATTTTTTTTTCTTTTTAAAACTGGAAAAGCTAATGAGAATAAGCAATTTTTGTAAAAACAAACTTTTTGGAAAAACTTAAATAAGTTGGAATTAAGCTAATGGCAGATCAGTGGGCTACAAGGCTAAAAAAGGAAAAAGCAAATAAGCATTCTAACTAAAAAGCTACTAACTAGGAAGCTGATAAGCTTTTAAAAGCTAAAGTTTAACTTGAAATAAGCTACATTATCTAAAAGAAAACCCAAATAAGCCATGATTAACTAGAAAACTAAACAAATAAGCACAAATTAAAGCTTATAAGAAGGGAACAGTGGGGTAGTAAACTAAAGCTAAAGGCAAAGAGCTTATAAGCTAACACTAAGCTAAACAAGGACTGAAAAGGGCTGAATTAAGCTAACATTAAGCTAATAGAACTATGATAATCAAGACAAGTTAAAAAGTTGGGCAAATAGGCACTGAACAAGAAGATAAAAAAGGAAAGAAGAAGCAATAGGCTGCTGATGTGCAGGGCATTATGCAGCCTACTGAGGTGATAATTAGCTACTCAAAAGCTATTCAAAAGTTGACCTAAGAATTCAAAAAAAACATGGGAACAAGTGCAACAGCTACCAAGGACCATTCATATCAAATTACAGCTTATTAGGACCTATATTGAGCACTTTAAAATTGGAAAACACAAGCTATTTTTTTTTGGAAAAAGCCTACTGATGCAGTTCTAAGAATGTGTTCTGAGGCACTATTTGAGCTGTTAAAAAGCTGATGAAAAGCTATTTCTAAAAATCTAAAAAAATTATGAATAACTAGGAGAGCAGTAGAATATTTAAAGTGCAAATATTTAGCTTATAACAACTTGTAGTGAGCAAATTAAAATTTAACAAATAAGGGCTGAAAATAAAACTAAAAACTGGAACTTTAATAAAAACATAAGTAAATTACAATTACAATACTGAAAAACTTAAATAACAAAAAGCTTAAAAACATTACCTAAAAAAAATAAGCTAAATCCTACCCTCCTTACTACTGTTACAATACTTGACTATTTATACTACTTTAATCTAGGGTTTTTCTCTCTGGGTCTTTGTGCTTTCTCTGTGTGGGGAATTCCCAGCTTCTTGTGCTACAATTCCAACCCTTGGATTTGCTTGGTGCCCACTCCTATGATTTTGAGCCGTTTGATCCTTTCTTGCCCTAGGATTGCTGAGGTGGAGGGGGGAGCACAACCATGTGATGGTTTTTGGACTGTGGTGTGAGGTGGAAAAGATGAAAGGGACATGGGGAGGGGGTTAGGGTTAATGGCGGGAAGAATGGATTAAAGAAGATAAACAGTAGTTAGCCAAGGTGTTTGATTATTCTCATCTGTGTTGACCGGATGTTAGTTATAAAAGGGGATAGGGTTTTGGGCTTTAGTTGGGCTGAGAAAGGGTTTTTGGTTTTAACTGGGTTGTTCATTGTTTTTGGATCCGGCTGTGCTTTTAGGATTAGGATAGGTTAGGTTTTAGTTAAGGACCAATGATGTAAAATTACAAATTTCAGGGACTAATGCTGCCATATTTGCAAAGTTAATCCAAGGGACCAATTTTGTCAATCTGAAATAATCTAAGGGCCGTTTTGGGATTTTTGAGCTTGAATAAAATCTGCATGAAGAATATATTTCCCGGCTTCGGCTTTTTGAGCTCTTTTCCATTCCAAGCTCGGTTTTGTCCGTATTTGCCCCGTTTTCAATCCTTTTGTACCTGAAACACATAAAACACAATCCAAGGATATTTGTAACAATATTGGGTCTATTTGGGTGTTTTTAGTCATTTTTGTGGGGTTTTTCGGGTGTAAAATGATGAGTAAAAGGCCACTCATCAATCCCCCCCACTAATCAATTGCTAGTCCCTAGCAATCCGATCATATAAAGTAATGAAAGGATCAAAAGATTATCAAGGTTACCAAAAATATCCCGTTTTAACTGGTGTGAAAGAACATCTGCACAAATATGTAGAAGAACCAGGACCCAAGGTGATATTTGCTGATAATTCATCATGTCTCACAGAAGGTTATGGTTCAGTAAACTGCAGTGGTATAGTCTTTACTAGAATAGCTTATGTCAATGGTCTGAAGTACAATTTGATCAGTGTCAGTCAACTGTGTGATGCAAAGTACATAGTTCAGTTTGATGATAAGCAAGGGACCATCTTCAATGCAAATAAGGAAGTTGTCCTTGTTGTACCAAGAAGACAAGATGTTTATGTGCTAGACATGTCCAGTCTAACTCAGAATGGAACTTGTCTCTTTGCTCAGGCCACTGAAACCCTCAACTGGCTTTGGCATAAGAGACTCTCCCACCTGAACTTCAAAAACATAAACAATCTTGTAAAACAAAACAAGGTCCTTGGCTTACCATCACTTGTGTTTTCAAAGGATAAACCATGCTCTGCCTGTGAAAAGGGTAAACATCATAGAACATCCTTTAAAACCAAATCAAACTTTTCCATCAGGAACTGCCTTCATCTTCTCCATATGGATCTATTTGGGCCTATCAGTCCTAGATCCATTAACCATGAGAAGTATACTCTGGTCATTGTGGGTGAATACTCAAGATACACTTGGGTTTACTTCCTGATCAAAAAGAGTCAGGCTGCTGAAACAATCATGTCTTTTGTTAGGAACATTGAAAATCAAAATAACATTAAAGTCAAACAGATTAGGACTGACAATGGAACAGAGTTCAAAAACTATGAACTTGAATGTTTCTGTGATGAGAGAGGAATTTCCCAAAAAATTTCCTCTCCTTATACACCTGAACAAAATGGTGTTGCTGAAAGGAAGAATAGAACACTCATTGAAGCTGCCAGGACAATGCTAAATGGATCAGTCCTTTCCAAACACTTTTGGACTGATGCAGTCAAAACTGCCTGTTATACACAAAACAGATCGATCATTGTCAAGAGACATAGCAAAACCCCTTATGAGTTATTCAATGGAAGGATCCCTGACATCAGCTACCTTCATGTCTTTGGGTGTCCTGTGTTTATTCATAATCACAAGGATCACTTAGGGAAATTTGATGCCAAAGCTGATGATGGATACTTCCTAGGATACTCACTTGTCTCAAAGGCCTTCAGGGTATTCAACACTAGGAGACAACAAACTGAGGAAACATTCCATGTTACCTTTGATGAGAGCACTGAAGCAATCAGGTTCTCAAATGCCTCAGTGGAAGAGATAGGAATTGATGATTCATCAAGGTATCCTCCTGATGAATACCATCCTGAGAACAATCCTTCCACTCAGTATTAAGCAAATGCTGATATCTCCTACAACATTATCCCTCATAACCTTCCTTACCCAACCATCACTGAGTTTGTTGAAGCAAGTACTGATGCAATCAATCAGTATGTACAAAGTGCTCAGGAACCAAACAATCTCAGTGATCAGTCAGACACTCAAGATCATAAAGATCATCAAGTGTCTACACCTGAACCTACCCCTCCAACCAATCAGGCCTCCATAAGTTCTAATCAGTATCCAAGACCTCAGGACAGTTGGACTAGGTCACAAGATATAGAACTTGTCAATATAATTGGAGAGCCTACTGAAGGCATGCTCACCAGAAGCATGGCTGCTAGTCTAAGAGCAGCCTCAGCCAATGAATGCCTATTTGTGGACTTCATCTCCACAATTGAACCCAAGAGTGTCAAAGAAGCACTTACACATTCAAGCTGGGTTCAGGCCATGCATGATGAACTGGAACAATTTGACAAAAACAAGGTAATGACCTTGGTCAAATGTCCTGAAAGTCTTTCAGTCATTGGCATGAAATGGGTGTTCAAATATAAATCTGATGAAAATGGCATAGTCATTAAAAACAAGGCCAGACTTGTAGCCAAAGGCTATAATCAACAAGAAGGCATTGACTATGAAGAAACATTTGCGCCAGTGGCAAGGATGGAAGCCATCAGGATCTTCCTTGTATTTGCAACCTACATGAACTTCAAGGTGTACCAAATGGATGTAAAAAGTGCATTCCTAAATGGCTCACTGAAAGAAGAAGTTTATGTTTAATAACCTCCTGGATTTGAAAGCAATGAGTTTCCTGACTATGTCTGCAAGCTTAACAAAGCCCTTTATGGACAGAAGTAAGCTCCCAGGGCACGGTTTGAAACTCTCTCAGCCTTCCTGATCCAAAACAAATCTGTCAGAGGCAAGATAGACAACACATTGTTTATTTACAAGACAAATAATGATGTCATACTTGTACAAGTATATGTTGATGACATCATCTTTGGCTCAACAAGTTATAAACTTTGCAAATAGTTTGAAAAACTAATGGCAAAGAAATTTGAAATGAGCATGATGGGAGAACTGACTTACTTCCTTGGACTGCAAATCAAGCAGACTGGTAAAGGAACCTCTATCAGTCAAGAGAAGTATGTCAGAAGCCTACTGAAGAAGTATGAGCTCAGTGACTGTGCCTCAGTCAAAACTCCCATGGTTCCACCAAACAACCTTGGTCCTGACCTCACTGGAAAACCAGTGAATCAAACTCTTTTCAGAAGAATGATTGGATCACTGATGTATCTACTTGCATCAAGGCCTGACATCCAATTCTCAGTTTGTCTGTGTGCCAGATATCAATCTGACCCAAAAGAATCACATCTCACAACTGCAAAAAGGATACTCAGGTACCTGAAAGGTACTCCAAATCTTGGATTATACTATCCAAAATGTTCAGGCTTTGATCTCACAGGATACTCAGACTCTGACTATGCTGGATGCAACATGGATAGAAAAAGCACCTCAGGCTCCTGCCAAATCCTTGGTGGAAAATTAGTCTGTTGGAGTACTAAGAAGCAACAATCAGTTGCCATGTCCTCAGCTGAAGCTGAATATATTGCAGCAGCAAGTTGTTGTGCAAATGTACTCTAGATGAAAAGTCAACTCAATGACTATGGAATCCAGTATAAGATGGTTCCCATCTTTTGTGATAACACAAGTGCAATTGTCATCTCAAACAACCCTGTTCTTCATCAGAGAACAAAACACATTGATATTAGATATCACTTCATCAGGGACCATGTCATGAATGGTGACATTGAATTACACTTCATTCCTACTGAATATCAGCTAGCTGATATATTCACCAAACCATTGGATGAACCAACTTTCACTAGACTGAAAGCTGAATTGGGAATGTTGGATATAGAGAATCAGTCCACTGATTGAATCCATCCAACTAAGTGTAAATTCTGAAAACCTAGGTCCCTTACTCAATGTGTCCCTTAGTGAAGAAGATCACTGAACCTCCTTCCCTGATCCCTTGAACCTCAGGAACTAAACCTAAGTCCCTGAACCCCTCTCTGAATGAAAAGTCATTCAGGGCCCTCAACGATGACATTCAATGCTAACTTAAATGCTCTAAGTATTTAGTTAGTAAATGTCCGAGGTTGGTAACTGAGTTCTTATTTAATATAAGAATATTTGTTCTTTTGCCTTTCTGTCATCTACCTCTGGGCCCCCACTTTCCCACTTGGCATTTAATGCCTCTCCAATCACATAACAGATATGTGATGACTCAACCCTGCAAATTACACTTTTTGCAGACGGCTCAACCGTTCACCCCGGCTGTTGCGCAAAACCTGGGTAGTGGAGATGTGGCATTAAATGCGGATCCCAAAACGTTTTATTCAAAATGGTTTCCAAAATTCTTTTTGATAAAATAAAAAACCGCCAAATGCCTAAAACACCCCTCCTCTTCACTTCCCTATAAATACCCCACACAAAATAAACACACACACGTTTTCTAGAAATCTTAAGCAAATTCTGCCTTTTTTCTCTCAAAAAAAAAAAACAAATTGTGTGTGTGTTCTTAGTCTTTAGAAACCCAGACCATTCTTCCAACCCAAACCTCCCAAAAAAAAATGGCTACCTCTAAGGCTATCACCTACGCCCTAAATGTGGAATTCCTCTTTGAGGGTGTGGACATGACCAAGAACAACGTGGTAGGAAACTTTGCCTATCCCCAAAAGTTTTGGGCGTACAAGAATGTAGTTAAATATCTTCAAAACTGCTTTCTTGCTACGGTGTTCACAAAGACCCCCTCAGTCATATACAATGACTATTTGAGGGAATTCTGGTGTACAGCAGTGGCAACTAGCCCTTATGACACCAAAGACTCAATAATCACTTTCTCAGTGATGAATGGGAGAAGGACCCTCTCCTTTGATTACCAAACCATCATTAAGGCCACAGGTCATGATTTCACTGAGAGTTTTGAGGCCAACCCTACTGACCAAGAAGTAAAGGGAGAGTTGCTCTTACTTGGGCCACATGACCCTAAACAACCTAATGTGGCCCTAGGAACCCTGTTGTCCAAAGCACCCATCATCAAGACCTGGTTCCACCCTGTCTGGAGGATCCTGGTGACTTTTGTCATTCAGGTCCTTGGAGGCAATAAATCCTCCACGGAGGAATTGAATTCATCATAACAATTGATGGTATTCAGTCTCCTGGAGGGTAAAAAAATTGACATCGGAGGAATAATCTTCCGTGACCTCGTAGCCAAGCTCTCAGGAAAATCTAGGCAAAGACACATGTCTTACCCTAGGTTCATTTCCTGTGTGCTTCAGGACTTACTTGGCTCTGAGTATATTAGGCCTGACGTTGAAGGATCTAAACCTGACGTCCTACACAAGGCCAATTATACAAGTGGCCTTACTGAGGTACAACCAGTCGCCCTGACCGACTACATGTTGGTAACCATTCAGGGTGCAAATGCTATCTCACCAGTACCTTATTGTAGGAAATAACCATCTTGATTGTGTGGATGATTCGGGTGGTATTGGTTCATGGAAGATTAGATCCATGGTAGATGAGTTAGTAAGATGAGATGAACTAGAGAGAGAGAGTTGGGAGAAAACTTGTATCAATTAGATTACGTGTGTGAAATTGTGACAAGAGGTCCAACCCTTCCCAAGTGTGGGAAGGGGTATTTATACTTCTACATATTTGTGCCCCTAGTGGGCTGTGGAGTGAGCTGACAGTGGGGAAAGCCCCGACCCACTCCACAAATATAAATACGACTAAGTTAATACTAATATTACTAATAATACTAAACGAATATATATAAGCCTACGAGCTATATAAATGCTAATTAGATACTCGGGGTGACCGAGCCTTCATCTGAATATTTATATTCCTAACAATCTCCCCCTAAGGGAGGTCACCCCGGAAATAATAATTTGACTTCTAGCATTTTGTCTTCTGAACGTGTCTTCATAGCTCGTAGTCTTTGATTCTTCAAAGTCTTGTATCTCTGTGCATCGTGCATCCAACAGTGAACTTTTGATGACTTTTCCTTTGTCTTGGATGATTTTGAGTATTCTTCGAAAATATCATCCAACATGTATCATCAAGCCATCTTTCAGTAGTATGTTTCCATGTGATGTGTAAATCTTTGAGCCGACATGCTCACACTATTTGGTGTCATGATCTTTAGCATCAGAGTTTGCAGAAGCCGTGTTGAAGGTCTTTTTGGTTGATCATGACTTTGTTGAGTTACAATGATGATGTAGTGTGAGCATGTGGTGCTGGATTGGCATCTTTTCTGTAATCTGCTACAACCGCAATCAGCTGCAACTTCAATCAGCTACAACCGCAAACAGCTGCAACAGCAATCAGCTACAATCGCCAGATGTTCCTGCATACGACAGTTAGCAATAAAACGTCCGGTACTTACAGGTTCGGACTTTGAGATTGTTAACAGCATAGTGTGAAAACTCTCTCTAATCCTTACCAAGACCGTTCCTAATCGAAAACCCACAGAGGGTTTTTTAAGATCGAACCGTAGCACATCAACGATTAGGTGAGTCGCTGGAGATCACTCCACGACTGTAGACCGTTAGAAACCGCCGTGACCACTAAGCGTAATCCACGAGGAATTACCGAAGTGACCTGCTTTCAGGGCTGCTTGATGTTGACCCTGGCAGGAATTTCCATTCAATCATTGAGAATTACATTAGTAAATTCCCTCATAAATGTTTTGGCAGATTGCTAAGATCTGCGTAGGACTCATAAGTTTACAACTGGTGTCCTTAATGTTGAACAACCAGTGCAGAAATAATTTGTGTCCCTATGAGATCTTATTATGCATCTCGTGGCTCTAGACTCGATAGTGCGTTTTGATTTAGTGAGCGGAGGCTGGAGAGAACTGCCACCTTTTCAATATCATCTAACTCGGAGTGAGAGAGACGATAGAAATGTATTGAATCTCCGTCCAATTGAAACAAGAATCCTTTGAGGGACCTTGAGTGGCTAGGGAGGGTTGTGCAGCGTATCACTGGGTCCATGATACTTTGTCTTCAATGCCAGCAATCAACTATGTGATTCTGACAGCAAATGTATTGACCCGGTTTCTGCCTAAGTTGTAAGGAGGGCTATTTCTTTTCACCCTTTATCTTTACAATTCTTTTTCATTCTTCAACCCCTTCAGTGCTTACCGAGACTTCATTACTAGTACCTTGTTGAGTTTGTTCCAGTACTAGCTCCATCTCAGTCGGCACTCTTCCCTTAATCACATTTTTCTCCTTTTTAATCATACCTAAGGACTTCTACACTAACTAGTGGATTGTCCCTGGGTAGATCCCTCTGGCTCTGGCTGGATCGTGGGAACTTGAGCCTAACCTAACCATCCTTATAACTTCATGCATTAATTAAAATGGTCGGTCTTTGGTGTACTTCCACGATTGCCATAAACCAAATCTTTGAAAAATCTCTCAAAGTGTTCATGATTCTGAAACACATTTTTGCAAACACTTGAGAGTTTTATATTTTTCAAATGCTCCCCCTCAACATGTGCTCGGTTGATTGTTTTATAAATTTGCACATGTTAGGTAGAGCTCGCACTTTTTGAATTGATCAACTTTCAGTGAACATGACCGATTCGAGACACGCTTACATCACAGGTTAGACCAGCTTGAAATTATTACCCGGCCTGGTCAAATCCACAGAAAGTTTCTCGAAACGGTACACTCTACTCAGACACATCCTTTTCGAGACACGCTTACATCACTGGTTAGACCAGCTTGAAATTATTACCCGGCCAGGATATGTCCTTTCGATTGATGACAGTTCAAGTTTCGTCAATTCATTGGTAAATTCTGAGTCACGATCTCATGCTATGCCAAATCCTTTTTGTCCATTCGCTCCCCCTCAATATGTGCATCGATATACGAAAGAGTTTAGCACATATGGGAGAGCCTAACGTTTAAGTCCAAAACATCACATTTTCATCAGGTTTCATATTTAAATCACATTCTCTCCCCCGATCAAAAATTTCAAACCTTTTGAGATTTGTGATCCCAATTGATTTAAATAAGTTAGAAAATGTGGGAGAAAATGTGTCCGATTTAATATATTATGATGATGAGAACATACTATGCTCCCCCTTAATCTAAGAGGGAGATTCACTGCTTATTTTGCACATTTGATTATTATGACACATATGAGTTTGACCTTTTTGCGCAGACGATATAATCACCCGCTTTTCTGAGTGAGTCAGTGGTCAACATCAATCATCCATCCACCAACAAATCTTCTCAAGTATTGTCGATCCCCTCTTGGCGAGATCCGAGTAAGTACTTCTTTGTTGAAATGATGGTGGTGGAGGTGAAGGTGTTGTTGTTGTTGTTGCCGATGTTGTTGTCGTGGTGAATTCTGAGCCAATCAATAGAATTTGAACGTCTGATTAAATGGTTAGAAAGGGAACTGGCACATTCATTTTGGCTATGGAATCTGCATAAGAATATCAACACAGATATACATGCATACAGATACATTATTCCTTAATAGCTACCCTTCAGCAGCTTGCCACATTATAATACCAAGTTCACCTTATAATCAAACCCCAATCAGGAACTACGTCAAACCACTATCTAGCATGAAGAGCAATTAGCAATCATGAACATGGCAATTCACACAGATTTCAATATTTAATTCAGGATCTTAGGAACATGATTCTAACATAATAGCAATCTACCTAAGCGAATCCTGAGAACATATGCACAATATCAACAACAATAAAGCAGCAGAGACAAACAACATTTGAAACTCATTCACTTAGTTCATACAAATGTCAGTGGAGCATTCAAGAACATCAAACACATCGGGTTTTCTAACTTCTTTCAGATTTTGAGTTTTAATGTATCTAGGGGATTAAATGAGGATTCCAAAGAGATACAAATGAACCTTCTAGTTATATGAAGCTAGGATACTACAAGCAAATTGCACATAATGTCCTAAACTTTCTAGCAACTAACACACTTGGTCATTTGATATATTTAAGCAATATCCTCTTCAACTAATACCCCATTAACTGCAAAACCTTTTCTAAGAGTCATGAATTAATCAAGAAACCCGTTTGATGATATAAAATTTGAATTCACTCTCCCCCTCAATCAATGACCCGTATTCTAGTTGAGCCTCAACTAAAATCAAGCTTAACCCCACAACTCATCAAACAAGAACTGTCATGAGGTTTTGTAGTCGTTGATTGAGTGACAAATTTTATGCATAATCCAAGTATAAACAAATTTCATACAACACATATTCACCAAGTGTCTCACAAATAATTTTCAGAAGAATCATAGAATGAAAACTATTTGTTATACTAAGAAGATTTCTCTTCTTTTACAAGAAATGATGCACTGAAACGTACATCAAATCAGGAAACATGGATATGAAGTAATCCATGCCCAGGTGAACATCACCCAGTTGGAGGAACAGCCGTCTTTTTGGCGACGTGCTTTCCCCAATATGAAGCGCGGGTTGCTATCTAAAGTAATAGCAAGCCATTTAAGACATGTTTTAACAACCCAATTTTAACTTCTGCTCGAGCTTCATTTAAAGACCCGTGCCATTATTGAATGACATTTCTAAGTCCGTAAATGTTATCGATAAACAGAAGACATGTCTAGGTGAAACTATTTTTGGTATTTTATAATTTTTTAATTTTTATGGTTTTTCTGGTTTTACGCTTCTCTATTTACAATTAGCAAGATTTCTATATATCTATTTACAAAAATGGTATAAGATATGAAAAAGAATGTAAGAAGCAAAATATATACAAGGATACGAACCAGAAACCATTACTCCTCAGCATTCTGAATCTTTTCCGCATTCATCACTTGACTTGCTGAAGAGCAATGTGAGCACTTTCAATCAGGGAATGATTCTGGCTTTTCACTCTCCCCTAATTAGTGCTCTCCCCCAATCTGACAACCTCTGACGAACACCCATAATAGGAAGAAGACTTTGGATGAACGCCCATAATATGAAGAAGTCTTTTGATAACCAAATGCATGCCGTCTTTAATCTTCTAACACTCCCGTCCTTGAGTGACGCCGTAAAAAACCTTATGAATCTTTTCGGTAGTTTAAGTTGAGCCTCAACTGAAATCTAGCTTAACCTCACAACTCATCAAACAAGAACTGTCATGAGATTAGGTTAACATCAAGTTGGACTTAACCTTAAACTACGGAACAACTTGAACCTAACTTAACTCCACAACTCATCAAACAAGAACTGTCATGGGATTAAGTTAAATATCAAGTTGTAAGAAAAGAACTCAACATGTTTTGACTGTGGAGAAGACTGTAGACTCGACCTTCTTCAAGATTGCCCAATGTGGAGGAACAGAATACCAATCATCTTTATCTCACCCAATGCCTTCCAGTAACCTTACATGTAACCCATCAGCCTGCAGCATACACATGAGATGATAACTCCCAACAGAGAATGTAGAATAGACTGACGACTCGACCTTCTTCAGTCTTAAGTATAACACCAAAGTAACAAGTTGAACCACTGATCATCTATAGTATGTATCCATCCTTGGATATTAAGCCCTGATCACTTGAACCTGTTGTGCGTCCTTGATGTACACATTCTCTCTGCCCTGATGGTTACGATTAATCAGCCCATGACGTAACAGTGAAACGTAAATACCAAGGTAACAAGTTGAACCACTGATCATCTCTGCGGTTCTCAACACCGGAATATATGATTAAGCCCGATCACGTGAACCTGTTGTGCGTCCTTGGTGTACACATTTCTCTCCCCCATGATGGTTACGATTAATCGGAATCATCATCATGATGTGTACATGTAGCCTAATGACGTGTACATGAAGCATTGACTAGAAACCCATTGTTGCTGATTGTACCACTCCGTGAGACTATGTCGATTAGCATTCCATGACCATGTTCTTCAACACCTTGATAGACGGAAGAAGTAGTGTTGGAGAAACATGGTTTGCACGACTCCTGAACTGACGTATTCAGGAGTCGTATGACCATCTCAATCATCAATCAACATGTAGATTAATATTCACCCTTTCCCCCCCTCAAAAATTGCATATGCCTGCCAACTGCAATTTTTGATGATTGAACTAGTGAATATGAATGCCATCAACGGTAAGTAACTCCACTTGACGGTTCTTGAAGACTGACATGTTGTTTATTCACCCTTTCCCCCCTTCAAAAATTGCATATGCTTGTCAACTGCAATTTTTGGTTGAACAAGTGAATAAGAATATACTCCAATGTGCGCTGATCCACTTGAAGACTGAATAAGCACGGAAAGAGCATGAAACTTGTTGATGAGAATGGCCATAAATAAGAAGATTCCTCTTCTTTTGAAGATAAAGTGCACTCAAGCGTACACTTTTCTTTTCTTTGAAGAACGAGGCCTGAACTGATGTGTATAGACGTCATAATGTTGAAGAGCGAGGCCTGCACTGACTTGTACAGACGTCATTTGATGAAGAACGAGGCCTGCACTGAAGTGTACAGACGTCATAATGATGAAGAACGAGGCCTGCACTGACTTGTACAGACGTCATTAGATGAAGAACGAGGCCTGCACTGAAGTGTACAGACGTCATTACTCTCTCTTTACTTCTTCTCTCATCTAACTCGTTACCAACCCCATTATCATTCTGTCGGCTTGATGTAGTGACCACTGATGGAGAAAACCCAATATGATGAACTTGATATTGAAGTAATATAACCCGAACTTGTGACTTAAACTTGTACTAATGCGTGACAAAGAGCGGTGTAGAGACTTCATGCAACATCGAATCCCAAAGTACTCTATACTCTTCAACCAACCAACCATCAAGTATAAGACGTACATCACCTCTTGGATATCCACAACTTCGTGTGACACTGAGCACTACAACGTGACTCCTTAAAGTGATAGTTATTTTGTAATAGAGAGAAAGACAAAATAACTAGATATCCAAGTCCTCGTCATTGTGTTGAAAGCTCGAACAAGGATCTCGAAGAATCTTCATCCAACCTCCCCGATATCTTCAGATACTAAGTACACGCACCCATGAAATTTCATTTCAGCCTCAAATAAATAATAATGAATTAACGTCGTAGTCACTTCTTGTGGTTAATGCCCAAATCTAGCCCTTTATGATGCTTTAACTGAACTTTGATAATGGTTTTAACCCGATCATGGTTAAGAGCGCATAGTCCATCATCACGGGATTTTACAAATCTATGATTTAAACCGAGAAATAAGTTCTTTCTCGGGATTTTACAAAATCAAGAAGAAACCGTGAGGCAGTAACAGATTGAATGTGGCATGACTGATTTTGATTTTAGGTGAACATCAGTTTGGGTAAAGAATATCTTGTGAGGATTACAGATCACATTACAACTTTTAAAACCTTTGGCCAACTAACCAACCTTGTACATAGATTAGTGACCACTCGATGAAGAAAACCCGATATACCAATACTGAAAACTGAAGTAGAAGTCCCCAAATTTGTTACTTAAGCTTGCACTAATGTTTGAAGAACGGTGTAGAGAATTAATGCTCCAAGCAAATCTCTAAGAGCTCCATACCCAACCAAAGTATGAGACATTAACACCTCTTGCGATTATCAACATCGTCATTGACGTGTGACACTGAGTACTCCCATGACTCTTAAGTGATAGTTACCCCGACTGCTGGTAACTAGATAACCCAAGTCTTCAACTTAAAATTTTAAGCACGAGCAAGTTATCAATGAAGGTCATGCATCCAACCAACCCCGACTTCAAGATAAAATAAGTAGACGCCTTCGTGAAATTCAACTTCAATCACAAATAAAGAATACCTGATTAACTTCGTGATCATCTTGTGCTGTTGACTAGCCAAAAAGAGAAGAAACATGCGCTAATTCTTAGAAGTGCCCATGACTCATAGTCAGTCCTATCAAACAAAGCTGTCTGACCCAGCTACTTGGATGTGGAATAGTTGTCGTACTGTGTACAGGATTTTACAGTTCTTGAGATTTATCTGAGAAATAAATTCAAGAACTAACTGCACAACAGTAAGTATCAAACTGCTGTAGACTGAACCACTGAATCCTGAATCGCTACGATCTGACCCGCTGTAACCGAAACTGCTAAGATTCAAACCGCTGGAGACTGGACCGATACGATCTGACCCGCTGTAACCGGAACCGCTAAAATTCACATCGCTGGAGACGGAACTTCTAGGAAACTTGCGATAATTCTCCCCCTCAAAAAGGACATGAAATGACCTTTTTGCCAAAGCTGAGAGTCCGTGATGTTTGTGAATTTGTCAGGCACAAAACATGGAAAGAGACAAATGAAACTACTGCAACGAAGATGGTGATTAAGACTCTCTTGTAGTAACCCCTTGCTTTCCCCATCATCAATGGTTTAGTAGATTAACAATTCATTGAAGCTCGTAATATGCCAAAACCGCTTGATGAAATGCATATGACTTTAAAGTGAGTAAAAGGTTAAAACATGTCTCCAAACAAATCACCTCTTGTCTTTAAGCCTGACTACCTCTTGAGAAGATCTTGAACAACAATCCCATTAGAAGCTTGAGAAACAACAATCACTTGATGAAGCTTGATAAAGAACAAGTCCGCGACTTAAACTTGCACTAAATTATGATTTAGAACCTATATTGAGCACAACAATGTAACTCCTTTAAATATAGGTAGTGATATATACCCAACCTTCCATCCTTAATTGTATATATCCACTTCGTGAACATCCAAGTCTAATCACCTTAAATTGCAAATTGTGATTTAGAACCTATATTGAGCACAACAACGTAACTCCTTTAAATATAGGTAGTGATATATACCCAACCTTCCATCCTTTATCGTATATATCCACTTCTTGAACATCCAGGTCTAATCACCTTAAATACGCTTGAGCAAGGGTCATCAAACATCGTGCATCCATCCACCCCGAGATGTTTGTGACACTAAGTACACCAACCCGTGAATTAACAAACCAACCAAGTTACCATAATTTCCCAATTCCTGCTGATCTTGAAGCACAAACTTATCCCGAAAAATTAGTCACACCCCATAAGTTTCATTATGTCTAAATCCAAGTCCAGCCTACTTGTCCAAAATTAATTTCACGGGATTTTACAGCTCTTGAGATTTAAACCGAGAAATCGAATCTTTCGCGGGATTTTCTAAAATCTACAAGAGAAACCGTGAAATCAACCAGAATACCCAAGAGTGAGGTGCAATACCAATCTTCGAAATTCAAGTCACAGAAGTCAAATCACAACTTGATCAAATTGCAACAGGCCAAGTCACAGATTATAAATTTGCAACAAGTCAGATTGCAATTAACCAAATCACAATTAGTCGAATCGCAAGTGTTAACTCGCAACGTCAAATCGTAACTGGTAGCATCGCAATCACTCGAGTCGCAACAAGTCAAATAGCAACTTGTCAACTCACAATTAATCAAATCGCAATTTGTCAACTAAAACTCATATCGCAAAGATCAAATTGCAGGCTCACTCAAATCATAGACCTCAATAGGACACTGCTGCCAAATTCACAACTCTATAATCACGTTGACATTCATTTACCCAAATCAATTCATAATCTCGAGTTAACAAAGCACGATCAAAAGGTGTCGTCCAAAAGTATATTACAAGAGTTTATTACCAACAACAAATTTGTCCTTGTGAAAAATAACCCAACAACATTCCATAACTAGCTACACCAATCCGTCCCTTGTGAACATTATCACCAGCCCAATCGTCACATAACATTAACTCGGCCCATGCTCAACCTAGTTCAAACCCATCATGTGATCTAATCCATTTACAACATAAGCTTTTCGGTTCACAAGCCCAACCGAAATGACTATCAACCTACCAAGTCCAATAACACACAAATGTATAATCAAATATATAGCCCAAAGTCATAATAGCACTAACCCTAATTATCCGGTATTTAATACCAAGCAAACCCTAATCCTCATAATCCTAATCAAACATTACGCCCCCTCCTCAATATCCTCTCACTCAACCATCAAACAAATCCAGTCAACCATTCTTCTGATCTATCATAATTGAAACGATTGACACACAAAAAAAATGATCAGACCCCATCTAATATATTTCATGCTTGATTCCCACTCGAAAGTCTTCAAAGAAAAAAACGGCTTCAAGTTCTCTATTTGGGATCTCGGGTAGGTTTATTTTGATGTTTTGATTGTGTCTTATTTCCTTGTAAGCTTCTGTCAAATAACGAATCAAAGAAAAATAATATAACAAATTTGTTATAGTTATTTTCTTTATTTATTCGGATATTCAATGAAGTAAATCTTCAAACAAATATGGATCGATGATGGTTAAGGTTCAATAAAATAAAAAAAACTTTAAAGATTAAGCAAAAATTGAACCGATCTGAGATTATTATGCATGATTTTGTTTTAGTTTTTGATTGAAATGAGCTGGGGACTGAATTTGAGGGTTTGTTTGTAGTTGGGACTGAATTTGCTATGAATAACAAATTTTGTTGCTGTGGACTTCTTGTTGTTTGTGAAGTGTTTTGAATATAAAGGAGTGTAAGCAGTATTCATTGTAGTTGTAAAATTTGTGTCTGGTATGTTCTTGTTGCTGTGGAATTTGTAGTGGTTGAGGTCAATGACTCTGCTTCATCTTGTTCTTTCATTTTGTTATTTGATAACTCGTTAACCGTTTGACCGTTTGACCGAGTGACAGACAAACCGCGTACACCTTATATACACAAACCGAGTTCGTGAGCATATAGACAAACCGAGTTCGTGATTATACAGACAAACCGAGTTCGTGATTATGCAGACAAACCGAGTACACTTTATATACACAAACCGAGTTCGTGAGCATATAGACAAACCGAGTTCGTGATTATACAGACAAACTGAGTTTGTGAGCATATAGACAAACCGCGTCTTTGACCAGTCAAAGCTGTCACTATCACCCATTTTGTCCCCATTATCCATTTTTGGCAAACAGCCAAACACCAATCCCATTGGACACAAACCGCATCATAGAACACAACATTTGACACAAGCAGCTGCTATGAACATAAAGCCACAAACCCACAAAAATGCCACTATGAACAAACAAGAACACCCCTTTTTACACTCGATTCAACACAGATTTGAGGACCACAATCTTCACCACAACACATCCAACATAGGACTTGTAGTAATGCAACATGATATGGGACTATGAGGTAGATAGACCACATCCTTAACCAACCACAACAAGCAAACCGTGACCATTCAAGGCACAAATACATAAACTTACTATCATTTTCATCTTAAAAACATGCCATCAACTTGATAGAATCATGAAGCCGAATGAAGATAAAAACAATCAAGGCCCAAACATGTCAAACGACCCAAGAAACAATTAAACCAGAATGACAGCAAATTAGAATTAGTAAAGGCCCACATAAAACATTAAAAAGGAATTAAAGCCACATGATACAAATAGAACAGTAGCATGGTACAAGTGATAGCATTCGAGCAAATAGAACAAAAAGCAATTTTTCATGAAACTGTTCGAACACAACATACACCAAAACATGCCCGACCATGAATCCAAGCACACAATCAATCGAACCTAACCATGGCTCTTGATACCAATTGTAGGAAATAACCATCTTGATTGTGTGGATGATTCGGGTGGTCTTGGTTCATGGAAGATTAGATCCATGGTAGATGAGTTAGTAAGATGAGATGAACTAGAGAGAGAGAGAGTTGGGAGAAAACTTGTATCAATTAGATTAAGTGTGTGAAATTGTGACAAGAGTTCCAACCCTTCCCAAGTGTGGGAAGGGGTATTTATACTTACTACATATTGTGCCCCTAGTGGGCTGTGGAGTGAGCTGACAGTGGGGAAAGCCCCGACCCACTCCACAAATATAAATACGACTAAGTTAATACTAATATTACTAATAATACTAAACGAATATATATAAGCCTACGAGCTATATAAATGCTAATTAGATACTCGGGGTGACCGAGCCTTCATCTGAATATTTATATTCCTAACACTTCTCCTACAAAGAAGGAGAAGAAGACAAATAAGGCAGGGTCCAGTAAGGTGGTTAGACCCAAACTACTCGCCACTAAGACTGCTGCCTCAAACAACCCTAAACAA
Organism: Artemisia tridentata subsp. tridentata; assembly: GCA_021014915.2. Classification (NCBI taxonomy): domain Eukaryota; kingdom Viridiplantae; phylum Streptophyta; class Magnoliopsida; order Asterales; family Asteraceae; genus Artemisia; species Artemisia tridentata. The sequence continues at coordinate 131,616,431 of CP139509.1, read as the reverse complement.
GGGGAAACTATGGCCAAGACTACTGAGACACCCACAGTACAGACCCCCTTGACCATACAACAAACGCCAACGGAGGGCACTGAGAAATCATCCTCAGTGTCCTCGGGCAAACGCTTTCCTCAAGTCTCTACTGACATACACAAGTCAGTGGAGTCAGGAACCTCCACCCTCTCACATCCCGATGAAGGCACTGATAAATCACAATCTATGCCTGAGGGAGTAAAGGGTCCTGAATCCTCGGTAGGGCAGCACTACTCTGCTGAGAAGGGGACCCACACCCAATCACATCCTACTTACGGCCCTGAGAAATCACACTCAGGGTCTCAGGGAGTCAAGGACCCTAAATCCCCAAAAGGGCAGTACAACCCTGATGGGAAGGGGGTCCACCAACCATCACAATCTGTGCCTAGTGATAGTACTGAAAAACACCCACCAGTCCTTGAAGGCACACATGGGGACAAAGACTTAGGGGGCATGCAACCACCCACTGATATGGAACCACAACCCCCTCATGGTGGCTCCATTCTCTCAGGAACTGACTCCAAGCGCCAGACTGAGAAAACCCACTCAGTTATTATGGCGGGGTCAGGACCTGGCCACAACCAAGGCAAGTCTTCTAATGAAGAGGAGTCGGGTAACCTTTTGCAGATTCAGTCTATGGCAGATTTTTAGGCTGTTCTCTTTTCTGATGATGAGCTCATCAATGACAGCGAGGAAGAAGTTTTTGAGGCAGGTGATGATATGGACACTGATGCACAACCCACTGAACAACCGCATCAGTCTTCTCCACAATCTCAGGAAGAATCAGCATCTCAGGCTGATCATTCTTCGGACTCTGAATCATCCTGCCCAGCCAGTCTCAGGAAGTATGACAATATTCTTCCTCTCACTGAAAGACAATTGGTCAAGTTCTTGCAGAAAGCCAACAATGCTCTTTTTCGTGGGCTCACTGAAGAACTCTTTGATCAACATTGTGAAGCTGCAGTTCATTATGTCAACCTGAAGGCATCCGTTGATACTTATCAAGAAAACGTTAATGAGCAACAATCAGCGATGGCCTTCTCCTTGACATCTCTTGAAACCCATCTTCAAAGGTTCAACGCTACTCTTTCCAACATTACGAAGAGCGTTGCAACTATTCAAGAGTCAGTGAAAGATGACCCTGAGCTCTCCAAAAAGATTCTTCAGGCTTCTGAGACCTATCAGCAACACTCAGTCCTGTTCATTGAGCTTGTCAACGTGCTGAAATATTCTAACCTTTAGGGTCTCAGCTCTTCAGTGGATTCCATCAACTCTTCCCTGGTACTTATGGAGGCAAATTTGGCATCTTGGGCTAAGTCTTCAAATTTCTTGGTCTGGAATCTTGGGCCTTGAATGACGGATATAGAGACTTCTCAGGCATCTCTTGAGGTCAAAGTGACCACTCTTCAGCAAGACACCTCAGACATCAAAACTATGATGACTGAGATCTATCAGGCTTTTAAAGGTCAGGCTGCACCCTCAACTTCAGTGAGCACTCCAACTCTTGCTCTCACCATGGATCCAGCAACAGTTGAGGGGGAGAAAGTCACTGAAGCATCTCCTTTTCACACTGAGGGGGAGATACCACCACCTCAGGCAGCTCCCATCTCCTCAACTCACCAAGATAAAGGTAAAGGCATTGTCACAACAGAGCCTGAACCTACACCAAAATTGGTGCCTGCTTCCACGACTATAAGGCCTGACCCTGATGAACTAATCAAGGTCCTTTATGAGATTAATGGAGTACTGTATCATCTCACTGAGGCTGAAATTTAGGCTCATATGGAGAAGGAGGATATGTTAAAGTAAACAGCTAAAGAAGAGAGGCTGAACAAGTCTGCTCTCATCTAGGTGGTTAGTGAAGAGGCTGAGAAGATTGAAATAGAACCACAAGCCCTTGCTGGAAGAAAAGGTGGTGAGACCTTTGTGAAAGCTCAGGATGCTGAGATGATTGCTCTCAGGCAGAAAAGGGATGAAAGATTGAAAAAGGCTGCTGAGCTAAGGAAAAAGAAAATTGAGAGGTACTAGTGGGTTATGACAAGCAGATTACAACCAGAACCAATCACTGATGTCAAGATTCATCAAAATACCAAGCCTGCTGTCATTAGTGTCTTCAGGGGTCTAGACAAGAGACACTTTGAGGTTCATGATCCCTTTAGATTCGCTGACTTTGGGATCACTGAATTGGATGAATTGGGTCCACTCATACTGAAAAAGCAGAACGTGGTTGTCAAAGATCTGATGAAATCCCTAAGGCTAAGGTATGACAAACTGAAAACAACACCTGATGAACTTGGCATTCCCTCTCTTCTCCCTGCTCCGGCCAATCAGCCTGCTCCCTCTCAGTCCTCTAGAAGAAAGAGGAAGATAATTGAATCTAAGCCTGAGATCAAAGTTCCTGGCCTTGAATGCAACAGAGCCCTCCCTGAAGGAGATACATTTGTGAACAACTTGGTCATCGAACAACCTGAGAGTGGTCTCTTCTTCACTGATGAGTTTGGAGACCCAGCCTTCCAAAGATGGAGCGACATTGATCAGGCTGGAATCAAAGCTATGCTTGGTTTTCTCATGATGGCCTCCCCAATACAGAGTCCTGAAAATGTGAGGTTTTGTCATGACCTGAGAACCAAGATCCAAGAACATCCTGATCAACATGAGCTGGAATCCAATAGACCAAAGCTTGAAGCCCTTGGTTACAAACTTGACTGATGAATCTGCAACACCACCACTATCCTGTACTTAGTAGTATGTTAGGACTTTTGTAATGATATAAATAAAATGATAGCCAATGTTTTGTTATTTATCAGTGTCCTTTATTACTTTCTAGTATATTCAGTATGAGAAGAAGTCATTAGCTCACTCATACCTGATCAAAACACTTAGGCATAATTTATATCCAAATAGGGGGAGATTGTTAGGTCAGTCAGTACCCAAGAGTCCTTAAAACAGGATTTGGACACAAATTAACTAAGTGATTAATCAACCTTAAACAACCTCAAGTCACTGTGTGAACAGTCACTCAGTAAGTCATCTTCAGGATGCTTAAGACGAATTCAAGAAGAAGAATTCACCTCTCAGGAAGGCGGTACTCCCTGAGTAGGACTTAAGCCAAAGAAGAAGATGATGGGTTCAGTGAGTGTTGGACAAGAACTCACTGAACCCCAGTCTCCTCAACAACAATAAGTGATTGAAGACTGAAGAATGAAGACGAAGATTGAAGAACCTGAAGCCTGAAAGAAAGGCGGGATTAGGCGGGAAGTGTTTAAGAAGATAAGAAGAAGTCTTATCTTGCCAGAAACAAACCTTCCCTAAAAACGGCTTAAAGTCAAGGAGTGTCAGACCAACCACTCCTAAAGACTTTATAGCCCATTCCTATTGGTTCTTGGAAATGACAATTACTGTTGTAGTTGTCAGACACGCTTTGTTATTCTCTTTGTATTTTAATCTGTGGTACTCTTTTATACTTGTGTATAAATAGGAACTGTTAGGAGAAAAGTGAGTTATGTTTTGTGCACTAAAAGCTTAGACTTTCACAACACCACTTTTTTCCTACAAAGAGTAACTGCATCCCTGAGATAGCTCAGTGGGTCTATATTGTTACCACTCAAGAAGATCTTGAGTTTAGATAGGAGACACACCATACCTTGTCTATTCAATCCCAAGTGTTTGTTCCGCAAAACACTTGGGTAATAGATTCTTTGATTCATTTCTAAAAAGAATTTAAACGTTGAAAAACTTGTGTTTTTATATTTACGTTTCACTTATCTGTTAGAATTAATCAATACTTTAATCTCAGTAATAAACACAATTAGACTAACTTTGTAGTTATATCTAAGAGTGTAAAGGGAGCAACAATGTTTCATTGCTTACTTTCCTCTTGTGTTGATATACACGTACAATTTATTATTTTTTGTGTGTGTGTGTGTGTGTGTGTGTGTGTGTGTGTGTGTGTGTGTGTGTGTGTGTGTGTGTGCAGGTGATAGCTGGAAAGTTGGAAAGTAACGAAGGAGATGCACTTGATGGGATAAACAAGATCTAAATCTAATTAATAACCCTTGCAAAATAACCCATTAGTCAGCTAAATAAAAAACACAATCAAGCCCTTTTATAGTTTTATACTTTTAATCTGTAGTAGTACTACTTAGGAGCGCCCTGTTTGTTTTAACCTTTTTTAAAGAGCTTATTTTATTTTTATTTTTATTTTTTAACCAACAAGAGCTTATTCACTAATGAAGTTTTCATATGCGGAAAATTAGTATTGTTTCTACTATTTCAGGTTGATTAATCAAATTCGCTCTCAAAGAATACGTGTCACATTCCGAAGTTAAAGTAAACTATAATAATTATATTCAAAACGCGAAAATATTACGGAGTATTTATTTTAAGGAAAGATCTTTAAAAGAATATATGATGTAAAATTCGAAGTAAGTAGTAGACCCTATAAGAAAGAATATGTTCGAACTGTACGAAAAACCTACCACTCAAATTCAATTCCTAAAACCAACCAAAAGAATCTTAAATTCGATTCCTAAAACTAACCAAAAGAATCTTTATCTTAAAACAATGCAACAAGTAGATGTAAATATCTTTAGGTCTTGTTTTTAACTATAAAAAGACCACAGCACGTCAACATTATTAGCTCACTTACATACTCAAAGCAAGCAAAACAAACATATGTTCTTGTATTCACTTAACTAAGAATGGCAAATAAGACATATGTGACGAAAGGCTACTCAGCCCACACCAACATTCCAGGCAACGAATATATGATTGGGACCAACACCATTGAGAAGGTTCATGCACCGGCTGCTAGTTTCAAGGACTTTGATGATTCACCTTCAGAAGTTGAGCTCATGAAGGAGTATGTACACTCCCCAACCATGTTGACTTGTCCTAAATTTGCGCCAATCAACCATTTTGATAGACATGGGCAAAACTATGAGAAAGTAAGCCCCCCAAAGTATCAACCGCAAAATACCATCTATGAAGCCCACAACGCAAATCTTTTTGCAAGCCCAGCCCATGATTACCCATCTGGTCCTAACACATTAGGGCCAAGCGCCGTCCCACCAGCGACCCATCACCTTCTTACAAACCCGACAAACAATATCCATCAAGCTTCGGGGCTTTTGGAAGAATATGTGTATTATTCACGTGCACAACCACTTGAACCACATAGTCAATATGCAAGGCCTGTCTCTAATGATGCAACTTTAATAATACGGAAGCACTATTGATAGTCATGAGGCCATGAGGAGGTACCGTGGCTCTCTTGTGCCATGAAAAGTTCAGAAAATGATGCTATGACATTTTCTTTATAATTAGTTAGATGAGTCATATTTATCTATCTACTTATCTGTTTATCCATGTGGTTTTAAGTTCAGAAAACTTAAAACTACGTGGACCATGTGGTTTTAAGTTTTAAGTGTGGTATGTACAGCTTTTCATGTTTTTATCATAAGTTTCAATATGAAGCATTGTGCAGGTAGAAATTGTGTTTTTAATAATATGAAAAAAAAAAAAAAAAAAAAAAAAAAAAAAAAAAAAAAAAAAAAAAAACTGTAGTATAGTAAGTAACATACTCGTATTAGTTCAACCAAATAAGTCGATAATCATTACGAGATGATAAATTACTTGTTCTTATTCTGACTTATAATAACGGATGTCTAATTTTAGAATATGAATAGTTTACATAAGTCTTCACATACAAATATATTAGTCTAAATAAAAATCCCTAACAAAATCATCTATTTATTTTGACCCCTTATCAAATTTGTATGGACAAAAACTTGTATTTTAAACTGTGTAACACGCTGAGTTTTTATGCAAAAGGTTAGGACGTACAATTCATAAGTGTGAGCACCGAGCAACACACAAATATATCTTCGTAACTATATGCTATTACAGTACTAATTAAAAACTAGTTATTCGTGTTGTTAAAGTGAAAAGAGAAATGTTAAAACTAAATGTACGTATTCTTCATAAAATTCCGCATCGTAATGGAACGAGCCACATCATTTCATTTTAGTACGTTAAGTTTTTATATGACTCATTTTAGTAGATCAAATCTGTGTTTAAATTACTTGGAATTGTATATTCTATTCTTCCTATGATATTTAGTTCTCACTAGTTACAACCATAACCGTAAGTTAAAACGTTAACTAAAAACTACTCAAATAACCCATGCATTCTTTTTATCAAGATAACCTGCATTACCATTAGTCCATTATACAAAATCGACAAACAACTCAATAAATAAGGGAGGGTACTAAAAAAGATATCACCAAATTAAATGCTTGTTTAATTTGCTAACTCGGCCGCCTATGACGGAGGACTTTTTTCCTCTTCTCTGAAATCGTAATTTTTTTGATAAGAACTTTATAAGTTTTGTTTAAGTTTCTCTTAATTAACAATGTTTCTAAAATAAAACTAACAATTTCTATAAATACATGATTTCAACACATATAGTTAAGGTAAATGAGTTTTAATATGTTATGTATTAATATCAAATGAGTTCATATTTAAAAATAATTTTTAATTAAAGTAAGCTTAAACAATACCGAGAGTTTTCGTTAGCAAATCTCTAAAATAAAATTTCGAACTTTGTTTTTAAAATTTAATATCAATAAATCAATATCTTGAGAATTGTATATATTCCAATAGCATCTGAAACATTCTTCCAATAGAATTTCAATTCGACTTGAGATTCTAATACATGTCATCAACTAACTAGTAACTACATACCTTCCATATCTCCAATAAACACTTGACTTCATAATAGAACCTTAGTTTAATAGTTTTTGAAACAGAATATATTTGAAATACATCAAACATGTATACACGTTACATATAAAATATTATTAATTAGAAGTGACAATTTCGATCATTTTAAGTTGTATTTTATCACAAATTAAATAGAATAAATAAGCAAGCCGAGTACATCAAAATTTGCCCCACAAAACTTCGTTTAACCTTTTGCTAAATTGGATACTCAAAATTAGCAAAAAAGAAAATGAATCAGCAAGTAAAACATGGAAATTACTATGATGTTAGTATTATTTTTTTTTCAAAATATTCTTTCTTAAAAGATTATAAGGGTATTTAAAATTTGTTTATATAAGTTGTGCTATTTGACTTTTACCATTCAAATAGGTAAAAGGAAACAATTTTCAGCATTTTTTTTGGTAACTTCTTGCCGTAGCTAAGTTCAGCAGTCGTATTTCACGCCACACGTTTTTTTTTTTTTTTTTTTTTTTTGTTTTTTTTTTAACGGCAAATTTTTATAACCTACACCACCTATCTCACAATATATATCTATCTCACATGTCTACAACGAGACTTGAACCCACAAACTCTAGGTTGATATGCCACTCACATACCGCTAGGCAAGAAGCCTTTGGTGATCGTACAATTTTTATATACCTAAACATGTGCAAAATCTTGGACAAAAGTACCAATTGTAGCGAAAATTAAGCAAACACTTAGGTCCATAAATGAATATACAAAATAAATGTTAATGAAAAATTTGTCATAATAATAATAGTCCACCTAAAAAAAGTGTGATGTAACCTCATCATGCAAACTTAAGCCAGGAGATAGAATTTATCCACCTTAAAGACTTTAAACCAAAATTAGGAAATGGTAAGGTATGGCTTTTGGATTACTTGAAAGTGAATAAAATTCCTTAACCTTATTCCACATATACACTAAACATGACATCACAAGCTAAGAATCCCTTCTTTCCATCTCACAAGACTCCTTTATGCAAACTCATTCTTCCAAACATAATTCTTGTTTACTACAGTATCCAATTATCTCTCTTTGTCTCATGACACCCAAATGAACCACATTCATTTTTTGTTCGAATTAGCCATAATAGTTTTCACTTGAACCTGTGATCAACTTTCACATTCTTCTTAAAACCCCATAAAAAGTTGCAGTTTGTTCCTTATGCTTTGAGCTTTTGATCATAGACCCACATGAAGAATACATACAGACTTCATCGATAAGCTTTTTCAAGTCCGTGGAGAGAGTTAAAGTTTATTTTTATCAGAACTCGTATTTAACCGAGTTGCATCAACACCTTTGTTGGGAGATCACCTGCATGTTATCAACTTGCTCATACCTTTGTACATAGCAAGTTTTCTGACCCAACATATAGAGGGAAATCACCTCCATGTTAACGAGCACGAGTCTTCGTAACACTAGCATGAAAATTTTAAATTTCCTTGATTCTTTGAGGTTTTGATCATATTCCACATGGAGAAACGCCACAAGCTTGTATTGATTCTGACTTTATCCATTTCTTTTGCTATACTCATTGTTTTAGCTTTATTTTGCATCTTTAGAAGAAAAGGGTCTAGCAAAAACAGATCTTTGGATAAAGAAGCAAGCATGGGAAGTAAAAGAAAAGGTGCACACGATATGGAAATCAAGGGGAATTTGATTAAGTTTAGTGGAGGTGAAGATCTCACTAGTGTTGAAATATTAGATGCACCTGGTGAAGTTATTGGTAAATCTAATTATGGGACTTTGTACATGGCTAATTTGGTGAGAAATGATTCAGTTGTTTGTTTGAGATTCTTGAGACCAACTTGTACAAAAAAGGTGCAAGATCTTATGCCTTTGGTACAGCTTTTCGGCTCAATTAGGCATCCAAATTTGGTCCCTCTTTATGGTTTCTATTATGGGCCTAGAGGTGAGAAGCTTCTTGTGCATCCGTTTCATCAGTTAGGAAATCTGGCTCAATTCATTAAAGGTAATTTTCACTCATTTTCTTTTGTTACTCTTTCCTTTTCATTTTGATTAGTCTTTGAAAATCATGATCATATAACCAACTAAACAGAATTAAGATTAGTCGTGTAATTAACATCAATAGTATATTACGTTAGTACCTCCAAGACTGCCAACTATTGTGACCATAAGTAAACTGAGCTTACACCTTGTAGATACAGAACCAAACATCCTTGATCATGGTAATGTTGGTTTTCATCCATGCCTCCATGGTCCCAACAATAATTGAGTATGGTCTTTGTTAATATATACCCTATCAATTTATAAGAAGAATGTATCTAGTTGATAAAAAAAAAACAGAGTTTTCCATTAGATGTTTATTTATGTGTTAGGATATGGATCATATGGTACAATCTAGAAATGAAAAGAGCTAAACAAAATGCATTAAGTTGGTTGTGTATGGGACACATGACTTTTCCTAAAGCAAAGGCACAGGTGATTGTTCATCCTTGCTATAAAGCTAAGACACAACCTTTATGCAATTTTTTTATATAGTCAAGCTTTATGTAAAGGTCACTGGTCAAATTCCATATGTATATTCTTTCATATAGTCTAACGTACGAACTATATTAACGTATGTCTATATGTTTCTATCGACCAATTTTTGTATTAGACTCCGTTAGTTAAAGCCTATATCTTTTCATTGCTCATCTTTATTCTATACGTCTTATCTCCATTTATTTTCAGTAATAACCGAAACCAAAATATCTAATATTGAAAAATGAATGGATACATCTGACATTATTACTTAGGATTTTGACACCTAAAAATTGATTTTTGGAGAAGAGGAATTTGTTTAAAAAATGATCTGATTTAGATGTGAGAAATTTACATCTTTCAGCATATAGTCTCTGCAACAGATGGAAAATGTCATAAATGGATATGGAAAATGTCATAAATGGAAAATGCAACAGATGGAAAATGCATACCGCCACTTGTTTACCAAGTTTCAAATGATCTTATAATCTTATTTTTAACTATGCGCAGATGGAAAATGTCATAAATGGAGAGTCATTTCTAGGATATCAACTGGCATTGCTAAGGGATTAGATTATCTACATACCGGGCATCAAAATCCAATAATCCATGGAAATCTGAAGTCAAAGAACATACTTTTAGCTCAAAATGATCAGCCAATTATATCGGATTTTGGTCTACACGCTTTCTTGAAGCCATCTGCAGCTCAAGAAATGCTGGAAGCGGCAACAGGTGATGGGTATAAAGCACCTGAATTGATCCAAATGGAAGATACATGTGAGGCAACTGATATCTACAATTTTGGACTGATTTTGTTAGAATTGCTTACTGGTAAAGAACAGGTTAACAAGAATGCAAACAGTGATCAAGATCCTTATTTGGCAACGTTGATGAGGAATGTCATGTTGGATAACCGGATTTCAGATTTGTACCATCCTGATATATTGCTTGATGAAAACAATGCTGATGGAACTTTGATAAATGAAGAACGCGTTAAGGGGTTCTTCCATTTGGCAATGGATTGTTGCTCCCCATCGCCTTCGCTTAGGCCAGACATAAAGCAGCTTTGTAGGAAACTAGAACAAATTTGACAGAAAGGGGATCATTATTAAATAGTTTAGAATCATAAGAGAGGGTGGTATGATGATCATGGGTTGAGCGGTATGATGATCATGGGGGGGGGGGGGGGGGATAAGAGAGGGTGGTATGATGATCATGGGTTGAACGGGACGAAATTTGTTCAAAGTGTAATTTTGTTGTATACATCGTGTAATTAAATAGTTTAGATTCAGTACTGTAACGAATAGTTCTGTAAGTATATTCATCATTTTAATTCTTTATAACTTCATAAATGCACACAGATGCGTTTTGACCCTGTCAACTAGACCCGACCACTTTGAACCCAGCAACACCATCTTTTCAAGAATGAAGTAAAGACAGCAATAAACGTGCTGAATAACCCAACAATATCTAACTGAATCTGAAATCAAGGAGTGGTCTCCAGTGTTACTAAGCTTCATATTCCATATCACACTAAACTCTTATGATAGCATTAACATTTTGCTCGTTTTGCTCCTTAAAAACATTAGAAGTTTACTACTAAGAGATTTCCATTTAATTTGTAGTTGAATTTAAGCCTACTGAATCAGTATGCTATTTTGGTTAAATGAACGATGGTAATTGAGTGAGTTATAATGTTAAATAATTGACTATAAAGGCCGAATGAAGCTATATAAACTCATGCTATCGAACTATATTTATATTGAAATCATGTGTGTAATTCATCTTGGAATCAGCAAAGATCAAAAGGAGTTGAGAAAAAGATTGATGAACCATGTATGACTCAACTACCAACACTAAATAGGAATTAAAAGTAATTAACCATTCATGCCTTATGAACATACCCAAATTTTTAAATTTCGAAACTACTAACAGCACAAGAATTTACCAAACTTACACTAATTATACGACTGATACTTTGAAAGGAAAAGGCTAAAGATGCATTTATACGTCTAACTACAGATATTGGACGTAACTATGAGAAATAGTAGTGAATAATAGTATGTATCTATCAGACATGACAAAGAGATTCGATGAATAGAAAAGCACCTAGCCATGAATCAACGTATAGAATAGACACATTCAAGAATCGGTACGAGTCAAAATCACAAAGTTTCTGACAAGTCTGCGACACTAAATTGTATCACATAATATGCACAAGAATTTCCACTACAATTATAAGACCATGTATTATATATGAGTGGAAACGTTTTAAAAAATCGCAACCCCTGGTGCAACCTCTGGAAATTCTGCTGAATCAACAAAGGAACGATTGACATGGTAAACATCTCTTAAATATTAAAGCAGATTCAACTAGAGGATAACAGTGCAGATGTATGTTCCATACACGATGAAAGGGGTACGCATTTGACGAATGAGATTGTCATTGATCTAAAGATACATAAGTTGCCCGTTATCATCAATCCGAATTCCAAGGATCACTTAATCAGTATCATTCCAGTAGACCCGACTAACCATGGACGATGTTGCAGGTTAACTCCCGTCATTGGAATTCAAATGCGGCTACTTATGTATGGTACAAGTGAGCTACCTGAGTGTGCCACTATTCACATATTCTGAAATCTATGCGCAAAAAAAAGAAAGAAACAAAAAGGAGAGAAGTGTTGAGTAACATAAGTCTTGTTTTCGAATTGAAAAAATATAAAGAAAGGACAAATTTTTATGATTACAATGGTCTTCGATTCACCAAATATTTTACAGGATTGGTATTAGCTAAAGAAATTAAAATTTTAAAAAACGGTAATTTAATGAAACTAGAATGTAACAGTACTCTTGGAATGTTACGACTCTGTTTGCAACTTTTTTCATCTAATCGATACTTGTTGATTTACTTCTAGACTGGAGTAATTTTAACACGCTTCAAAACCGGCCGTAATGGTCGCCACCGGTGGTGGTGACCTTTGGCGTGCGGTCTCTTATTACACACTTACACACCCTCCCAGTTCCCGCGTAAGGAAGAAAGAAGATATGGTTTGGTGGTGCACTTTCTTTTTTTGGTTTTTATTGTGTGAGGGATATTATGTTGTATGTTTGTGTTAAAATGCAATACTTTTATGTGTTTAATTTAGTTTTCACTGCTACGGTTGTTTGGTGGTGGGTTTGGTGATGTGTTTAATGATGATGTGATGCTGACGTAGAAGTAGTGAGTTTGATGATCATTGCATACCATCTATAAGGATTTTCGCATTTGTCAATTTTCACACTACATTTGTTAAAAGATTCATGTCATCCGTGATGGAAGATTATAAAATAACATCAATTTTCATGCTATTGAAAAACCTCTTAAGATTCTTAACCTGTCAGCTAATTTAAAAATATAAATAAAATTTTAAGTTCTAGAACTCAAGTATTTAGTTTCATTTCATAATAAAATCCAATTATTTTGTATCTATGTTGTATATCATCAACTTTCAAAGGTATTTCATAATGGTCATTGTTGGCGTATGTGTCCGGACGGCCCGTCTTGTCGGGACGTCCGGACGACATGAAACCTTCCGGAAGACAGGTCCGGAGGCATAACCTCTTCATCCAGAACGACTTCCATCTCTTGGACAGGTGGCCTAACCCCTTGGACATGTGGCAATAGCAGTCAGACCGCTGCCCTCCCAGATTTCACGGGATTGTGTCCTGTGACTACTCTGACAAAGTTCGGCGCCGCCATTTCAGGTATCAAAGCTGGGTAGTATAAATACCCAGCTCATTTACGATTCACAATTAATTTTTTTTTAACTGTTAGCATTTACTCCCAATCATTGTCTAACCCTTCGGACTACCCAGTACTTACTCTCACGCCGGAGCCTGGTCCTGGAATAACATCTGGGGCGAGTCTAATGTGCGTGTTTCTTGTGTGTAGATGCTTCGGGACATTGGCAAGACCTCGTCCAAAGGATCTAGTTTCAGTATCGAATGACTCGCAGGTTCTTACCTCAACAAATTGGCGCCATCAGTGGGACCCGTTATTCATTCTGCCAGAGTTGAAAAATGACGGGCCCTACTTGGGAAACACCAGTTAACCATGCAGAAGGAAGTGGAAAGAGCAGCGACGAAACCAACCCTAATAGTTTGGAAGAGCAAATCCTAAGTCAGGTAACAGTACTTAAAACCCTAATAAAAAATCACAACACGAAAGGGGGAAACTCAATCAAACCAATCCGAATCGACTTCGATGAGGAAGACCCTAAGGACACTGAAATCGAAGGTGCCGGAAAAGAACGAGAAGACGATCTAGTTAAACCGTACAAAGAATATCGAGATGTCCATTCACTCGAAGAATCATAGAGTTCTTTGGGCTGAAGCATAGGATGCCCAACAACATAAAACTTTATGACGAATCTACAGACTCGGATGATCATATCACTAAATTTTGTGGTGCAGCTAATCACGGCGAGTGGGCCATGCCGGTATGGTGTAGGATGTTTCAACAAACACTGGATGGTTCAGCAAGAGGATGGTTTAACCGTTTGCCCAACGATAGCATTGACAATTGGGAAACCCTTCGTGACCAATTTGTAACAAGATTCGCTCTCAGAAGAAAATGCATCAAAGATTCGATGGAAATCACTAAGATCATGCGGCAGGCAAATGAAACTCTCTCTGAATTCAAAGAGCGGTGGACTGATGAGGCCAGCCATATCTCTGGCGTACCGGAACTCATGCAAATCTCATCTTTTATCAATGGTAGCAAATGCCCTGAATTGGCAAACACTTCTCGGATCGGGTGCCTCAAATAGTAACGGAAATGATGATAAGGGTGGATGATTTTGTCCGCTCGGGAGCAGTGTATCGGGCGACTGAACCACCGAGAGGCGAGAAGGTAGATGTTTACAAGGAGTATCACCTCAACCCTTATAACAACAGGAATGATCATTATGCTCCAAGAGCTCCTTTCGGAGGGGATCGTCGCCGGAATAATCACAAGAATGAATACAAGCCTCGTAGGAATGATCATTATGCTCCCTATGTTCCGGCCAGGTATGACAACGACGGTCGAGCGGACCCTCGCCGTAATGACTTCCGTAGGTACGACACCAAGCCAATAGACTTGAACTCTCTAACGAAGGCTCCGAAAGAAATCCTTGCAACCGAACATCAACTGAGACTACCACAACCCCCGCCGTTAAAAGGGAAACCCTTAAGAGAAAATCTAGACAAGTACTGTGTTTATCATGGTGAAAAGGGACAACTGTTGGCACCTCAAGGAGCGGCTAAGAATAGCCGTAGAAACGGGTAAATTGGACCACCTCTTAAAGAGGTTCGGCAAAGAGGAAAAACGCCACAAAGGGGAGACAACCATGCTAATAAGGGAAAAATCATCAACATGATCCGAAGACAAGGGGCCGAGATATTCTCTTCCACAGTAGAGTCTTGGACGGGAGGATTTTCAGCCACAGGAGCCTCAGAAGTTGGCCCGGTAGCAGCATCGGCCATAACAACCTCTGTAGGCTTGGGTGGAGCAGGATCCGAAAATATATTCATGATTTCTGCAAGAGACTTATAATAAGCATTGCTGATCTTCTGCACATAGGGATACTCCGCCACAAAAAGCTTGTCGTACAAAGGTTGGTACTTCGCCTCGGCCTCCATGTCCAAATCTTCCACATCCGCTAAGACCCTGGCCACATCCTCCTCGGAACGTTCCAAGGTAACACCGTCCAAAAACCCAGCTATAGAAGATAGGCTAAATGGAACGGCCAGAGATTGCTTGTATTCATGACTGTTAAGGAGACGTCGAACCATTTCAGGAATAAATTCCTTAACCATTTTAAAACGCTCCATTTCCGCCAGACCCATCTTCACAGCCAGATCATTCTTTTCCTTTTGGAGCTCTTGGTTCTCCATCTCCTCGTCACTCAGCAAAAGCTTGGTTTTGTCCAGTTCAGCCTACAATACCCTGATCTTCTTAGCCTGTTCACTAGAAACCCTCCTCAATTCCTCCTTCTCCTTTTCCAATTCCGAGATGCGATCATTAAGACCTGATTCCCTAACCATGCAACCGGCATGCTCATGTCGTAACCTTTTAAGTTCCTCCGGTTCCCGTGCGGTACGCTCACAGTCTTGGTGGGCAACGTACAGACTGTTGTATTCACGAAGGAGGGTCTCAAACCGAAACAATATATCCGACTGAGCCACAGCGTTCTTGCCTAGCAACATCCAAGCACGCTGACAAGCATCTTCATCATCCAGACTCTCCAAGTACTGTTCCTCCCGAGGGGTGGGCAGATGAACCATCAAGTCACGGCACACCGAGAAGCTATTCAGGCGTGCACCCTTCTTCACTGACCACTCCGGAATAAACAACCCTTCGGAAGCAGACTCTTCCTTATCCTCATCATCCACAATCTTCTCTTTACCACGACCGGAAGAGGCAGCCAAAGGACTTCCTGAAAGGTGAACGACGAACAACGCGACTCTTACAACTATATATATATTAAAAAAAAAAAAAGGGAAAGGAAGAAATACACATATAAACACATCCTGGTAACTTACCAGTGTCAGCAACCCCAAATTGGTTGCTCGCACCCTCCTCAACCTCCGACTGTTTCCCCGCCTCGTTCGGATGCAACGATCGAATAGGGACGGGAGCAGGAATATGCTCCGAAGAATCCAAGTCTACCACGGGGATATCACCTGCTGACTTACCCCACTTCAACGGACGGGTGGAACCGCCTTCCCCACCACCACGCTTGACACGAATTTTGGTCTGTTTACTAACTCCTACTCCTCCATGTTTAGCTTTGAGAGCTTGTCGAGCAACAGCTTGCTCCTATTTTCTTTGCTTTGCTTCTAACACTCGCTCATCCGCCACTTCGACCCTCTTTTGCTCGTCAGTCTTTTCCGGAATGTCAGCATTCGATTGGGCTGGTTCGGTCACATGCAGTTCATGAGATTGACCCTCTCGGTACTTGTCTCCTTTGGTCATGGTCGCCCCCTTCCGGAATTTGGGTTTAATCAAGTAGTCAAACATTGTTAAAGCTGCGGAAAATAAGTTAAAAATATAAATCAGTCGGAAATAAGCACACATATGCGCATCAACGTGCAAGAAATTAAAGCAAAGGTTATACCCTTTCCCTTTGCATCTTTAAGCGCCGCCCGATAACTGGGATATTCCCAGTGATAAGTTAGTCCAACGGCATAAAGGAAACCCGGTGGAATTTGAATGAGATCAATTACATTCTCGGACAACCGTGTGGCATCTTCAACGCTAAACTCTCCCTTCGGAAAAGGATCCGAGATGTCAGAATCATGATGCCTCCAAGGCATCGCAAAAGGAATTGCCCGTCTGTCTATCAGAAAAAGTTGTGTTTCCAACCCTTCAAACATGTCAGGATCTCTTTAAAGCAAACTCTCCTCTCCTTACCACCTCGTTTCTCGAAGGAAAACCAGTGGCCCTGCTTGCTCAATTTATAGAACGCTCGAAAAAGAGAAGTAGTAGGGGTAATGTGCAAACTCCGACTATAGACTTCAAAAAAAGTAGCACGATGCAGACCTAACGGTACTAATTGAGAAATATGGACCTTATAATACCTAACCACATCTAACAAAAAGGTGGAAAAGGGCACACTAAGACCGCCTTCATATAAATACTCCAAATACAAACCTATCGCATCGTCCGGCAATTCATCCATAGTCATACTCTCCGGAGGTGGTCTCGGATGTAGATCCTCCGGTATGCCAAACTCCATTGCCACCAAGGTCACTGCCCTTTCGTCCATACGAGAAGTATATTTCTGAATGTCGAACTTGGGCAAAAATTCCCCAACTTCCGGAGCATCCTCCTCATGAATCGTAATGGGTGAATTCGACATAGCTTAACCGAGGGAAGAGAGGATATAGCCGAATAGCAAAAAACACAAAATATGGGTAATGCAAAACGTACCTCTTGGGACGTATGACTTACGCAGAAACCACTCAGACTAATTGGAAAAATTTGATCGGAAAAGCACTAGCGGAAAGTGTGTCAGAAAAATGCAGAGAATTACGGTGGTAAAAACAGAACAAATGACGCTATTTATAGGCAAAGGTGAGGAGTGCGAAACGTCGCGTCGTGTCAGACGACGACGTGGCTCTCTCTCATCCACATGATAGACACGCGTACACGTGTCCGAATCCTAGGGCCACAGTAAAAATAACGACGATCCTTAAAATGAAGGAATAATGATTTTTGGCGGGTTGTACACAAAACCCAGCCTACAAAACCAAACGGACTGAGCCCTCCGGAAAAGTTAAAACGGAAATTTGAGATTCTAACAAAGTATCACACTATCGGTGTAGCCGATACTATGATACTTGGGGGGGGGGGACATGTTGGCGTATGTGTCCGGACGGCCCGTCTTGTCCGAACGTCCGGACGACATGACACCTTCCGGAAGACAGCTTCCGGAAGACAGGTCCGGAGGCATAACCTCTTCATCGAAAACGACTTCCATCTCTTGGACATGTGGCCTAACCCCTTGGACAAGTGACAATAGCAGTCAGACCGTCGCCCTCCCAGATTTCATGGGATTGTGTCCCGTGCCTACTCTGTCAAAGTTCGGCGCCGCCATTCCAGGTATCAAAGCTGGGTAGTATAAATACCCAACTCATTTACGATTCACAATTAATTTTTTTAACTGTTAGCATTTACTCCCAATCATTGTCTAACCCTTTGGACTACCCAATACTTACTCTCACGCCGGAGCCTGGTCCTGGGATAACATCCGGGGCGAGTCTAACGTGCGTGTTTCTTGTGTGTAGGTGCTTCGAAACATTGGCAAGACCTCGTCCGAAGGATCTAGTTTCATTACCGAATGACTCGCAAGTTTTTACCTCAATAGTCATCTTGTTGCTTGAAATTGTTTCTAACATTCACCTTCTAATTTTTAGTGTGTACTTTGATATTTAAATAAAACGGGTCATAAAAACTTATTCAATAAATATGCCTGATGTTGAATTCTTAACACATGCATGTTTGTTTATAAGATTATGAGAAGCTTATACTTTTTTTTTTTTTTTTTTTTTTTTTTTTTTTTTTAAATATAAGCTTTGTTTGTCAGATATAACTTATCATAGACTTTGAAAAGATAATTTATTTATAATTCTTTAAAATCAAATGCTACTTCATCTAATTAACTTATAAAAATAAACTTAATTTTTAATATTTCGCTCCATCTACAGCTACATTTCCAGTTCTACCAACAGTTACTTTCGTTAAGTATACACTAAAGAGTTAGGGTTCAAATATATGAATCCGCTAAGCATGGTGTATAGTGGCGCCACTCCCATGCCAAACTAACATGACACCCTTTTGGCTTGAGCCAAAGCCAAGCCCCTACACCCCCTCCCCGGTTGTGCCAAATGAAATGTTTGTTTTTTTTAATTTGTGTGTTGAATTTGTGTTTTAATTGGGTATGGTGGGTCCTAAGAGCATTAGGTGCAGTCACTTGGCACCCTCGCCAAGTCGACGTGTCCCTCGTCAAACCCCGCGCCACTGCACCGGGTGTGCATGCGCCAAACCACACGACAAGTTTATGGCTTGCGTCAAATGGGAGATTTTGTGTTTTTTTTAATTGTTTTTTTTTTTTTTGTGTTTTAATTGGTTAGGGGTGAGCATCGGGTTAAAACGACCCGAGCCGAAAACCGACAAACAAAAAGATGTCAAATCGAGAAGCGAACCGGGAAATGCATACCAAAATTGAAACCGAACCAAATAACTTGGTTCGGTTCGGTTCGGGTCGGTTTAGCTATTTCGAACCGAAAAAACGAAAAAACCGAATCGAACCGAAACAGACAAAAATATACAAAACCGAAACCAAACTGAATAAGGTTGGTTCGGTCTGGTTTCTGTCGGTTTGTCGGTCTGGGTCGGTTTTCGGATGGATTTGCTCAGCCCTATAATTGGGTATATTAGGTCTCAAAAGTGGAGTTTTGAATTGAGTGATTGGGGAGAGTGTTTGGGTGTGTGAATGAAAGACAAGTGAAAGTGGAAAAAATGTGAGGTGACACATAGGTGGTAGTTTAGCTTGAGCCATTAAACTTATGATCTAAAAGTGAGTTTTTGACTTGAGTGACTAGCGACAAGATTTTTAGATGCATGAGTAATAAGAAAATGATAAGAAAAAATAATGAGTTGATGTAATATGTACTCATTTTTTTAGTTTTGGCTTAATTGACTAAGGTGCCACTTGTTTAATGGTTTTTGAGGGAGTTTTGGATTTGTAAATAGAAAACCCATGTTTGGTTGAGTTTTAACTCATTTGGATTTGGATTTTTAGTCTAAATATAAGGGGTTTATAAAAGGAATCGAATATGGTGGGTTTTATGAAAAGTAGGGGGGCCTCACTTTCTTTACTCTCTTTCTCTTTCTTTTTTTTTTTTTTTATATAAAGTAGGAGTGATAATTTAGATTTAAAAAAAATATCTTTATTAATAATTTTAAAGGTTTTGCTAAACAATGTCTATTAGGCAATGTTGAATATTAATATAAAAGGAAATTTAAACTTTATTAAATAAAAAATGACATATATTTAAGTTAATTTGTATGTTCATTTATTGTGCATTAAATGCATAATTATTTTAAATATGAAAATGACATATTGTTTAATGTGCCTTATATATTGTTCAATGTACATTATTTAGCAAAACACTTATTATAAAATTTATTAAATAAACATATTTTCTCTCTCCAAATCTACAAACCAAACGGAAAGGGCTGTAAAAGAACCGTTCGGTAAAAAGTTCGCTTATGTTCGTTTATTTATTAAATGAACGAACATGAATACTATTTTACGTTCGTTTAATTAAATGAACAAACATGAACAAAAGTCATGTCCGTTCATTTATGTTCGTGAACGTCTGATTATGTGTTCGTTAACGTTCGTTTATCTTCATTTATTTATTTATATTTGTATATCATATCTTTTAATTATATAATTTTAAAAGTGGTTTGTTTAAACAAAACAACACTTATAAAACAATATATTATGCATAATTTAATAAATTTTGTGTTTGTTTGCTATGTTCATTTATCTTCATTAAGCGTTTGTTTAGTGTCTTAATGAACAAACATAAACGAGCACCAGTAAACAAACATCAAAAAAAAATTCTAAACAAAGCTCAGTTCGTTTACAGCGGACCTTAAACCACACACAAGAATCTGAACTAGCTCTGATTCCATCCGTTAGAAAAATCCAGAAACAAAAACAGAAGCCACATTCCCATAAAGTCGCATCCACAAATAAAACCCTACACCAGCATTCTCCCAATTGGTTAGTACTAGTAGTTAATCATGCTGACTAGTCACGATATATAGTTTAGTCAAACGTGTCTGCCTACTGTCACTTTCCCAAACAAAATAAAACCGAATCATCATCATCATCTCTTTTTTTATAAAATTAAAACAACTTTTTTTGATTTTTAGCTGTTCCTCTATTTCTTTAATAATTGCTCCCCATAAATCTCATTTAACTGCTAATTCAAAGGTAAAACAAAAAGCTTTCGTTTTTCATATATATGATCTGTTTGCTGATTTATTGTTATATGTATGTGTTTTCTATAATCATTATTGAATTTTCTATTAGTTTTTCTTTTTGGTCATAATTGATGTGATTATAAGGTGTTTGGGATTTTGCTTATTTTTAAGCAGATAAGCAGTTTTTTTTATCTTAGTGATATTGCGTTGCTCACAAAATAAGCAAATCCAAACACTATTTCTAGAAGTACTTATTTATAAGCAGCTTATATGAACAGATGAACTGCGTGTAATTGACTTGCGTTTGAAGCTAATTGAAACTAATATTAAAGTTGCGATTTATAAGCAGCTTATAGCATGACTTTGTACCTCAGCCATGTATGTACGTCTTGGTGCTAATATGAAACAAGTAAGATTAGTTTATTGCAAACGGTACACCAACTCTAGCTATTTCATCTTAGTGTGCTCTATTCTAATTTTTAACGTTCATGATTTGGCCTTTGAATGAAATTCAGTGAATCAGTGATAAGATATGTAAATGGAAGCTTTGTAGAATAATTGTATTTGATAAAATTTGCAACTTATCAATGTAGGGTTTGGATATTGAAACCTGCTTGTACTATCTAGCCTGAAAGGAGTAACCTTGATAATATAAGTCTATTTACCGATTACAAGTTTCATTGCTGGTACTGAGATCAGCTTAATGCCTTCGGCCGTTTCACCTCAGTGGCAAGAAAAGGCCAGTGGCTTCTTTTCCTCTTCAGGTAACTAACTTATCGATGCCCCACAACATTAGAGATGCCAATATCAATCCTGTTACCTTATAATGTAGTTTATTTGGGATGTAATTTATTTTCAATGGGTGAAATGCGTTAAATTTTTTGAAGCTTAGTTAAATTTGAGACTGGATCAACAGGTTGAAAGTCTCCCAACGTTTGAAATGTTATCATTACTAAAAGAGTTTGGATTTTTGAATCGAGTTATAGAGTTTTCATAAGCGTACTTAAAACATCAGTTTGTATAGAATTTAAAACAAATGGAGAAGTATTGACTGGCCCAATGAATCCTATCCCGATTCATTTGGACCCGAATTATAATCTTACCCACTTTAATCCAGTACCCTCGCCACCCATTTTTGCCACATCTACAAAAACATACCTTGCTAGCTCATATATTGCTTTACTTTGCAATTTTGAATTCCTCTTCATAAATCTATTGCATAATTCAGGGACAAAGCTGAAAGAGGCTGGGCAGTCTGCAGGATCATTTGTTGGTGAGGTTGCTAAAGATGCCAAAGGCAATGTGTCTGAAGTGGCGGAAAGGGTAGGGTCTGTGGTTAAAAGCCGATGGTCTCTTTTTCAGCAACCATCCACGAGGCAAGCAATGCAAGAACGTCTTGTATCTGCTGCTGCCACTACTAGTTTCTTTCTGAGAAGGGGTGTGTCCGAGACAAAAGAGAAGGTTGTTGTGGGGAAAACTAAAGTCGAAGAGGTAACTACTAGTCCGGATAAATTGCTTGGTCAAAATATTTGGTTTATCTATATGTATATGTGAATTATTAAGCTATAGGAAATACCTTTTGGCTGTTGCACGTGCTGAACTAAAAAACCAAATAGAAAGTTTCCGGTCGACCATTAGCTAGGGCCAACAAAACACGGAAATTGGAAACTTAAATTGAACTGCTCTGAAATTAATGATTTGCAGATGATGACCGAACTGAATTACTGAAGATATATAGACAAAGTAACTGTACTAATAGTCTAATATTAGCAGAAAAACACTGAAAAAGTTTTTTCACTATTCGTAGAATAAAATATAAGACGTATTGAAAATTCATAATCTTAATTACGCTAGCAGTACTTGAATGAAATGTATTGTTTGGACTTGAAATTGAATGGGAATTATTGGTTTGGACTTGAATGACTTCATATGTGATTGGAAATATTTGATTTTGTGAATTATAATGCTGTGCCAAAATTGGGGCCCCGACGATCAAAACCACCACCTAAACTGACATGTTTGACCCACTAAACTTTTAAATTTCTAGTGTCTTGGTTGTCTTGATGGTCCTCAATATGATGGAACAATTAAATATGTTTGCTCCCATAGAATTTCTTAAACTTACCAGACCAAACTACATATAGAGTTACCATCAATTGTCAGTTATAAGTCAAGCTATCGTTACTGTTTAAACTCTGAGCCACTGGTATGGGTTTTAGAGTTGTAAAGGTGAAACCTTTCATATCATTTTTTAGTTCACCTTTTGTTTTCCACATCCCCATTATTGCGAGTTCTCAACTTAAAAAGTTGTTCAAACTTATGCTCTGTCAAAATCACTCTTGATTAGGATCACCTAAAAAAGTTGGAGCTTTGCTTATGGTTCTTAAATATCAGTACCAATAATAGCCAAATGGATATCATGTCAAGAAAATTCCATGTCATTAAAATCAAGGCTTTATATGGTTATGCATAAAACTTATTAAGAGAGAGTTGGGATTCCGGTAAACAGTTTTATAGTTGCATACTAGGCAATAGGTTGTATAATTGGAGCAATGGAGTTCTCCTTTACTTGAAAGTTCCTATGCTGACTGTGGCCCCATACATTTAGATATGTCTTACAGTGCGCTATTTATGTGTGCGTTAACCTGATCACCGGCATCTGACTCTCTGAGATACTAACTTCTCTCCAGGTGGCAAAGAAAACTGCCCAGAAGAGCAAAACTTTATTGACTGATATTGAACGGTGGCAAAAGGTATTTGTTTCCTATGACATTCCTTTTTATTAAGTAAAATAGTTGAACATATATTGACTTCACTTTTTCTTTAATTTGGCAGGGTGTTGCAAGCACTGATGGTAAGTATCCTTTTGTTTTACTGGCACATAAACCTGAAAAGAAAATGTGATCCGCATTTCAACCTTATCATTTTATCTGTAGCTAAACCCTCCAATTGTTTGCTTCAGTGTTTGGTGTGCCATTAGAGGTTACAGTGCAGCGCCAAGACTCCACCAAGCCTGTACCTTTCCTTTTGGTTAAATGTGCTGATTTTCTCGTATTATCAGGTATGATTAGAGGTGGTCTTTTTTTAGACATTAATATAAAGATGGATTGGCATAGGGTGTTAGGATTTTGATAATTTAAGAAACTAAACTAGAGTAGGAAAAGCTTTTAAAGGATCTCCGTTGAGAATATACACATGATTTATTTAACCTTAATATAGATTATGTTTAATCTTTCATGGGGAAAATTGGTTAAACTAAAAGATTCAACCGAAATGTAGATACGCCAAGTGCATCAAGGAGGTCAAACGGAGTGAAATTCATTAGAATTGTATTCAGATGCATATAAGCTATTTTAAACAAAGTATTATGATACTATTGTAATAATATAATTTTGATCATTTTTAACATACCACTGTTTTTTACCCGTTACCCAACACTCCCATTTTGCCACTCCTAATATATAAAAGATCAGAATCTATTTGAATTTCTGTAACATCTTCTGTTAATGACTTCTGGAGGTTTGTTTAGGACTGAACTCCCCTGACTTATTCAAGTCTGAAGGAAATAAAAAGGCCATCCAACAACTGGTGTCATTATATAACCAAGGTACTAATTGTGACCCAATATCTATCAGAATCTCATTTGTTGTGATTAACTGATTCCCTTACCACTTTCTTGTCTTATAGACTTGAATGCACCACTACCCGAAGGTGTGAACCCAATCGATGTTGCCGCTCTTGTCAAATGTTACCTGGCTAGCCTTCCTCAGCCATTAATCACTTCAGATCTACACAATGAAATCCGAGGTGTCCGTTCCAGCATACCATTGATGAGAAATATATTAAAGAAGCTTCCCACGGTCAATTACATGACACTAGAACTCGTTACTGCATTATTGCTCCGTGTTAGTCAGAAGTCACTTCTCAACAAGGCACTCTCTCTCTCTCTCTCTCTCTCTCTCTCATCTTTTATAACACTCAAACATGATTATTTTATAACTATCCTATATGTTGAATCAATCAGTAATCATATAAAAGCTAATAGGAAACGCTTTCTCAATGTCTATGCTTCATAGTTCATACGCTATTCATCCACATTTTTCAAAATCCAAGTATCCATTGTGCAAACTAAGTAATATTTCTTCATGTTTCTCTTTACTGAAGTAAAAATCCGTTGCTAGCCAAAAGAAGGAAAACTTTGTAATCTTCATAATGGAATCTTCTTATTCCATTCACTTGTTCATGTATGTGTGTGGCATGTAGTTTATGCATCCCTCATAACATGACCGTTTCTTCTACATGCTAGCTACCACAGACACACACATGTATACTATTAATGCATGTCCTTCATACATGTGTTGTTATTCAGCCTACTCATACATGTGTTTGGGTTATAATGTCATTTTCAGCTTACCGCAACTAAATCTTGACTTCACTTAATTGAGTTTGGCCTCTTTTTTATTTTTTTTTATTTTTTATTTTTTGTCTACTGATCACTTCTTTCTTGAAAAGAGTTTGAAAAGAGTTTGAACATCATCAACATATTGTATTCAAACCTTTACTTACGTTATGCAACTGTAGACTCAATACTCTTATTTGTTTTATCAATACCACATACCAGTTTCAGCATTCACTAATGAGTTCGACGTTCTTTGTGGCTGCTTTCTGCAGATGGATGCTGGTAGCCTTGCTATGGAAATGGCACCTATCATTATGTGGCAGAAGGGACAGAGACCAGAAACTTATAAACAGTTCTGGAACCAGCTATCAAAACCTCAGTCCAACACAAATGTTGATCCTGTACAGAACTATAATGAATGGGATATGCTTGCAGGTTTGTGTTCGAGTGCATATATTCCTTCGTGTCTTTAACCATGGTATTTGTATGTGAGTGCGCGTTTGTATCAAAAAGAGTTCATGTCTAACTTCTGAGGCTGCAAACTTAACATTGATTACTCTCAGTAGGACAATTTTCAAAATATGGACAAATCGTATAGACAAAGACATTTTATGGATGGAAGGTCCAACAAGTTTGAGATTTTCATTTAGGATGTACTGTGTTTGAATGTTTTCAATCAAGAATTTAGTGAGAATGGAGGTCTGGTGGCAGGTCCGACGGGTCAAACGGGAAAATTAAAAAAATAGATAGAATAAAATTGGGTGAAACTAGTTGAAAATTTTGTTTTAAGACTTGTTTTAAAATTTAGAAAACGAGAAGACAAAAAAATGTTTGTAGGTTGTCCCTAACCGACTTGGCATGTACCTATAAAGTAGCAATTTCTGCCTGATTTAACCCATTATCTCTACTAAAAAGTTGCGAATATGTATATACTTCATTTGAGAGAGAACTGACACTTGATATGGATATATTTCATGAATGAGCCTAAAGTATTCTCCTAATCTTGAATTGTTTTTTTGTGTCTTTTGTTTGATATTCAGATGAAGACGAAGACATGGATGTATCTTCGGCCATCCCCTTGGATGATGGCACGCCAATTGACTTCAGTGCCATAGAGGTTTTGCAATGCTTAATAGAGCATCACAATGCTATTTTCACAGATGCAAATGAGACTGTTTGGAGGTGACCTGCTCATATGTTCTCATTTTTCCTCAAAATTGATTCAACTTTGTGACCAATAATTCTCAGATCATGAACATACAGAAAAGGTTTCCAGAGTTTTTGGAAGTTCATTTGGTGATAATATGTATATTTTGTGAAGTTTACTTAGGTTAGAAGTGTATGCAATGGATTCTTTTCCAAGTTAAATGTTTGTATATTATGGTTTTGCTTTTAAAGTCGCTGATTGCATAATTATTTTTTTTTTCTTTTTCTTTTTTGAAAATCTATATTTCCATAAGGGTGAATTGCACATGTTGAGATAGTATTTTGAAGGGTTTAGGTCAAAAAAAATAGCAATGAACTGTTTTAGAAGTCCCGTTTTGATACGTTAACTATAAAAAGTATCATTAAATACCACAATTTTTCTTAAATTGTTTCAATATGCACATTTTGATGAGTTGTCGTACCTTGAAACATGTCATTATTTTTAACGTGACAAAATATCAAAATGTTTATAATAAAACACTTTATAAAAGTTTGTTGTATTTAATGATGTTTTTTTATAGTTTGTACCAAGATGGAACTTTGGAAATGTTCGTTGCTATTTTTAACCTAAACCCTATTTTAAATCGGAGACTCGCTTTACAATTTGGACTTTCGGGCATCATAGGATTAACATGTGTCCTGGTTTTTCTTTGAACTTTAATGTGTTTCTTTGTTTTTCGAATGCCCAGCGGTTACAAATTGTGTAACAAGGTTTAGCGAGCTTGTGCAGGTGTATGTGCATGATATTACCACATAATTATATACCTCAAATAAATATCCATAGTATATATGTGCAAGCTAAGCGTGTGTACCTCAAGTAAATATCCATATACCTCAAATTGTGTAATTTTTTTTTTTTTCCTTCTAATAACAAATGTTGTGTGCAAGCTAACCGTGTGTACTAATTTCTGGAACCTATCCATAATCCAGTGTTGCGTTGACCACCATTTCAGAATCAAACAACTTTTTCCGATAGAAGGGAGCGAGAAAGAAATGGATTTTTAGATCGCCTAATTAAATAGCTCAAATTTGAGTTTACGTGTGTGCGTCACTATCTCAAACCTATATACATAATTTTCATATTGCATTAATCATCAAACTCCTGAATGTGGATATATATTTTTTTTGAACGGCTAACTCTCCTATACTACCCCTATTACAATTAAATCTCCGTTGCCAAGGTTTGAACCCTGGTCTTTTCCTCCAAAGGCAAATGCCTTACCACCACGCCACAAGGGGTGGGGCCTGAATGTGGATATATCCTTGTGAAATATATCAACCTACTATGATATCTCAAATTTGTTCAGATATTATCGAAAAATCTAGTGTTTTGATATATAAGTTATATATATATATATGTATGACGAAAGTTCGATAAAGAACACAGAAAATCTAAAGATCAAACTGCTCAATCTGAGCCATTGATCTTATATTCATCCGACGGTTGGGAAATATCTAACAAAGTCTAATTAAATGAGGCAGAGGGGTAGGTTTGTCATTTAATGCACGTGTTTAATAATTCTCTCCCTCCACTCTCGGTCACATTCACCATTCACTCTCATTCACTCTCATTTCTCACACACTCGACAGCTTTAATCTCTCACCTTCCCCAAATTCTATTTTTTTCCCTACATTAATGCTTTTCAATGGCTGATATACGAGAAGAGTAACACAATCTGAACGTACGCCGTTGCTCCATTCGTTTAGATTCATGTAGTTCTGTTTTGTTTTTTTAACGAGTTTTAGTAATGATGATTAGTTGAGTAGATAGTTATTTTTGTTGTTTTGATTGTTTTGTTGTAGATTTATGTAGTTGGCTAATATGGGGATTATGGTTTTGAATTTAGGGATTAGGGTTTTGATTTTGGAGAAGGTGAGAGAGCTATTAAAATGGGAGTGTTTGTGAGAAAATTAGAGTGAATGATGATTAGAGTGAACGAGCTGGGTGACCCGCGCGTTGCTGCGGGGTGCTGTGATCTCAGTATGTGTGAACATTTATATTTGTATTCTGGATCGTATTGCACACAACGTATGGAAATGGTATCTACAAAACTAACATGATAAAAATAAGTTGCATTCCTGTGAGTTGGAACCAAGTCAGTGAACCAAGCATGATAATGTAACAATTTTGACCCACATACTCATGAACAACCCCTATACACACTGATTCTATGTTCAATATTAGCATTTCGTTTGTAGACGTTGATCATATGTTCAATATTAGTATTTCGTCTTTCATCAGTTTCGACATCTTTCTTTGTTTATCTTCTCATGTGGTCTTTACACCCAATAGCAGGCCTAAAAGATTCAAATTTACCTGATGTAAAGGACATTCAAATGGTTAAAACTCAAAGGCAATAAGGTGTTTGGACGTGTGTTTTGAAATTGGTATGCAATACAGAACTATGATAATGTCATTCAATTGGCTTGGCAACAGGAATAAATGCAGTTGCAAGGACTGGAGGCGTTGTACTCCTTCGGCGGTCCTACATGTTGTACAGAAAAACATATCAGAAACCCGTATACGCAAACACATACACCGAAACACTGCAAGTAAATAGGATGAGACTATGGCCAAAGTGTGTGCATTCCTGGTGTTATTGGGAGTGGGTACAGATTAGGAATAACTCTAATAGCATATCAACATAGCCAATTATCATACTACTGATATGAAGCATCCTTTTTATATGTTCTCAGAAACTTAAAGTCTGTAAACCCCAGAAATGTTTCATTTGATAAAATTTCATTTTCATCTTAGTTGAACCACTATATCCATTTACATTTTGGATTAGTCACAAAATAAAATTTGTGTCATTAAGAGTAACACTAAAATCTAGTCTGTAAAAGAAATTATGAACTATTACTAACCTTTTTTAGGCTGAAATTCTGGATCTCGGCCTCTTGCCCAGCAATATTTGTTACCTTCCCACTTATCCATGTTTCCCGTAGACCTTCGATTCAGACATGAGATGGTACTATGATGTTCACTGCAGTTTCTTCCTATGTATACCTCTTGACGAATGTCGTTCTCTTTGATTACTAATAGTAGTAACAGCACGCTGCACAAAATGAGTATAACCTAAACTGGTGCGCATATCTTATGCTGATAAACCTTTTTTTTTTTTTGAAGACTAATAGATGCTTATGCAAGGACGAACATGCTGGTTCATCTGTTGTTGCGACAGGTGTGAAACTGATTATATAACCCCCACATTCTCAGAAACAGAATTCATTTATCCCAACATTAAAAGGGTTCTTGGAATTATATACTATGAAAGTGCTTATATGTTCATAAGCAAGCAATTTCGAATTAGCACATACCTGCATATTCTATAGCGTTTGCTTACTATAAAATAGATCGATAAAGGGTGTTTTAAACACTTGAAACTGTCTAAATATCTATAAAAGCGATAGTAACTAAATCGAACAAAAAAAGTAACATACCTCAAGTTCAAAAGAAACATCAGGATGAAATCCAACGTCCCCAAGAACCTGGCACACCAACGTATCAAATTTGGTCAGATATGATAAAAAAGATGAACCTTATGAGGCAGCTAGGTATTGAAGAAATGGTTTCTCAGTTCTTGTTGCGAGTGATAGAAAAATGGATTCATGAGTAAAAGAATGATGGATTCGTAAAAAAACAGACGAAAACGTAAAAAAATCGGATGAAAACGTAAAAAACAGACGAAAACGTAAAAAAAAGACGAAAAAGTAAAAAATCAGACGAAAATGTAAAAAAATAGACAAAAACGTAAAAAAACCGGACGAAAACGTAAAAAAATGGACGAAAACGAAAAAAAATCGGACGAAAACGTAAAAAAACAGACGAAAACGAAAAAAATCGGACGAAAACGAAAAAAAAATCGGACGAAAACGTAAAAAAAACAGACGAAAACGTAAAAAATCGGACGAAAACGTAAAAAATCAGACGAAAACGTAAAAAAACAGACGAAAACGAAAAAAATCGGACGAAAACGTAAAAAATCGGACAAAAACGTAAAAATGGACGAAAATGTAAAAAAACAGACGAAAACGTAAAAAAACAGACGAAAAAGAAAAAAATAGGACAAAAACGTAAAAAATCGGACGAAAACGTAAAAAAACAGACGAAAACGTAAAAAATCGAACGAAAAAGTAAAAAAACAGACGAAAACGTAAAAAATCGGACGAAAACGTAAAAAATCGGACGAAAACGTAACGAAGGACTAACGGTGCAAATAGACTTAATCCATAGGACTAACGGTGCAAATATTTTAACAGAGGGACTAACGATGCAAACACTTAACGGAGAAAGATAACGCCCATCCAACTTAGGGATGTAATGTGGCAAACGTTTGCCTAACGGGGGATGTATATTGCCAATAGTTTCTGACAGGGATGTAATATACCAAAAGGTGTAAACCACAGGGATGTATTTTGCAGTTTACTCTTGAATTTATGACAAATATGAGATTTATATTTGAATTTTTGACCTAGACGCTAATGTCACATTTGTTCAATTGTTCAAATATTATCTAAACTTATACACTTCATGGCCTAAATACAGTATGTTCATTTAGGAGTTCAGCCCATAGCTGAAAACGAATGATAGTGTAGTGTCAGCCCACTATGAGTGACCCATAACGTACCCAAAGAACCAGTTGGCCCGATTTCTGGTGGCACTTATCAAATATCAACAACATGCCAACATAAACAATGAAATAGTAAACACAATAATTTTACAATTTTTACTTTAAGTCAAACTAATTATCACAAAATATATACATCACACATGTATGAACTCAGAACTATTTAACTAAAAAGTATTTTCATACAAAATACCAAGGTTGCAAAAATCGTGAATCGGTAGTCGGGCGGTCGACTCCCTGTAGCTTGTAATCGGTCTAGGCGGGATTAATTGGTGATTAATCGGATTGGCATTTTCGACAAGTTTTCTGTATTTCCGGCAAGTTTTAAGTATTTCCGGTAAATTTTAGGTATTACTGGCAAGATTTTTCTTAAAAAAACATCTTAAAATAGATATAAATAACAAGTATAAGTTATTAAACAATTTTACGGCGAGTTTTGGGTATTTTCAGCAAGGTTTGAAGGTGTCAGGCAAGCTTGACCACCGTTGACCGTCATTAACCATCATTGACGACGGTTGACTGAGTTGTTTGACCGATTTACACAAATCGGAAAGGTTGGCAGCCTTGTAGCACCTAATCTGCGATTAATCGGCCTTGTAGGCCTTGTTTTGCAACACTGCAAAATACTGCTAAACGCCCCCTTACAAGCACATGTGATTATGAGGGCATGAGTATCAAGGCATGACTTTCATTCCTATTGAATTTGTTTGGTTGGTGGTTAGGTATTCGAATATGGGTATCGAACCCTCAAAAGTATGCATTTTCTAAACCCACCAAAAGTGATGGGTTTGTAAACCCATTCCAATTCCCATTCTCATAATAATCCCCTTGTTAATCAAACGCCCCCTTACAAGCACATGTGATTATGCTAACCTATTAGTGATTAATGGATAACAATGATTACATTATTGTTACGCATGTTATCTAGAGTTTCTTTTATTTGTTTTATAAATAAATACGTATATCGGATGTCATGCATCTTATGCTTTATTTATATACACATGCACTTCCAGGCAATGGCGGACCCATCAGAAAAACAAAGGTGGTTCCTTGTTAAATGAAGGTGAAAATTTTAGCGATGTTAACTGATCCATAAGTCGAGACGGGTCGGGTTTGGTCATGTCCAATTTAAACGAAAAATTAATATGACGCATCAAAAGCATAAATCAAGTATGTAACTATTAAAAACTGAGTAATTTTCTATGAAAAATAGGAAAGAAATCAGCGCACACACGCTATAAATACACCATGCTACATAAATATAACTAAACTATGCGCTAGTCCTTTGATGAAAACGGTGTTTTACAAAATTTCGTTTTCAATATACTATTGAAAGTACAAAGATATAACCAACACAATACGTAGTAACAAATTAAGAAATAATACTTGGAAATATAAAAATTCACAGCAAGGTCAATAATATTAAAATGGGCTGCGTTTCTTTATGTGGTCATGTTGGAAATGATAGATAGACTTATCAAATATTTAAAGGGTTTAAAATCAATTACTCCTATTTTAAAAGGAAGCAAAAGAGAAAAAAGTAACAAAAGTTTACATAAGGAATGCAATAGTCAAACACTCCTACAAAAGTAAAAAATAAAAAATGCTTTTTATTCCCTTTCTTCTTTCTTCTCCGACCAACTCGGCAACTCCTTAATTTTCCGGCAGGCAATATATGTAGTAAGCCACTTCATGTTTTTAAAGAACCACGATGTTTCAGTTATCAAGGTGGTTCCCGTTTAATTTCTAAGGTAGTTCCTGTTGGAAATTTAGTTTAATTGAGGGATATGATCATACTTGGAAATGAGTTTGGAGGTACGGAGTGTGCACCCATTAAGTCCCTGATTACCCTGACTCTAATAGTGGTTGGGAGTAACTTATCAGAAGGTTCAATCCTTCAGAGAGTTACTACTGCTAGTTCTAAATTAGTACTGCTTGAGCAGAGTTACTACTGCTAGTACTATGTTAGTACTGCTGGAGCAGAGTTACTACTGCTAGTACTAAGTTAGTACTGCTGGAGCAAGTTACTACTGTTGGCATAAGTTAGTACTGCTGGAATAAGTCTGTAACTACTTTGACCTATTTATGGGCAGTTTCAAACTCGTAATTAAGACCATAATTACTTGGTCTTGTAACCACTATTGCTATGATGGAGGAACATTATGAGGAGATTAATTGGCTGAGTGAATCAATCCTATATTAGGATGCTCATCTGCATGGAAAAATATACGAAACATAAACACTTGAAAGAAAACAGGTTCTTGATTTGTGCCTAAAACAAGAACACCACTTGATCTTATCCCATAGAGATATTCATGGAGATATTCATGGAACCCAGGCATAGGGTCGAATAGTTTCTATTGGAAAGTGATAACACGATTTCAAGTGATATCCTGTACTCATTGATTATCTATACCCAACTGGGAACACACCGACAAGAAACCAACAATCAATAGAAACTATTTAGTGATAATCAATGGCTGCTGCTATGAGGCAAATGGCTGCTAACTTTTCCAAATTGGAAAAGTTTGAAGGTGTCAATTTCAGAAGATGGCAAAAGAAGATGCACTTCTTGTTGTCTAGCATGAGTGTGGTGTATGTCCTGAGCACTCCTATTCCTGATGATGGGGATGATGCTATTGTGGAAGACATAAGGAAAAGGAGCAAGTGGGAGAATGACGACTACATTTGCAGAGGTTTAATCCTCAATGGTATGTCTGATCCTTTGTTTGACATTTATCAAAATGTGGAATCTGGTAAAGAACTATGGGATTCCTTGGAAGCCAAATATATGGCTGAGGATGCATCAAGTAAAAAGTTCCTTGTAAGTAATTTTAACAATTACAAAATGGTCGATTCTAGACCTGTCATGGAACAATACAATGAACTTCTTAGTATACTTGGTAGATTCACACAACACAAAATGAACATGGATGAGACTATTTCAGTCTCTTGTGTCATTGATAAACTCCCTCCTTCTTGGAAAGATTTCAAGCATATGCTGAAACATAAGAAGGAGGAATTAACTCTTGTTGAGTTGGGCAATTATTTGAGCATTGAGGAATCACTCAGAGCGCAAGACAATGACAAGCCAAAGAGTAGCAATGCTACTAGTCCATCAGTTGTCAATATGGTGGAGCATAACAACTCCACCAGGTACAATGACAACAAGGGCAAACGTAAACATCAGGATAACACCAAATCTGATCGTAACAAGAAGCCAAAAGCTACTTGTTAGAAGTGTGGGAACACTGGACACTTCAGGAAGGATTGTAAGGGTGTTAAAATTGGCAATAAATCCAATGGATCAGGCACAAGTGGTTCAGGGACTGGTTCAACCAACCATTTGAAAGGTCAGATAGTGTTTAATAAGTCTTTTCAGATTTATTATGTTACATATATATCTGAGGCATACTTTGTGCAGGATGATGATGTTGCGTGGTGGGTTGACTCTGGAGCAACAATCCATATGTGTAAAGATAGAAGCTGGTTCAAGACCTATGAGTCACTGAATGATGGTTCTATTCTTTATATGGGAAATGAGTCAACGGCCCTGGTGAATGGAAAAGGATGTGTGGATTTAAGATTTAGTTCTGGAAAAGTTGTTTCTTTGTTTAATGTTTTACATGTTCCTAATATTAGAAAGAATTTGGTTTCTAGTAGTATTTTGAATAATTGTAGTTATAAACAAGTTATTAAATCTGATAAGTTTGTTTTGTCTAAACATGGTGTGTTTATTGGTTTTGGCTATTTTTGTAATCAAATGTTCAGGCTTAATATTGTTAATGATATTGCTAATTCAGCCTTTATGTCAACCTCTAACCTAAATGATTCAACCCTATGGCATGCTAGACTTGGCCATGTACACTTTAAGAGATTGCGAGATATGTCTAATGATGGGTTAATCCCAGCCTTTGATATGGACACTGAAAAGTGTAAAACTTGCATAATGACCAAAATAACTAAGAAACCATTTCAAAGTGTAAAACGTGAAACTAAAGTTTTAGAGCTAATTCATAGTGACCTATGTGATTTACATGCTACTCCCTCTTTGGGGAATAAGAAATACTTTGTGACATTTATTGATGATGCTTATAGGTTTTGTTATGTTTATTTGCTACATACTAAGGATGAAGCATTAGATAAATTTAAAGTGTTTAAAACTGAAGTTGAATTGCAACAAGTTTCCCTGATTAAGAGATTAAGGACTGATAGGGGAGGTGAGTACATGGATACTTTGTATTTTCAGTCTGTTGGTATAATCCATGAAACGACTGCTCCCTATAATCCTCAGCAAAATGGTATCTCTGAAAGGAAAAATAGGGTACTGAAGGAGATGGTTAATCCCATGTTGTCCTATTCAGGGTTGAGTCAAGGGTTCTAGGGTAAAGCTATGTTAACAGCTTGCTATTTATTAAATAGGGTTCCCAATAAAAGGAACAAGATTACCCCTTATGAACTTTGGACTAAAAGAAAACCCAACCTGAACTTTCTCAGGGTTTGGGGTTGTAGGGCTATTGTAAGACTCCCTGATCCAAAGCAGAAAACTTTGGGTGAAAGAGGCATTGAATGCATCTTTGTTGGATATGCTGAGCATTTCAAGGCATATAGGTTCTATGTTATTGAACCTAATGAGTCTGTTTCAATTAACTCAATAATTGAATCAAGGGATGCAATATTTGATGAGAATAGATTATCATCAGTCCCTAGACCAAGTCAAAGGATTCCAAATGTAACCAATGACATTGGTGTTTCAGAAGCCTCTGATGAGGTTGTGGTACATCAACCTGAACCTGAGCTCAGAAAAAGCAACAGGGTCAGGACTTCAAAGTCATTTGGACCTGAGTTTCAATTATATCTAATTGAAGGAACAAGGGATGAGGTCTCTGACCAATACTCCTATTGCTTCATTGTTGAGGATGATCCCAAAATATTTGATGAAGCAATGAAGTCCCAGGAGGTTGCTTTCTGGAAAGAAGCAATTAATGATGAAATGGATTCCATCATGGGAAACAACACTTGGGTGTTGGCTGATCTACCACCTGGTTGCAAACCTCTAGGTTGCAAATGGATTTTCAAAAGGAAAATGAAGGTAGATGGAACTATTGAAAATTTCAAGGCTAGACTAGTCATTCAGGGCTTTAAACAAAAGTCAGGGATAGACTACTTTGATACTTATGCCCCTGTGGCACGTATCAATACCATAAGATTGTTGATTTCTTTGGCATCAATTCACAATCTGATTATTCATCAGATGGATGTGAAGACAGCTTTCTTGAATGGTGAATTAGATGAGGAGGTTTATATGAATCAACCTCAGGGCTTCATCGCTTCATCATGCCTGGCAATGAAAACAAGGTCTGTAAACTGATTAAGTCTCTCTATGGACTTAAGAAAGCACCTAAGCAATGGCATCAAAAATTTGATGAAGTGGTTTTGTCAAATAGTTATCTTCTTAATCAAGCTGACAAATGTGTCTATAGCAAATTTGATGAATCTAGTAAAGGATTCATCATTTGCCTATATGTTGATGACATGTTGATCTTTGGCACTGACCAAAATCAGGTTGACCTGACAAAGGAATTTTTGTCATCAAGGTTCTCCATGAAGGACA
Organism: Artemisia tridentata subsp. tridentata; assembly: GCA_021014915.2. Taxonomy (NCBI): domain Eukaryota; kingdom Viridiplantae; phylum Streptophyta; class Magnoliopsida; order Asterales; family Asteraceae; genus Artemisia; species Artemisia tridentata. Next base: position 131,579,763 of record CP139509.1, on the reverse strand, counting down.
TGGGGGAGGCTGATGTTATCCTTGGTATAAGGATTAAACATGAAAGTAAAGGAATTTCTATCTCTCAATCTCATTATATTGAGAAGGTGTTGAGGAAATTTAATTACTTTGATTGTACTCCAGTGAGTACTCCTATGGATACAAGTGAGAAGCTGATGCCTAATACTGGTAAGGCTGTATCTCAACTTGAGTATTATAGGGTGATTGGTTGCCTGATGTAAGACCTGATATTGCTTTTGTAGTAGGTAAACTGAGCAGGTATACTAGTAATCCTAGTGCTCATTACTGGCAAGCAGTTCAGAGGGTACTGAAGTATCTGAAAAAGACTATGGATTATAGTCTCTCATATACTGGTTATCCTTCAGTATTAGAAGGATACACTGATGCAAGTTGGATCAGTAACACTGAAGATAATTCGTCTACCAGTGGTTGGGTATTCCTACTTGGTGGAGGTGCAATTTCTTGGGCATCCAAGAAGCAAACTTGCATTACCAGTTCAACAATGGAATATGAATTTGTGGCTTTAGTAGCTGCTGGTAAAGAAGCTGAATGGTTGAAAAACTTGCTTCTTGAGATTCCATTGTGGCCTAAACCTATAGCACGTATTTCTATCGGTTGTGATAGTGTTGCTACATTGGCTAAGGCTTATAGCCAGATGTACAATGGGAAGTCTAGACACTTAGGTGTCAGGCATAGCATGATTCGTGAGCTTATCATGAATGGGGTGGTATCTATAGAGTTTGTTAGATCTCAACAAAATTTAGCTGATCACTTGACGATGGGTTTGGCTAGAGACTTGGTTTTAAAGTCTGCTTAAGGGATGGGTATAAAGTCCAACTTAGTCACTGAATGCTAAGACACCTAACTCCCTCCTGAGGAAACTTGGGAGCTGAGTTCAATGTGGAAAGTTGAACATTTAGTGGACTGGAGCACATGTTTTACAATCATCCCAAGGTTGTGCTTAGAACCTGCTAAAAAGGAGGATGAAGTCTTTACTTCTTAATGGTTAATTTCTTTAAAAAGTGCTAAGCAGGAGCATGAATAAAGAGGAACCACCTATGTGAATGCTGAAGTTTTGCCGCTTTAGGGAGTTTTGGACTTTTGGCTCTTACAACATTTGTGAATTGGATATGGATACATGGCTTATTTAGTGTCAGGAGCATTTAAGTGTTTGAAAACTTGTGTGTATTTTATCTTCAGGTATTCAGATAGGTTGAAGGGTTCAATTCTTAGAACACCCTGATTCTCGAGTATTTGAACGTGTAATGTACTAAGATGTGAATTCAATCTTCAAGATATTTTTATTTATGCACATGCTTTGTTTTATGTTTATGTCATGCAAAAGCAATTGTACTAAATTGGGGAGGATTGTTGGAAATTTAGTTCAATTGAGGGATATGATCATACATGGAAATGGGTTTGGAGGTAGGGAGTGTGCTGTAACACCCCCAAAATTATCGCAGCGAAAGATAGTGTCACCGGGGTATTACTTCATGGTTCACAAAACAAGTTACAGAAAACAACTCTAAATGAGACGCTTTGAGATAAATTATCATTCGATTAAAATATCAGAGTTTACAAAGAGGTCCCACAAGTTTGCAAAATGTACAACATAAAAGTTGTAAAGTTTTTCGAATGATAATATATGCATCGTCTTCAAAATGTTTTCCGTGCGCTTTCACATGCCAGTTAATTCCTTTCGTACCTGAGATAAACATGCTAAAAGTGTCAACACAAAGGTTGGTGAGTTCATAGAGTTTATAAGTAAAACAGTTGATTTCAATAGTCAAAGGTTGAGTGAATCCATAGTGTTTGTATAAAAATCAGTTGACCACAAGTTTCAAGGTTGGGCCACGTTGTTGCACCCATAAAAGAAATAGTGGGCCATGTTGTTAGCACCCATAACAGAAATAGTGGGCCATGTTGTTAGCACCCATAACAGAAACAGTGGGCCATGTTGTTAGCACCCATAACAGAAACAGTGGGCCATTTTGTTAGCACCCATAACAGAAACAGTGGATACTTGTGTTCATGGTTATAGTATGTATCTCTTCACGAGATTGAAAAATGTATAAAAGTGGGATTATGAACTTATAGTAATATGTAAAAGTTTAGAGTACTAATGAAAGTAAAATCAAGCAGTTAAGCATGTATCTCCCCCAAAGAGTTTATAAAACAATTAAATGAGAAAATGTGGGGCTATGACTCACCTCATCGTATGGTGAATAAAGTATCACAAGCAATGTCAAGAATTTGAGCACAACAGTAAGGAATTAGCACGACCTAATAAATAAAAGCTCGTGTCAAAATATGACACGCGGAAAAGTACTCGATACGTATGAGTTTTCAAAAGATAACACGTTTTAGTTTTCGTGGAAGACTTGTATCAATGTTTGTAAAAAGTTTAATATCATCATTCGTGTAATGGTATGAAATCATAGACTCAAGACAAAACACACGCGAAAGTATAATTTATATAAAGCACATATATATTATACTGAATAGCCCAATAATAGTCTAATGGGTGATCGCCCGATATCTTAATTCCGTCATAAGTCTAATCAATGTCCAATGTACAGCCCAATGTTCAAGCTTAATGGTTTTTAATCCAATGTCCAAGCTTAATAGTTTTTGTCTAACGTCCAATATAACTCAACAATCCAAATGTCTAAGTACGCTTAATAGTCCAATAATATATAAAGTCCAATGTTTTGTCCAAATAAATAGTCCATTATCACTTTTATGTTTAGTCCAATATATATAATCCAATATAAGTCCACTGTCGAAGTCCCGAGTCAATATTCGTCCAAAGTCTATTATCCGTATAATAAAGTCTATTGAGTATATGTATTGTCCAATTATCGAATGTCAAGTCCCAAATTTCTGAAACTTACAAACACTAGTACAAAAATGGGATTTAGTCACACATGCAGTTTTTCGAACGGCCACACAGTAACTTTTTTATGTGACTAAATGTATCAGAATAAAATAAACAGCCACACTTGATCCGACTTGTGTGACCATTTCGGAATTACATCTGAGGCTACAACCACATATTTGAATATTTTCATGACTAGAGGTTATCTGGTAAAACTTGTTTTGATTTTTTAGTCACTTATAATTTGGGACGTGTGACGTATACAAATAAGTTTGAAACATTATTCACACTTTATATATATATATATATATATATATATATATATATATAATATATATATATATATATATATATATATATATATATATATATATATATACATATATATATATATATACATACATATATACATATATATACATACATATATATATATATATACATATATATATATATATATATATATATATATATATATATATATATATATATATATATATATATATATATATATATACATATGTGACAAATATTTGTCACACAATTGAACAGTGTGACCAAAATTCATATATGGTCACATGAAGTAATTGTGTATGTGGCTAAATCATATACTCAAGTTTGTCACACATTATTTAAATGTGACTAAATCATATAATCAAGTTTGTCACAAATTATTTAAAAGTGACTAAATCATACACTATGTGCACACTGAGTTTTTTCCCAAAATAAAATTTCCCCTCTAACTTTTCAGCCTATGTTCTCCAGTTTTATTTTGAAAGGGGAAGGAAAGCAAGTGATGGTAAAAGAAGAGGAATGGTCGGGGAGGAAAGAAAGTCACTTTTGTGTTGAGTGTTCTAGAGTTGGAAGTAAAATGAGTGAAAAGTAACAGAAACACTCTTTTTCAATTCACAACTTATTTAATTACATCTTCTTATATTCACTGCCACCATCACGCTACCGACCACTCTACCACCACCATGCCATCTTCACACAAATTTTCCCCTCATGTTTAATTACATCTTCTTATATTCACCACTTCGTAAAAAGTCAAAACCCTCTTTTCTCTAACTAACATACAAACACAATCTTTATCTACTAATCACTAACCACATGTATTACCATCTTTATCTCTAATCACATAAACCACATTAGCAACATTTTCAACCTCAAAAATCATATCTTTATACATTTCCCATATGGACTCTTCTTAATTTTACCTAAAAACCAAATATTGATTGATATCTCATCTGTTTTTTATTTTATTTTTTGCAAGAAAATCAAGGATTGTTGAAATTCCCAACTGGGTTTTCTTAATTTCTTTAAAAAAAACAAATCTTGGTTGATTTTTCATATGGGTATTGGTTAATTTGATTAAAAAAAATTCTTCATTGATTCACGATCTGGGGTTTTGTTAATTTTCGTAATCATGATTCACGATCTGGGATTGTGCGGATCTTGATGGTGTTATTTGGATTGGGTGTCTTGATTTGATTTATTTTGTTTTTGTGTTTTGACTTATGTTTTTTGTTTGTGGGCTTAAACAAGCTGTGAATTGAAAAAGATGGTGATGGTTGGAGAAAGGTGTAGGATATAAGAATATTAAATTACCTGAGCTTTTCTTTCCTTCACTTTCATCCCAATATTGGGATGAAAGTTTTGTTAACAAAACAAGCTATACTTCCTCCCCTTTTCACTCCCTTTCACTTCCCTCCTTTCCTACTTTTTTTCTTGAGAACACAAAAATATTTCATTCCTTTCACTTTCACTCCCAAAAAAATCTTGAGAACATAGTGTTAAATTTTTCCCCAAAATCAAATTGCCCCACCTTCCCAAATATTTCATTCACCGCCCTGATTTTCAATACTCCATCCCAAATCAGTTTATTTATTTCTTTTATTTCTTTACAACTTTTAATATTTCTTTACACCAAAACAAGATCTTTTATACTTCACCGCCACCGCTCGCACCACCACCACACTCGCACCAACACCATTGCTAATTTTTATGTTTGTGTTTGAGGGTTTTTGTTAGACCGATGTGACCCATCAACAAACAAGTTTTTTATATAAAAAATTCGGTGACATCGTCTCAGTAAGAATTTTTATATACTGTAATTGAATATATAAACAAGTTTTTTCTATTCATAACTATGCAGAAAGTATTTTTAATTATAATTAGTGTTTTGTGCGTTTTTGGTTTCAGGATGATGCTATATTACGGGAACAGATTGGTATTCATGGAACGAATAAGTATGATTTTTGTTACTCTAACTGTCAAGGGCAAGGAAGACAATCAGCCGGAGTTGGTTGACCTGTTGGGGGACGTGTCTGATGCTGCAAGTTGTTCAGATGTGATAGCTGCAGTCAACACTGAAGCTCGCCCATCAAATGCCACTAAAGCTGAAAGCACGTGCTCAGATTCCAATGTTGAGGTATACTGTATTATGTGAAAATTACTGTGTATGTAGAGTTAGGATTTGAAAATTGAAGTGAATGATGAATCGGACGAATTATGTTGTAGTTTAAGTGATTTACTATGTGTTGATGAGGATTTTGGTTGAATTTGTGATAATTAGTGTGCACGTAGTGTTAGGATGTGAGAGTGAGGATTTTGGTTGAATTTGTGATAATTAGTGTGCACGAAAAATGTCGCAACTAGCGTAAGATGTGAAAGGTATTCGAATATGCGGGTTGGTCAGGTTACTAAAGAAAAGCTTGAATTCAAGCATAGGCTTTCGATAGCTCTTGGGGCAGCTAAAGGTGATCCTCTGCAAAATCAGTGAGCAATTTTAGCTTTCCTGGTATTAGTTCATATTTTATTAGATGAAATAGTCTTTTGTAAGTTGGCTTTTGAAAGAATTAAGCTAGGGCTGCTTGTTCATGTACATTTTGTGTGTATTAGTAGTTTGTATTGAGACTGTATGCTGTTTACAGCTTTCTGTTGAAAGGCTGAGTAACATGAAGAAATATGTTTTTGGATTAGGTTCCGCTCAGGTAACTGATAAACTATTGGATGTGATCCAAGATGAATTCATATGGTTATTAAAATCAACTAACTGAGTCATCTTATGTAATTTTTAATTGTATAAATATATAAGATTCTAAAAAATATGTTACTCGGTACTAATTGGTTATCTATCAATTATCTTATACTAAATCTACATGTCTGCATACCAAAAGTAACATACATGTAACATGCTCAAAGTTGGTTATCGTTGTATCTTTTCTTTCTTTTTATGAGAACAATCATAACTAAAAGATTGATGATTTTATGATTCATTTTACAGCTAAAGTAGGATTACGAGTTTAAAACATAAGAGCAAGGAAAATGGAGACATATTCATGGGTGAAAATCCGACATGGATCTGAGGTGGCCACGAAAGGTGCCAAGCCTGCAGCCCCGGACCTGGCATGTGAACCACTCTATTCTGGGTTTTCCTTCACTGGTGTGAATGAGTGTGTGAGTGTCGCCGAGAAATCCGACCAGCCTCCCACTTCATTCGTCCAATTTGATTCTTACCATTTGAGAAAAAAGTTAAAGGTAGCACCAGTTCAGCAGGGCGGGGTGATGCTTTAGGAAATGACCTGATTATTGAGTGCTTCAGAGCAGCGTCAGGTTCATCCATCACGATGATAAGATATGCATGGTATTTTTATTTATCTCCTTTGTTGCGTTTTAAGTAATTAGTAAAAATTATGAGGTTAACCATTTTGCTATTATCTATATAGGAAACTTACAAAGAAAAGTTATTGATGAAGCATGTGCGAGATAAGTCTCGGCATCCACGACTAAGGTTTGCTTCTTGTTGCTGAAGGGTGGAGTCCCGTATTCGCAACCCAACAGGTTTGGCGCTGTTCATATATTGCTTTTGTAATATCTAAAAAATATGGACAAAAAGTGTTTGTGGATCACCATGCCTGCCCGACCTGGTAAGCCACATCTATTAACTCTATGGCCCATTGCTTTTGCAGATTAAGGATTCACTCCAAAAGGCTACAGTTGATTCCAAGTCCCAAGTTGGTGCCATTTTTCAAGTTTTGCACACAAAAGAGATGCCTCCAACCTATTTTCAGACAAATAAGTTTACCGAGTCCTTTCAAACAATTGTTGATGCATACGGGTAAGCAACATTCAGGCATCCATACTTATCAGATACATAAGTATCGTTGTTGGTCTTCTACTTTATACACCAAAAAAATAAAAATAAAATGTCTTTATAATATAATATACATGTTAATCAGTGTTATGTGATAATTTTCCCACCTTGTTCATAATATCAACCTTGTTCATAATATGAATCATGTGAATGTTTTAAATTTATTAACAGATTGTATCAATAACATTTAAAATCTACTTTTGCTGCAGTGTCGCTAAATACCAAGAAGCAAATCCTGGAGTGTATTAACTTTATGTTTGGTGATTGGGGGCATGGCATATGCATCCTGCTGGCATGTTTATTTTTAATATCCAGAGAGAAGAAATACACAAGTCAGGTAAATAACACTTGTTTGTGGAGCTGTTGTTTTATATAATCAACACTGTCTTACTGAATATGGAGCAACTTTTTTAACGTTCGTGGCCCTGTTAACATCTGTATTTTGCTTTGGAGACTAATTTGCTTATGCATTTTCATGAATACAGAAACTTGGTGACATAATGGAAATGACTTTCGGGGGTCGTTATGTTATATTGTTGATGCCATTCTTCTCAATCTACACGGGTTTGATCTATAACGAGTTCTTCTCAGTTCCATTTGAGTTATTTAGCCCTTCAGCATATGTCTGCCGTGATGCTGGATGCAGATAGTTATCTGACTCCCACCTCACCCCACCCAAATTGAAAAGTAATAACATAAACTAAAAATTAAGAAACAATATCGACTCGGTTGTCAGTTCATTTGCTAATCTCCTTCGGTCGCATTTTTCTCTTCTGCTGCAGTGAGGCAACCACTATAGGGTTGATAAAGGCGCGTGATACATACCCATTTGGTGTGGACCCTGCATGGCATGGGAGTCGCAGTGAATTGCCCTTCCTTAACTCTTTGAAGATGAAGATGTCGATTCTTATTGGAGTAGCACAAATGAACCTTGGAATAATACTGAGCTTTTTCAATGCTCTGTACTTCAAGAATCTTGTGAATGTCTGGTAAGCTTATATACCATCATCATTTAATACACTAATGATTACTGTTTCCCATATCTTTTTGTATGCGGCATTTATTATATTAACTTATATATCATATAGTACTTGAAGTTTTGTTTTTTTTCCAAATTATGCACTGTCCAAGTTCCAATTTATTCCACAGATGATCTTTTTGAATGGTCTGTTTGGATACCTTTCCCTCCTTATCATTGTGAAGTGGGTCACGGGCTCACAAGCAGATCTATACCATGTGATGATGTACATGTTCCTTAGCCCCACTGATGATCTCGGTGACAACCAGCTTTTTCCACACCAGAATATTGTTCAGGTTTGATTCTTCTAGCACCTTTATCTTTTGTTGGCTTTTTCATGCTTAAATCTTAGCACAATGATAGTGGAACATAAGGTCTTCCGTATTACTCAACTAATACAAATTGTTTCATTACCAGCTTGTGCTTCTATTGCTATCTCTAATTGCTGACCCATGGATGCTACTACCCAAGCCTTTCATTTTGAAGGCACAACATAACAGGGTATGTTGTAACAACCCGTAATTTTCTAGACTGATTTTTAAATAATAAATATATATTTATTATTAAATTGAACACAACTGAACATTTTTTAGCTCACGCGAGCATTTCGAGAAGCTATCCCACGTACTGTAGCTTACAGTAACCATTGAAACTGTCTATTTTTGCCAGTAAACATAACTTATTCTATTTCTATTAATTACTGACAAGCCACGTAATAAACAAAGAAGCTTTCTCATATTTACTGAAAAACGACCCCGCGCGCATACCGACACTGCAATAGATATGGTTCAAGTAAAAAAAAAAACATTTTCGAGTAAATAAAAATATTTTATTAAAGACGTCAATAAAAATTTTATTTTGCGAGTACGTGTCCAAAAACATTAAACCGGGACTTTACGGTAACATTTAAGCTCAAACCGACACATGATACTTTAACGATGTCCAAAATTATTTCCCTCCTTCTAATTTCTCACCTTGCCGCCTAGTAACATCACCCTCACACACATATTGACTTGAAAACTCACATGACTTTCTTATTTCTTGTGATAGATGTTGACATATTGCACTTGGTATGTCTCTTAACTAAATTTGGTAGTAGTACAAAAGAGCACACAAGTAAAGTGAGTCAAAACTTTCCCAATTGCCTTGCTAGGCTCGATTGAAGCAACACCATCTCAGCCACATGCAAACATTGATATACATGTTAGAAAATGACCAATCTCATCCATGTTCCATCTTAGCTCAATATACTGATATAGACTAATACTAGTACGTACTTTAAACAATTGACCAAAACTCATTCCTCTTTTTCCTTTATAAATCTGATGAGCCACCACTGGTACGAACTACAATATCACTTTGCAAATTTCCACTAAAACTAAATTATTTTGGTTCTTGGAGCAAGATTGGTCACTCTTGAGTTTTGGTGTCAAATAAATTAGTACTTGGGTAATATTTGGATCTTGATTTTTCCTCCTTGTCGAATCACACTACACCATTGTCGCGTGTCGGTGCCGCACATTTATACTATTTGACTTTACTCTATTCAGACTACTTTACTGAGGTGAGTATTCACAGCCCCCTTTTTACCGCTTTACTTATTTGGGGTGGAATGCATGACTTAAAATTTTTATTTGAACTTATGACTTATATGTTTTATCTGAAATCTTTGAAAATTTACTTCGAACCTTAGGACATTATTTTGAGATTATGACTTGTTTTGAACTTTATGTGCCGTACATACTAAATGCAAAGTCTCCCATGTTCGGAGCAATCTAGACAATAATTCTCGCCATGTCGGTGAGTGACAATAATTCTCGACTAGGTGGTTGATTGACAAAGTCTCCCATGTTCGGAGCAATCTAGACAATAATTCTCGCCATGTCGGTGAGTGACAAATAATTCTCGCCTAGGTGGTGGAGTGACAAAGTCTCCCATGTTCGGAGCAGTGCAAAGTCTCCCTTGTTCGGAGCAGTCATTATTTATTATGTACATGGCATTTTTATTGTGAACTTGATAAACATGTGTGTTGATTATAAGACGTACACTTTTTTATATATATAATGGTTGTGTAACCATAGGTTACAAGTCTTGTATGGGCAGGACTTGTAACTGAATGGTTGACACTGTCTCTATTATTTGGACCTTTTTCTTAAAAACCTTGGACTTCTTTTGAACAAAACCTGTATACTCACCAACTATTTTTATAGTTGACCCGTTTTTCTCATGCATTTCAGGTGATCGCCAGTAAGTGTATTTTATGAAGCCATTAGCACTAAGGAGTCTTCATCTATCATGTTTAGTTGGATGCAATAAAAATGTTATCTTTTGGAAACAAACTTTTATGTTTCAAATGCCGTTGTTGGCTAAAACAATGTTGTATTAGTGCACTGTTTCTTTAAATTTAAATTATGGTATTGTTCTATATCACTCTGCGCTGTATATTGATTTCGTAGCACCCCATGACCCGAACGCTTCCGCAATGCCACATTTTTGGGGGTGTTTACATATGTCTTTCTTTCCCACCACCTCAAACGTCGCAGTTTTATTAACTCGGTGTGTCATGATCATGTTACCTTACTTTTTTCTGTTTTGCGCCATGTTTTTATGTCTTTGCAGACACATCAAGGTCAGTCTTCAGATGACAAGTGTTTAGTGTAGTTTAGAAGGATGGTAAATCAAGTGTTTAGTGTGAACAGAGGACAATCAGTATGTAAATGGTTCATATTTGATTGCAGGTTAGAGGTCAAACAATCAGCTAAAGGAACCCAAGAAGTTCCAGGACTCTAAGGTGCCTGTGCACAAGACAGATGAAGTTTGGGAATTGCTTAAGAGCGGGAGTCGTGCTCGATCTGTTGGATTAACCAATGCCAATGAGCTTAGTAGCCGCTCCCACTGGTAAGTCTTTATCACATTTTAGCTAATCTGTAAGCTAGTAAATGGGTTTGTTTGGGTTGCAACTCCTATTATTACTGCTTCAGATTGTGAAGGTGCTGGGGAGCAATTTTGTGTAACCACATTGGTATGCTCTCTTTGATGTGAATATGCAGGTAATTAGATGTAATTGCTTCCTAAATAGAACATGCAGAATATGCAGGTAATATGCTGATGTGAATATGCAGAGAAAAGATAAAAAGGTTGGACAAAAAGGTTGGACGAAGAACATGAAGCCCTCGTTGAAACTGCTAGTGTATTAGTTACAACTGTTAGTACTGCTAGTGTATTAGTTACAACTGTTAGTTATAAGTTAGTATTGTTGGTTCATATAGTTAGTACTGCTTATATGATATGTATTAGTGGTTCAGTTATATACATTCCAATTTTATTGTATTTGAATTTGTTTTGATATATATTTGAATTTGTTTTGATATATATTGATTTCTTAAATGTGACTAAAAGATGCATATAGTCACACTTATTAACATTTTTTGTCACTGTTTGCTTAATTCGTTGTGTGACTAAATATTACAAAAGGCCACAAAAAAAAAATTCATGTGGCAATTGGATGATCAATAGTCACACAAAATATGCATTTCTTCACTTTAAACAGCATATGGTCACACTTATTAACACTTTTAGCCACTTTATGCTTAATTGTATGTGACTAAATACCCAAAACAAACATGTTTTGTGTGACTAAATATTACAAAAGGCCACACAAACATAAAATTCAAGTGACCATTGGATGAACAATAGTCACACAAAATACACATTTCTTCACTTTAAACAACATATGGTCACACTTATTCACACTTTTGGCCACTGTTTTTTAAATTTTATGTGACTAACTCGAAAAAAACAACACACGTTGTGTGACTAAATCATCATAAACGTCACATTTATTATATATTCATGTGGCCATAGGATGGGAAATAGTCACACATACTGATAAATCCAACAAAACTTGTGCCTAATTGGTCACACATATTCGGGTTTTGGTCACTTTTTTTCAATGAAAACGGTCACAAACTAAACAATGTGACCATATAGCACCTATGGTGGCGCGACTTTTTGTCACATACACCCAAAAAAACGTGTGTGACTATATGCATATAGTCACACATTTTTGGTGTGACCGTAGGCCAAATCTGTACTAGTGCAAGATCACGAGGTCAAACAATAGGTTAAGTCAAAAATTTATTAACCTACATTTTACTAAATGTGATTAACTTAAATCAAACAAGTAGTAATAATCAAATCCTAACCAAAACAAAACAATATGGGCTTCGGCCCAATATTAAACCCAAATGCACCCTATTTTCGTGTCTGAAAACAAATTCCCAACATAAAGTATGCAAATTTCCCACCTTCTCAAGACTTGCACATTTTTGTTGTTCCCGTTTCCTTGTAACCGAGTCAAAAGCCATAAGTCACAAATAAGCTTAGAAATAATTTAGAAACCAAAATAAACCAATCAACCCGTTAGTATGTTTCGAACCTGCGACCTCCAGGTCTGGGTTTTCTCTCTTGTCGAGACCGAAAGCAAACACCCTCTTGGGTGTCTTGTTGTCTCGAACATGATCACAAACAAACAACATACTCTTGTGTTTGGTTGTACCAAACTGTGAGTAAACAAACACCCTTTGGGTGGTTTTTCCAGCTGAGGCAAAACAGGCCCGAGACAAACAAGGCCAAACGCACCCTATGGTGGTGGGTGAGACTAACAACACAACAACAACCAACAGCTTTAGGCTGTTGGTGTTGTAGACTGGGCAACAAACGAATACCCCTGATGGGGTGGGCTGCAATAGCAGGTAGCAAACAAACACCTTATGTAGTTCTTGTGTGGTTCGAACCTAAAGTAAAACGCAAAACCGTACACAGCCATTTAGCTTGTGTTGGTCCGAGCAAAACAAGCTGACCCTTTTGGTCAAACCAAGACAATTTAGTAACAAGCATTCTCTTGGGTGTTGTTGTGAGCCGAATAACCAAAACAATCGCACCCTTTGTTTTCCTGTTACAACCGAGACCCAACAAAGCACCCCTTGGGTGTTTCTATTAACCGAACCCAAAACCACATCCCTCTTGGGTCGTGGTTTCTAGTCAAACCCGAAGTCGAAGAACCAATAAGCCATGAGCTTGCATAAGCTTAAATAAGCTAAAAAAAATAAAAGAGATAAACCTTATCACCTCAAGGCTCGAACCCGAGTCCTTGTGGCTGGCTTTTTGTCACCGAGAGCAACAAACCATCACCCTCTCGGGTGTGGTTATACTAAACCTAAACCAAAAACCAAAACCACCCTCGTGGTTGTCTTTGTGAAACGACAACAAACAAACACCCTCTCGTGGGTTTACCCTCTGAATCCGAATACCAAAAAAATAAAACACTATTGTTAATTAGATTTTAACCACACGGATTTAATCAAAAACATTTAATCCGATTCTTGATCCACGAAAACTTGTCTAAATCGATTTATATTCGGTTTTAAACAAAAAGATTAACAAGGTAGTTTAGGTTTCGACATACCAAATTAAACGAGAAAGAGAGAGAGGTGAAAGGGTGGTGTGGTGGCGTTGAGTGGCGGCTAGAGACGGAGGAGACAAAGCACGACCCCAACACACAATCAAAACCCATAATCACCTTCAAACCTTAGATCTTCCTTGTTGATTTGTAGATCGGTTCATGAGAGAGAGAGAGATTGGAACATTTAAGAGAGAGGAAGATAAGATGAGATCTGATTTCTTATTAAAGTAGTAGAGGCGGTGTAGGTGTAGTAGAATAAGGTGTGAGTTTTTGTTTTATTATTACTCTGTGTTTTACATGTCCCGCTGAGCTGAAGTGTAAACGCGGTACCTCGGTTTGTTAATTGCGAGAAATATATTTCTGTAAGCGTTTTTATAACGATGATATAAAAATAAAAATTATTGGACTTAAGTCATTACTCATTACTAATGTGGTGCTAGTACACATTATGTGCGGTTTTTACGTTTTACGAGATAACTTCTCGTTAAATAGATATAGGTGAACGAAAACGTTTAGAGAGTGATAATTGAATCAGAGCGAATTATTTAACTTGGGAAAAATTACCGATTAACTACCGGTTACAGTAATTGCTTTTACGTTACGGTAAAAGTTAAATAGTTAAAAAGTCAAAGTCAAGAGTAAAATAATCATTTTGCCGTGTGAAAATTTACGGGTTATTACATGTGCACCCATTAAGTCTCTGATTACCCTGACTCTAATAGTGGTTGGGAGTAACTCATCAGAAGGTTCAATCCTACGGAGAGTTATTACTGCTAGTTCTAACTTAGTACTACTAGAGCATAGTTACTACTGCTAGTACTATGTCAATACTGCTGGAGCAGAGTTACTACTGTTAGTACTAAGTTAGTACTGTTGGAGCAAGTTACTACTGTTGGCATAAGTTAGTACTGCTGTATAGATTCTGTAACTACTTTGACCTATTTATGGGCAGTTTCAAACTCGCAATTAAGACTATAATTACTTGGTCTTGTAATCACTATGGCTATGATCACTAGTACAAAAATGGGATTTAGTCACACATGTGGTTTTTCGAACAGCCACACAGTAACTTATTTGTGTGACTAAATGTATCCGAATAAAATAAACAGCCACACTTGATCCGACTTGTGTGACTATTTCGGAATTACATCTGAGGCTACAGCCACACATTTGAATATTTTCGTGACTATACGTTTATGGTAAAAAAAAAATTTATTTTTTAGTCACTTATAATTTGGGACGTGTGACGGATACAAATAAGGTTGAAACATTAGTCACACTATATATATACATATGTGACAAATATATGTCACGCAATTGAAAAGTGTGACCAAAATCCAAATATTGTCACACGAAGTAATTGTGTATGTGACTAAATCATATACTCAAGTTTGCCACACATTATTTACACATTATTTATAAGTGACTATTAATTTTTCTCCTCAGACTTTTCACCGCCTAAATTTTTCCCAAAAATCAAATTGCCCCCTCATTCCAAAATATTTCATCCCAAATATTTCATTGACCCGCCCATATTTTTCAATACTCCGTTCCAAATACTAGTATCATTTACAGATCTGGTACCTTGTTATATTATAACCAAAATCATTTCATCATTATTCATTCAATCCTTGAGTAGCAGCAAACAATGGAGAACAACAATAGCTTTGATCAGGTACAACCCTAACTAACTTCACATATCTCAATCAATCAATCTTCAACACAAATTATAATTAATTTTCAACAGGATTTGGTTTACGCAATTTTCAAAATGATCTGGAGCAAGAAAGCAATCGGTTAGCTATCTCACACACACACAGTTAATTTATTTATTATTTATTTACTGATTTACTTTTTTTACAAAGCGTGAGAAGAATGAAGACGCTGAATATTCTAAATCAGAGGTAATAAATTAGTTTTCGATATCGTTAGGTTTTTAATTTAGTCTTTGATTTGTGTAAAAAAAGTTGTAATGCGTAATTTGTAGATTTTTTAGGTTAAATGTAGATTTATAGAGCTAGTTAGGTTTTTTTTTCCTCCATATATGTGTTGATTTGCGTAAATTAGTTGTGTGTTTTGAGTGTGTGTGATGGTGCTTTTTTATATAAATTTGCATCTAGGTTTTGTTTATTAGGTCTTAAATATACTTCAAATGTGAAAAATTCAGATTATTTTTGTATAAAGTTTTGATTTTTATCAAGTCTTGTGACTTTTTTATTTAATTTTTCATTTGGGTTTTCATTTAATTTTTCATCTGTGTGTTATGGGTGTGGGAGATTAGGTGTCGTGTTTTGGTTGTTGATTGTTCATTGGAAAGATTGCGTGTTAAGAGGGTTTAAGTCTTTTTTCGGTTTGGGTACGGTTGCGTTGCTTGTTATTATTTGGAGCAGTTTTTTGAGTTTGACGTCTATGTCTTGCTTGCTCTATGTTCTTCTTAGTATGGTAAGTCTATGTTCTTCTTAGTATGGTGTTTACTGCAATGCTGCTGTACTTGAGTTTAGGTTTAGTGCATCTTTGGCTTTGAACTATAGATATAGACTTATATTCGTAGAAATAAAAGCTTAAATATATATGAGATACGGTTATGACGTGCATAATGCTTGTTACTTAGCCACGCCATCACTAATCAATTAGGAGTTTTTAGTTTCTCTTTTGGATAGTCCTATATACAGGGGTGTACGAGTTCTAGAATGACGATATACATGTGGTAAATCCATGTGACTCATTATCAAGGTTTAGCGTTAGACTTTGATTAGTTATGTGGATTTTAATACTTGCCCAATTTGTTATATGTTGATTTACCAACTTTTATATCTTTCTGATTTTCTAGCAGGTGGCAGTGGTGCTCCTTCACGAGACTATTACAAGTATGATGTGAGTATTTTATTTCCTACCCATGTAAATCAGTTCAATATACTTTCACTATCTGCTAATTTGACATCCAATATCTTATCATATGCAGTATTCATCTTACTATGGTAGTAACCAGCCTTATGGTGGTAACCGGCCTTATGGCAGTGATCGGTCTTATAGTGGTGTACGGCCTTATGGAGGCGACGGGCCTTATGGTGGTGAGCGGCCTTTTGGAGGTGACCGGCCTTCTGTAGGTGACCGGCCTTATGGAGGTGACCGGCCTTATGGCGGTGATCGGCCTTATGGCGGTGATCGGCCTACTGGCAGTGATCGGCCTTATGCAGGGCGATATTATTAGACTATGTAACAACTGGTAATTCAAGTTCTTTGCATTTGTTACCTGCCTTATGTTCCACATTTGATATTTGTATTTGATGTCATTTTTTGTACTGAATTGTGTACAGCGCTGACACACAGAGACAGGATGTTTTGGAGTATTTGCATCTTTTGTGGCCGCTCTGCAGGAAAGGCTCAAATTATTTTCATTTCCTTTCTTAGACTGTCCTTTCTTTGAGGTTCTTAGGTCACTCCAAGGCTGTTTCCTGCTAGATCTCAGTCCGGTCTGTTTTGGTTGAATATATGAAATGTTGGGCTAATCTTTAGATTGTCCTTCCAATAGGTCATTGATCTGTCATTTATGGAAGGTTTTTAAGTCTAAGATGGTACACACCCTACTAAGTCTAGGTACCGCATAAGAGTTAATTTAGGGACCAGAGGTTATCTAAAGATGTAAAAGATGTCTTTATTATGGATATTGTTATGGATTAATATGTCAGCCTTTTAATATTCTGAAGTTTAAGAAACAAATTGACACTTGCAGTTGTTGAGCGAAAGGTTTGAAATAAAAGGGGTTTTGCATAGTGTTTAAAGGACATTGAAGTGATTTAGAAACTAAGCCCTCTAGACATGTCTTTCGAAGATTTTATGGATTTACATATTGCTTGTGTGTCACATGGTGTTTTGATCAGATTTTATGGATTTACATTTGGGTCGAACACGTCAAGTGGTATGAAAGTTACTAGGAATATGTTGATGATTTATACAACCTTCTGTCTATATAAGTACAAATCTTGATATTGGTTTTGACCCGTTACCCAACCCACTGAACCGCCTATTTTGCTACAATTCTATTTATACCTATACTGTCTAATATTCAATATATTGTTATTTAGGGCCGATGCTCATAAGTAGCAGCAGCAACAACAACTGCAACAACAACTGCAGCAGCAACAACAACTGCAACAACAGAAACCTGTAAGTGCATAAAACTCTTTTGAAGTTTGCTAAGGTTAATTAATGAGATCGAGTCCTTTTATGAAATCATTATATTTTGGCTGATTCTGAAAATGAACACAGGTATGCGTGGAGGGAGCTATTGGGAACTTGAAGATCACAATTCTTCAAGGTGCAAATCTTGCTATTCGTGATATGTTATCAAGTGATCTTATGTCGTCGTTCCACTTCATTACGCAGTTCAAGTTAGTGCCATGCAAACTGTGAAGTTGCTGATCAAATCCAAAGTCGACGTTAATGTTGTTGTTAGATAATATAGTAGGAGCACATGGATCATTTTTAATACTGCTAGTGTATTAGTTACAACTGTTAGTTATAAGTTAGTACTTTTGGTTCATATAGTTAGTATTGCTGTTAGATATTATTGTATTTGAATTTGTTTTGATATATATTTGAATTTGTTTTGATATATATTGATTTCTTAAATGTGACTAAAAGATGTATATAGTCACACTTATAAACACTTTTGGTCACTGTTTGTTTAATTCGTTGTGTGACTAAATATTACAAAAGGCCACACAAACTAAAAATTCATGTGACCATTGGATGATCAATAGTCACAAAATACACATTTCTTTACTTTAAACAGCATATGGTCACACTTATTAGCACTTTTGGTCACTTTATGCTTAATTGTACGTGACTAAATACCCAAAACAAACATGATTTGTGTGACTAAATATTATAAAAGGCCACACAAAAAAGAAATTCATGTGGCCATTGGATGATCAATAGTCACACAAAATACACATTCTTCACTTTAAACATCATATGGTCACACTTATTGACACTTTTGGCCACTTTTTGCTTAATTGTATGTGACTAAATACCCAAAACAACATGTTTTGTGTGACTAAATATTACAAAAGGCCACACAAATATAAAATTCAAGTGACGATTAGATGAACAATAGTCACACAAAATACACATTTCTTCACTTTAACAGCATATGGTCACACTTATTCACACTTTTGGCCACTGTTTTTTAAATTGTATGTGACTAACTCGAAAAAAACAACACACGTTGTGTGACTAAATCATCACAAATGTCACATTTATTATATTTTCATGTGGCCATAGGATGGGAAATAGTCACACATACTGATAAATCCAACAAAACTTGTGCCTAATTAGTCACACATTTTCGGGTTTTGGTCACTCTTTTTCAATGGAAACGGCCACAAACTAAACAATGTGACCGTATAGCACCTACGGTGGCGCGACTTTTTGTCACACACACCCAAAAAAACGTGTGTGACTATATGCATATAGTCACACATTTTTGGTGTGGCCGTAGGCCAAATCTGTACATAGGGGATGGAGGAACATTATGAGGAGATCAATTGGCCGATTAATTCTCATAATTTCATTAACTAAGAGTGAATCAATCCTATAATTAGGATGCTTATCTTCATGGAAAATACACGAAACATAAACACTTGAAAGCAAACAGGTTCTTGATTTGTGCCTAAAACAAGAACACCACTTGGTCTTATCTCATAGAGATATTCGTGCAACCCAGGCATAGGGTCGAATAGTTTCTATTGGAAAGTGATAACACAATTTCAAGTGATATCCTGTACTTATTGATTATTTATACCCAACTGGGAACACACCGACAAGAAACCAACAATTCCCATATTTTTGTTGAATATCTTTCAAACGATTTTCGATGCCCAAGGTAGTTCCCGGGCACCACCTGGAACAAGCGTAGGTCCGCCTCTGCTTCCAGGTACTTCATTTTGATGAGACTTCTTCAAGTTAATAAATCCATTAGACTAGATGCAATGATCATCAAACCCGCCGCCTCTACGTCAGCGGCACGTCGTTATTAAACACATAATTAAACAAATGTACTTGTGACCATTAAATCAAACAAATATAAATACTTCATTTTAATACAAACACTTCAACATATCATTTGGACTCATGTGCCTTCCAGAGCCAGAGGTTTGTCAGTTAATAGCCTACCGCTCTACCACTAAGCTACACCCGCACCTCACCCTACACATAAAAAGTATGCACCACCAAACCATCGCTTATTTTTTCCTTTTACGCGCGGGTTGTGTGGGGGATGTAATGGGAGAGCTGCCCAGTAGTGGTTCGCCACCTGTGGCTTTATGACCACCACGGATTCTCTTAAAATAACGCTAACTACTGTTAGAATTTAATAATCATGACAAGTTTATATTTATTCTAATAACAATCAAACACATATGCAGAAGCGTAGGATCTTATTTTAACACAAAAAAGATTAACCGAAAAATAAAGAAACGTACCTTTTGATTCTAGCAAGATCAAGAATCAAACTTCAATCTTCTTCTTTAATTATCAAAGTGGATTAACGAGATATCCCTTACCTTTTTGTATCTCAATCCAAGATGTATTAACTATAGTGAGTTGATATCCACAATCTTGTACACACGTACTATAACCGAACTAATGAGATTGCTAGATCTTTAAACACAAATTAAACCAAAACAATTTTTGTTTGTAAAAACTTGGATCGACCAACCCTAAGGGTTATGGTTCGATCGACTAGAACAAAGAAGAAGAGAAAACAAAAGATCTAGGGTTATAGCAAGTGCAAGAGTAAGAAACAATAACCCTAGGTCTTGTATTTATAGACTTGGAAATCTTGGAGCACAAGTTGGCTTTGGATTGGGTTTCTAAGGCCCATAGCCGATCGGTTCTAGCATCCCTAAGGGATTCCGGAACATTCTTGTCCCTCTAATTTCATCTATAGTCCTTCCTTTATTCCCTAACGGTCATTAGTCAATTTCCGTTAATTACTTAACGTTCGTTAGTCGTTATTTTGTGTTCTAATAATTAAATACATAACGGTTTATATATTAATTATTATTACATTAATTCTTCATACGTAATGTGTGCAATCCCGTGGTCCCGAGTTCGATTCTAGACATACACATTTAATATTTGTCCATCAAAACTAACAGCTCCCACTTGGACATCTATTAATAGTGTAATGACATTGGTTAGCGACTAGCAACACGCCAATGCCCCTAGTACAACTCGGGTGGTGGTCTCCTGGAAAAACCATTCGATGATTCATCATCATACTTATCCTTTTGTTTCCAATACTACGTTAATAAAGATATGGATCTTAGTCATTCTTTATTAACCATTCTGTTTCTCGTTGTTTCTGATTGAGCAAGATTACCAAATCATCTGAACGTATTCCAGATAGATCTTGGGTGCGGCCGCACGAACATCTTGTCAATCCTACGAGGGGCCCAGCAGTATTAAAATTCAAAACAAATTTGAAGAAACAAATTCTCTCTTGACTACGAGCATAACCCATGAACTTTGCAACACTCCTGAAAACTATCCTTATAGCTACCAGTTACGTATAGCGGTAAATTGCTTCACAGAAATGCACTACATCCATGACAGTTATCTGGTATCTCAGTCTGAGGATAACTATATATACATGATTTAATTGATGACAAGATCCATAAAGTAAACTCATGAAGTTGTGATAAGTCCTATATTCAATTCATTGAATATCATGTGAAATTGGCATGTCACCGCATCAATATACTTTCAAGCATATTCTATCAATACTCAGATTTTTCTTAATTTAATGATATTCCTATATTATTAATCAACAACGGACAATTTAGAATAATCTAATTATTCAAGGATTAAACATGCAAATACAGGATATATTATTAAAAAAATGACAATCAAACATAACAAGTATTTTATTTCATTAAAATAATAATTGTTCATAACATCCCATTATCCAAACACTAATCACAGATGGGCATGAAACTACTAGCTAAACGAAGTCCTATGCCTTCAGCATATTGATTAAGCTTTCCACCAGGTAAAGCCTTCGTTAAAGGATCGGCTAGGTTATTATCTGTGTGAACTTTGAGTAACTTGATTTCACCTATCTTCACTTGTTCTCGAACATAGTGATATTTAATCGGGAAGTGTATGGTGCCCTTCATGATTTCAGGTTCATTGGAAAATGTAATTGTGGCTGAATTGTCACAATACATCTTTATAGGTTTTTCGATTGAGGGCATAACTCCAAGCCCTAAAACGAACTTCCTAATCCAGACAGCTTCCATTGTAGCTTCTGAAGCAGCAATATACTTACTTTCTGTTGCAGACATCACTATGGTACTCTGCTTCTTGCTCTTCCAATCCACAGCTCCTCCATTAATGACAAAGACATAACCCGTCTGAGACTTCGTATCATCTTTATAACATTTCCAGGAAGCATCACAGTAACATGTAACACCAAGTTTTACTTCTGGATTTCCCCCGTATACTAAAAACATATCTCTTGTAGCTCTCAAGTACTTGAGAATATGTTTAACAGCATTCCAGTGGAGTTCACCTGGATTATGTTGATATCTACTGGTTATATTTTGAGCAAACGCCACATCCGGCCTTGTACATTTCACTGCATACATAATAGATCCCACAGCTGAAGCATAAGGGACTCTCTTCATGCATGCCACCTCTTCAGGTGTTGAAGCACATGCTTTGCTACTTAAGCCATGATTCTCTTGCATCGGCAAATATCCCTTCTTGGAATTTTGCATATTGAATCTCTTCAATATTTTATCAATGTAAGCACTTTGGCTTAATCTAATCAATCGCTTTGATCTATCTCTATAAATCTTGATTCCCAGAATGTATGCTGCTTCTCCTAAATCCTTCATGGAAAAACATTTCCCAAGATAGGCTTTCACCTCTTTCAATCTTGGAATATTTTTACCCATGATTAATATGTCATCAACATATAGGACTAGGAAAATAACATCACTCCCACTAGCTTTGTGATATACACATGGCTCATCCAGATTTTGAGTAAACCCAAACTTTTTGATTTCTTCATCAAATCTCTTATTCCATTGCCGTGATGCTTGCTTCAATCCATAAATGGATCTTTGAAGTTTGCATACACGGTTTGGAAATTTTGGATTCACAAACCCCTCAGGCTGTGCCATATAGATGTCTTCATCTAGGCGACCATTTAAGAAGGCGGTTTTGACATCCATTTGCCAAATCTCATAATCATAGTACGCTGCTATGGCTATGAGAATCCTAATAGCCCTTATGTCAGCTACAGGAGAAAAGGTCTCCTCGTAGTCAACACCATATGTTTGGGTAAAGCCTTTAGCTACCAAACGGGCCTTATAGGTGTGTACATTGCCATCCATGTCAGTTTTCTTCTTGAAGAGCCACTTACTTCTAACTACCTTGGCATTGGGAGGAAGGTCTACTTCAATCCAGACTTGATTATCTCTCATGGATTACATTTTCCCATTCATAGCAATCTGCCATTTGTCCGTTTCAGGATCATTCATGGCAACTCTATAATTAGCAGGTTCTCCAAGATCCCCTAATATAGTTTCCTCAACCTCTACGTTAAGACATAGACGTTCAGGTGCTTTCACAGTCCTTACAGATCTGCGAATGGGAACAACTTCAGGTGGAGGACCCAGACTTTCAGGTTCCACAGGAAGTTCGCTAGTGTTTTCAGAAGGTAATGTATCCTCTTGATCATCTTCTAGATCATAGATCCTCCCACTGAATTCTTGAGATATGGGATCTTTTTCAAGAAAATCTCCATACCTAGCAACAATTACTTTGTTTTCAAGTGGGTAGTAAAAGTAGTAACCCATCGTTTCCTTTGGGTATCCTACAAATATACACTTTACAGATCTCTGTTGGAGTTTATCTGCTGAGTCACATTTAACAAACGCCTCGCAACCCCAGACCTTTAAATAAGACAAGTTAGGCGTTTTCACAAACCATAACTCATAAGGTGTCTTATCAACCTTCTTAGTTGGAACCATATTCAAAATGCGAATAGCAGATTCCAAGGCATAATCCCAAAAGGATAAATGAAGAGTTGTAAGATTATACATTGATCGCACCATGTCCAACAATGTATGATTTCTCTTCTCAGATGCACCATTTTGTTGTGGAGTATAAAGAGATGTGAGATGCTGGACAATTCCATTCTCAGCTAAATAATCTTTAAACTCTTGACTCAGGTATTCACCACCTCTGTCAGATCGAAGAGCTTTAATCTTCTTTCCAAGTTGCAATTCTACTTCTGCTTTGAAAACCTTAAATGTTTCAAACACCTCATGTTTATGTTTAAGTAAATAAACATATCCATAACGGCAGAAATCATCGGTAAAGGTTAAGAAGTAGCTAGCACCTCTCTTTGACACATTTCTAAGTGGTCCACATACATCAGTATGTATCAAACCAAGTAGATCAGTAGCCCTTTCCATACGATTATTGAAAGGTTTCTTTGTCATCTTCCCAGATATACAAGATTCGCATTTATCAAATGATTCATCATTGATATCTTGTAAAAGCCCATCGCGTTGCAACTTTTGCATACGAGTCTTGCCTATATGGGCAAGTCGACAATGCCAAAGATAAGATGAATCCAAGACATTCTTGATTATCTTATTATTGATGCTATACATTGAATTATAATTATTGCATTCATTCATATCAATTTCAAATACACCATTCACAGCAATAACATTAAAATAAAAAACATTATTTAACGAAACAGAAATTTCATTGCTTGAAACAGTATGTTGAAAACCAATATCCAATAAACACGAAAAGGAAACAACACCTCTAACAATAGTAGGTGCATAATGACAATTATTTAAAAATAGTATTAAGCCCGAAGGCAAAACTAATTTAAATACGCCTATAGCTTCAACAGCTGCATGTGCTCCGTTGCCTACGTGCAGATATTGTTCCCCATAGGCCAGTTTCCTTTCAACTCTAAATCCCTGCAGTGTATTGCAAATATGAATACCACTTCCAATATCGTATACCCAAGAATTTATTTTATGAGTTAATGAAAATAATTCAATCATGAAAAAGTTACCTGAAGTGCTGGGTTTACCAGCCTCTACCTTCATCTTTTTCACACGCAACTCCTCGAGATAGAGTGGACAGTTCCGCTTCCAATGTCCTATCTCATGGCAGTGGTGACAAGCCTGATCCTTCTTGTTAGGATTCACCTTGTTCTTCTGAGGGTTGTTCTTCTTGGGCATAGGTTGATAGGCCATAACTTGTTTACCCTTGTCAACCTTACCCTTACCCTTCTTATTCGCCTGCAGTTTTGGCTTTTGGATCCTACCTCCTTGTATAGCTAATACCTGAGGAGTAGGTGCCTTGTTTGGTAAACCCTTCTCATAGTCCACAAGCATTGCGAGCAATTCTGTGACTGTCTTCCCCGAGCAATGCATGTTATAGTTTTGAACAAAACCTTTAAAATCCTTGTTCAAGGACCTATTGATTAGGTTCACACACACATTCTCAGGATAGACGTAGTTGATCAGGTGTAGTTGGTCCATGTACATCTTCATTTCCAACACATGATCACGAACAGGTTTACCTTCCCCCTGCCTGCAGCTGTGTAATGCATCGATCAAATCATACAATTCAACAGCTGGTGGCTTCTCATAAGTCTTTTGGAGTTCTTCCAACATATCTTTAGGAAAATAGTTCTCAAACTGCTTTTGCAATTTGGGAACCATACTTCCAAGCATCAAGCACGCAACTTCATTGTGCTTTTCGAACTCCAATTGCCATGCTTCTCTGACCTCTTCAGGTTCAGTAGCAGCTGGTTCTTGAGGGCAAGGCTTAGTCAAATATTCCAGCTTTTTTGGACACTCTCAAGACAATCCTGAGTGACCTATGCCAGTCATTGAAATTTAGGCTAGTCAATTTTTCCCTTTCAAAGTGGTTTTTGAAAGCAGAACTTAGTACAACATTATCGGGTTGAGCCATTTCTACAGAAAAAGTTCAAATATTAGTATTCTAATAATACAATTTTTCAAGAAAAGAAAATACCCAGGAAATATTCATATAACCATTTAATCTTCTTGAAAAATAGGATCCAAATTTCCATAGTTTCACTACATCAGTTGATCTGCTAGCAGTGAAAGTACAAAATATGATAATCTGTCGAATAATAATCGGCAAACAATTTCTGACTCCTAGATCATTATGGGATTTACATTTGCCAAATACAATTTGCAAAGTAAGCATGTTTCATCCCATCTCATGCCTTAAGTATCTAGGTCTCACTAACAACTTAATTAAGTCGTCTAATTTAGAAACTGCAAACTCTCCATTATTGGTCTCATGCATAATGGAAATTTACCTTGTCATTAAAATCTAGGTAAGGTCTCACTTACGCTAAATAATAACTCCAAGTGTTTCTTATAATTAGATAGCATGGACTTAAATTTTAGGGTACTAATTTTGATGTGTCAATCAAAATATGTAAGAAGAAGCATGCACATATCTTCGTATCATAAGTTTTCAAAACGGGTTTATTTACCAATTAGGCTAAGATTTAAATCAACAAAGTTTTAATTGAGGTATTGGGTTCACTAATCAAAGAATTACCTACAATTATCGCCCACTATATCCTACTGCTGCATGAGTCAAAAGACCCAAGTTATTCGGATAATTACCACAAAGTGGCGCGTGAAATTGAGGTCAATTCACCCTTAAGATGATTTTGTACATAAAATAGCTTACTTGGTAGCTCCAATTAGACGCACAAAGGAGCGGAGAGACAAACGTTAGCACTAAATGCCTATTAAAAATGCGTCTCTTTCGGTTTGACAATTTAATGTCAATCTTCCTTATACCCCTCTTATAGTTTGTCAAAATTGGGTGAGTCGTTCACACTATTAGTACAAAACTCATCACTCAATTAAAAGTTTATGATTATAAGTCTTAAAAAAATATGTTATAAACTATAATATTGCTAGTCTCGCCTGGGAGCAAATTACCGTGCGAAGCGAACCACTGTCGGCACATAAGACTTTGCAATATGTATAATTTATCACATCAAGTTTCATAGTTATTAGGTCAATTTATTTTCTATTCGAAAAATTACCTTTTTTTTGCTTACAGTCTTGTCATATAATTTTAAACAAAAAATCAAGTAATTAATAAAAACAAATAACCAAATAAGTACACATAATCTTAACAATTAAATCATGTAGCCACATGCAAACTTTTTGATAAAACCCTATTAATAATCTATCTATGTTTTTAATATGCATATATTTAACTAAGACTATCTCCTACTATGGTAGGTAGAGCCACATGCATCGACGAATCAATTGCGCTACTCTTAGCAAACATATACCAAATAGCACATAAATAGATTCATTAATTATATAATTGAAGTCTTCCCCAATTTTAGATCTATCTAAATTACATGTGACAATCAACTTAACAATTAATTTTAAACCCTAATCCATGATAAACATGCATGTTTCATCATGGATTATTGCAAGTCACAAGGAACGCAACCTTTACACACATAAACATGTTACAATTTTAGGGCTACAAAACTATTTTTTTTTAATTAAAGGGCATCGCCCCCCCCCCCCCCCCCCCCTAAAAATTAGGGTTCGATTTTTTTTAACCCTAAAAAATCTAGTAACATAAATCCTAATCAAAGATTCAATTTTTATGTGTTTCGGTAATTCAATTACATGTTAAAACGGCTCGTGATGCCACTGTTAGAATTTAATAATCATGACAAGTTCATATTTATTCTAATAACAATCAAACACATATGCAGAAGCGTAGGATCTTATTTTAACACATAAAAGATTAACCGAAAAATAAAGAAACGTACCTTTTGATTCTAGCAAGATCAAGAATCAAACTTCAATCTTCTTCTTTAATTATCAAAGTGGATTAACGAGATACCCCTTACCTTTTTGTATCTCAATCCAAGATGTATTAACTATAGTGAGTTAATATCCACAATCTTGTACACACGTACTATAACCGAACTAATGAGATTGCTAGATCTTTAAACACAAATTAAACCAAAACAATTTTTGTTTGTAAAAACTTGGATCGACCAACCCTAAGGGTTATGGTTCGATCGACTAGAACAAAGAAGAAGAGAAAACAAAAGATCTAGGGTTATAGCAAGTGCAAGAGTTAGAAACAATAACCCTATGTCTTGTATTTATAGACTTGGAAATCTGGGAGCATAAGTTGGCTTTGGATTAGGTTTCTAAGGCCCATAGCCGATCGGTTCTAGCATCCCTAAGGGATTCCGGAACCTTCTTGTCCCTCTAATTTCATCTATAGTCCTTCTTTTATTTCCTAACGGTTGTTAGTCAATTTTCGTTAATTACTTAACGTCCGTTAGTCGTTATTTTGTGTTCTAATAATTAAATGCATAACGGTTTATATATTAACTATTATTACATTAATTTTTCATACGTAATGTGTGCAATCCCGTTGTCCCGAGTTTGATTCTAGATATACACATTTAATATTTGTCCATCAAAACTAACAATTACTCATGATAAAATATTCTACTAGTTCTCTATAACTTGTTAGTGATATAAAACTCTACGAAACTTTGTTTCTAACAGTAATTTCAAGCTTATCTCAGCAGAAGCACTGCTACATTCGACATTTAAACTTTATTTATATTCTTAGAACATGATGCTAATTAAAAACATGAAAATGATATTCACATGTTGTCTGTCATTTTAATGACTCTAAAGTTACTCACAAGGTTACATGTTTGACTAACGAGTGATGGTAGATTATTTTAAAATTTATTTCCAACTCATCTAGCATATCGCAAAAGCATTAACACTCGAAATCTATCATTTATCACTCCTCATCTATATTTTTAGGAAGAGAATATATTTAAGAACAAAACTTCGGAGGATAAGCCATTCAAAGAAAAAAAGGAAAAAAAGAAAGAAAAAAAAACTTGGGAGGATAAATCATTTCCTTTTACTTATCACTATTTAAATCCTTTAAATATTTTTGTTTAGATTTTTCTTGTGTGAAGGAAATCCATCTGAGTAATTTATGGAGGGGATTTGCTAAACAAAACTCT
Source organism: Artemisia tridentata subsp. tridentata (assembly GCA_021014915.2). Taxonomy (NCBI): domain Eukaryota; kingdom Viridiplantae; phylum Streptophyta; class Magnoliopsida; order Asterales; family Asteraceae; genus Artemisia; species Artemisia tridentata. The sequence goes on along the minus strand of CP139509.1, from coordinate 131,551,114 downwards.
ATTAGTTTTGTTTAAGAATTTCAAATTTACAAATATGACAATTAATAAACACATATATTCCATAATTATATATTGATGCCTTTTTATTAAAAAAAAATGAACAAACTAAATTGGGTAAGTCTTTAATTTGAACATAAACAAAAAGTTCCAACACTAATAACTTAATGCTTCACTCCAGTCAACAAACATTATCACGTATATCATTGTGCATTTGTGCCGAAATATCTTTACAATTAGACTTTTTGAGAATGACAAGTAACAGTATTTCCCTTCAACTGAATCCTAAATTTAGGAGTGATTTCGGGCACACCCACTACCCACATGTACAATTGGAATGAACATCTTTTGATGGATTATTTTACTAAAACAAATATCATGCTTTTGTTGACAAAATGTGTACGTATCAAGTCATTACAGCATCGTGTGAATACGTAATTTTTATTGTAAACTTCTTATACTTATTTAAACGAATAGTAATATAATAGTTTTATAGAATAGAAAATAAAAATGTTTAAAATATGTTGGGAAGTTGTGTTTGTACTGGTGGTCGTCACACAAACAACACTTTTAATTATATGTAAACTTTTTCGTTGCAAACAAAATTAATACATTTTGGCAATTTGGGTAACCAATCGACAGTAGGGCTATGGGTTGACTAGTCGTATTCATATCTATATGTTTGTCTAGAGCATTACTATATATTTTAATATCCAAAAAATATTCGTATTTTGTAAGATCAAAATAGCATTTGTATTTTGAAGAGGATTCCACAATATGTTACTGATTTACTAAAAAGGTCGATACCAAAAAAATTGAACTGACTACAAAACTTGATGTTTCTGATAAATGAGACTAAGGAGTTTAAATCAAGAAATTTTATGGACTACCAATTTCACAGTTTTTCATGATATATAGAAAAAAAATTCGGCAAACAATAAGATTAATTCATAAACTGTCTACAAAAGTCAATTATATTTACAAATCTGTGGTATGAGTAATCACCTATTCACCTTGACAAGTGAATGAAAAAATTTCTTTAAAATCTAGTCATAATGGATACGGAGGCCAAAACGTATTCATCTTTTTTCATTTAAGCCGTCTAATTATTAAAACTACTCCGTAACTCATAAGTTATCCAAGTGTGTATTTACTTTCATTTATGCTAATTCCGGTAGTTTATTTTGTCAAAAAGTTATAAAATAACAATGATAAAATTAATCTTAACATCTTTAAGTATTAAAAACATTAGTTGATAACTTGATATGTCTATTCACCGGGTATAAAACCCTTTACCAAAAAAAAAACATTAGTTGATATGTGAAATACGAGTTCATCATTCGTTTAAGTGCACTCTTATTTTTACCAAAATTTATTTAGAAGGGTATTGCACATGCAAAGTCATTGATATTGTTTTGTTGTGTTAAGATTAGCTTTATTCTCGAAATTTATAGAGTTTCGATAAAAAAATAATCGGTGTTAGTTTAACCGAAAAAAATATTCGGTAGCTTTTAATTTATTTTAATAGATAGATGACTTTAATGAAAAAAGTTGAATAATTGGATGACCTTAAGATACATTATCCTTAAAATATAAAGTAGTTAATAGTTTTCTTTTTGATAGGTAAATAGATTCGAACTAAACAGAAAGTTAACTACGCTATATATAAGTATGTAACTGTAATATTGGTCTTGTTTGATAACTAGCTTTTTAAAAGTTTCATTAGAGCTACTAGCTTTTGGTTTGAGAAAAAAATATATAAAAAATAAAATAAATAAATAAACCTTTCAACAAAAAAAGGTTTTATTTGGATGAATGAATTAAAAGCTTTCAGTTTAGAGAAAAAGGCTTCAAAATGAAAAAAAATAAGAAAAATAAATAAAATAAAAATTCAAACGCTATTTGATGGCGAGTTTCAAATTTTGATGAGCTTTTTATATACAAAAGGGAACTTTGCAAACCATTGAAGATGACATTAATTTTTAAATTGACTCGACTTTGTAACATATTTTTAAAAACTATGACACTGAATCACATTTTGTCAAGTTTACCCTTTGCACACATATTTCCCACATATTTATCATTTTGTTTAATAGTCTACTACCCCCTCTCCCAAGCCACATAATCGGCCATATCTTTTCGCACGCACCTCCATTCTTTCCGGAAATTACAACGTCTTCTCATTCCGATCATGATGTCAACAGTCTTGGCGTTTTCACGCACATCAGATTTCGACGTGATCGAAATCGATGATATTGCGATCGAGTCGCAAAGTAAGGGTCACATGACAAACAAACGGGACCCGTTCTCGCCCAACGATTTCTACACTGCGACCGACTACTAATCGATTACGAATGGTTCAATAGAACGAAGTGTGTCCCACAACATTTGACAAGGCTGGACTTACCTTTCCCATAAAATAGTCTAATGAAATTTTTTGAATCCATGCTTTTATTCCATATAAATACTTGTTTATGCCATTTTATTTCACTTCAAGTTTTCCCACATTACTTCACCATGTTTTTCAAATGCATTCATAAACGCTTCTCAATACAGTCTAGAAACACAAACCAAAAAATTTCAAAAGTAAACGACAAAGTTCAAATGACCCACAAAGCTCAATGATAGAGTTCATCTTTGTCCTTAAATTTCTTGATGGTTACCGGCGCGGTAATTCTAGGTCACTAAGTTAGACGGTCATCCGAACGTTTATCATGTTTTTTCCATTCCATTTCATAATGTTTTTTTCCATCCTTTTTTGTACCGACATTTATTCTTTTTTAATATATTCACCGGGTATAAACCCTTTACCTAAAAAAAAAAAAAATGATTTTTTTCTGAATAACATCATGCTATTTTAGTTTTTGAAATGAGTGATATAAATATTGAAAGATTCCTATTACCCTCGAAGCATTCACAATAATCATGATCTACCTCGTTGGAGGCGTTCATCTTAGTTTGACTTTCAAGTCGATCATATTCAACACTATAGAGCATCTTTTTTATTCATCGTGAGATCTCAATGAAACAAATGACCAACTAACAATCGCATGACTAGATGTCGTCTTTCTTCCTTTCAATCACCCTCTATAACCATCCATATAAAGCATCGTATATTCTTCAAGGAACGTGAATACATTTTGAGGTTTTTAAGTGTTGAGATGGATTTATTTTGTAGTGCTTAGTATCTTGATTGTAAAGAATTTATTATGAACTTTTTACGAATGTATTACAAATTTATTTTTTGTTTATTTGTGTTTCTTGATTTTCCTATCTATTTCATTTGATATCTGCGACAGTTGTTATTCTTCATCCTCATGGTTGACTTTTTGTATAAATACTTCTCACTATTTTCTAAAGCAAACATCATGTTCCAATATCAAAACATCATTGTCAAATCAGCCAACATGTCTTCAAAAAACTCTGTCTCATGCCCCCAAAACAAGAAAAACCGATGAGACAAATTCTTTATTTAACAAGTTTGTAGTACAAGTCAACATGCACAAAAAGAAACGAAAACACTCTTGAATGATTATAAATTGCGTATTACGGCCATTGAATAGATGAAAGTGTTGGTATTTACATATAATATAACACTTACAAACATATATAAACGCAAAAAATATGGTCATAAAATGGTGGATCCGTATGACGTGTAATGATTTAATAAATAACTATTTATTACCTCTTGTAGCCTAATCGGTTGAACACATGGAGCAAAACGCGGATCTAGGTTCACCTATTGAACCACACGAAAAACCCTAGTCACCAAAATAGATGACCTCCAAAGATAGACCACACAACACGTCGTCGTGTATTACCCGAATGCTAGTTCCTTGATTCATGATCTAAGCATGAACACACAATTGTTTGCTAAAAAGGAGATCAAACAAATAAAACCCTAAGTGGATGTTTTTACAACTGGTTTTAAAAGGAGGGGGAGATAAATCTTTTTGTTTATTTTTCCAAGTTATGAGGATTATGATAAGTCATAATCCTTGAAAAACCCCAATAATGGGTTGCATTGGAAGATGATGTAGCTGGGGTGCTACTAAATTGGTACCATAACATAGAGTAAAGAGAACGAATTTACCGTATCCGTTTAGAAGAAATTTTCATAATCAAAAGTATTTTGTTTTACATTGTTCAATGAAATGTGGAAATACAGGCCCATAAAAGAAATAAAGTGGTCCCCAAATGAATATCAGAGTATCTTGATTCTATAACCATGCCATGCCATGCCAAAAGCCGCCAAAGGTAAGCTAACACTTTAAGAACCTGAAAATACATGCTAAAATGTGTCAACACGAGGTTGGTGAGTTCATATGTTTTAGTAAACAACAAGTAATATGTGGACCACAAGATTTAAAGTTGGTTTGACCAGTTCATTCGGTTATGTGACCAGTTCATTCGGTCATGTGACCAGTTCATTCGGTCATGTTACCAGTTCATTCGGTATGTTACCAGTTCATTCGGTCATGTATGAATAATCGTTCAAAGTGCTTGTGTCCATAAGTAAAAGGAATCAAGTATGTAACATGTGAATATATAACGCATTCGAGTAAACAACAATTTCATAAGTAAAGCAAGTAATGGTTTGAGTAAACAAGTAGCATATTCAAGTAAAACAAGTATTTCATTTAGATAAAAAAACGAGCATGTATTCTCCCCCAAAAGTATTTCAAAACAAGTAAAATAGGGGCCATGAACTCACCTGAAAACTGATATGATAACAAAAGTGGGTACACTGAAATGAGGCTCGGACTCTAACCGCAACCTAATATAATGATATGATTTGATTTAGGTCATGGAATGATGTCGTGTTATGCAATTTGTGAAAACTATATCACCCGTACATGTTGTTTGTGAGTTTAATTACACAATAAAGTTACTTTGTTATTTTCGGTCCTTAGTTAAAAATATAAAAATTTTGGACTTTAGCAGGTACGTATCTTTATCATGATATATATGTTTCTATAATGTATATTTTGAAAATGTTACAACTCGTCTAAAACAAGTAACCAAAACTCTAAAACTTCCGTTTAAGTTATTTTGTCCAAAACAGCACTTAAAATATCCAAAATCCAATTCTAAAAATAAAATCTAGTTAATGTTCTCTATTAGAGAAACTGTCAACAAATATATATTTCGTTGGTAACTTCGGTAAGTCATAACTCCTTCGTTATGGCTCGGTTTGTAAAGTTCTACCTATCCCCGCAAAGGAATTTAAGTATACTAACACATTTTGAAGTCTCGGGGTTTCGGTTTATATTTTCAGGCTCGGTTTTACTTACTTAAAAATCTGGACAGCTCTGAAAATAGTCATTAAAAATAACTTTTAGAAAACTCGTATCTTATTCGTTATAACTCCGTTTTTGTCCATTCAAACGGCCACGTTTTCGTTTAAAAATGTATTTTCTACTTCTTTGACTAAAACTTGTAAAAATACTTTGTTTTTCTGAAAATTAGAAATTTGGGCAGCGCTTCCGCGCCCATTTTCTTTTATCTATTTTTCCTACACTAAATCTCTTGAAATCAACTTCAAATCTATCCTACTCTTCCACCAATTTCTTCAACAATATATAGTTCAAAAGTGACCATAATGACATAATAAAATGTAGATCTAGAATTTATGACTAAAAATTTAGTAAAATAACCATAACTTTGTGTTAACAAGTATTTAAGCATAGATCTCAATATTCAAAGTAAAAATACACCAAGGCTTGTTTATACTCATTTTTCTTATCCAACAATTTAGTAAGACTCATATTAACTTGATTTCATCATGAAAATTCACGAACATGAGCATAGGTGATATATGTGATTAAATGAGTTTAAATAAAGATTTAAACTTATTAAATGCATAAACATGCATAATAAATGCATAAAATACATAATGAAAGGTATAAAAATTATTTTATACTTACTTGATAATGAAGGATTTTTGGAAAGATTTAGAACAATAGAACCCCAACGGTTACTCCAAATCGATTTATAGTTAATATATAACCCGTAAATGATCGAAATATGCTTGAAACTAACAAAAACCGGATCTTCTTCTCTTTTTTCTTCCTTGGCCCGATCCTTAGAAATTTTTAGAGAGATTTTGAGTGATTTTTAAAGAATAGAAAAGTGGTGCTAGTGTTTTTCTATTTATAGTGGATTTTATGGCATTTTAGTAATTAAATGGAAGGGTAATTAGGTAATTTCAAGAATTTTGGTCAAAAATGAGGAAAATGAAGGGGGGGGGGGGGGATGGCTGAAATTAAGGGGGAAAGGGGGGACACAAAGCCAAAAACAAGGGCATTTAATTTTCTTGTTTTCTTGTTTTAAAATATCTAAGTTTTAACATAAATTAATTAAGATATTTTAATTTAGTTATTGAGTTAGCTAGAAATAAATTTTAGCGGAACAAAATAAAGTGTAATAAAGCAATAAAAATTATGAAAATGCATTTTGTATAAGTATCGGGTGTTTAAATAATTATTGTTTCACAAATACTTAAGTTATCGTAAATATACATGTTTAAGAATATATATACTATATGAATTTAAAATACCGGGTAAAATAATACTAGAATTTTTTGTAACATTGTAATGAGTATAAAAATATATTAGAAGCATTTTTGAGAGTATCGGGGATATTGTTCGTGCACGAAAATCATGTAAACGTGTTTATTTAAATAAATAAATGTGAATGAAAAACAATGCAAACACATGCAAGACCTAAAAATGAATATGATGACACTGGCAATATGTAGACTAACTCTAGTCTATATTTTGTGCATCAAATGATGTTTCTAGGTTATGCAGTTAAATTCTGAAAGTTTCTTGAAATTAATACTCGAAAAAATCAAATTTTCGAAAAATAATGAATAGTAAAAACTACGATAATGAATAGTAACTTTTTCGGGAATGAATAGTAAAATTTCAAAGTAGTAAATTAGAGTTTGAAAATAAATGTTGACGTGAAAAAACTACGGGTTGTTACAGTCTACCACCCATAAAAGGAATCTCGTCCACGAGATTCAGTCAGTGTGGGTCGTTGGAGTGGTGTCAGAGAAGAGGTATGCATACTCGGGTTTTCCTTGAGAATTCCAGCGAACCTTAACGATAGGAATTCGACTTTGTTGGCTTGCAATGTGGTATGAAGTGGGGCTAGCTTTTCAAGACAAGGTTGAGTTAAAGGTAGTGTAATAGAGAGTGTAATGAACGAGGCTTGTCGTATTGCGGCGATAAAAGATAAATCATTCATTAGATAGAAATTCGTAATAGTACATGAAACTTATACGATAATACTTATCCTGTGCGCCGCATCTAACCCTCAGACAGAAACTATAAATACCCCAAGGTCAGACGAATTTCGAGAATTTTAGGTTGGACAGTGCAAGATACCAAAGCCGAATTCAGGCGTATTAGCAGCACAAGACACACCCTAAACGAAGATACAAGAGCTGTAAGAAGGTCCTGCATGTATTCAATTCATTAAGTAGTTTTGTTTTATTGTATTAGTACACTTTAATTCATCAGGATTGATGGGCCGATTCCATGTGACTACGGAAAATCATGGGCACCCTTAAAATTGCTTTCCCATTAATTAAAGTTTATATGTTGATGTCTTTGGTGACTTTTATTAGTGCATTGATAACCTCTGTGTCTAGCTGAGCATTGCTTGGGTCGCCATGCCCCTTCCTCGCCTATCTGTTCTAGCGTATACGAAACGTGGGCATCACAAATGCTCAATATTCTAGGATAGTGGGATAGACATAAGTGATCATTAAGGGTTTACTCGCCGATAAGATTAGAGCCAACGAGAAAGGGTTAATTATATACACTTCATATAAAACTAGCAATAAAACAAGTGACAAGCTACTTAATTATCAGGACAGGTCTTCTTATTGTCTCAAGTATCTATCTGTGTACGTGTGTGCTAATCGCTGATTCGTGCTCATTAGTTTAGTTTTCTATTTAATCATAACCGAACCGTGCCAGTCTCTCAGGCTGAACCCCCTTGCGTTAGATTAGGTTGTACAGCTAACTTAAGATATTAAAATACTGATTAGAATAACTAGATAATACGTTCCACTCTTAGTGATCGACACTCTACTTACCATTATATTCATACTGACCGGGTACACTGCTCGTTAAAGTGTGTGTTTTATTAATAAGTCGGCTAAATATAAATTTAAAACTTGAGTAGGCATTAATACTGCTAAAACCACAACGACATCACGCGCGCACCAAGTCTTTGGCGCCGCTGCCGTGGATATAAAAGAATTAGAGCAATACACACGCACATCAGTTCCCATACAAACTTTTCCACATGCTTTCCTGTTATTGATGCCAAAGGTTTGGCCTCGACCCATTTGGTGAAATAGTCTATGGCTATTACAAAGAATTGTACCCCTCCAGGAGCTACTGCTAGAGGTCCGATTATGTCGAATCCCCATTGGCCGAAAGGCTTTGCTGATGTGATAAAAGTCACGTCGTGCTCTAATGCTCTTTGAACATTTGAATGTATCTGACATGCCGCACATGTTTGTATCATTTCAATTGCGTCTTCCAGTATGGATGGCCAATAATATCCCAACCTCGCTATTTTCGAGGCAATGGAGCTAGGGCCTGCGTGCATTCTGCAAGATTCCTCATGAACATTATAGATAATGCTCGAAGCCTGCTTAAGTCCCACACAACGAAGCCATGGAGATGAGAAAGACCTTTTGTAGAGATCATTCCCCACAAGTCTGTATTGGGGAGCCCTAACCCTGACCCTTCGTGCTAATTTTTGATCGTCAGGCAGAATACCACTTATCAGGTACACCTTTATTGGAGTCATCCAGTTGGAGCTTTCGTCAGATGCTTCGCCTTGTATAATTGACCTATGGGCCAAGACTTCTACCATAACCTTTTTCGTTAGATGAGCAAATGCCATCGAAGCTAGCTTGCTCAAAGCATCCGCTTTCTTGTTTTGGTTTCTGCGGACATGTGCTATCTTGTAGGATTCGAACCCCTGAAGAAGCTTTTTAGCTTTATCCAAATACTGTTTAATGGTGGGCTGCCTTGCTTCGTAAGAGCCCTTGATTTGGTTGGCTACCAGTTGTGAGTCCACAAAAATGGAGAGGTCACGAACTCCCATGTCCTTTGTGAGTCGGAGGCCAGCTAGCAAAGCTTCATACTCTGCTTCATTGTTCATAGCCTCGAACTCAAAGCGTAATGCATAAGTGTACTCTTTTTTCTCCGGACTAACCAACATCAGACCTGCTCCCGAACCATCAGAGCTTGAAGCTCCGTCTGTGTATAGTTTCCACCCCTCCTTCGTCTTTGGGGGCTTTTCTTTCGAGGTTTCTTTGTCCTGGCTAGGTCCGGAAGGTGTTTCAGCAAGAAAGTCTGCAAGTATTTGGCCTTTGACGGAGTTTCGACCCTTGTACTCTATGTCATGTTCTCCCAGTTTGATGGACCATTTGGTCACTCTACCCGATTTCTCAGGCTTCGACAGTATCTGCTTAATTGGCTTGTCGGTCAGTACTGTGATGGGATGAGCTTGAAAGTATCTTCGAAGACGCCTTGCAGCGTAAACCAAAGCTAGGATCAGTTTTTCTAACTCCGGATAGTTCAATTCAGCCCCTTGCAGGACCCTGCTAACAAAGTAAATCGGGACTTGCTTCTTATCCTTTTTTGCCAGAAGGACAGCACTAATGCTTTCGAAAGATGCCGCAATATACATGAACAACACTTCGCCTTTGATTGGGGCCGTAAGTGTTGGTAAGATTTCCATGAACTCTTTCAGCTTTTGGAAAGCGGCTTCTGCATCACAACTCCATTGGAAAGTCTTTTTATCTGTCACCCCTTGAGTGTTTTGAAAAATGGTAAAGAACGATCCGCCCCTTTCGACAGGAATCTACTAAGTGCTGCGAGCTTCCCGTTTAGGCTTTGTACTTCTTTTAATGACTTTGGAGCTTGTAGATCAGTGATGGCTTTGACCTTCGAAGGGTTAGCTTTAATCCCTTGCTTTTTAATCAGATGCCCCAAGAATTTTCCTTCTTCCACGCCAAAGGAACACTTCTTTGGGTTAAGCTTCATGTTGATTGCCCTCAATTGATCGAAGGTTTCTTGAATGTCGGAGAGTAGGTCTTCCTCAGTCCTACTTTTTATTACCATGTCATCAACATAGGCTTCCAGGTTCCTTCCTATTTGCTTGTGGAAGGCCTTGTCTACCAATCGTTGATAAGTTGCCCCTGCGTTCTTTAGACCGAAAGGCATTTTTTTGTAGCAATAGACACCCTTTCCTGTGTAGAAGGTTGTCTTCTCCTCATCTTCCTCCGCCATTTGTATTTGGTGATACCCTTTGTAGGCATCCAGAAAACATTTCAAACGGAACCCCGAGAGGGATTCGACCTTCCAATCAATTTCTGGCAGAGGGTAGTAGTCCTTAGGGCAAGCTTTGTTGATGTCGGTGAAATCAACACACATTCGCCACCCTCCGTCACTCTTCTTTACCATAACTGGATTAGCTACCCAGGTTTGGTATTTTACTTCTCTTAAAATTCCTGCTCGTACAAGTTCATCCACCTCTTTGCAAGCGGCTGCGCTCCTTTCAGGTGCTAGGCTTCGTCGCTTCTGCTTAATTGGTTCTATGTGCTTAAACTCATTAAGCTTATGCTCTGTGCTGAAAGGCTTGCCATCGATCATAAGAGTCCGAGGAACCCCTGTCATGTCTGAGTATGTCCATGCGAAAACATCTTTGTTGGCTTTGAGTAGCTTCTCCAAATCTGCCTTAAAGTTGGCAGGGAGTTGCTTTCCGATTACCACCGTTTGCTCTGGATAGAGCTCATTTACCACAATAAGTTCTTCGGCATCTGTACAACTTAGAATGGCCTTCGGAGGCTCTTCGGGACTTTCTTTGATCTTTTTGCCGATATCTCCAGTCTTCCCCTGATTGTAACTAGAGAATACGGTTCCTATCTGATGCGTGGTTTTGCGACCTTACAACAGGTTTTACCTCTCGAGGGATCTCAAGAGGCTTGCAATCCCCACCAGGCAGTGTACCTGACCGATGTAGTATAGTGAAGTGGCAAGTACCGGGGGATTGATCGTTCTCTAGGGGAATAGTGTCGTTAGGATTGAAAAACTACTCTAATAGGTCTAAGGGTGAGGGAAGATTCTTTTTGTATTTTTATATTTTATGAAAGCAAGTAAAATCTCGGGTTTGAAGGAGTGGGCGGAATTAGTTGCTAGTCAACTAACCCAAATAACTACAATTGCAAATAAAATAAAATAACTGAAAATAAAAAGGTTGTGGAACTTATATGGGGAGAATGTGTTTACTTATATTTCCTTACTCCCTAACTATCTTTTACCGGTTGATTAGTGTGTATTAATTGCGTGGATGACGGGTGTATTCCTTAATACCAATCGTGGGGTGGCGTACGTACTTCCCCAACTCTATAAGCTCCTACTTCACTCCTATGTCGAGCCGGCTAAGAAGCTCCTAACATGGGATCACTAGAATTCGCTCATGCATTAAATACAACCATAAAAACCTTAGTACACATTGGTTCATGTTTCTTAAGACGTTCAAGCAAGTTACCGTATAGGAAGTTAGCCAGTTTTCTTAAGCCTAACATCGATAAACAATCATCCAATACAATTAATAACACACCAACAAACAAATAATCAATAGTTAGGTTTCATTAGATCTAAGCAAACACAAGATAAATCTAGCCTAGCATGTTAATTAAAAGACAAGAACAAGATATAATCAAACAACACATAGACATATTGAATGATTAAATGATTACTTATCTTCAATTAAACATGGGAGATCCAAGGGTATAAAACCCTTAAAAATGGCAGAAAATTCGTCTAGGGTTTCTCCTCACAAAGTTGCACACTAATGACTAAAAATTGCAAAACTATATATAGAGTTTAGGGTCTGACGGCGTCACGTTATAGGAGGTGACGCCGTCACCTCGCCGCGGCTAGGGTTCCCGGATGGTCCTCCTGACGCCGTCCCTCTTTAATCCTCCAAAATCCGCTCTGGCGCGTCAAGGGTTGACGCCGTCAAAATTATGCTTGACGCCGTCTCTCTTTAACTTAAACCGTGACGACCTTGATCACCTTAAAGGGTGACGCCGTCAGATTTCCATTGTAAAACTCTCTGGCGCGTCACGTGTATTTTGTCATATCCACCTCTTTTGCCAAGCCGTGACGCCGTCAGGAGCAATCCTTGACGCCGTCATGTGTACTTTTCCAGCAGCTTTGGAGACTTTGTCGTTTTCTTCACTTTTATGCTCCAAAAACGTCCAAAATGCTTCCTTTTCCAATTTTCTCCTCCAAAGTACCTAAAATGACAAAAGGAACGATTTAGGGCAATATTTGATCAAATAAATACGATTTAGGGCTTAAATGACCCCCTAAAAGCGGTACACTTTTCGCTTCATCACTATCCCATAAGGTGTGTGGAATTTCACCCCTGCATGTATGGTGGAGACTACAATACCCATTCTTTGCATGGCAGTCCTTCCTATCAACAAAATTGTAGGGAGAATCGGACCTTACGATAGCAAATGTGAGGGTTTCTGTTCTTGCGATCTTGCCTTCTCCAATTGTTATTTCCAATGGTACTTCTCCCAGAGGCCAAGAATGCTCACCGGAGAACCCTACCAAAGGTATCTTCGAATCAACCCGTTGCGATCTAATCGAAGGCTTGAGCTTAAGAAAACAATGCTTGTATATGATTTCGCAGGAGCTTCCGCAGTCCACGTATGCTCTGTTTACTTCTCGATTGAAGATTAAGACTTTGATGACCACTGGATCATTCGAAGGGACTTGGCCTGTGATAGGAGGAAATGTTACCTCCCCTACTTTGTTTACCTCCTTCTCCGTTACCTTTCTTTTTAAGCTTGTTTCGCCCCAACGAACCATAAGTATTGGGGCTCGAGAGGAGTAGTATCTTTAGCCAATTGAGTGTCGGACATTTTTTCCTTTCCCTTCTTTATACCCTTCACCAAATGTGCCAATTGCCCGGACTTTACAGCTTCTTCTATTTGTTTCTTTAGCTCCCTGCAACTGTTTCTATCATGACCGTAATCTTCATGAAAGTGACAATACTTGCTGGTATCCCTGTTTTTGCCCTTGCTTGTCATACGAGGGGGTGCTTCGAAAGCTTTAGCAGCCCTCTCTGTTGCAAGTATTTCCTTCGGAGACTTAGTTAAGCTTCCCAGCAAACCATGGTTAGGACCTTTGTACGGAGAAAACCTGTCTCTGTTTTTGTTCTTGTTCTTTGACCCTTCCCACACAGAATGCTTTGAGAACTTACTTTTGTTGTCTCTGTCGATCAGAGCACCATTAGTAGATACCCCTTTCGCTTCAATCCAAGTATACGTCTTTGCCATTAACCCTTTGTATGTTGTCGGAAGGTCAGTGGATAAGAACTCCACCAAACTCCGATTTCGAAGACCATGTACGAAACCCGAAATGCGCTGATCTTCATGTAGACCCAAGATCTGTAAAGTTTCATCGGTGTACCTAGTAACGAAGGCCCTTGTGCTTTCGTTTTCTTTTTGTTTAATGTTGTGCACCGTTAGATGGGTCCTTGTAAACTTCTTTTGCTGACTGAAGTGTGAACGGAACTTAGCCTTGAGATCATCAAGATTGACAATGCTGCCAGGCTTTTGCCCATTCCACCAAATACGGGCAGAATCCCGCAGGGTATAAGTAAACATGTGACAGGCCACATGCATAACCCACTTTTGCATCTTAATAGCCCCTTCGAACAAATGTAGGAAATTTTCCGGATCCCCCTTCCCATCATAAGTCCCAATATGCGAAGGCATTTTCAACCCATCAATTAATGGGTAGTATTCTATCCACCTAACGAAGGGTGTAGCTGAACCCATAGGGTCTGAGTATAGACAATTATAAGGTGGTGCATACATGGGAACAGTATTATATGGATTGTTATTTGGGGGCATCCCCATAGGAGTTTGGCTTGGGTAGGACAGATAAGGTGTGTTCATGGCGAACGGATAACCGTTTCCCATGGCGTACGGAGGGTATGCCATAGGATGCCCGAAGGGTATACTCCCATAAGGTTGAGGGAGGCTTTGGTTATAAGGCTGCCTATTTATTGGAGGATATAAACCTTGAGGATAAGACTGAGTTTGGAACGAGGGGTACATACCATTGGGAGGAAGATTTCCTCCCATATTAATCGTAGGCGGATTGCGTTCTACGCCTGATGTGTGAGAAGGCTGCAACAGAACCCCTGCTTCGGTCCTTCCAAGATGAGCTGCTAACAATGGAGGCAAGTTCACCCCCGTCTCTTCCCTTCGTTGGCTCCTCCCGTTGGAACCTTCGACAACCGCTCCTTCTCTCTTAGTCGGAGCCCTCTCCGGGACTCCTTCAAACCCAACGGACCTTCTGCTTAGCCTTCGACCCACTGGTGACCCAATCCTTAGGGCTGAGAGTGTTGCTCCTTGGGCCGGAGGCCTAGGCTCCATTTCCATCTCTTCGTCATACTCATCGCTTGAGTACTCCAACTCCCTTCGCATCTCAGCATTCCTAACTTGCCTTTTGCGAGCCCTTAAGAGAGATTCCAACGCTTCGTGGTTGGCTTCGACAAAGGCTGGGCTGATAATAGGCTCCTGATTGGCTGATGTCGAAGCATGATGGTTGGGTGTTACTTCTGGGTGAGAACGTGTAGTGAACGTGGAAGCGGTTATTGGGGGAAGGTTGTTAGAGTCGTTGATTGGTATTGGCGCCAAGGTCGAGAAACCCGGTGGGGGAGTATCTTCTCTCCCTTGATCCATGCCGGATATATAGTGAAAGTAGTTGGTTGGTTATAAGCTTGGAAATAACGAGACCAATTGTAGCGGTCCCACGGATGGCGCCACTGATTGTAAAATAAATTGCACGACCAGGCCTTCGATGATGATCAAAGGATTTATGGGGTGTTGAGGTTGCGCCAAGCTTGTCTTTAACCTGAAATAAGAAATACTAAAATACTACGTTAAGTGATTGCGCAGGGGTTGAACCCTGCGAACCATCTCTGGCGTGCGAGTAAGTATGTGATATGGTAAGTTTGTAGTAAGTTGAGAGAGTTAAGTTGGCATTACCATGATTATGGCCCGTCTAAGCTATTTATAGGGGAGAAATAGGCCTTAGAGGGCGGTTGCACTTGATTCGGAGATCATGGGGGCGTCCCATGAAATGTGGTAATCGCTAGGGCTTTGTGGCCCACGATCTCCTCCTTGGCGGGAAAGCCTAAGGGAAGGAGGAACGTGGATGTGACCAGGTCAAGGTAGCTCTCCGTTGTAGTTCCTTCGAAGGAGATACCCCGAAGGGCTTAAGGCTTCGATTGGCGGCTTCCCAACTGGTAACCACTTCATAGATGAATGGTTTTACGCCAATGAAACGTTTTAGGAGATTAACCTGGGCCTCCGAAGAGAGGGCTTCGCACAGGCTCGAAGGGGAGTCCTTCGACCCGTTCAGAGGGTACATCATCATTGTTGTTATCTTCTCGAGCATCCCTTGATTGAACAAATTGGTCCATCAGACTGTAAGACATTCGAATTGTCTCTTCGAGAGTGTTGGGTTTTGATGAGGTAACATTTCCTTGGATACTGGGTGGAAGTCCCCAGATGTACCTTTCAATCCTCTTACGGGTAGTAGAAACCATTTCTGGGCAAAGAGTTGCCAGTTCATGGTATCGCTTAGTATAAGATGCAATGTCAATTCCTTTCATAGCCAAGTTCCAAAATTCAATTTCCATCTTCTGAACCTCATTTCTCGGACAGTATTCGGCTATCACCATGTCCTTGAAATCAGCCCACGGTATTTCGAAAGCAGCATCCAATCCCACTGACTGAGCATAAGCATTCCACCAAGTCAAGGCACCATCCAGCAATGTGCCTGTCGCATAATTGACCTTACAATTCTCTGCACACTTACACATGCGGAAGACTGACTCGAGCTTCTCTAACCATCTAACTAAGCCAACAGCCCCTTCTTTGCCACTGAAATGCTGAGGCTGGCAGTTCATAAATTCCTTGTAAGTACAACCACGAGCCACGGGTTCAACCCTAGTTTCCGTTCCACTGGCTTCCTTGCCGTTACTACTGTTGCGGAGGGTCTCGTATTCAGCCATAGCAACGGCAACTTGTGTAGTGACTCGCTGAGTAACGAGTCTATCGATAGCAGCTGCACTCATGCTTTGTTTCTTTGGTGGCATTCTCTTCAAAACAAGAAAAGAAGAGTGAGGCGTAATAAAGACGTTTCCTAAAAGTAGGTGCTCTAAGTGGCTTGTCATAAAATGAAAGCTTGAGGTCATGTTATGATTAGCTGGCGTGCTTCTAGGCGGTGGTTCACGAGGTGATGTAGATGTTCTAAATTATGGTACGAGTGTTCAAACTAGCCTTCAGAAATGGTTAGTAAGGTAATCGGGAAATTGGTAGACTGTAACGGGTTTTAATGTCACGTAAAACGATATTATGTATGATTGTGAAAATTTTCAGAGTTCACTTGTATTAATCACGATATCTTGGAAATATTTAAAGGAATTTCAAAAAGTACTAGTGTCCATTTAAAAGAAAAGTACTGTGGCGAGAAAGTATTGTGATGCTAATGTGTTGGATGTAGATGTGAATGTTCATGCAACGATTGTATACACAGAAATTTTGAAACCCTTAGAAATCGAGTAGAGAATCAATCTGGACATAATTCTATTATAACTACTCTCAGTATTGCAAAATTCACCTCTGAGTCGGACATAGGTGATCAGTCTATGTCCCACTGTCCCTAGTTGAATATAGGTGATCAGTCTATATTTGATGAACTCAAATAAGTACATTTTATTACTATCATTTATCCTATTAATTTGACTTGTTTTACTATATTATGTATGAGGATTGATACTTAATCGTTTACTTTTGTAATTCTCAGGTAAAAACAAGCATTTGGTGAAACTTAATGATTTTGGACTAATAATGGAGCAAAACGTGCATAAAGTGAAAGTCTACTGACATGGACAAGATCAAGTCAATTCTGCTCCAGATGCGCCGCATCTCACTCTCGACATGCGCCGCATCTCTATCAAGATATCACCAGATACGATCCAAGATACAAGAGGACATGCGCCGCATCTGATCATGGAGTTACGCCGCATCTTCTGGCGGTGTACGAATATTCCTGAATATTATAATCTTGGACCCCACGCGAAGTTAAGTACATGCGCCGCATCTACTTAGTAGATGCGCCGCATCTTCCCTCAGACAGAAACTATAAATACCCCGTAGACCAGACGAATTACAAGTTCCAAAAACCCTAACACCGAAGACCGAACAGTAGGAACTAAGGACGAATTCAGTCAAGGAGGCAGCACAAGACACACCCAAATCAAAGATACAAGAGCTGTAAGAAGGTGCTGCATGTATTTAATTCATTAAGTAGTTTTGTTTTATTGTGTTAGCAAACTTTAATTCATCAGGATTGGTGGCTTGAGTAATGTGACAACGGAAAGATTGCACTCCCTTTAATACTTGCTTTCCCATCAATTAAAGTTTATATGTTGATGTCTTTGGTTACTACTTATTAGTGCATTGATAACCTCTGTGTTTATTAGTGGCTTGCGGGCATTTGACTGCGGGACATAATGTGGCTCCCACGGTTGTTTCTAAATTGATCACTTAGGAATAACTTTTAGACATAAGTAATCATTAAGGGTTTACTCGCCGATAAGAATAGGACCAACGAGAAAGGATTAACTACATACACTTCATATAAAGCTATCAATAAAACAAGTGACAATCTACTTAATTATAAGGACAGCCCTCTTATTGTCTCGAGTATCTATCTGTGTACGTGTGTGCTACTTGCTGATTCGTGCCTATTGGTTTATTTTATTATTTTAATTGCAACAAATCGTGCCAGTCTCTCAGGCTGAAACCCCCTTGCGTTAGGATATTAAAATACTGATTAGAATAACTAGATAATACGTTCCACTCTTAGTGATCGACACTCTACTTACCATTATCTTCATACTGACCGGGTACACTGCTCGTTAAGTGTGTGTGTTATTGATAAGTCGGCTAAATATAAATTTAAAAAATGAGTAGGCATTAAAACTGCTAAACCGCAACGACACATCACGCGCATCAAGTTTTTGGCGCCGCTGCCGGGGAGTGAATTGTTATTATCTGTTAATTTGATTAGTATTTTAATTAGGTTTTTCTTTTTATTAGATTAATTGCATCATTGTACTATTTTGCATATTTGTTGTATTGTGTGTTAATTGTTTTCTTTTTATTTTTGTGTGTTTATTTTTGTTTGTGTGTTTAATTTTTGTTTTTATTTTTCGTATTTTTCTGTTCTGCTATCGTTGTACTGTGCTAAATCAAACGATACGGCGCATCTGATCTCTCAGATACGGCGTATTGCGTTTAATTTTTTTTTAAAATACAACGCGTTTAATTAATTCGATACGACGCATCTTTTCCCCAAGATACGGCGTATCTGTTTTTAATAAGAAAATTTTTCTAAGCGATAAAGTAATACGACGCATCTGCTTTTGCAGATACGGCGTATCTGTTTTTGATAAAAAAAAAATTTCTAAACATTCACGCCATACGACGCATCTGCATTTGCAGATACGGCGTATCTATTATTTTAATTAAAAACAGTTTGCGAATTATTAAACAGATACGGCGTATCGATCTCTATCGATACGGCGCATCTCTCTGAATCAAAAATCTTTTATTTTTAAACGTAACGAAAATACGGCGCAATAACTTTCGTTAATACGACGCATTTAATTTTAATTAGATAAGTTGATTTTTGATTGATTAATTCGATACGGCGCATTCTTAAATTCTAAAGCGACGTATCTATTTTCTGAATAAGTCTGATTAAATTTTAACGATTATAAGATACGGCGTATCCAACTCTTTGGATACGGCGCATCGTCTGCAGATATCAGTAACTTTAATTTTTCGTATTCCGTTTTCGTTATTAATTATCTGATATATTACTTTCTCGAGCATACCCTACTGATGCTTTTGTGATTGATCTCAGGAAGTGCATGACCAGGAGTTCTACGAAGAACTTGATTCAACCTTTCGAAGATCCTGAACGAGCCCTACATTCGCTTAAAAGGCTTTTCAACACAAGAAGCTTTGATCTTTCAAGTTCACTCGAGCTTGATTACTTTTCTGAAGAAAAAGAGGAAGTTGAAACAGAAACAATGGGCGAAAACACTACTATGGAGGAATACATGAACAATACCCGTGCTGATTACACTTCAGGAGTTGCTAGACCTAAGTTTGATGACAAGTCAAAATTTGAGTTGAAGGGTCAATTTCTCAAAGAGCTAAGAGAGAATGCTTTCAGTGGGACGGAACAAGAGGATGCTAATGAGCATGTTGAAAAGGTCCTGGAGATTGCAGATTTGTTTACTACAGAAAGTGTCAATACCGATCAACTCATGCTAAGAATCTTCCCAATCTCACTAAAAGGAGCTGCTAACAAGTGGCTAAGGAATGAACCTGCTAGTTCAATCACTACATGGGAAGGTTTGAAGAGCAAATTCCTGAAGAGATATTGTCCACCTGCGAAGACTGCTAAAAAAATGGAGGCTATCAATAGTTTCAAGCAAGAGCCTGATGAAACCCTTTATCAAGCTTGGGAACGATTTAAAGATTTATTGATAAAATGTCCTCAACACTATCTAACCCCTATGCAGGAAATAATATTGTTTTATCAGGGATTGGACGTGCCTACAAGACAGATTTTGGATGCTAAGGGAGCTGTACCTCAGATGAGTGCAACTAATGCTAGGAAGGCGATCCAAGAAGCTGCTGATCATTCTCAGAAATGGCACGATGGGACCTCTACTAGATCTAAGAGCAGCACTAATTTTGACGGGATTGCTGCTATTCAAGCTCAATTGGATAAAATTAGTAGAGAGATGAAGAAGCGAGATGAAAGAGCGTATGCTGCCCAAGTTGGATGTGAAAAGTGCGAAGGACCTCACTACACTAAAGATTGCCCGAACAAGAATGAAAGTGAGACATTTGAAGAAGCATATTACACCCAATTTGGACAACCATTCCGACCTTCAGCAAGATTTAGGGAAGCTAGTCCGGGATTCTATCAAAAGAACAACTTCAATCCCGCTTATCAAGAGAGGAGGCAGACTTTAGACGATACTTTAAAGCAAATTATGGCCGATGCTGCTAAAAGACATGAAGAGAATGCTGCTATGATCAAGGAAATTCGAGCTTCAACGGACACTACTACAAGAAATCAAGGAGCTTCGATCAAAGCATTGGAACAACAAATTGGTCAAATGAGCAAAGTTCTTCAAGAAAGGGGATATGGAAGTTTACCGAGCTCAACTGAAACCAACCCAAGAGATCATGTCAAGGCCATAAGCACCACTGAAGAAGTCACTCCTAATATACCTAGAAGATCGATGAATGGTAATGATGGTGCAAGACCCGAATTTTTCTTTAACTCTTCAATCAGCTTAAGGAGACTACTAAAAGAGAAGACAAAAATTGAAGAGGAGATCAAGGCAACAATGAAAGAAGAAAGCTCTGCAACCGATTCAAATGCCTTGCCTCATAAAGAAAGAGACCCAGGAAGTTTTACTCTACCTTGTTCTATTAATAATATATCTTTCAATAATGTGTTGGTTGACTTAGGAGCTAGTGTTAGTGTTATGCCTCTTAAGACATTCGCTACCCTAGGACTAGGAAAATTAGCACCAACTAAATTACTTATTGAATTGGCTGATAAAACAGTAAAACGACCTGAAGGGATTGCTAATAATGTGCTAGTTAAGATTGAGCAGTTTATTTTTCCCGTAGACTTTATTATACTAGACATGCCCGAGGATGTTAAGATTCCTTTAATCCTCGGAAGACCTTTCTTGTCTACTGCCCATGCTAAGATTGATGTGTTTAAGAGAAAAATTTCATTAAGGGTAGGGAATAATAAACTAGTCTATAAGTGCCAAGATCCGGTTAAAAGCATAATTAGAGGTGTTTATGTACTAGGATTAAGAGAACGTATGGACCTCGATCTTGAAGCTAGACTTATGGGAGAAACATTGATTCAAAACAACTCAACTAATCCTAATCATGAAGACTTTGAGGAATTCATTGACCTTAATGTACCTACCGAACTTAGACGCGATATTGTTAGTGATTCTGATGATGAGTGGTATGATTGTGTAATAATTAATAAACGTAGGAGAAGGGTTGAGAAAACGAATTTGAACAATGATGTGTTTATTGAACTACCACCCCACCTTGCTTATTTGTGCCTATATGATAATAAGAATTTCCCGTCTATCATTTTGTCATCTCTGCCCGAAAGGGACAGGACTTTGTTTATACAGATATTAAAGAAGAGCGGCGTGGAAATTAAGGACGAGCAAGGAGTGTTCAATATTACTAAATTGGGGATGAAGGAGCGTGATGTTTCCGACTCCTTCAATGATCGATACTAATGAAGTGCTGAACGTGAGTCTAACTTGAAGACTCTGGAATAAAGACAAGTGCTTACCGGGAGACAACCCGGATTTATCTTTTATTATTCTGTTTTCTGTGTCGAGTCAGTCCAGGCCGCACGAAGATACGGCGCATCTCAATTCTGAGATGCGACGCATCCTCTGCAATGGTCATATCTTATTTTATTTTTCTGCATTTTTATTTTCGACTTTAAAACTATTTATCAGTTTATTTTAATGCGGCGCATCCCTGGTTAAGGATGCGGCGCATCTTTATTCTGATCCGTATTTATTCCAGGCTCGATACGGCGTATCTTCTTCAATAAGATACGGCGCATCGACTGACCTGATGATTTTCAGTTTTAATTTTTAAGTTTTATTTTTATCTAGCTACTAATGTATTATGCAAGTTTGAACCTTTCTTATCTTAGGTGTGTTTTAAAGTGTTGGTGGTATTATAGTTTCCTGGATTTCCTGTGGATACATCAAGTATGAAGCTTTAACGTTCTAATCCACAAGAAGTTGATTTTTGCTCTTATACATATGGAGGATCATACCGAGCAAATCTCAGGGGAGTTTTTCTTGTTCTAATTCTTTTATTTTCCAGTTTTTAACCTTTTATACAAACAACGAGGACGTTGTTTAACTTAAGTGGGGGGATTGGAGAATTAGAACACTTAACAATTACTTGTCCTAAACTTTTTCAAAGATTATGCTTAAAAATGTGCTTAATATATCAAACTTAATTTTTTTTTTTTTTTTTTTTTTTTTTTAGCATGTTTTTGTTTAAGATCTAAGTTACATAACTGCACACATGACGTTATTTTCAAAAATTGTGATTTTTCAAAATTCACAAATCTATGAGTGTGCCGGTGACTTGTAAACTTTAGAACTTGGCTTGTATACTATTCGAGACCACCATAATGAGTATTATTTATATAATTGGAGTGACTTGTCTAACTTGGTAAAATTCTAGGATTACACCAAATAGCCTTTATATGTTATGTGTTATTAGCTAACTACACTGGTTAGTTAACCCCCGTATAAACCCTTTTGTTACTCTCATTTTTAGAGTAAGATACCCCTAGAAAAACACTCAGAGCCATTCCTTTCGTTTCTTACACCTATGTTTAAAATATTTCGTTACACCCTTACACCTTAGCCTACCCTGTAGATTAGAATCCGTGGTTGGTTAATTGCTATAGGCAAAGTGTGTTTCCTTACATTACCTGTGTTCGCGTGCGTAATTCATTATCTATGGTTAGGTCGGGGAATTGCACAATGCAATTGGAGTGAAAGTAAATATTGTATATTTTGGAGTTTATTTTTCGTGTGTTTACTACTTTCACTATTACTACTATTTCTGAAGTCATGAAAAGTATGGAAAAATTATCCGGAAAGAAAGTTAGTGATGTGGTGAAATTTTACACATCTTTATGTCTCATCAAAAAAAAAAAAAAAAAAAAAAAAAAAAAAAAAATCGAAAAAATAAGAAAAGAAAAAGAAAAAGAAAGAAAAGTTGGATGTTTATTTTAACCAACTTATGTAAAGTTATGTAAGTGGTCGATATCACCACTATTTGTTGTACTATATCTATGGATTGAATGGGAATTGGCAGTTACGGGAACGCCAATTAAGGTTTATTCTTTGATTAAGATCTTGTTGAGTATAATTCGTGTCTACCTAAAGCGTGTGTTTCAAGTGTTAAAGCGTGAGTTATTCGATGATATGAGTCTTATTCATGGGATGGTTGGGATAGTGATTAACCACACTTAGGATTTTAATTTATTTGTTTTGTTTATTTTCATTTTACACCAATTTATATCCCAAATATTATCCATGCCCTTTATTATTCTTCATCCAACCGAACCTTTGATTTATTGAGATTAGGGATTTGAGCAATCTTAAGTATCGTAGTCGTGGATTCGGCTATGTATTTATGATTTTGTCGCCCTTTTTGATATATTATTATTGGTGAAGTTTGGACCTATCTTTAGCCTATTCGAGTTAAGGATTTGAGCAATTGCAAGTATCGTGTTCGTGGATTCGATCATGTATTTGTGATTTTGTCGCCTTTTCTGGAATTTGAGATCGATAGTGAAAAGAGAATAATTAACCCTTAAGCCTAAAAACCCTTTTTACCGCTTTAGACTTGTTATTCCTTAGCTTTAGTGGTGGAGATGTGTATACTTGCCAAGCTTATGATAGAATATTCGTCGCGACTGGACAGTTAAACGATTAGATTTGATTTTATCTACTTATTTTATTTTACTTCTAATTCGTTAAGTGTTTAGTTGTGTGATTATGAAATGAACGAATACATGCTTAAATATAAAAATAAATCCTAACATCTTTTAGGATACATTTTCATAAATGAAATTCTAAGGTTTACTTGGGGACAAGTAAAGTTCAAGTGGGGGGATATTTGATGAACTCAAATAAGTACATTTTATTACTATCATTTATCCTATTAATTTGACTTGTTTTACTATATTATGTATGAGGATTGATACTTAATCGTTTACTTTTGTAATTCTCAGGTAAAAACAAGCATTTGGTGAAACTTAATGATTTTGGACTAATAATGGAGCAAAACGTGCATAAAGTGAAAGTCTACTGACATGGACAAGATCAAGTCAATTCTGCTCCAGATGCGCCGCATCTCACTCTCGACATGCGCCGCATCTCTATCAAGATATCACCAGATACGATCCAAGATACAAGAGGACATGCGCCGCATCTGATCATGGAGTTACGCCGCATCTTCTGGCGGTGTACGAATATTCCTGAATATTATAATCTTGGACCCCACGCGAAGTTAAGTACATGCGCCGCATCTACTTAGTAGATGCGCCGCATCTTCCCTCAGACAGAAACTATAAATACCCCGTAGACCAGACGAATTACAAGTTCCAAAAACCCTAACACCGAAGACCGAACAGTAGGAACTAAGGACGAATTCAGTCAAGGAGGCAGCACAAGACACACCCAAATCAAAGATACAAGAGCTGTAAGAAGGTGCTGCATGTATTTAATTCATTAAGTAGTTTTGTTTTATTGTGTTAGCAAACTTTAATTCATCAGGATTGGTGGCTTGTGTAATGTGACAACGGAAAGATTGCACTCCCTTTAATACTTGCTTTCCCATCAATTAAAGTTTATATGTTGATGTCTTTGGTTACTACTTATTAGTGCATTGATAACCTCTGTGTTTATTAGTGGCTTGCGGGCATTTGACTGCGGGACATAATGTGGCTCCCACGGTTGTTTCTAAATTGATCACTTAGGAATAACTTTTAGACATAAGTAATCATTAAGGGTTTACTCGCCGATAAGAATAGGACCAACGAGAAAGGATTAACTACATACACTTCATATAAAGCTATCAATAAAACAAGTGACAATCTACTTAATTATAAGGACAGCCCTCTTATTGTCTCGAGTATCTATCTGTGTACGTGTGTGCTACTTGCTGATTCGTGCCTATTGGTTTATTTTATTATTTTAATTGCAACAAATCGTGCCAGTCTCTCAGGCTGAAACCCCCTTGCGTTAGGATATTAAAATACTGATTAGAATAACTAGATAATACGTTCCACTCTTAGTGATCGACACTCTACTTACCATTATCTTCATACTGACCGGGTACACTGCTCGTTAAGTGTGTGTGTTATTGATAAGTCGGCTAAATATAAATTTAAAAAATGAGTAGGCATTAAAACTGCTAAACCGCAACGACACATCACGCGCATCAATATTCCACCGAGGTTCAATGAATTTTGAAATGCTCAGCTCAGTTATACTAATAATATGTCCCTCACATTTAAAAGCCGTTTTGAAAGACTAAGCAAGTGACCAAACTCGAGGTCGAATGATGAGATTACGTATGTAAAAGGCTTAACGCTGTGTCACTGTGACATGTATGATACGTAAGCATACTTATATGGAAGATAATTATAGTAATCAACGAAAATAAGTGGGAATATTTGATCCGATAATAAGACACAAATCTCATCAAATATGTCAGCAAACAAATCACAAGTGAGGCATCAGCTTGACTGGCAGACACGTGGTGGTCATAGGGTTAAGTTTTCGTTAAAGTAGTTATAGTCTAGGTTTTAAAAATACCCAGTTCTCTATAACCAAGGCTTTGATACCAATCTGTAACACCCCCAAAATGGGTCGCAACGGAAGATGATGTCGCTGGGGTGCTACTAAATTGGTACCATAACACAGAGTAAAGAGAAAGAATTTACCGTATCCGTTTAGAAGAAATTTTCATAATCAAAGTATTTTGTTTTACATTGTTCAATGAAATGTGGAAATAAAGGCCCATAAAAGAAATAAAGTGGTCCCCAAATGAATATCAGAGTATCTTGATCCTATAACCATGCCATGCCATGCCAAAAGCCGCCAAAGGTAAGCTAACTCTTTAAGAACTTGAAAATACATGCTAAAATGTGTCAACACGAGGTTGATGAGTTCATAGGTTTTAGTAAACATCAACTAATATATGGACCACAAGATTTAAAGTTGGTTTGACCAGTTCATTCGGTTATGTGACCAGTTCATTCGGTCATGTGACCAGTTCAGTTCATTCGGTCATGTTACCAATTCATTCGGTATGTTACCAGTTCATTCGGTTATGTGACCAGTCCATTCGTTCATGTATGAATAATATTTCAAAGTGCTTGTGTCCATGAGTAAAAGAAATCAAGTATGTAACATGTGAATATATAACGCATTCGAATAAACAACAATTTCATAAGTAAAGCAAGTAATGGTTTGAGTAAACAAGTAGCATATTCAAGTAAAACAAGTATTTCATTTAGATAAAAAAAACGAGCATGTATTCTCCCCCAAAAGTATTTCAAAACAAGTAAAATATGGGCCATGAACTCACCTGAAAACGGATATGATAACAAAAGTGGGTACACTGAAATGAGGCTCGAACTTTAACCGCAACCTAATATAATGATATGATTTGATTTAGGTCATGGAATGATGTCGTGTTATGCAATTTGTGAAAACTATATCACCCGTACATGTTTGTTTGTGAGTTTAATTACAAAATAAAGTTACTTTGTTATTTCCGGTCCTTAGTTAAAAATATGGCATTTTTGGACTTTAGCAGGTACGTATCGTTATTACGATATATATGTTTCTATAATGTATATTTTGAAAATGTTACAACTCGTCTAAAACAAGTAACCAAAACTCTACAACTTCCGTTTAAGTTATTTTGTCCAAAACAACACTTAAAATATCCAAAATCCAATTCTAAAAATAAAATATAGTTAATGTTCTCTATTAGAAAAACTGTCAACAAATATATATTTCGTCGGTAACTTCGGTAAGTCATAACTCCTTCGTTATGGCTCGGTTTGTAAAGTTCTACCTATCTCCGCAAAGGTATTTAAGTATACTAACACATTTTGAAGTCTCGGGGTCTCGGTTTATATTTTCAGGCTCGGTTTTATTTACTTAAAAATCTGGACTGCAACAATTATTTTTCTGAAAATAGTCATTGAAAATAACTTTTAGAAAAACTCGTATTTTATTCGTTATAACTCCGTTTTTTGTCCATTCAAACGGACACGTTTTCGTTTAAAAATGTATTTTCTACTTCTTTGACTAAAACTTGTAAAAATACTTTGTTTTTCTGAAAATTAGAAATTTGGGCAGCGCTTCCGCGCCCATTTTCTTTTATCCATTTTTCCTACACTAAATCTCTTGAAATCAACTTCAAATCTATCCTACTCTTCCACCAATTTCTTCAACAATATATAGTTCAAAAGTGACCATAATGACATAATAAAATGTATATCTAGAATTTATGACTAAAAATTTAGTAAAATAACCATAACTTTGTGTTAACAAGTATTTAAGCATAGATCTCAATATTCAAAGTAAAAATACACCAAGGGCTTGTTTATAACCATTTTCTTATCCAACAATTTATTAAGACTCATATTAACTTGATTTCATCATGAAAATTCACGAACATGAGCATAGGTGATATATGTGATTAAATGAGTTTAAATAAAGATTTAAACTTATTAAATGCATAAACATGCATAATAAATGCATAAAATACATAATGAAAGGTATAAAAATTATTTTATACTTACTTGATAATGAAGGATTTTTGGAAAGATTTAGAACAATAGAACCCCAACGGTTACTCCAAATCGATTTATAGTTAATATATAACCCGTAAATGATCGAAATATGCTTGAAACTAACAAAAACCGGATCTTCTTCTCTTTTTTCTTCCTTGGCCCGATCCTTAGAAATTTTTAGAGAGATTTTGAGTGATTTTTTAAGAATAGAAAAGTGGTGCTAGTGTTTTTCTATTTATAGTGGATTTTATGGCATTTTAGTAATTAAATGGAAGGGTAATTTGGTAATTTCAAGAATTTTGGTCAAAAATGAGGAAAATGAGGGTGGGGGGCCGGGGGGGGGGGGGGGGGGGACAAAGCCAAAAACAAGGGCATTTAATTTTCTTGTTTTCTTGTTTTAAAATATCTAAGTTTTAACATAAATTAATTAAGATATTTTAATTTAGATATTGAGTTAGCTAGAAATAAATTTTAGCGGAACAAAATAAAGTGTAATAAAGCAATAAAAATTATGAAAATGCATTTTGTATAAGTATTGGGTGTTTAAAGAAGAGATAATGATATGTAAATGTATTCAACTTGCCACCATTTACTAAGTTGTGTAGCGTACTATTAATCTCGCAAAAAAATGGTGGTAACTTACTAATCTTGACATTATTGTGTACTAACGGGGTTTCCGTTAGATTTATTTACATAAATCGTCCTTGTGGTTGGGACCAAATTGCAACCACAGTCCTTAACGGCCGTTAAGTTATTTTTTTAGAAAAATTAATTTTTTTTTCGAAATTAATTTTTTTACAAAAATTACCTTTTTTTTCGAAATTAATTTTTTTAGAAAAATTAATTTTATTTTTTCGAAATTAATTTTTTTACAAAAATTACTTTTTTTTCGAAATTATTTTTTTTACAAAAATTACTTTTTTTTCGAAATTATTTTTTTTACAAAAATTAATTTTTTTTTCGAAATTAATTTTTTAACAAAAATTACTTTTTTTTTCGAAATTAATTTTTTTACAAAAATTATTTTTTTTTCGAAATTAATTTTTTTACAAAAATTACTTTTTT
This sequence comes from Artemisia tridentata subsp. tridentata, assembly GCA_021014915.2. Taxonomy (NCBI): domain Eukaryota; kingdom Viridiplantae; phylum Streptophyta; class Magnoliopsida; order Asterales; family Asteraceae; genus Artemisia; species Artemisia tridentata. The sequence goes on along the minus strand of CP139509.1, from coordinate 131,522,423 downwards.
TTTCGAAATTAATTTTTTTACAAAAATTATTTTTTTTTCGAAATATTTTAATTTAGGTACTGAGTTAGCTAGAAATAAATTTTAGCAGAACAAAATAAAGTGTAATAAAAAAATAAAAATTATGAAAATGCATTTTGTATAAGTATCGGGTGTTTAAATAAGGGATAATGATATGTAAATGTATCCAACTTGCCACCATTTACTAAGTTGTGTAGCGTACTATTAATCTCGTAAAAAAATGGTGGTAACTTACTAATCTTGACATTCTTGCGTACCAACGGGGTTTCCGTTAGATTTATTTACATAAATCGTCCTTGTGGTTGGGACCAAATTGCAACCACAGTCCTTAACGGCCGTTAAGTTATTTTTTTAGAAAAATTAATTTTTTTTTCGAAATTAATTTTTTTACAAAAATTACCTTTTTTTTCGAAATTAATTTTTTTACAAAAATTAATTTTTTTTTCGAAATTAATTCTTTTAGAAAAATTAATTTTATTTTTTCGAAATTAATTTTTTTACAAAAATTACTTTTTTTTCGAAATTATTTTTTTTACAAAAATTAATTTTTTTTTCGAAATTAATTTTTTTAGAAAAATTAATTTTTTTTTCGAAATTAATTTTTTAACAAAATATTTTTTTTTTCGAAATTAATTTTTTTAGAAAAATTAATTTTATTTTTTCGAAATTAAATTTTTTACAAAAATTACTTTTTTTTTCGAAATTAATTTTTTTACAAAAATTATTTTTTTTTTCGAAATTAATTTTTTTTTAAAAATTACTTTTTTTTTCGAAATTAATTTTTTACAAAAATTAATTTTTTTTTTGAAATTAATTTTTTTTCTAAAAAGTTTTAGTATTTTTTATCATTTTATTAGTTTAAAATCATTTTTAAATCATAATAGAGACCTATGAATCCATTTTGCATGTACAAGGGTTTGAAAACAAAGCAAAAACGGTGATTTTCAGATGAGTTTCGACAACGTTTTCGCGTTTAACGAGGTTCAGACGAACTCGAAAAAATTCACCGAGCACACCGTTGGAAAGAGCACGAAAAAACGAGTCCGACGGTACTTTTGTTTATTTTTGAACCCTTCCATAACCCTTTTAAATTGATAGGCCAAAATCTTATTTGAACCTTTCAAAATAACCACTTCAAATAAAAGGTTAAAAGGATTAAAGGAGAGTAATATGTTTGAAGGTATGCACTAGCTTAGCTGGACGCATGCCTTCCTTTCAACCAAATGACCCGAGTTCGACCCTCGGCTGGGCATAAGTTTGGTATATATTATCCTTGCCACGTGGCACCACCTCATTGGTCCACGTGACGACTCGACCCGTTGACTTGACCCGTTTATTGATCCGACCCGTTAACTTGACCCGTCCACGTGGCGACCCGACCCGATGCCACATGGCACCACTCAGGTGGTGACACGTGGCACCCTAATTTTACTGTTGACCCTTGACCAACAAGGAAGATTTATGCAAATAACTTAACGGCCGTTAAGGACGTTAAGGACTGTGGTTGCAATTTGGTCCCAACCACAAGGACGATTTATGTAAATAAATCTAACGGAAACCCCGTTAGTACACAGTAATGTCAAGATTAGTAAGTTACCACCATTTTTTTGCGAGATTAATAGTACGCTACACAACTTAGTAAATGGTGGCAAGTTGGATACATTTATATATCATTATCCCTTTAAATAATTATTGTTTCGCACGAAACCCCGTTAGTACACAGTAATGTCAAGATTAGTAAGTTACCACCATTTTTTTGCGAGATTAATAGTACGCTACACAACTTAGTAAATGGTGGCAAGTTGGATACATTTATATATCATTATCCCTTTAAATAATTATTGTTTCGCAAATACTTAAGTTATCGTAAATATACATGTTTAAGAATATATATATTAAATGAATTTAAAATACCGGGTAAAATAATATTAGAATTTTTTGTAACATTGTAATGAGTTAAAAAATATTAGAACCATTGTTGGGAGTATCGGGGATACTGTTCGTGCACGAAAATCGTGTAAAAGTATTTATTTAAATAAATAAATGTGAATAAAAAATAATGCAAACACATGCAAGACCTAAAATGAATATGATGACATTGGCAATATGTAGACTAACTATAGCCTATATTTTGTGCATCAAATGATGTTTCTAGGTTATGCGATTAAATTCTGAAAGTTTCTTGAAATTTATACTCAAAAAATCAAATTTTCAGAAAATAATGAATAGTAAAAACTACAATAATGAATAGTAACTTTTTCGGGAATGAATAGTAAAATTTTAAAGTAGTAAATTAGAGTTTGAAAATAAATGTTGACGTGGAAAAATTACGGGTTGTTACAATCCTAATATAACTCTAAAACAAGACTTAGTGAACAAGTTTGGGCGCCCCCTTCCCCCCCCCCCCCTTTTTCCTTCCCCTATGGTCGGCCCCTTAACTAGTGTGGGCTTCCCATACTTGTTTTGGGTTAAGTCCATTTGACAAGTCCAATCGCATATTAAATGAAACCCTTTACTTAGTTAATGCGTCTAACGAATTACTTAACGACCGTTAAGCGATTCGTGAAATATTAACTAATATAATTAATATACTTACTATAAATATATTAAATTCATTATAATTGGTAATACCTCGGTGTATACGTGTATGACCCCATAGGCTCACCTATTTCCTACCGTATAATTATTTAATATGATATGAGCACTTCCTAATAGCTCCCACTTGCGAATGGCATAATCAAAACAATTATACAAGAAAAGGTTAGCGTCTAGCAACACGCCAATGCTCTCAGAAATACCTGAGTACCGTTCGTAAACGTTTCAGTGTTAATAGTTTGTGATTAATCATCCTTTTGTTTCAAATACCTATTAAACTATGGATATGGATCAAAGTCATTCCAAATGTTTAACTGTTCTTTTTCCTGATATAGATATTGAACTAGATTACCAAAGTTAATCAAGATTCATCTTGACTACCTTTAGGCACGGTCATGCAAACATCTGATCAGTTCATTGAGAGGGCCAGTGGTATCTAACTCCAGTAACACATAGAGGAACAAATTCTATTTTGATTGCACGTGTCATTCATGGGCTTCACATCACTTCTGAAAATAGCCTTTTATAACTATCTTATTCAGGACAACGTTTACCTATATAAAAAAATGATATTCCACACATGCAAGACCTACTTGCATCTCAAGTATGAGGACGAGTAAAATACAACCACTTGCGAGATTCGCTATTGATGCCGATCCATAAAGTGAATACTCATAAGTTGGGGTAGTCCAATATTCATAACCGGTGAATAACATATGAGTTTGGTGGACGCATCCTTTAATATTCATCAATGAAGAATATTACCAATCGCTCACATTTGTGTTAATTCAACTTTACTCCCGCATCGTTGACTAACAATGGACAATTTAGAATAAATAAATTACTCATAAATTAAACATGCAAATATATGACACAATTAGTAAAAAGAAAACGATCATACCGTGTATACCAATTCATCATAAAATAAAATTTGTTTAACATCTCATTATCCAAATACTAAATACAGATTTACATGAGACTACTAGCAGGACAAAGTCTAATGTTCTTGGCATGCTCTATATGTTTGGTACACGACAATGCCTTGGTAAATGGATCAACTAAGTTGTTATTTGTTAGAACTTTGAGAAGTCGAATGTCACCTAGTTCGATAACCTATCGAATATAGTGAGCTTTCCTGCGATAAGGTTTGGCACCTTTTTGAACTCCAGGTTCGTTGGCAATGATGATTGCGCCAGAATTGTCGCAGTACATCTCCCTAGGTTCTTTATCAGTGGGAGTGACTCCTAGCCCAGTAATGAACTTCCTAATCTGAATAGCTTCCATTACAGCTTCAGAAGCAACCATGTATTCATCTTCTGTAGAAGACAATGCAGTAGTGCTTTGCTTAGCACTCTTCCAATCAACAATGCCTCCATTCAGCAGGAAAACATAACCTGTCTGAGACTTTGTATATTCGTTTTCGGTCTCGAATCCAACATTAGTGTAGCAAGTAACTCTGAGCACCCTTTCGAGATCACCGCCATAAACAAGAAACATGTCTTTAGTATTCCCTAGACACTTCAGAATGTTCTTCACAGCAGTCCGGTGACATTCATATGGATTGTTGAAACTGACTAGTTAGGTTCTGCGCGAACGCCATATCAGGTCTAGTGCACCTCACCGCGTACATAATAGATTCTATAGCCGAGGCATAAGGAACTCTTTGCATGCATCTCACTTCTTCAGGTGTAGAGGGACCTTGAGTCTTACTTAAGGTTAGTCTTTCTTTCATAAGGATACTTCCACGCTTGGAATTCTCTATCTTACATTTCTTTAAGATTTTGTAATGTATGCACTTTGACTAAGATCAATTAACCGCTTCGATATATCTCTATAGATCTTTATTCCAAGGATGTATGTATGCTGCCTCTCCTAAGTCTTTCATGGCAAAAAAATTTTCAAGCCAAGATTTTACATCTTGTAACATTGGAATGTTATTTCCTATGATTAATATGTCAACGACATATAAGATTAGGAATGCAACGATACTCCCATTATTTCATATTATAATGTCAAGTACATGTGTCTCCCGATGCACTGCCGGTACCAAAACGATAGTTAGTAGTATTACGAGGTTGTAATGATTGACGGTGAAATATACTTGCTAATCAATAGATATTGTGTACTATTCGTCACAATATTATAGAACGTATAAACATAGAGAATCTTCGTACTTTATATGGTTACACGTTTTTATACTTTATAATTTATCTGAAAATCTTCGTAGTTTGACATGTACAATTCTTTTCAATCAAATTTATTAGGAATATGATTAGGAATTAACTAAACTTGTACTAAAAAAAATACATAGATGGTCAATTTATTTTGGATATGCAGTTTTTAAATTTTTTAAATGTCCATAACCAAACAAATATTTGACATTAAACTTGCATTAATGAATGATTTAAATAATGATAGAATTATTGTTTAATGTATTATTCATAGCACTAAACATAAGTCATTTATGTTCAAAAAAATAAACATAAGTCATATGTACATGTTGCATATTAATTTGTATTCTCTATATATGTCATTTAATGGAGGAAAAAGACTTCGTCTATTATAGGTAATATAGATATAGATACACCATTTTATGTTTCAGCTACAACTACGTTGCCAAATACTCTTCTAAAAGCAAAACGCCGCAACTTGTAACTATCGATACCAGTTAACACTTACAAGCATATAACTTACCGGGTAAAACATCCAAACATGCCCTTGATTTTAAGCCTTTGCAAAAGATATATAATAGCGACAAAACTTATTAGGATACAAATATTTAAGTACATTGTTTTCTGTTGAAAACAAAAGGTTAACTTTAGAATAAAAAAATTGGTGGAAATACACTGTGCTTATTAAAACAAGGAGCCTTGTTGTTCACCCAAGCGTCCACATGAACTGAAGACATATCACTTTCGAATAACTAAAGAAATAGGAGTAATGCAATTATCATGTTGCTTATTTTCTAATTTTTAATTATTAGCATAGTAGTAGTAACAAATTGCAGCTTACTTCTTCTAATTTGTACCATCGACTAATTATTATGTCACCATATATAGTAGTATTAACTTTCTATTAAGCTTAAGGTTATTTTGTTTAAAAGCTAACCACGTTGCTTACCCAATCAACATGCCATAATATAGTAAAAAGTTTGTTACAGTGAAAAAGTAATGATACTCTTTAAAAATGGTTCACTTAAAATAAGTGTTAGAGTTTTTGTATAATTATTAATATTAGTATGTCCGGTTTCGAATTCGAGACTCGGGATTGCACACAATACGTAAGAGTTCCAATGGTTTGAATAAATTAAATATATTTTATACTTATATTTATTCATTCACAAAACAAATACTTAACGACAGTTAGTACTTAACGGAGTTAGAGATAACGGCCGTTAAAGACTAATTATGCAAAGTAGGAAGAGAAGGATCTAGAACCACTTTGGGTTCTAAAAATCCGGCCGACCCTCCCTTATGGGCTAGGGATTCGGTTTTGATTGAGTAGGGAGCAAGCCAGGGTTTGCCTATAAATACAATCCCATTGTATCTGGTTATTCTCTAATCTTAAATCCTTAAACAAACCATTTCTTCTCCTCTAAGCAGAACCGATCGACCCAATTTTAATCCCACTAGGGATTGGCGATCTAAGTAGAGCTTATAAATGTTTGGTTTGTTTTGTGATTTGAACCTAGCTTTTCCCATTGGAACGCTAGCATTACGTGTGTACAAGAACGAGTAACAAGCTTACTTTAGCTTGTGTGTTTTATTGTGTTCGATCCATATAAGCCCTCTCCTAGGGTTTATAATTTTGTTCTTGAAGCACGTGATTCCTTGTTCTTGCTAGGAATCAAAGAGGTACGCTTTCTATTTAGTTTTTAGTTAATTATATTACATGTTAGTGTAGATCTATTCCGCTGCGTGAGCTTTGATGATTATGTGTTTATAGTTTATTTATGATTCACATATTCCAACAGTGGCATCACAACCTCGTTTTTTAACATGTAATTAATTACTAAAAACCTTAAAAATTGAATCTTGTTGAGATACATGCAATTAATTTTCTAGGGTTTTGATTTTTTTAGTAAACCCTAATTGGATCGACACCCAAAATTATTATTTTTAGGGTTTTTGTTTTTGATTAAAAATCTTGTAGAAACCTAAGGATTGCATGCAATTTTTAGGGATTAATTAATGAGTACCTTATGTGATCTCATTAATTAATTAGATTGCGTATATATATTGACATGATAATATGTGATTACATGATTATATGTGCAATATGGAATCCATGACAAAATCTTGCATATTTTGTCATGGAATGTTTTGTGTTTATTTGCTACATGATTTTTTAAGATAAATATTAAATTAGGGAAGACCCTAATATATTAATTAAAATTGGTTATGTGCAATGTGGTATCTAGTTAATTAAAACTTACGCGGCCAAGCTATTTGGCGTCTGTGGTCCATTGGGCACAATGAGCTCGAAAACTAATGGGAGTTTTATTGATTAGATACATTATAAATTCACATAGAAAATTAATAGGATTTATCAAAAAGGTTTGCATGTGGCTATACGATATTAATTAATGATCATATACGTGTTATTGAGTGTTTATTTTTTATTTTTTTTCAATTACTTGTTCTTTGTGTTTAATTATGATGGATTGTAACAACAAAGAGGGTAATTTTTTTGAATAAAAAATAAATGAACCTAATAACTATGAAACCTTTGTAGTAAACGATTTAATTGCCAAGTCTTATGTGCGACAGTGGTTCGCTTCGCACGGTAATTTGCTCCCAGGCGAGACTAGCAATTAATAATTTACTACATAAATGTTTTAAGCTTTAAATCTTAAAGTTTTAGTTGATTTGATGCGACCGTACAAAAGTAGTCGAAGCGGCGGACCTATTATTGACAAACTATAAAGTGGGTATAAGGTTGGTACGCATTAAATTGTGACCTTAAAGGGGCGCGTTTTTAATTAGCTTCGGCGGACGTTTGCCCCTCCGCTCGCCTGTGCGTCAATAATAGACTTACCAAGTACACCATGAAAAAGTACGAAGCATCTTAAGGCAATGTTGTAAGTTTCTCAACGCCATCAATTAAATTTTGTTGATTTAAGCTGCAAATAAGTAAACAGTTTTTTGTAGAAAACATATGATACAAAGATGAATGCATGACATCTCTGTACATATTTTTTTTGATAACATACATCAAAATTTAATACCCTTAAATTTAAGTTATATGCCATCCAACTACAAAAAGAAACACCTAAGGTTTCATCCTACATCACTAGCAGCCAAAGCTGAATGTGATGTTCAAAGGGTGGTTGTCTAAGGGTAAATTGAGTACTTTCATTGCTAGCAGCCAAAGCTGAATGCAATGAAACGACGTCAAATTACAGTTTCTTAAGTTGGTGAACTTAATTGGGCACTTTCATTACTAGCAGCCAAAGCTGATGTAATGAAACGGCGCCAAGGCATAAAGATTTGGGGATGAAACATGCTTACATTTTGCAACTGATGTTGGCAATATAATGTAAGTCCCATGATTTCTAGGAATTGCAATTGGATATTGGCAATTGGGTGATCCCGTACCTTATTGAGCACTTTCGTTGCTAGCAGCCAAAGCTGATGTAATGAAACGACATCAATTAGGATCCTAGTTTTCAGTGAAAATTAAATGGTTATTTAACCAATGGGTGTTTAATTTTCTTGAAAAGTTTAATTATCAAAATACTAATTTTGAACTTTTTCTGTAGAAATGGCCCAACCCGGAAACACGCCAAACATTACCTCCGCTTTCAAAATGATGATTGAAAAGGAGAAATTGACTGGGACTAAAAATTTCAACGATTGGTATCGTAATCTAAGGCTTGTTCTTAGGATAGCCAAACGTTTTGATTGTCTTAGTGAGCCTCTTCCGGTTGCTCCTCCTGCTAACTCTCCTAATAATGAACTTAGAGAGTATAACGAAGCTTATGACAAGCACAATGATGCGGCTTGTCTCATGCTATCGGGGATGGATCCTCAGCTGGTAAAATAGTTTGAGAATCATGGTCCGATGCAAATGATTGAGGAACTCAAACGTATGTTTGAGAAACCTCCAATGGCTGAGTTATATGATGTACTTGACTCTATAGCCAAGTGCAAGCAGGAAGCAACAAAACCCGTAAGTACCCATGTGCTAGAGATGAAAGGATATCTTGACCAATTGGATGCACTTGGATGCGGGTATGTGGAAGATGTTAAAGTTGGCCTCATCAATAAATCCCTCAATGAGGAATTGTATGGTGACTTCGTGCGCAACTTCAACATGCATTGCAAGGGGAAGACATTTACTGACTTGCATGCAATGCTCATAGAACATGAGAAGGGACTCGCTAAGAAAGCTCCTACACCTGCTGTGATGGCAATTAGAGGTGGTAGGGTAGCTAAGCCCGGTAAACCGCACAAAGTGAACAAGAAGGGCAAAGGGAAAGCTGACAAAGGAAAACAGGTCGTGATCCATCAGCAGAAGCCCAAGAAGCAGAATCCTCCTCCTAAGAAGGATTATCCTAAAAAGGATACGGCTGCTTGTCACCACTGTAACACTCCTGGACATTGGAAGAGGGACTGTCCATTGCTGCTTGAGGAGTGTCGCAAGAATAAGAATGCCAAGGCTGGGCATGGCGCCAGCACATCAGGTATTTTTATGGTTGAATTATTTTCCTTTCCTCGTAAGCAAAATGCCTGGATATATGATACAGGATGTGGTACTCACATTTGTAATACATCGCAGGGGCTTAGAGGAGTGAAGAAGCTGAACTATGGGGAATGCTACTTGTATGTCGGCAACGGTATACGTGCAGCAGTGGAAGCCATAGGGACTTTTGATTTACTGTTACCTTCGGGTTTAATTTTAGTATTGAACAATTGTCATTACGCACCATCTATTGTTAGAGGTGTCGTTTCAGTTTCTTTATTGTTGGATATTGGTTTTGAGCATACTTTTATTAATAATGGAATTTCGGTTTCTCTAAATTCTGTTTTTTATTTTAATGCAATTCCATTAAATGGTGTGTTTGAAATAGACATGGATAATCATGCATCCAACGGAAATAATTCTGTGTATAGCATCGGAAATAAGAGAATCAAGTCTAACTTGGATTCGTCTTATTTATGGCACTGTCATCTTGCTCATATAGGCAAGAAACGCATGGAAAAGCTGCAACATGATGGGCTTTTGAAAAATATCAATGATGATTCAGTTGATAAATGCGAGTCTTGCATATCTGGTAAGATGACAAAGAAACCTTTCCATAGCAATATGGAAAAGGCTTCAGATCTACTTGGATTAATACACACGGATGTGTGTGGTCCACTTAGACATGTGTCTAAGCGAGGTGCTAGCTACTTCTTGACCTTCACGGATAACTATAGCCGTTATGGTTATGTTTATTTACTTAAACATAAAAATGAAGTCTTTGAGACATTCAAGGTCTTTAAAAATGAAGTAGAACTACAACTCGGAAAGAAGATTAAGGCCCTTCGATCCGATCGTGGTGGTGAGTATTTAAGCCAAGAGTTTAAAGATTATCTAACTGAGTGTGGCATTGTCCAACAACTCACTTCTCCTTATACTCCACAACAAAATGGTGTATCTGAAAGGAGAAATCGTACCTTGTTAGATATGGTACGGTCTATGTTTAATCTTACAACTCTTCCCTTATCCTTTTGGAACTATGCTCTTGAAATAGCTGTTCACGTGTTGAATAGGATTCCAACTAAGAAGGTTGATAAGACTCCATATGAAGTATGGACTGGAAAAAGCTCCCAACTTTTCTTACTTAAAGATCTGGGGTTGTGAGGCGTTTGTTAAACGTGACTCACCTGATAAACTCCAACAAAGATCTGTTAAGTGTATCTTCGTAGGATACCCTAAGGAAACGAAGGGTTACTACTTTTACTTCCCACCAGAAAATAAGGTCATCGTGGCTAGGTATGGCGAATTCTTGAGGATAATCTAATATCTCAAGAATTCAGTGGGAGAGTATATGATCTTGAAAGTGATCATGAAGATACGTCACCTTCTGAAGGCACTAACACACTTCCTGTGGAACCTGAAAGTTTAGGTCCTCCACCTGAAGTTGAAGTGGTACCCGTCCGTAGATCTTCAAGATCTACAAAATCTCCTGATCGTCTATGTTTAAACGTAGAGGATGAGGATTCTATACTAGTGGATCTCGATGAGCCAATTAGTTATAGGGCTGCCATTAATAGTCCTGAAAAGGATAAATGGCAGGTAGCCATGGATGGGGAAATGCAATCCATGAAAGACAATAAACACTAGTACAGATTTAGCCTACGGTCACACCAAAAATGTGTGACTATATGCATATAGTCACACACGTTTTTTTTTGGTGTGTGTGACAAAAAGTCGTGCCACCGTAGGTGCTATATGGTCACATTGTTTGGTTTGTGACCGTTTTCATTGAAAA